>CM052547.1:66371292-66457120 GCA_028533065.1 Trachops cirrhosus
TAGCTGATGTCCACAATCCTTTCAGCCCTGAAATAATTCTATATAAAGATAAGAAAAGTCCTGGAACCAGATGCACTCTCTCTCACTCAACATTGCCAGATATCTATTTGAGAGACTGCTTATCAGAATTCAACATACAGTCTGTGGCCACTGTACAAAGAAAAGTTTGACCTCATTCTTACTGAGTTGATTGCGATCTCACCCAGCAATTTTCAAGTTGGGTTCTAAGGCAGTCTGACTGAGACCTATTCTTCTCCTTCCCTGGTCTACACCCTCTGCCATGCAATCTTATAGTGCCCTCCAACTCTGGGACTGGCCATGCAACTTCCTTTGGCCAATGACATATTAGCAAACATGACACGAGCAAACACTTTTAAAGTGCTTGTACCATTGGGTTTACCCTCATTCTTGCTCCTTTGTCATGGCCAGCAGAAATGCTAATCTAGCACACTTGAGAATGAGAGACATATATAGCAGAGACCAGTCACCCCAATCTTCCTAGCTAAAGCCAACAGCCAGCTGAGCCCCCAGGCATGTGAGTGAACCCAACTAAGATCAGAGGAGCTATCTTCCCAACTCACAGCTCTGACCACAGACCTGTCAGCGAGATCAACTGAAATCAGCCAAATCCAGGTCCAGATCAGCTGAACCCCCCAAACTTGTAAGTTAATAAGTTTTTAAAATTGTAGTCACTGCGGGTTTGTGGGTGCTTGTTACACAGCATTACTGTGGCAATAGATAAGTGGTGCGCATTCCTTGGAACGTAGCCCTGAGCCAGACCATGACAACTATTTCCAGAACAAAAATCCCTCAGTGATTAAACAAGTTTGCGGCACGCTACCTGTCTTAAATTCATCTTAGAGGTCCACAGCACACTTTATTGCTTTTTAAGGCTCTGAGAAGTCCTACAGTAAAGAAATCTATTTAACTTCATCTAACTCATGTTTTCCCTAAATTCTTTCACTGAAGACCCCCAAGCATGATTCGCACTAATCAAACTCCCCTCCAGCCTTAGATCCCAAGTTTGGGTGAAACCTCTATCCGATCCTCTTGCTAGCTAGGCCATGTATCTCATGGTATCGTCCAAGAGAGTTCATGGGCCCTTCAAAAATAAAACAAAAACCTTAAAAGTATTTTGAAATCACAAAAGCTTGCACTGTTTAGAACCAAGGTCTAACTAGAAATGAAGGGGAATGTTTCACAAGTATCTGAAAGCTATACATAGCCTTAGTCTAATTTTATCTTTCTCAGCTCTTAAAACTTTAACAAAAGCTAACGCTGACTTTACCACTGCCTCCTTAACATTCTTCAGAGGCTCTCACAATGCCATCTTCTTATGATGGTTCACGAGCCTTTGATGATCAGGGTCCTGAATGCTTATCTGTTTCCTCTCCTACCACTTTTTATACCCATCACAGGTATAATGCTTCCCATGCTGAAATACAGCCAGTTCCATCAAACGGGCCATGAGCTAGTGCTCTAAACGCTCCAGTGTTTGGTCCTCTTTCAGGTGAACTTGAATTATGTAGCTTTGAAGTAATGTAATATAAGAGCATTAATATGATTTCACATTAACTTGAATCAATAAAATTCTACAGAAACTATGCCTTGGCTGGTGTACCTCAATGGACTGAGCACCGGCCTACAAACCAAAGGGTTGCTGGTTTGATTCCCAGTCAGGGCATATGACTGGGTTGCAGGCCAGGTCCCCAGTAGGGGGCAAGCAAAAACCAACCACACATTGATGTTTCTCTCCCTCTCTTTCTCCATCCCTTATCCTCTCTCTAAAAATAAGTGAATAAAATCTTTAAAAAAAACATTTTACACAAACTACAGTTTCAAAGCTGACTGTGTGGAGGGAACTCTAAACTCTCTTTAAAGATTGGCCACAGGGTGGCGCCATTTTAGTGTCTAAAGGGAAATACCCACCATATTCTGTCAGAATTATTCTTGAATTATGGGAGTTATGAATTTGTGAGGACTTCAGAAACAACTCTCACATATGTATGTGTTCAGCCTCTTTCTTCTCTAGGCTTTAATTTTATTGGACTGCATGGAGTTTACTCTGCTAGAAATTCCAACTCATCCCCCCACACAGGAGCCCAAACACACAGAATTCTTTCAGCTAACTCCATCTGTCATGCGTGAGTTGACACAGCACTTTGTCCTGGAGACTTTCCCTGAAATCCCCCCAACCAGGCTGCAAGATCCTCCTGTGACAGAAGTGACCTATTTTAACATTTGTTCACTGTAAAATGCCTATTATTTGGTCTCCTTTATGGGCAAGGAGTCCTAGCTTATTCCATCCCAGATCCAGAGCCCAATATAATACCTGGTTCATAGCAGATGGTCAATGAATGTCAGATGGGTTTGTGGGTGGGCGAGTGGGTGGATGGATAGATGGGGAAATGGCCAAGCGGGATTGGCAACTGAATATAACATGACTGAGTTTTGTGCTATGTTCTCCCCTTATCCTCTTTCCACCCAACCCTTAGAAAAGATAGTTACAAACATTAGAGAACAGTAGAAGAAAAAACACAAGGGAAAAAAAAGACTTGATAATCATATCAGCTGGATAAGAGTGATCATTATCAGTTTAGAATTAACATAGGCCCACATTTTTTGAAGTGAAGGCACTTGTCAAAAATATAAAAGACAATGAGAAAAAAAAGTAGGACACAGTAGTGTCTTCCTTTTGCTAATCACAGAAAGTCACAAAAATGTAGGAAGGGTTTTCTTCAGAGCTCCATGGGGTCATATTTCCTGCCTCCCATCACAAAATTCACAGGAGAAATATTTTTTTTCTCATTTGCTTTCACCCTGGACACCAAGTTCACTACCCTGGTTACCCTGTGAGTTGTCTTCTTTAATGCAGACAGAATAAGTACAAACCTAGATAAGACACTTTAAAACCAAAAAGGACTTGCCTCTGATATTTTTTATCACATGCCTTTTGACCACAGATCAAACACCCAGTATACCTCTGGCACTTTCAGGCAAAGCTAGGAAAGTCCGTGTGCTGTTGATGTAAACACCCTGCCAGCTGACCCATGCCATAGCCTCAGGGAACGTCACATGGCTGACTTTTTGGCTCTGCGTGCATTCAGCCTTGCTCTCTAGGCTTTAATTTTATTTGAACTTTCTTTTGATCCCTTAAACACTATATTTGACAACAAGGGCTGTACAGTATTTTCACAAGCTAAAAAAATCTAAAACAATTTTTATGGATGGTTTTAACTCTGAAGTTAGGAAAAGGCATAATCTGCTGCTTTTTTTTTTTAGGTGCCATACCTCCCTACTTTCTGAACTCTCTAAAAAAGCCCCACCTAAAACTATAAACAAGAACCTGGCCACTTGGGTGTGTCATCCACAAACCACATCAATGGTGGCAGCAGAGAACACTGCAGTTGGTTCTCCTAAGTCTCAACCCGAAACAGGTGGTATCAGCCCAGATTCTTGGAGCAGCTCTGTCCTTCAGAAGCTTGTTAAACTTTCAAGAATTCATTTCTGCCTCCTATAACCTGTTTTTCTGCATGCATTCTTACAAGATATCTGCATCTCCTGGGAAGAGATAAGTGACACCAAATAAAACAAAAAGCAAACTTCAGGGGGATTTCTCAAGTAAATGCTCCCAAATAAAGAGTAATTTCTTCACTTTGTTCTTCCCCTTCTCTCACTAAGACCCCTACAAAGCTAAATTCCTCAAGCTTATTTACTTATAAAAAGCACCCACCAGGTAAGCACATCAAGATCCCTTTATCAGAAGGGAGCCCTGACAGCTATTTCCCAAGGCGATCACCACCAGGACTCCCACAAGACATAACTGAACCCACCCCATGTTTCTTGCCAGTGCTATTCCGTAATTGGCCATGAACAGTTACAGTCAGCCCCAGCAATTTCTACACTCTGTATAGTATAATCTCCTAAAACATCAGCTGAGAGTTCAGGGGCTAAATTTTTAAATAGCACTCAATTAATAATAGTAGTAATAATGAAAATCTGCCAAACTGCTATGTGAATTCTGAAACGCAAAGTGGAAGCTCAGGTAAATGAAGAAAAACTCCTCTTCCATACCACCCCCCTATCACTTATAAATGTCCCATTTACCAATGGAAATTTCTGGAACTTAAGAATGCAAAATGTGAGCATGTACTATTTCAAGTTCTATGCACTTATTCAACATTTATTCATTGCTGACTATCCCTGGATATAAAGTTAAATATTACTGACAGCTGATCTCAAGGAAGTTACAGTTCCACTCAAAAAGAAGCTTCTCATGCAATTCACTCGATAAATAATTACTGAGTACTTGGCACTGTTCCAGGCACTGGGGATGCGAAGCGAACAACACAGACAGAAATCCCTGCTGCTGTGGAATTTACATCCCAGAGGGGTTCCCAGAAAACACCCAAATTAGTAAACGGTCTGGACACTAAACAGCACTAAAGGCTATAAAGGAAAGGCTAAAGTAGGGAAGGGCCAGGAGTATAAGACAGGGGATGCGATGTTCAACAGGAGGTAAAGGAAGTCCTCAATTGGCAAAGGTTTGAAGGAGGTCAGAGAACAAGTCCTGCAGACACTGGGAACAAGAGCTTTCCAGGCAAAGGGGAAACACGAAAAGGCCCTGGGGGAGGAGTGCCCAGTGTGACAGGAGCAGCGGTTGTCAAGGGTGGCCAGCGGGAGTGCACAGGGGTGAGCAGTAATAGATGAAGTCAGAGATAAAGAGGAAGGGATGGTGCCAGGCCCCACAGGCCCTTGTAAGAGCTTCAGCTTCTGCTCTGAACAAGATGGGAAGCCACTCTTGGCTAGAAGCAGAGAGACATGATCTGACTTACATTAAAAGGATCTCTTAGGCTGCTGTGTTAAGGATAGACCCTAGGTGGGCTTGGATAGAAGCAGGGAGAACAGCCAGAATCCAGGAGAAGAAGGATGGTGACTGGATCAGGGGCAACGATGAAGGTAATACAAAAATACAAACTGGTTAAATTTGGGATCTGTTTTGAATGTAGAACAAGTAGAATTTACTGATGAAGTGGACATCTGTATTTGCAGGTAGAGTTTTTTTTTTTAATTTTCTTATTTAAAATGGCCTGTAAAGCTCCAAATTTGTGTCCATTGAGCTTATTTAATCCAACAGATTCTGATGATGTACTAATTTACATCTCCAGCCTTTATCTTCCAACAGACCCCCCCCCCAGTTATCTGCCACTGCTTCTGAGATATTTCATTCCTCTGGTTCACTCAACCTTAGCATGACCATCCATTCCCAACCTCGGTTTTGCCATGTAACTAATATGCCATTCACCCAGGTTCAATGTCCCTCTGTTTCTTGCTTCTCCATCTTCTCCACTGTAAATCCAGACACGAAACTCCACCCATTCTTCCTCTGAACCATGTTTTGTACACTTCTCTCCCTCTTGTTTCAACTGCCTCCCCTCAGGAGCCAACTATGACAATCACCTAGGCTATCTCACTGGCTCCAACCCTCACCACCAAAACCACCTGCCAACTGCCATCAAAATAAAGTCCTGGAAACACAGGTTGTATGATGGGACTCCCCCTGCTTTCAGGCATTCAGTCCTTACACCCTGGCCTCCAAGGCTCTCACACAATGGCTTGTCATAGCCCTCCACTCCCTAAACTCTCATCCCTACCCCTCAGGCACTCACTGCCTCGGCAGTCTCTCACTTTACCTTTCACACTGGGTGCTTTCCTAGCCCACAGTGGCCCCTATCTCTCCTTTCTGTGCACCTTTCCTGAATCCACTCACCCATAGAGACTCAGCTCAAATCCTGTCCCCTCTTATACAAACACCCCTGACTACTCCAACCCCTCTTCAGATATGACTATGGCCCTCTTTATCTGACCTTTCATTAGGACCTCCTGTTACAGGTGTATGCCATTATTTTCCAGGTAGATATAAACTTCACGGTCATACACCAACTTCTCTTCATTTTTACACTCTTCATTCAGACTACTATTCAAAACATATATACTGAATTAAACTATTTCAGTTAAAAAACTAACTGAAACATACTGCTTCTCATCTTAATTTTAATTTCTGAAAGTGGGGAACTGAAAAACCCTAGAATTCAAAGGATATAGACCTTTGAATAAAACAATCGCAGTCATTTCTTACTCTCTTTCTGTTTCTCTTCTGCCATTTCGATTTCTCCACCAACTTTGCTTTAAGATAGTGTGTCCCAGAAGAACTGGACAAAAAGTTATTGCTAGGGTTATCTCAAGAAGATTATGCTGATAGGCACATCACATCCGAAGTTGTAATCTACCTGATCTTTGCCTTACAGTCAAACAAGACATTGGCTTTGTGGGAGAGTCAACAGGAATGGAATGGGTACTTCTAGCCCAAAGTCACAACATTTGACCATCACTGAGACCTCTGGGTATAGGTCCACAGCCACATGGTGGAAGAAGAAGAAAAGAAGAAGAAAGAAGGAAGGAAGAAGTAGAAGAAGAAGTTGTTGGTTTTTACTTGGTCATTCATAGTCTCTCTCCAGGCAGGAGTTCCTGCTACATCTCAGATATTAGCATGCAGCCTCCACCAGTATGTTCTTAATGGTAAGGCTTCACTGACTCACAAATCAGCATTTCAGGGAGGCTCCCTGAGAAATTATGTCCCTGTTGTCCATAAAACAGGCTACTTTTAACTTCTCGAGATAAAATTCTCTCCCCTTGACCCTTACTGATCAAGGCAACTACCTCCAATGTTTAATACATGCAAACAAACACTTGCCAGTACCTAACATGGGCCATGCACAGCCATTGCCACCTGAAGAACACTGACACATTTCTCTGCCTTCTAGAGACTACAGTGGGAGGTGGATAGCAATCAGGGAGCCATGCAGGGATAAAATTACAAACAATGATTAGTGTGATGAAGGAAAAGAAGATGGAACAGGGTAGACACTTAACCCAAAGGGTTCCATGCTCCCCTACAGAAGCAATACTTGAGCTAAGGTCTGAAGAGTAAGTTGTAAGTTAAATGACATACGGTGAGAGAAAAGAGAGCCTTCTTGCCACAGGAACATGGAAAGCAGAACACAGGCTGAATGGAGCCAGTGCTGCACTGCAGTAACTTTAAAAAAAAAACAAAGCTGGAGAATGAGGAAGAAATAGCAAAGAAGTTAGAAGGCATAAAGTAGGCCCAACAGAGCTTTGTAGAAACTCAAAAGGAAAAAATCTCTAGCCTTAGAGGAATGGGCAGTTCCTTCAAATGATCTTCAGTGTATTAATGTCATCTCCTCGGCTGTCATTACCTCCTCTAGTGACCGTCTCTTCAGACAAGCAATCCCACTCAACCCCTCAAAGGAAATCCTTAGTAGCACAAGACTTGGTCCTCTCAACCACGATGAGTGGGAAGCAAGTAACTGATAGGAGTGCCTCTTAGGAGCATTTGAACTTGGAAGCGTTGAGACACAAAAGTTACAGCCCATTAGTGATGAACACAGAACTAAAACCTTTCCATGAATAGTGGGTCTGTGGGACATGTTGGCCATAGTGAGCTATGTGGAAAACAAAAACCATAACACGCTGGCCTTGTGATTGCTTTGATCAATACAATGCAACTGGAGTGGCCATCTGGGATTTTAAAGCCCTGGCCTTGAGGACACTGGCAACGTCACTTCTGCACATTTGTAATTTTTCCTCTTTTGAACACAGTCCCCAATCTGTGAGAAAGCTAATCTTGGAGAGAGGCTACAGGAAAAGAAATGAGGTGCTTCAGCTGATATCCTTGCTGAACTCCCATACTACAGCCAGCATCACCTGCCCACCATGTGAGTCGTCTTGAGCATTCCAGTTCACCTGAACCTCCAGATAACTACAGTCCTTGCCAATGCCATGTGGAGCAGAAGTGCCCAGCTGAGCCCAGTCAGTGCACATCCTCCAGAGGGATGATAAATGTTGGTGGTGGTTGTTTTAAGCCAGTAAGTTTTAGGGTATTTTGTTACTAAGCAAGAAATAAACAGAAATAGAGCAAGGTAGCAAATAAGATAAGGAAATAATCAAGCAGATATACAAAGAGAGGCAGAGGTGCGGCTCCAAGCTTAATTCTGGATGCTCCCACTCTAGTTTCGTGCTTCTGCAACCCACCAGGAAATCCCACAGCTTCTCTCATACCATCCCCATTCTCTCCCCGCTAACCTATCACCCTGACACTCACCAACCTCTCTGCCTTTTCTTGACAGACTTAACTGCACTTTCATTTAGATGCTGTTTATAATACTGTCTATATCTGTAATTCTTAAAACAATTATTGTAACTATTTGTTTGAACTTCTACTTCCCCAATGACATTGTGATTTCCTTAGAAGCCGTGCATTCATTATCAACTCCATGGTGCTTAGCAAAGTGCCTCAATCACAAGGGGCCCTCGGTAAATATGTGCAGAACGAGAGCTTTCTATGGCTATAGTGCCTTATTCTGAGCAGCCTGAAATGCCTTTCACACCAGCTTTTTCTTTTAAACCCTAAAAAAATGGATTATAGCCCATTAGAGTAATGAGAAATATAAAGAATTAAGAGGAAAAGACTTACTTATCTAAAATTAGAATACATGGGAGAAATCTCTGAAATTTCCAGATGGATGGATTTATTTCACCCTTGTATTTCCCTGAATTACATATTATCCACCTCACAGAGTCAAAAACACTATAATTAACTGCATACATGACCGTAATAAGGCAGAGCTTCTATTTTTTTAATTCACTACTCACACAGAGCTACCCAGAGAGTAGACAAAAAAAATTACCAATTATAGCTAAAGGCACCCTTCCAAAATGTCTTCTGTTCTAAGTGCCCCTTATTTTGTTAATGCTTCCTACATGTTGAGTATCCTTAGGGCTCAAGTACAATTTATACTTCATCATCTTATATCTTCATAACGTCTCTAGCTATTTCGTCTTATCCCAGTCTGTTCAGAAAGCAAACTCCTTAAAGGTGGTGTCTCAGTCAGCGTCCCAGCAGGGAACAGATGGAGCACTCACAGGAGGCCTCTGGGAGAGTTTAATGAGGGATTATTTACCAGGTGTGGGCAGGGTTAAAGCAAGACAGCCAGGGAATATGAAGCGCACTCAGCTTGAAAGGGCAAGAGGATAGAAAAGGTGGCTGCAGCTATAGGAGAGGGTCTTCCAACAGACTCTGTCACTTCCAGGAAGGCAACAGAGACAAGCATCAGCCTGGTGGCAAGAAGAGCCCTTAGGGGATACTTAGGTTATACCCTGATGGCCATCTGCCCTCCAGCTCCTGCCAGAGCCTCCCAACGCCTGACTCCATCCAGAAGCACTGAATGCCCAGCCTGTGGGATGAGAGCAGGCTGGAGAAAGTGGAGCGTGGATCTGGAGGGGCAAACAGAATATCTCACACCAGTGGTATCGTATTTGATGCTTGTTTCTCAGCCCTCTCACTGCCATACTACAGCACTAGACAAACAGATGGAAAGAAGAGCCAAGACACAAGATTTGCCAGAACCGCACTGTTTAGGAGCGCTCCACTTGCCCCTACTCCATTTCCTTCTGAGCTGGCAGGCATTGCCCCTCGCCATCTCCCGCGCACTCAGTTCCCAGGCACACAACGAGGCCTGACTCTAGGAACTGAGACTCGGTGGGCTTTTCAGCAACAAGAGCCTAGGACTAAGGGTTCCTTGAGGGGCCTGCAACGGTGACCGAGTTGGTTAATAAACAGCCTGGTGCCTCATACCTCCAGTAGACTACCCTGAAGCAATTATACATAATCTCAAAAGACTGGAGCCTCAGTGGCCCAAGGTGGAAGGAAGCTGCTTGTCAGCACAACGTACACCAGTTGCCTTTCCTTCTTTATCTCACTTCCCTACTACCTGCTGGTGTTTCCTGGGACCACCTGCCACCTTAGCTATTTGTCCAATCCTTGTCTCTGACCAGCTTTGGCAGAAGCCAACCTAAGACAATGCATGAATAATAAAACATGCCTCAAAAAACAGACACATTGAGAAGAACACACGTGTGCCTGCACATGTGTGGTACAAACCCTGTCTACAGTTTTTACTCTGCATGACAGTGCACGTGTACTAACTGTGAAGTAACAAAATTTGTCTTCTGGTCTCAGACATGGCTTTGGACTCACTCTGTGAACTTCAGCAAATAACAGCCTCCCCAGGCCTCACTTTCCTTATCTGTCCAATAAACTTAAAATGACCACTAGGTTTCTTGACCACCTGTAAAGTTTGCTAAAAATTTTCAGCAGTAAAAGGGACATAAGTCATGCCCAATACTTAGACTGACACAAAATGTCATTCTTTGGAGTATTTTTTCAAACTTAGATAATTCAGAAAAAGCAAAAATCTTTTTCTATTATCATAAAGAAAATAACCATTTGAAACTTAGAATTTAACCTATCAACCACAGGACTATTAGATATTAGTATTTTAAATCAAATTCCCTAGATTTGATACCATACCTATAATCAATTATTTTAAAACTCATAAATCTTGTATAAATATTTATTGACTACCTTCTTAATCTATTATATAAAATATAGCAATAAAAAATCAAGCTGGGTATTTCTTATAAATTGATACTTTAAGAGATAAATAGAGACCTGGTTTATAGTTCTGATTCTGCCATAACTTCATGTCTTCTGGGCAAATAATTTTACTTCCTCCTTTCCCACATCCAGGAGCATCTGCAAAAGGTAAACCTTGGGCATTCCATAAGCAATGAGCAACTGACAAATTAAAGAATGGCCCTGAGCCTTAGTTTTATGAAACAGAAAAAAGGAGCAGGGGGATTGCACTAATCTATATCATTTTGGCAATCTCTTCCTTCCCTAACATTCCCGCTTGAAATGAAACAGCACATAGTCACCTACAATTCTACAGCTCAGAACGACTCCATTCCTCCCTGAGAGCCACTGTCTCTGCTGAGAGCAGCCCTCCCACTGCACCACTCACCGACTCAGGGACAGAAGCCACTGGACCCTGAACCTCCATAACCTGATTTTCAGTGCTGGACATGCAGCACCACAGAATGAATGAGGCCGTGTTACTAGCTCTCGTATTCAAACTAATGGCAAAAACTCACACCAACCACCAGTCATGAACAAGACCATTCTGACAGGTGATCAAGATCTCACCTCAGTGATATTTGGAAACATATGGATGGCAAGCAAACAAAATGCTTCTGGAAGGAGTGTGGGAGGAAGCACAGGAGAACATGGAAGCAGAAAGATGACTAAAAGGGAGCACGTTCATAACAAATGCACTGTCATAATAAAATGAAAAACCTGAAAGTTGACAATGAGCCTCTTGGAAAGACTATTTGGGACCATGAGCCTCTTCCAATTTTGTCTCTTAGGCACAAAGGATTCAAAAGTATGTGAGTATAGGAAACAGGAGAAGCAGGATGAGAACCTAGAGGAAAGGCCTAATTTTGTGTCTTTGTGGGTATATTATCTAAAACATGTTTCCTTCCAGTTTCCTCCAACATGAACCCTTGTCAGATGCTTCTCTATGATATTCATGTGAGTTTCAGGGTCAAAAGGGAGGAGGAAAGAAAAAAAGTGGGGTTATACAAGATCATTTACTAAAAAGTAAGGTATTAAGTTGTAACAATTATAAATTCAAAGTTATAAATGATAATTCATTATTTAAATTCAAGTTGTAAAACTTAAGAAATATTAAATTATCAGGAAAGAAAATATTAAATTACTTTGAAAACATTAACTTGAATAGCTATATTCTACCTGTCCATATGACTGGTTCTCAAGATGAGATGCATAGCAGAATTAGCAGAGAAACTTTTAGACATTCTAAAACCCCAGGCAAACCAAAAATCCAATGATATCAACATGTCTGAGGACAACCAACAACAGTTTTGAAGTTGCCAAGGTAACACTGATGAGCAGACAAATTTGGGAACCAGTCTACGTGATTCCAACTTAATGTTATTGTGGTTGAGGCAAAAGACAGTGCCTAAACCAGTCCCTCACTTCTCTAAGACCCTCCCTGCCCTGGTCCTCACAGGTGGACATCTGGGGCACAAAGCTTCACCGCCCCACTACTCACCCACCTGAGGCTGCCTCTCTATGCCCTAAAACCCACCTGGAATTAAATACTGACACCTGCTAAGGGTATTAAGCAGCAAAGACACCTGTGGAACAACCACTGGGAAGGGCAGTGACAATAAAATCGTGTCCAGCAGTGAGAATGGTGTCCACAGTACTTTTGCAAGAATGAGTCACCTACTGGCAAAGAAAACTCACTGACGGTGAGTCATGCCTTGAACTCAACACATGTTGCTTCAGCTCCTTTTTCGCTGATCTTATTCAAATATCATTCCTTCAAT
Organism: Trachops cirrhosus; assembly: GCA_028533065.1. Lineage (NCBI taxonomy): Eukaryota > Metazoa > Chordata > Mammalia > Chiroptera > Phyllostomidae > Trachops > Trachops cirrhosus. The sequence continues at coordinate 66,383,629 of CM052547.1, forward strand.
CACATATTTACTAGCCACATGGCTTGGTCCTGAGCTTGCCTAGCTTATAGGGAAAACAGATTTTTAAAAGTTACTGCAACTCAGTGTAATTAGAATGATGGAAGTAGGCACAGGCATCATGATAAAATACACAAAGAACTACCTTTGGAGAAAGGGAATTCAAACTGCAGTGACAATATAAGCAATGAGCCCAGGGTTAGAAGATATGAAATAGGAAGCTTTTTGGTATGGCATATGGAAAATGCATATGAGACATAAGGTCAGAGGTCAGAGGTATGAGGTCAGGAAAAACAGCAACACCTAGGTGTTTAGGCCTTACCCTATAGAGTCAGGTTTCTCAACAATGGCACCAACAACACTTTGTGCTGCATAATTCTTTGTTGTGGGGTATGTCTGTGCATGGCAAAATGTTTAGCAGCATCCTTGGCCTCTACTCATTAAATAATAGCAGCACCCCACACCCCATACAGTCAAGAATGTTTTTAGACATTACCAAATGTCCCTCTGGAGCAAAATCATCCCTAGCTGAGAACTACTGCCTTAAAGGCAGTATGCTGCTCCTCAGTGGGCAGAAACTATGTCAGAAATTTGCCTTTTAGCTCTGGTTGGTGTGGCTCAATGAATTGAGCCCTCGCCTGCAAACCAAAAGGTCTCAGGTTTGATGCCAGGTTGGGGCACATGCCTGGGTTGCAGGCCAGGTTCCCCAGTTGGGGGCGTGCGAGAGGCAACCACATATTCATGTTTCTCTCCCTCTCTTTCACCCTCCCTTCTCCTCTCTCTAAAAATAAATAAATAAAATCTTTAAAAAATAAAAAGAAATCTGCCTTTTAGAAAAAGGAATCTGACAGCAGCGAGAGAATGAAATAGACTGGACAATCACTGCATACTATAAATCCAGTACAAAAACCCATATATCTGTGTTCATGCTTGTGACCACTTTGATAAGGTTATCTGAGTCCACATTCTCAAATGGATATAATTAACTCACTAGGCTTTCAAAGAATAATCAAGAGAAGTGTTTAATTTTAACTTTCTTTGCAATATGAAAACTTTTCAAAGTTGGCCTATAGGTGGTGAGATTCTGGGTGACTGATCTTTTCTTCATATTTTTTAGTATCTCCCACAGCCTAAATAAATAAAAGAGCAATCACTTCCTTAGGTATACCCTTTGTGAAAGTAAAAATACCGGAAGCTTGACACTCAGTTGCAAAGTGAAAGTGATGATCCCACAATCTGTCATACACACACAAACACACTCTCACGTCTGCCCCTGCTCACTGTGTCTTTAATGACATTACAACAGGATGAAAGGCAGTTTTCTATGAACCAAACATGCACAGGGCATTTTTGCAGAACATGTCCTTTTGCACATATCTTTTAAAGTAAAACATGGTTTCAGTTATAGTATGGCTAACCACTAGAAAACTTAGTGACTTAAACATTCATGATTTCTCACAGTTCCCTGGATTGACTGGGCTTATAGCTGGGCAGATGATTCCACATGGGGTAGCTGCGGGCATAAGTGATAGCTGCGGCCACTCAGCAGGCTGCATTCAGCTGGGCACTGTTGGGCTGGAACTGTCAAGATAGTTTTTCATCTTTCAGGCTCTCTCTCCACACGGCCGAACGTTTAATATCTAGTCTAACATCCCAGAGACCAAAGCAAGTTTTATGGTCACGTCAGAGTTAATGGGAAGGAGAATGTACAAGGGCATAAATGATAGTAGCCATGAGTGATGGGGGGCAGAACTCTAGAACCATCAGTTGGATTAAGTACCAACAGTTTTATTAAAAGCTAGTGATTGTAGATACGCAGCAACTCATGCCAAATTAAAACTGAAGCTACCACACACACTTACATTCTTTCCTTAGGCCAGCTCTACATACAAAAGCAGAAATAATTCAATCTCATCATTTCCCAAGGAAAAAGACATTTCATAGAAAAATCCTATTTTCCCCATAAAGGACAGAAATACCAATAAGGGAAGATTCCCTCATTAAAGTGAGATATTACCCTTTAGATAAGTTTGAAGATTTTATCATTAAAACACACTTACTGGATTAAAACAAAACGGTGCAAATCTACTGCCAATTCCCTTATCCCTAATTTTCTTCTTAAAAAAATGGATCTTGAAAAACTAAGTAGAATCTTAACAAATTGCACTTTTAGTTTTCTTGCACTGACGACTAAAAAAATCATACATCAATGGTCTTATATAAAAATTCTAATGTGTTTGCTTAAACTAGTAGTAGTTCACTTCAAGGCTGTTTTAATACACAATGTTTATTATTTTACTTTTTTGCACATATGGATTATGAAAACACATTTTCCAGAGGAGAAAAGCATCTCCATTATGATAACCTCTAGTTTGGGTTTCCTCTGGGGCACGCATATCTCAGCCATATGAAAGCAGTTTAAACAGCCCCAAAGTGACAGGGATGCCCAGAAAACCTTGGGTGTCCATTTGAAAGGGTTTATCCCGTGGGTGGCTGTGCTGCTTTCCAACTGGCCTACATTCAGATATGACCAAGAAGGAATTCCATCCTGGTTTCAATCTCATAGATGAAAGATGCCCAGACCAGGGTGAACTAAGCCTGGAACCAACTCCTAAAGGAAACTGACATTTTCGTTGAAACAACAGGGAGTTTAAAAGATTAATTTGGGCCACTCAATGTTAAGAAAAGTCAGAAGACACAAAACTAGCAAAACAATTGTTTAATAAGAATTACAAATAAAAAGTATGTGTAGGCCTTTTCAAAATAGTTCTAATTGATTTTATTTTCTTTGTGGAGCTTATGCAAGAACAGCACATAGAATTGTGTTGGGCTCGATAAAATTTTGTCAAATGAATAAAATAAAATCAATGAAACAGAGGAAAATGGCCTTAGAGATCTAGCTGAGTGGTTTCCTATGTTCTCAGTAAAACTGACAGGCAATCCAGGGGAGGCAAGGGACAGACTACTGCTGTACATTTGGGCTTTCACATAAGTAGAGGATACTCTGCTGCTTCAAAGAAAATCCGCTACTAGTGATCTATTCCAACATCCCTGTTGTGTGTGTGTGTGTGTGTGTGTGTGTGTATGTGTGTGAGGGCGGCGGGGAGAAACAACTCAACAAAGGTCAGATACGAAGAGGGGCAGTGCCACAACTAGACCTCGGGTCCAGAGAGGAATATTAGCATATACTGTCCGTCCTTATTTTTTGCAAAGTCCCATATTTGCAAATTCACCTACTCACCAAAATTTATTTGTGACTGCAAAATCAGTAAGGTGGCACTTTGGCAGTCTTCAGCAAACACACACGGAGAGACTAAAAATTTGAGCCGCACACGCACACGTTCCCAGCTGAGGCTGAACAAGGTTTTGCTTTGTGTTCTTGCTTCAGCTCTTATACCATAAAAGAGTGCTCTTTTCATAGCTTTTCACAATTTTGTGCTTGCTGGTGACCTCACTGTTTAAAATGCCCCCCACCCAAGGACAATGCTGAAGTGCTGTCCAGTGCTCCTAAGCACAGGAAGGTAGGGATGTGCCTGACGGAGAAAACACGTGTCAGACAAGCTTCGTTCAGGCGTGAGCTGCAGTGCTGTTGGCATGAGGTCAGTGTTAAGAACACATGTTAAATAAGATGCTTCTTTAAAACAGAAACACACATAAAGCAAAGTTATATACTGATCAGTTGATGAAAATGTTGTGACCAGCAATGGCTCAGTATTCACTAATTCAGTGTTCACAGAGACCTTGTAGAACATAATCACTGGGAACAATGAGACCAACTGTATACAATTTACACTCTTTGCTTTGTTGTTATTGAGGGTCTTGAAAAATGGCCACCAGCATCCTTGAATCAGACACCAGTAAGTATCTTAGATAAAAGTGCCTCCCATACCCCTGAACATCTTGGTTTTTCTCAAAGCCAATGACATGAACTCTACCAATTATATTTGGATCTCAGCACTTTTAATTTATGTGCAAATCTGTTAGTATTGTGAGATTGTTACTAAATTTGATAGCCATAAAATCAGCAAAGGAAGCATCCTAGAAGTTATCTACTCCAAGGATTAATTGCCTGAGTTTCATGGACCACCAAAGAGGTCTACAGATATAATCAGAGGTCGTCCATGAATTTGGATAAGAAAAATAATTACAGGATTATTTTCACTAACCTCAAACTAAAGTGTCGCATTTCCTCTATAATCCTCTATGATTTATAAAAATATAAATCATAAAACACCATAGTATTAATAGCACCTGTGACTTGGTTTTCAATGGAAATTCTAGATACCTTTGTATCATAATAGAATTATTAAAGGTATCATAAAATATCATTTGTGAGCATCAAAAATTCCAAATTACAAGTTATGTCATTTAATGTGTTAAAAGATGTCTATATATTATCATGTCACAAATTTATATACTATTTTTATATGTGTATTTCAATATAATGGTTTCTTTTGTAGTCCTGTGTATTGCACTTTACGCATTAAAAAAGTCATTTAGAGCAGGGGTTCACACAGGCTTCAGCAGATTGTCAGAGGGTCCAAAAGAACCCCAAAGTACTGCTCTCATCCCACTAATAAAGAAACACGGCCCAGAGAAGTAAAACAGCTGTGAGGTCCCACCACCGGTTAGAAGCAAATGCAGGCCTAAAGTCCCACAATACCCAATGTGAGCCCCTGTGTGCCACACAGAGCTGCTGAACTATTAAATCATAAAGGCAGGAGCACCTCATCCTCCAAAGCTTGGCCATGGGTAAGTGAGTCCTAGACTAAATAGCATCAATATGAAGAAAGAGAGAAACACGTATCGCTGGGGGGGGGTATGGTGAGGGTTTTACAATACACACGAGTCCTTCATAGACTCCCCAAGATTGAGATCCCATTCCTGGGGGAATCACAGTTGCCCCGCTCCCCATGCAGGGCAGTCACCATGGTGAAGGGCCAATGTCTCTGATGGGGCTGTGTGTCACTTAGCAGAACAGAGGCACAGAATCACACTTCCCTCCATCAGCCACATCGCTCATCAAGTATCCCACACATCAACCACAGCAAATTAACTGCTATACATCCCAAGCATGCTAAACTTCTTCCTGCCCCCTACACTGCCCCCCCTTGCTTATAATGGCCCTCCACCTTCTCTCCCTGGTAAAGCCTTTCTCATCTGTCAATGACACATCATCTTCTTTCTCTATTTTTGCCATATAATTATCCTTGTCTCAATACTACATTACAAGCTTTATGAAGATGGGAAAGGGAAGATTACTGAAGAGAGGAAAGGAGGTTGAGCATGTATTGTGTACAGACAAGATAAATAATGACAGTAAGATGAATGGTTATTGAGCATTTAATATGTACCACGCACTGTCCTAAGCAATTTACTTATATCATCTCATTTGATCTTTCAAACAGCTGGTAAGTAACATTATAACCCTAATTTCACAGATGAGGAAACTGAGGCACAGTGAGGCTAAGTAAATTGCCCCAAATCACACAGACAGGAAGTGGTAAATCTGGGATCTAAACACAGGCACTCTGTATTTAGGCTATGTAAGTCTTAACCACCGGCTGAAATGCAAGTTGATCTCATCCCTTCGATCAAAAGGTAGGAAGTGACAGGTCACAGAGATTAGGTGATATCTTACTACTGAGGACCAAGGCAAGATTAGAGTTCAGAGATGAATTTCCAGACTCTAGGTTTGGTTAGATTTTAGTTTGGAGGGAGGGAAAAAGGAAGATTCACAGCTCAGTTAATCAACTGACTGATAAATCAAATGACTGGTCAATAGACCAATGGAAAGATTAATAGATAGACAAAAAGTACTGATCATTCTCAGGCATCTCTGCACAAAGTAAATCTAGCTCACAGCAGGAAATTAATTATTGCTCCTTGAGCCCTAAAAAAATGTCAACACATGCAATTAATACCACCCCTGATTGTCCTATAATTTAATGTAATTTCACACAATGTTGTTAGGTACTGGCCAGGAGGCTCTCAGTTGAAGGACGGGCAAGAGGCTTAGGAATGGTACCCTCTCTTCCCAGGAAACCATCAGAGATTCCTTTCACAACAAAGAGTTGACTTCCTTTTCTCAGTCAAAATGAGCCCACACACACAAAGTCTGTCCAGAAGATATCCAGCCATGTAATATGAAAAATAGAAACATTTATTGAAGAAGATATAAGATGCAAGAAACACTGTACACAAGACAATGACACCTCAGTTCCCTTCAAAGGAGGCACTTTGAGATCTCACACAATTCTCCCAGTCACCATCAGCTGCCCTGTCATATTTTCCTGCATCTCATCAATGGTTTGAAATGTCTTCCCTTTCAAAGGTGAGTTTAGTTTTGGGAAAAGCCAGAAGCTGCAGGGTACCAAATCTGGGCTGTAGGGGGGCTGAATCACCTGGGTGATTTGATGTTTCACCAAAAAAGTCTGCACAAGGCGTGATGCTTGAGCGGACACATTGTTGTGATGAAGCTGCCAAACACCAGGTACCCATAGCTGCAGCCTTCTGAACCATCCATATAGTTTCTGCAGAGGAATGTTCAAGCTTAACATAAAATTTGACATAGATTTGTCGCTCTACTCACTCAATCATTTTGAATGCTACAGTCTCACAGTACACATGCTCACTCAATGACGTCTACCACCCCCACTGACTAGTACAGTGATGTTGTCATTGTTCACACAAGTGCATTCCAATCCGTCTCCTTGGCTGCCATGTTACATCGATGTCACACAAACCATTCTCGTTGTATTAACAATGGCCAGACTTTTCCAAGACAGACATATATTATATATATATTTCAATCCTCATCTGATGATACATTTATTGATTTTAGAGAGAGAAGAAAGGGGGAGAGAAAACATTGATGTGAAAGAAAAACATTGATCTGATGCCTCCCATATGCACCCCGACCAAGGATGGAACCCACAACCTAGGCATGTGCCCTGATGGGGAATCAAACCCGCAACACTTTGGTATATGGGGCAATGCTCCAACCAACTGAGCCACCCAATGACGGCAGCCCTCCTATATTTTGAATACAATGATCTGTGTTAACACAGAGAAATAAGGACTAAATTCTCCTTGCCTGGACTTTACATTAATTTCTTACTGACCCGATTCACTTCAACTTACCCTACTAAGGAAAAGATTATTTCTTTCCAAATAGTTGCCATTTTACATAAGCAACAAGAAAATTTCCAGCCACCTACATGAGAAGTCAGATAAGTTTGCTCCTGACCTAGGGAACTAACTACCACGTGCAAACATCATTCACGGGTTTCATGGGAAAACACCTGCTGTGAGATTCTTTCAAAAACTTTAGGAAACACTTGCAGCAACATTACCCTCTATTTTCTGTAGCCGAAACTGCTTTTTCCTTTGAAAGTTATTCATTTGCTACAGACTGGCTAAAGGACATCAATTAAAGTAATTTATCTTTTAAATTCAAAAGGGAAGATGTGAGCAAACATGCTGAAGTAGGCATGCATCTTCCTCCCACCAAATGCACCGCATTGTTACACAGTTTAGGTTCCAGACTCAGTGTTAGTTTGAGGTGGGTGCTAGTTAGTTGCAGTTGTCACAAATGCACACATCTTCCCTTTGTCATTCCAAGTCTAGGTCTCACTCTCAATGGTTTCACAGTTAGCTGCCTTAAGTAAGGTTGGCATGTAAATCGTCTACCTAGGTACATTAACAACTCCCAAAGGTCAACCAAAGCTCGCACCTCACTAGCAGCCAGGCTCCCAACAACACTGGCACAGCTCTGACTCACACCCTGGCTGCACTTCCATTTGGAGCAGCGACTCTGGCACAAGGAACGTAACCTGCTTCCAAGTTTGATGCTAAATACATACTTTATATGAAAAATACAAGACCCAAAGAATGTCAAAATAAGCCAAAAACAACAAACTAGATATAACCAAGAAGAACCTCAGAGGCCAAACATGGTACCAGAAGCAAGAAATAGGCATCTACATACATATATACATATGTGTATATATGTGTACACACACACACACACACACACAAAATGACTGTCTCAACCAACACAAAATCTACCCGCTTGTACAACTGTTTCCCTTCTTTCTTTCTTTGGGATCTAGCTCCATGAATGGTAAATAAATTAGGATAATATGCCATTAAGATAGTAAGGAGATAGTAAAAGAGAGCTTTGAACATATATTTTATGTTTAAAATGTTACAGCAATATGGGCAGAGGAGGGTAAAGGGGGGGATTGGGACAACTATAATAGAATAACAATTTTAAAAATCTTTAAAAAATGTTACAGCATTAAAGTTCACACACTGATGTGAACAGGGTCCATTTTCTGGCTGGATGGGTGAAGGGCAGCTGCACACACTAAGAACCCACCTCCAATACCCAAATCTCAGTGCTGCTCTCCAAGAACAGAACGTCTCCAGGTATAAGTAGGTATTCACAGGGGGTCTCCCCAAAGCTCTTTAGTTTGGGCTTCCCATGAGGCATTCCCTAAATGAGACAGGGAAGCCAGTGCAGAGTGTGACATCCAGCAAGTTATCATCATGGACCACTGTGGTGTGACCACACTGAGGAGCCCTGGGAGATGGTGAAGACATACCTCACCAGTTATCACAACCAGGAGGCAAGGGAGCTGGGACACTTGTATACTGGTTCCCACCTCAGTGAGGGCAGGAGGGAGACACTGACTTCAGCCCATATGTGGGCAGAGCAGGTGACCAGGAAAAGCCCTCCCTCAGGCAGGAGACACAGATGCATGCAGCTGGAAGTTGGGCAAAAAAAATGGTAAAAGCCAAAGCAGGGACTTAAAGAGATACTGCATATTATGTTCATAGCAGCATTATTCACAATTGCTAAAAGGTAGAAGTCGGCCAAATGTCTATCAATGGATAAATTGATAAAAGATAATATATACACAGAATGGAATATTACTCAGCCTTAAAAAGGAAGGAAATTCTGGCACATTCTATAACATGAATGAACCTTGGGGACACTATGTTAAGTGAAACAAGCCAGTCACAAGAGGACAAATATCATCTGGTCCCATTTACATGAGGAACCCAGAGTGGTCAATTTCATAAAGACAGAAGAGAGAATGGTGGTTGTCAGGGGACTAAGGGGAAAGAGGAATGAAAAGTTACCATTTAATGGGCTTCGGGATTCAGTTTTGCAAATGTAAAATTGTGGACATGGGTGATGGAGATGGTTGCACAACAATGTGAATGCACTTAATGCCACTGAACCACACATTAAAAAAGGACTGGTGGTTGCCAGCGGGGAGAGAGGTTGGGGGGCGGGCTGAAAGACGTGAAGGGACTGAGAAGTACACACATGCTGTTACAGAACGGTCATGGGAATGTAAAGTACAGCATAGGGAATACAGTCAATATTGTAATAACTAAGTACGTTCCAGGTGGGTACCTGAAATACCTGAGAGAACACTTAGTAAAGTATATGATTGTTTAACCAAAACTGAAATCAATACAATATTGAAAGTACACTGTAATTAAAAATAAAAAACACAAAAATGGTTATATGGCTAATTTTATGTGTATTTTACCACAAATACTTTTGCAAAGGATGATATGGGCTGGACACCTAAAGAATTTACTCTAATAACCCCCTCAAAGGCCTACCTCAAGATCTTCAAAGAGATCAGATGAAGTGAAAAACACCCAAGGACAACCATCAATAGAAATTTAAGGAAGTGGGCTATTCTGGTTAAAACATACACATATTTACTTTATTCTAATTGTAAGACAGATATATGATCACAGATGAAAACTTAGACGATACATGAAAGTAAAAAGAAGAAACTCCAAGTCATCTGTTATCTCACTGCAGGGGTGGCTCTCAGGATGAGCAGCGTGGAGTTGGAGGCGCAGAAAGCACAGGCCTGAAGATCCAACAGCTCCGGACCTCGGCAGCCTGCAGGCTTGTGCAGTCGGCAGAGCTGGGCTGCTCCCCCTCTGGACCACACTCTCCCCACAGGTAAACAGCAGACCTGTGCTAGCATCTCTGGACACATTGTTACTCTAAGTGTGATCAGAGGACCAGCAGTGTCAGCATTTCCTGGGAGCGTTCTTTTAGAAATGCAGAGTCCCAGGCCCCACCCTGGGCTTGCTGAATCAGAATCTGTATGTTCACCTGAATGTTGACATGGCCCTCCTACTTCTCACTACGGTTTCTGAAAAGGCGTAGAGCTGCTAAATCCTGAGTACGCTGGTGTTAAAATGCCCACATTCCCCCACAGAAAACAATCCCCCTCTCTTGCTGGAAAATGAGATCACCCAGGACCTGGCACAAAGCAGATACTATGTAGGGGTGTGCCAATACTGTCAGCATTACATGGAATGAAGGTGACAGCAACTTAGAAAATTTTCTTTTAAGAAAACAAATTTTATTTTATTTCTCTGGAATAGAAATATCTATCCTAAGGCAAGCTTAGAAGAATAAAATGGTTTTCTCCCAAGACTGAATGCTTCTTTTGTAATACAGTTCAATATTCTTACTTTTTCAGACCTTAAAAAACAAGCAAATGAAAAACGACATGTTGAAACTTGCACTGACCTTCCTGCATTTTCAACACTGCTTACTGGTTTGCTGTGCGTAATGTCTTTTTCCTTCATTTCACACCAGCTTTGTAAGCAACTAATAGGACTTTGTTTGCTTATGCTGTGATGTGATTGTAAGTGCATTAGCCCTCTCACCTACAATAAGAATCTGATTTCAGAAACAAAAAAATAAAATTCACCATGTAAGTAATGTGTTATCACAGCACTGATTTCTTTAAATTTGGGGACTACTACCTACTGAAACTTTGAAAACACGGAGGAAAGAGAGAAAGGGTACAGGTATGGAGAAAGGTAAACAGATTGAGCTATGAATTAGCCACATGGCATTTTTAATCTGACTGTCACATATCAAGAAGCTTCAACACATGATTATTCTTTGATCCAGTAATCTGCTTCTAGGGATTTATCCTAAGGATGTGCAAAAATGCTCATCTCCGGTTCATAATATTCCTCACAGCCTTACTTCTAATGGCAATTTTTTAACAGAAAAAAAAGAACTTATAATATAGAACCAGTTAAATAAACCTCATTCACAAATATAAAAGTAGAGTGTGCCAAACACAGAATAATGTTTTTTAGAAATGTTTAATGATACAGAAAATGTTCATGCAAGTTACAGAAAGAGTGTATGTAGTACAATTCCTTACTATCTTTACCTTTGCACAAACACAAGACAGACTCTCTTCATCCTGTCCTTAATTTTTTTTTGCAGCGCTCACTGCCACCAACTATATAGTGACATGGTTACAGTCTATCTCCCCAGTAAAACAAAGTAAACTTGAGGAAAAAGAGGGATTGCTCCATTCACCTCTATGTTCCAATGCCTCACTGTACCTGCTGCATAGGAAATAAGCAATGAATATGACCTGAGAAATAAGTGAGGGACTGAATATAAGCATATGAGCTTATGGGTACAGAAACAGAAACAAAACACTGGAAGGTATTCCCAAAATTATGAATAGTGGTTATGGCTGGGTAGTAAAAATACACATGCTGTGATTTCTTTCTTTCTGCTGCTCCATAGGTTCTATACCACAAACAACTTCTAAAAGAATAAAGATATAACCCTTTTTCATACACATGTGTGCGGGTATGTGTATGTGTATATTTCACACATATACTTTGTTATCTAATAAGAACACCCTTTATTCCCCAAATTGCTAAGTTAGACAATGAAAAAAATAAAAACCTATTTGACTCTCCACTTCAAGTGAATAAAATAAAATATGGAACAAGTGGTTTAAAAGAACAACACAATGAATCCACTTTGCTTATCACGCATGGCTTCCTTAAGTAACATACTAAGCACATAAATTCAGATAGAATAATCCTTAACTGTTCCTTACTACATGAAAAATAAGTTTTTTCATTTTATAAATTATATGTTGTATGTTGCAATTATGGTGAAAAACAATTTCATAGGTATCTCCATAGGTGCCCTATTGTTCTATTTTTATTAGATGAAACCAGCAATGGCTCCAGAAGATAGCAAAACTGGATCAGTGTTTTCATTGGTCTGAAAGCAGAATTGTCATCAAAAGACACACCTGGCGACGGTATCAAATCAAGAGCATCAGGCCATTCAGACAGATAGCCTCCCTTGAAATAAGTTAACGGAGCAGCCTTAACATTAGAAAGCATCTATTCAGGGATGTAAGGTATTTCCTGGGCAATCTTCAATGGTTCCACATTACATTCCTATAAGGAATATAAAACCTCATAATTAATAAACCTAAAGATCCAATTAAGGACATTCAAGATATCGTCAATAACAAAGATGACTTTTTTGAATTAACACAGCAAAATGAAGTCCATGTAAACAAGTGACACGTGTAACTAAAGGCTGCTTGTGAAACAGGATGTGCCATTAATGCTGTTCTTCAAAACCAGGAGCAGCATTAAAATTCCTGGGGCAGAGCAAAGGAAGTGTTCGTAACACGAAGCACTTTTACCCTTCAGTACTTGAGACCCCACAAAAAAACCCACTCTCAGCCTTCTTTTCTCTTACCTTTTTTTGCTTCTTAAGTATTTCCCTTCATTCACTATCCATAAAAATGTCAAATGACTATTCCTAAAAGAAGTGTTTTCTTTGTTTATTTGGCTTAATTCCACTGTGATACTTAACTCTAAAAATGTATGACTTAATTTGGTAAGTAATTTTTTTCTTTACTCTAGACAAGAGGTTAGCAAACTATAGCCCATGGGCCACATCCCATCTGCCGCCTTCTGCTTTTACAGATCTTGTGAGCTAAGATTGGTTTACATATATTCAAATGGCTGAAAAAAATCAAAAGAAGAATGTTTCGTGACACATGATAACTACATGAAATTCAAATTTTGGTGTTCATGAATACAGTTTTGTTGGGGCACAGCCATGCCAATTCATTTAGGTATTGTCTATGGCTATTTATGCTGCAACACGAAATAGTCGCAATAGGGTATAGAGCCCACAAAATTAAAAAAATACCTTTTTTTCAAAAAAAGTGTGCCAACTCCTGCTCTACTCTACATGATAGCAACATATAACACACATATATCATCTAGCTACCTACCTACATACCTATGTACCTTTGTAAAAATTTGGATGAAAGATCTGGAACAATTCAGTAGTCCCCCCTTATCCACAGGGGATACATTCCAAGACCGCCAGTGGATGCCTGAAACTGTGGATACTACCAAACTTTATATATACTATGTTTTTTCCTATACATACATATCTATGATACTTAATTTATAAATTAAAAATAGTAAGAAAACAACAATGATAACTAATAATAAAATAGAATAATTATAACAATATACTGTAACAAAAGTTATGTGAATGTGGTCTCTCTCTCTCTCAAAATATCTTATTGTACTGTACTCATCTCTTCACTTAAAGAAAGCACTTTGTGGCTTCTCTTTCGCATACTGGAATTGCCGAGATCACTGCTCTTGCACTTTGGGGCTATTAGGAAGTAAAATAAGGGCTACTTAAACACAAGCATGGGGATACTGAGACAGTCAGTCTGATAACCAAGAGGGACTCTAAGTGACCAACAGGCAGGGGGGTACACAGAGTAAAAACACTGGCAAAGGGATGGTCTACACCCCCACTGGGATGGAACAGGGCCACAGGAGATTTCATCATGCTACTCAGAAGGTGCATAATTTAAAACTTATATTTTTTTTTATTTCTGAAAATTTTGATTTAATATCTTTGGACAGTGTTGACTGTGGGTAACTGAAACCTCAGAAAGCAAAACCACTGCGGGGAAAGGAGGGAACTACTGTACTCACCACACTGCAGAATGTCAGACTGAAGCAAGAGGGTGGAACTGGATAAAATCTTTCCTAATACTCACCTATATAGCTTTATTCCAGCAAGCAGGTACTACTTTTATGTTAGGTAAAAAAAAGAAACAAAATTCAAGATTTCACTTTCCAAATATTGACCTTTCAGAACAAGATAAAATTAAACATTTGAAATGTCAAAAAAAATTGGATTTCCAAGAATTTCTTAACAGAGTGATCATTTAGGATTGGCACATTCAAAGCCAAGGGCAGCTTTAACCATGAAAAATATGAAACGTTACCCAATTATGTCATGCTAACAAAAAAAAGCTACATGAAGTATTTTTAAAGAACATAGAATTGGAAAAGGCAAGCACAGTTCAGAAACTAATAGTAAAAAGGTAATAGAGAATATAATTCTGATATATGAAAGGATGCTCAGCATACTAGCCATCAGGAAAAAAAAATTTAAGAAAAAAAAAGAAAATACATTTTGAGAGGCTGTATTTCTTTGAATCACCTATAAAGACAAAGAACATTTCAATATCTTCAATTTCCTTCCCTCTCACTCCAAAGTATCAGCTGAAAGCAACTCACTGCATGCTTAAATAAGAAATACTGATCCATAACTTTTGGTTTAAAACAAATTTTTTTCTCAAAATATATTATAAAACCTAAGACTTGTGTAGCCATAACCTCAAGTACACAACATTTTTACTCTGTCTTACTTTTAAATGGACACTGAAGTCTTCCAGAGGACAGACAGTACACCCAGACAGGGGCAGGGTGCAGCAGAGTCCCAGTGAGCCACCACATTTATAATTCAATTCCTGCGCATTTTTAAATGCTGGCTTTTAAACTGCAAGCCCCGTGGTTCCTTTAACTATGCTTAGATGCTCAATAATTGACAGTTGATTACGACAAGTGGTCTCAAGAGTGGAGTATTATAGCTAATGGTCTGTAAATGTTTTAGTTTCCAAACTTGGGTCAACATTAAGGCAAGCAAAATTAGGCCTTTCCTTAAATGCATTTCATTTTTAAATGCCTGCATGATATAACATTACTCAAAATTAATCTCCCTATTTCTAAAGTCTGAAATACAACACATTTCAACAAAAAATAAATACTTAATTCCTCTATGTTTTCTTATGAAATACATTATAATATGATCATTTTTAAATATTCACACCTTGAAGAGGAGCAGAAATTATTTAAAAGCAATGGAGTGAAAACACCCAACTATCCAATGATAAAATGTACCTGAAATGTAATAGTCTTCCCTGGTTTACAAGTATGCAACTACTAAAAGCCATATTTAAAACAAAATTATGTAGGAAGTAATCAGGATACAGTATTAAGAGCAAAAAAGCCAGGGTAAAAAATGTAAGTCCAAAATAATCTTAATTTTATAAAAAATGCAATAAACATTGTATGTGATATATATAACACTAAGTCATAGTGATTACTTTTTATGCATGGTGAAACAATAGTTTTTTGTTTTCCTGAATTTTCAGTTATTGACAATAAGCATCATTTTTACAATGAGAATAAATTGTTTTAATAACAATAATGTTCCTTTCTCTCTATTCCTATTAATATATATTGAAAATTAGCACTACAAATTCAACTAGGCTGTTTATCAACAACTAGAGAAACTAAAAACATACAAATTTGTGTTTAATTTTACCTTCAAGTGCAAACATTGACACAAAATACAAAGAAAGAATATTTAAATAAATGACATTTCTAAATAAAAGTCCTGGTAAAAACAAAGTGGATAGGAATGCTGTGGGTAAAATTAAAATGGAAAATTGTAATATTTTGTAACTATTATTCTCAGGTTTTAGACTTAAAAGACATACATCCAATGTCAGGAATAAACCTTAAATATGATGAACTCAATGTAAATAACTGGAAAAATTTGAAATACTTAACATAATTACAAACATCACTTATCTAAGACTGATGTCCTTTGGCCACCATTGGTCAGAACTGTGCTGGACACACTTTAACCAAACCTCTGCATTGAAGTGTAGTTTCTACTGAAGACTCACCTTTGCCTTTCACAGGGAAACCAAACAATTCTCCCTAAAGAGTCTCAGAATACTCTAGTAGCACATTTTAACAGTGTGTTCAATAAATAGTCTTGTTGTCCTAAGAAATTGTTAAACAAGCCACTTCCTACACTTCCACCAGATGTAGCTTGTCCAGCCGGGGCCTTGGGAACAAGCATCATGAGCAAACCATTGAAGGTAAAGGGAAGAGATACAGCAGCCCAGAAACTCTTCATGGAAACGATGAGAAACTTAGGCAAAAAACAGGGAGCAAGCAGGGCAACATGGAAGGGAACTCAGAGTCCTGTGAAGAAGCCAGGGGCCAGGAGAGAAGATTCTGATCACTGTGGCTAGTGGTTACTGAGAAAATAAAAACTTAAATAATTAAACAAACAAACAAACAGCAAAGGGGAGTTAGGAAAAGAAAAAGCGAGGGGGATAGAGAGTTGAAGAGTGCCAAACTGGGGCCTATGAATGCATTTGTCCACTCGTTGAAAGAATGCCAAGTGCTCGCCCAACGCTGGGGAAACCAAAAAAGCAGCAGATGGCACAATGCGTCTGGAAATGAATAGGCAGAGTCTCTGACAATATGCCGATGAGTCACTGCCAAAAGTAAAGTTTTGAGTCGTTCCAGGAGGCCTGAAAAGCCAGGAGATGGCAAGAAAGGTGACATCACCATCAGGCAAGGGCAGGGCTGAGGATCCTGCCTAAACAAGGCTTCAGGGAGGCAGCACTGGAGCTGAGACCACTGAGGGGTTCACACAGGTGAGGAGCAGTGCTACGCATGTGTGGCACACAGGTGCAAAAGGAACAGGCACAGGAAAGGGGCAGCCCGTTCTGCTTAGGGAATATGCAGTTAGGGGCAGGCAGCTAAGGCAAGGAGTGAGGGGGAGACATCGGAATTTCAACTTCATACCCCAGGCAATGAAAACAATCAGACCAGATGCCCAGAGAAGATGGGAGAGTGCAAGTAAGCTGCGACAAAGGAGGGCAGAAGAATGTGAGGAAGCAAGTTAGGAGGCAAATAAAATTCTGCAGGTGAGAAGTAATATTGACCCTGAAAATGGAGCCAAGAGGTGAAACAGATTTTGGAACTGGAATGAGGAGCAACTGGCAATTACTAGTTATATGGGGGGAGAGAAAGAGATAGCAAAAGGTTGCTGAGAGAAAAAGAGAGAGAGAGAAGTTTAAAAAAGGTTCACATCAAGGGAGTTCAGATGAAAGGGATGTAAGTAAGATGCCCACAGAGGGCCCAGAATCCCTCCTAAACCCTCCTTTTTAAATATATGGTGACTGCATCACTGATTGATAATGGACACTGCACACAGTAGGCACTCAGGAAAGCACTGCGCTTAGTCAGCTCGTTCCTAATGCACAGCACAGAAGGAGAGCACAGAGGGCATACTTAGGGCAGCACCCACAGCTCTGCTGCTGGGGCAGAGTAATCAGCACAGATGCTAGTGGCAGACAGCCTTCCAAAAGCAGATTGCTAAGGGATAGGGAGCCGCCAGGTCATGGATCTGACTGGCCAGCACCACCCCACTCTCAATAGTGTCTGCAAACACACCCTGGGCTTGTTGGAGGTCCATCATCTGATCTTTCTAATAGGCTGTCATGTGCTGAAAGATTAAGAAAAGAATCTTCACATTGCCTAAGGCAGCAGCGTGCTTTGTGTCTCATATGTGGAATCTAATGAACAAAATGAGCTAACAAGCAAAACAGAGATAGACACATAGATAGAGAGTGGGGTTGGGGGAGGGACTGAACATAAAAGAAGAAAAGAGGAAGAACTCTGGGATCTCATCAACATTGTGGAGATGGCCGGGGGTGGGGGAGGAGATGGAGGAGGGTATGGGGGATAAATGGTGATGCACAGAGATTTGACTTGGGGTGGCAAACACACAGTACAATGTACACGTGTTGCAGAATTGTGCACCTGAACCTATATAGCCTGTGACTGTTAACCACTGTCACTCCTATGATTTTTTTAAATTGGTTCAGTGGTAAAGAAATCTCAGGAAACATCACAATAAGAGCTATAACAACTTACTATACTGAGTAAACACTAGCAGATGGATGACATCACAGCTTTAATTGTCTTGAACTCATTATGCACACATTAACCTTGACAAATTAATAAAGGTGAACTAATAAACTTGTGAGCTTACATAATTTAAATAGTTCCAAATCACAGAGAATATATATAGAAAAATGTTGATAAAAGCGTTTAAACAGGCTCTTTTTCATCCTTCTTAAAACTATAGGGTAAAACAGCTATTGAGTGACTGGGCTTGGCCTTTTTTACCTTGCTCTTTTTAGTCTGTAAGGCAGACTAGGATAGGTTCCAAGCTATTAAACTATTTGTGATGCACAAGTCATCATCATAATTGGGGGCACACTTTCTTTTGACCTTTTCAAAACTTTCATTTCCCAAATGTGACAGATAAGAAGTGCTTTTATAGCACCAATAATGATTTTTTCCTATGGGAACTTGCCAATTATAAGTTGAAAACGAAGGAAAGACCACACTGGATATACATTTAGAATCTCAATGCACCCAAAATATAGCTGAAATACTTAAGAATCATGCTCAGAGGATAGTTCAGGTGAGTTAAGAATCTAACCTAGAGAAATACATTCTAAAAAAGTTCTAGGGCAAATATTTACTCTCCTTAGCACCTTCCCACAATAAATGCCCGTAAAATGTGTTCAGTGAAAAGTGACTGAAAAGTCCACAACAGCATCTGCAACTACTAGTCTGAATATAAGTTTTTAAATGTTAATAAATGTTAGAGTTTAATCCATGATACAAAGCTGTTTCAATAACACGCACAACCTACAATTAAGTCAGGCATCAAGTCCTTACCAACTCACCAGACCTCAGACATCTTGAGGACTGTCCAACTTTTTTCATTTTCTCAGGCCCAGCGTGACGCTTAGCACACGAAGGCCTTGATGCAAGTGACACTTAACTGAAACCATTCAGATACTCCAAGAGTGTTTCATAAAGAATATTTGCTGCTTCCCCGCTCTTCTCTCACAATAAATCATCCTTTATAGGAATGCAACTTTGCTCTTCATTTGACTCATACACACTGAAGTTAAATTCACTCACTCATTCACTTGTTCATTCAGCAAATACTCACTGATTTATTGTTACACATTGTTCTCATCCTCCACTACCCCACATGGTAGCCACTAGACACATGCGGCTAGTGAGCACGTGAAAGGCGTAAATTACCCACCAGATTTTTCACACTTAATCTGAAAAAAAGGACATAAAGCACCTCAATAATTTTATATAGATGACATGTAGAAATATTTTAGATACATTGGGTTAAAAGCATTAACAATATTAATTTGACCTTTCTTCTTTTTGTTTTTATAATATGCTACTAGCAAATTTGGTACCTGGTGATTACCAAGACTTGAGAAAATGCCCTATTTTTGACAACCTGACATTCTACTGGAAGAAGTCCATGATAAACAATGAAATAAGTAATAAGCAATGTTACATAATTTCAGATAATGAAAATTATGTGACAAAAATAAAGCAGGGTAAGAGGAAAGAGAATGACTGAAAAGGACTATTTTAGGTAGGGTAGCCAGGAGAGTCCTCTTTGGGGATGAGACCTCTGAGCAGCATACATAATGATAAGAACAGGCAGTACATAGATCTGAGGGCTGTTCTGGGCAGGGAAAACTCCAAGTGCAAAGGCCCTGCAGTGGGAATGAGGTATACAAATTGGAACAAGGGCAAGAAGGAAGGGTAGGGCACAGTGCGGACAGTGGGAGAGGAGGTTAGAAGGCAGAAAAACTCCAGAGTACGGAAGTTCTTGTGAGAAGTTTAGGTTCTTTGAGCCTATAAATTCCATGTAATTCACATCAGAATTCCTTTGGGTTCGAGAAAACTCACAAGCTGTTTCTTCAAATTCAGTAAGTAAAGGGCAAAAAATAGACAAGATTTTGACCTACCAAATTACCAACAGTTACTATGAAAGCTGGAGTCAGGGATGAGACTAGTGTGAGTAAAGTGAGGCTCAGGGAGCCTAAAGGCAAGTGTCCTCATGAATTCTGTGTCCTGGGTGCCTTTCCTGTCTCACCCTATTCTTAGCACTGTGGTACTGACTTAAGTATAGATGAAACAAAACTAATGGAGTATAACTGAGCAGCCCAAACAGTTCCAGGCAGGTAAGTTTTTAGAACACACAACACTGTGTGTGTGGATGTGTATATATATGTATGTGTGTATATATATGTATACACATATCTCATTCATACATACATATGTATAAGGGACACATGCGTGAGGCAAGAGCATAAAATATAAATGGGAAAAAACAGTACCCTAAGGAGAGGAATTACTTCTGCAGAGTGAGACAAAGGGTGGAATGAGGGGAACTGGCGCTAACATACTCATAATCTTTAATTCTCTTTCATAAAAGATTTGATGTCATACATACAAGTGGTGCACAATATCAGAAATGCTGATTTTATAGTGAAAAGTAGAGAATAATACAAAATTGTACCTATAGTCACATTTTTAATTATAAATGTGTGGTCCCTACCAAGGATTGGAAATGCACAAAAACAGTATTAATTAATATGTTCCAAACTCCTGTTACATTGCTTTAAAAGTGGCAATTAATATTTAGTAAAGGAAACATATTATAAATCAGAAGAAGATGAAATTTAGGGCCTAAAATTATACTTAAAATATGTAACTTGGGATCAACTTTATCAGTGCTGAACAGCAACATGGTGTCCACAAGTATTACAATTAAAGAGATTCAAACGTGCTAATTCAAATAACTAAATAAATTTACATTGATAATACAAAATTTGCATTTTACTTATTATAGTATAAGCAGTTTTCTAAGTTTTCTAATATTCATAGAGCATTATAGTTGAAGGCATTTTTATTATTAAATAAGACACAATTTGGGGAGAGTTGTATGTATACTACACCTGGAAATACCTTATTTACCCAAAGGAACAAATTTGTTCAAACCTCATTTCCTTTGATAACCATCAGTGCTGTTGTGGTTTTTATTTATTACTTGAGGATTTTAAAAAATGGATAAAATAAGATTTATGGAAAGTTTAAAATAGTCTGTAGGCCCACTGTCTCAGCATAGGGACTAACCTTTAGGATAAAGTTCACTACTTAAAATAAGAAATTAAATAGAGGGGAAAATACAAAATAAAGTCCTTCACCTTTGGTCAAGCAAAAAAAAAATAAAAAAGGACCACATAAAGGATACTGTCTGCAGAACAACTACCTCTGCAAATATGAGAGTAAAGGGGCGGGGGCTGGGGGTGGATTATGTGGCCAGTTAGTATGTAAAGTTCACTGTCATCAGGGTGGATTCATGGCTGAACATTAGCAACCTAAGGCTGGTGTCACTGCTCACTTTCTTCAGGCCCTTAAATGTAAGGTTGGTCAAGGCCATCAGAAGGAAATGTGTCCTTTTACAGCAGCATGCTTGCATAGAGAGAAATGTCATTACTCAGGCATCCGAGGAAGCTATGTTAATTCTCTCTGGGTGCCACAACAACAGTTCCAGAAAGCTGCCTTGAACTGGAGAAGCAGGCAGTAAAACAAACAGGGAGGATTCCTGGACACATCAGCCAAAGACCCTGCCAAAGATGACAAAGATGAGGCCTAGACGAGGCCACCCAGAACTGTGAAAGTCTCAACTGGCCACCACTCTATCTTCTCTCCTTGATATACCAACAGAACGTGATATTCTCCCCACTTTGGATAACCTCACATCAGAGTCATCACTCATTTTCTTGCTGAATAATAGAAGGGAAAGGGAAAACCTGAGAGTGTGGAACAAGATTCAGCTTTAGTATTTAATACTGCAGTGACCTCAGACAAACTATCATTACCATCCCTGCTATACTCAATATTCATACTCACCTGCAGATTGCACATCACATCTTGCACAAAAGTCACACCACAGGCTTGATTCAGGTCCTCCCCATTCTACCCTGCAGCAGGCCACCAATGCCAGGTACATACACCTGACTCTGTTTGTTTGGCATTCTATTAACAGGGAAACCCCACGACTTGAATTCCACATTAATGCAATACTGATAATGACCCCGAGACACTGAATCAAACATTCTGAATCAAATGGAAGTTTAATTATATTTGGTGTATTAGATTATTTAGTCATTTACCAACTGGAGTAATTAGAAAACAAACAAAATTGAGTATTTTAACAATGCTGGTAATTAGAAAACGAATGAACCACAAAGGTAATTAAAGTGTCTCTAACAATATGTGATTTCCCCCCAATACACCAATTCCCTCATTTCCTACCAAAATAAAGCTGTTTATGTGGATATGTCCCACATATAACAAATCTGAAAAAATAGTAAGATTATACACTTCACATGGAAGACAACAAGCAACATTATTATACTATCCCCTGGCTGCACTTGGCACAATCAGAATGTGAAGTGTTCCCTTTCCCAACTGCAGTGAGGTCCTTTTGGGGGGCTGCCAGCGTTTTGTGTTGCTCTGAGGAAGCACTGTGGGAGGGGCCTATGAGCTAAAGCAGAAGAGGATTCTGACCAAAACATTTCAGGCATCTTAATCTTTATTACAATTTACACTATGTAAGCACAGGCCTCAAAAAAACTTGATTATCAACCCTTTTATTTCCCTTTCATGAACCCATACATTTTTCTTCTAAGTATAAGCCTTCAGGTGGCATCTTACATGCTCACATAAATGATGTTCAAGGCACACAGAACCACTACTGCACCCGCCCCACACACATCCCCCATTCATTTCAAAGCTTACAATGTCTCATTTTAGTTGGCATGAGGTTTTTCAGTAGTCACTTCCTTCAGTAAGGCCTGTCTTGGTGGAAAGGGAAAAACCTGACACTTAGCACATGGAAAAGCTGAATTTTTTTAAAAAAGAAGAGAAGGAAATTGTTATAATTATAGTGAGAGCTTTCACATGCAAATTAAGTTTTCCTTGGGGTACATTTGCATACTTCTCTAAAGGAATCCCCATGCCAAAAGTATACTTTCAGCTTTTCTGCTCCAGTCTTTAAAAGCCCAGGAACTGCACAGCAAAACAGTCTATGAATGTGTTCCAGACCATGTCCAGATATGTTTATTTAAGAAAAGGACTTTACAATGTAATTTATAATATTTAAAAGGTAAACCATCTATGCTGGTGGAATTGAGGGTTATCAGTCCAGCTGAGACAACCAGTAAAGAGTGAGTCAGGCATTTCTCCCATCGGGTCTCCCAAACTTGTCTCAACCCTGGTTCATAAAGATAAATACAATTTTAAAGGTAAACACATTTCTCCTAAGGTGCTTAACAGCCAACTACAGAATAAAAATGTTCACAGTTGTTACAGGCTATGATTCAATGATATTTCTGTGATAAAAGAAATAGAGAATGGGTGAAGAGAGTATCTAAACTGAAGATGATCTTTTCATTTGATTTAATTTTGAGGCAAATATGTGTCTGCCCTTAATTGTTGAAAAATATTTTAGATAATCAGCCATGACGAAAAGATGCTAGCAGTTCTTCCCATTAGTGGGCTTTAAGAAACATTAGATACACATTTCCACTTCATGGTGGAAAAAATACTTTGGGAAGGCAACAATCTATTCTAGATCAAAATAATCATCTCTATGTGGAAGAAAATTTAATCTATGAGAGTTACTTGAAGGCGGTCACTCTTCTCAAAGAGGTTATTTTTACAATACAATAAATACAACTATTCTTAAATAAACTGACCACCAACAGCAGAAAATTAGCCACTTGCATCAAAAGCAGCCTATTTTTGTCAGGACTTTCCAAGCACACAAGTTAGCAGTGGCTTTAGGAACTCTGAATCCACCAGCTTCAGCAGCGCCTGTCCAAGTTAAAGGTTTGTGGGTGGAAGGCAGAACCAAAATGAGTATAAACATCTCATAACTCAGAACCTTTGAAATGATCTTTCATCTGGGTTAGGACCCAGTTTTTTATCTGAAACCTTTACAAATGGAAACCTTGAAAAATAACAGGAAGGAGAAGCAATTTTTGGAAAAATATTTTGAAAAGTATAAAATGTTCACAATATGTTAAGGGGGAAAAAGCATAAGACCTCGATTTTACAAAACAAACAAAAACAAAATGCTTCTGCACTGCCATCTGCAAAGTCGCTCCTGTGCTTCCTAAGCAGGTGCACTGCCAACGCAGGCCTGTGACCAGCACTGCTTCCAGGGCTGTGCTGAGGACACTCCTCGCAGGTGGAGGACAGCCCCGAGGAGGCTCGGCCCTGAGGAGGACATCTGTGACAAAGCCGAATCTAATATTATTCAACAGGGCATTTACCGAACATATTTTTTCCAGAACACCTATTAACATTCTCACCGCCGCCCTTTGGAAACAATCTGTTAAACACAAAATGACCAGTTACATAGTGAATACAGGTAGACCTAGAGAGAATGACACTCAGATATCTATAGTGGTGACCTGAGCACTGTGGAATTTCAGATTATAATAATTTACTACAAAACACATGCATTATTTTCATCATTTGAAAAAATGCAACGTTTTGGGATGATGGAAATGCCACACTGTTCCACTTTCATCTTAAACTTTTCACCAGTGAAAGTATATTTGGTACTTCAAATGCCAATACACTAATTTGGAGAAAAGCAGGAAGATTTGGCAATCTGTAGATTGCCACATGTAGACCTGCTAGAAAAGAGACGTGGTCAGCTTAATTACCGATCTCAGATTTCTGGTGTCCTATGAAAATAAGTGAAGCCAGGAACCCAGCCCTGGCTGAAGATAAAGAAGAACCTCTCTGCATCTCTAATTTCCTGTTTATTCTCTCAGATGACAGCCATTACTTTGCAGCCTTTGTGAGAAATGTTAAATGTGTACAGGTAGTCCTAAACAATGTTCAATCTCTTTATCTCCCATCCCACTCTAAACACGGCAAACAGAGAAGTTATAGGCTAAGAGACATTTCTGGGTCTAAGACAACAATGCCTTTATCAATAGAAAGATTTTTAAATCCCATGTTTTAAAAATCCAACTTTTTAAAATAAATGCTAATCAGTGTAAATGTTCTTTTCAATCAAAAATATATTTTATATATCTTCAATTGTAATTTTTACTGCAAAATTTTTTTAAAAAT
This sequence comes from Trachops cirrhosus, assembly GCA_028533065.1. Taxonomy (NCBI): domain Eukaryota; kingdom Metazoa; phylum Chordata; class Mammalia; order Chiroptera; family Phyllostomidae; genus Trachops; species Trachops cirrhosus. The sequence goes on from CM052547.1 coordinate 66,408,706, forward strand.
ACTATCACTGCAAACAAAATAGTTGAAAGACTGCATGTTGCCATAGAATGCAGAATGATACTGCATTCATTTCTTTATGCTGTTACAAAATGTTCTACCTATTAGCACACTGAAAAGATAGGTAAGTGCTGTTGAGTTATTACTAATAGAAGAGCTGCTAAGCTTCTCTGTCAAACTCATCTATAAACTTGAATAAAGGACAAAGAGAACATAAAACCTGAAGAGGTGATCCTGCCCCTCCACACCCATCACTCTCAATACTGACGCCTAAATTAGTTCCGTGGCCCACTGGTCACATTTTGGACACATAACTGGAAACTCCATGAGCTACTTAAGACAATGATTGCATATCGGCCCTCGCAAGGACAAAGAGATAATATTTATGTGAGAATAAACTTACTCCATCTGTGCCTGGCACACAAAGCTTTCCCTTCACTGGATTAGGCTCACACTTTAACTTGCTCTGCCTGTTTTCCAAATAACTCTTGGCTGATGCCAGAAACACCCTCCTGTTATTTTATCTGAGCCCAGCTTTTATAATTCGATAAGCACTAGGATGTGTGCATTGTGTGTGTGTCAGAGGAGGCGGTGATCAAAATGCTTATTAAATCAAGAAGCAATAATTTTAGGCCATTTGAAAACATCATTTTGTTTTCCATGCTTACGCATTCAGACACCACATGATTCCCCCTATTGTTTGGCAAGTGAAAATGGTGAGATTTTCCTTTCCAAATGGGGAAACTACCAAAATTATATTTCAAAGTTTTATTTTATTACTTTCATCAATATTTGAGAGAAAGTACCAAAGAGGTGAATATTTTAAATAAATCAATGCCTGGAGAAGAAACTCTGCCACAGCTAATGCCACCCTTTTAGGGCACATTTCCAGAACATTTATTGTATTAAGCCCCAGAGTTCACACCTTTGCCTTCAAGAGGATCATTGCATATTGGGGATCGTGGTATATGTTTTTAGTATGAGGAAAAGTACTCATCTACAAAGGCTAAGCTATCGTTTCAAGCTGCCAATGTGTTCCCAGTATCGTATTTCTGTAGACTCAACAAAGCTTACCAGGCACCTGGTTCTCTACTCCCTATACATCTCCCATAATCAACTGCTTCAAGCACTCCTGACCTTTCTGGGTTTTCCTCATGTTCATTGCCTTTCCCCCTCCCTCCCTGCCTTCCTCCTCCAATACACTTCACTTTCTCAATGGGACCTCCTGTTATTTCATCTGAAACCAGCTTTCATAATTTGATAAGCATTAGAATATGTGTATTGTGTGTTTGTTGGAGGGGGGATGTCAAGATGTTTATTAAATCAAGAAGCAATCATTTCAGCCCATTTTTAAAAAGTGACACTTCCAAATATAAGTAACTTCACATCACTCTTGGGCCCAAATCCCCCCAGTGGTTCCCCATTTCACTTAGAATAGGAACCCAAGTCTTCACAGGGGCCTCAAAGACCCTCCAGGGTATACCCACCGGTTCTGCCATAAAGTTGCAGTACTCCATCGAGTCACACCAGCTCCAGCTCTTCCTCAGACAATCTAGGCTCAGTTCTGCCTTAGGGTGTTGTCATTAGTGCCCTAAGCCCAGGAGAGTCTCCTGAGACAGACTCTCAAGAGTACTGGTTCCCACCTTAGCAATGGGAGTCCTGACTCAAAGACTGCCTTCTCTATTCCCTGTCCATCCTTCCTACAAAGGGCCGCACCCCCATGCTACCTATTCCCCTTCACTACTTTACTTCCCTCTGTAATATTACCAGTCGCTATAGACTTTAATTTTGATTGTTTATTGTTCTGTCTTCCTCATTAAAATGTAAGCATCAAGCTGAGTTTTTATCTTTTTTTATTCATTTGTAAAGCCCCAGCTCCTAAAACAGTGCCACGCCTGAGGTAGGTATGCAACCAAAAGTAGTTATATGAGTGAATACAGAGACCTCTGTAACCTGGTCCTTTTTATTTGCAAAGCGAATGATCATTTTCATGTAAATAAATACACATCTAATGCAAAGGGACAGAGACAAGTTTGGCCATGAGTACCAGACAGCTGAAGCTGAGTTATGGTTGTGTGGGGATTCTTCATGCTGTTCTTCCTAATTTTCTGTGTTTGAATTTTCTTTAATAAAAATTTGATATACATTTTCTTGATTACGTGTAATGACTACATAGCCTGACTCTGCCATAACTAGCTAACCATTACTGTGCTAAAGGATATTTGGGCTCCATCTTTTTCTATATCGCAGACGGTGCTAGAATATTACACAACTATCTGATTATAGACTTAAAATAAATTAGTAGGAATAGAAGAGTTTGCACTTTTAAAATCATATACAATCTTCCCTTCAAAAATTCTGAACCGAAGGATGCTACTCAAACAGTGGCCCACAGAAAAGCACAGGGCCACAAATCGCTCGCTCCTGTGCTACAGGACAGGTTCAGAAACTGAGAGTGCACACTTAGGAACTTTTATGGGAATCTGACAGAGTAATTGTGCATCTGATTAACATTTTACAGAAATGTATTTGAGATTTTATTTTCTATATTTTTCATTTTCTTTTTCTGGTACCTTACTTTTAATGTATTTTATAATATATCAGTCAACAAATGGGAAAAAATAGTCCTTCATTGGTTTGAGAAGAACTACAGTCTAGTACTCACTTTCCCACACCATCGCCACTTGTAGAGGTTTGTCTGTGTTTTTGTTTTATTTTCATCATTTTGGTTACTGGGCTATACCCTCTGTTTGTTGGTTTAATTTGCACTTTTGATTTGTTAGTAGTCTTGCACATCCTTTTAACGTTTGCTGGCCCCATAGTCATCGTTTTATGAGCTACCTGTTTACATTTTTCCCCATCTTTCTATTAAGATGTTCGTCTTGTTAATAAAATTGTATGAGGTAATTGTAAAAGCTCTTTGTATTAGGAATATTAGCCCTTTGTTGGTCATATATTATGTGAATATTTCCCCAGAATATTCTCTTTTAAACAAGTTTATATGGTATCCATTCCACCAAAATAAAATAATAAAGATTTTAAATGTTTTGTGTAGTTTTATTTTTTAATTCTTGCCTTCATGGTTTCTACTTAGAGATGCCCTTCCCACCACAAGATTGAAAAATATCCATCCATATATTTTGCTCATACATTTAAAACTTACCTTGTTACACTGTTAATTTTTATGCCCGAGAATTATTGTTGTATGAGTTGTTTGGTAGGGACTCCGCTTTATTTTTCCAGATGACTAGGCAGGTGTCCCAACAACACCTTTTACTGAATAATTCATCTTTTTTCCTTCCAATTTGAAATGCCAACCTTATCACATACTAAATTACCATATATACTTATCTAAAAATAGACTCTATATTTCATTCATTGATGTATTCTTGTACCAATACCACTGTTCAGTCATTACTGACTTATAATATCCTTTAATATTTGAGATGGAAAGTACCTAAGATAAACATTTCTTAAAATTCTGGGAATGTTTTATAGGTTCATTCTTCCAGATGAACTTCAGGATCATTCTGGCAGGTTCCTCAGTTTTGATAGGGATTGTATTGTGTTTGTAGTTTCACAGAAAAACTGATGTCTTTGTATTACTTTCTAAAAACAGAGTATCCATCCCCACTTAGTTGCAATGTGTTTTATGTCCTATGATTGAATTTTATAGCCTTCCTCACTGAGTTCCTACACATGTCTAGGACAACTTTTATATGGTTGTCTATCATTAACATAAGTGGAATCTCTTTTTAATAATGTTTTCTAACATTCATGTTTGTAGGTAAGTCATTAGTATAGTTTTACCTACTTATTTTATAGCCAATCAGCAATATTAGTCAACAATCATAGTGCTTCTAGAAGGTTTTCTGGTTGAGTGAAAACATACTGTTAATTACATTCATACTGTCAATTCATTCATGGAAAAAGGCAAACAGTTGTTACATGTAATTCTAAATATTTGTGCAATTGAAGATCTATAGTATATAAAAATATGGACCCCCTCCAAGGAACATAAAATCTACTAGAATACATAAAATACATATACATTCATATACAGGGTCTGGCACAAATAATTGCCCCTGTTTTATTACAAAATCTTTTATTACAAAATCATAAACATGTAATTCTGTAACATAATATCACACTCAAGCACACCCTATGACATTTTAGATGAAATGTTCATATTAAAACTATAAATTCTCACACCCATATTATTACCCTACCAACCACATTCAAGCAGGCCTTACTTCCCATATTGTTGTATAAAACAGAAACTGGGAGGTCTTCACAGGGGATAAAGTTAAAATTTACTATAAGAGAAAACAGTGCACATTACAAAAGGATGGAGAGCTTAAAGAAATCTTCATGAGAAGGTAGCATTTACTTTGAGCACAGAATGTCAGAGTATGAAAACATCGCAGGTATGAAATTTTACAGGAAGAGAGAGGAGAAAACCAACATATGACCAAAGGCAAAAGGAGAAAAAGCCCCAAGTTTGTTTGGAGCACAGGGAATGCTAAAGAGCGATTAGAGTAAACCGATAAACTGACCATCCTGAAGCAAGACTAACTCGTTTGGTGTTTGGCAGGAACTGGGGAGGAAGGAGATGAATAGAGCTCAGCTTCAGGAAGATGGATCTGGGGACAGGACGCAAACATGGGGCAACATTGGGGTGAGGAGAACAGAGGCACAGAGCGTATGGTGGTGTTAAAACATGGGCCCAAGTCTCTTTGACACCCCCCCCACTGAGAAGTGGGATCACCTACGTCCCCTACCTTGATCCTGGGCTTTGTGACTGCCTGACTTATTAACGTGAAGTGACAATGGGCCAGTTCCTAGTCCCAAACCTTAAGAAATTGGCAACTTTCATACCCTATCTCTTGGGATAGTTATTGTTGTCATTCAGCCACCACACTATGAGACAGACCAAGCAGTGTGTGGACAGCCCACCTGCAGCTGGACTGAGGTCCCTGGCCCACAGATCCCAGCTGACAGCTGGCACCAACTTGGCAGACTCATGAGTGAACCATCTCAGAAGTGAACCCCAGGGCATGCAGTCAAAATACCCTGGCTCATGCCATAAGGAGCAAAGACAAGCCCTCTCTGCTGAACGGCAGATTCAGGATAGCTGTGACTTTAAGCACTTGGTTTTGGAGTGGTTTGTTGCATAGCAATAGTAACTAGGACAGAGATCAATTTAGAGACTCTCACAGTAGTTCAGATCAATAGGATCAAGAAACAACTTGAAAAGTAGCTGTGAGAATGGGGGAAAAGGGTTAGATGCCAGTGACATTTTGAAGACATAATCAATAAGAAGATTGCAGCCTAAAATTTAAATTAAAAATTAGCCCCTAGTTATTTCTCTGAGTAAAAATTAACTAGATCGAAATAGTTATTTACTAATATTTGGAATTGCACATTATGGTAGATTAGAATATTTCAAAGCCAACAGTTGTTCCCTCTCCCTACCCACTCCACACCCTCACTGGAAGAGTGCCCCTTCCTGACCCACTGATACCGAGCTTGGACATCTGACATGCTTTATCCATGGTATGTTGCGTTGAAATGATGGTGGATCAACTCCAAGTAAAGGCCCTAAGAGACACTGAAGATTTCTGATTGGTCTTTGCTATCTCAGAAGAACATATACCCCACGCAAATCTCAGGCGAGGAACACAGGGAATAACTCTGGATCCAGCCCAGGGGAGCAGTCAAGGCGAATCAAACCCCAGCCAACCCACAGACACACAGTGAGAAACAGCTACAGTAATAAGTAATATAAGCAGTAAATCACGGTCATAAATAAGGAATCACCTGTATGGCACTGGTTCATTGTATGACAAATACATTTACTAATATTTGGGAACTGCCCACCATTCCATCACAAGTGTAAACAATCATAAACCCAATTATCAACACTATGAAATGCCTCTCTTTTAGAGAAATACAGTATAGATACATGCACTGATATTTTAAATGCTTCCATTTAATCAGTTAGGTGATGTAGCTTTCCACAGATGCAACCAAAAAAGAGTGTTTTAATACATTACGCAGTTTTTGGTTTTGTTTTTTTACTCATCCTTGACTTCTTACTACAACCACACTCTCTGGACAGAGATCTTCCAGTACGTGTGACAAAACAGGACACTCCACAGACAGCGAGGAGGCGTTTACGGCCCAGCAGTTCTCAAAGCAAGGCGCCCAGGACCCTTGCAGGGCGCCAGGAGGTCAAAACTATTTTCATGATGATACAAGGCAAAGGATTATTTGCCTTTTTCACTGTCATTCTTTCAAACTTGGAGCTTTTCAGAGGCCTCATCATGTTTGATCTCTCAATAGACTACAGAAGCAAACAAGAGAATCCAGATATCTTCTATTAAGTCAGAAATTAGAGAATTTCAAAAATATAAAATGGCACCACTCTTTTCACCAAACTTACCTTATTTTTAAAAATGTAGTAATTTTTCATTTACAAAATATTATTTATAGTAACATGAGTGGATTTATTATTGGTATTTAAAAATTAATAAACCTTTTTAGATGGCTCCATTTTCCTTTCTAATATGGCAAATTTTTATGATATAGGCCATATAAACAGAAGCTGTTCAGGACTGTAAATAATGTTTAAGAGTATAAAGGAGTGTGTCTGAGCTATTGTGGCTCAGTTGGTTGGAGCATCATCCTATGGGCAGAAAGGTTGCAGGACCCGGTCAGGGCACATACCCAGGTGGCTGGTTTGATCCGTGGTTGGGATGCACACAAGAATGCAACCAATTGATGTTTCTCTTTCTTTCTCGCTCTCCCTCTCTCTCTCTTTTGCTCATCCACTCTCTCTAAAATCAATTTTAAATAATATCCTTGGTTGACAATTAAAAAGAAGAGCATAAAGGAGCCTAAGACCAAAAAGTGTAAGATATACTCTAAACACCCTATTCGCTGGATTAAGGTACAGAGCAATGTTACAATAAAATAGTGCAATGGAAGAACAGACTTTAAGAAAAGTGCAAGCAATGGAGGCAAGGTTGCAAGATTCCTCCAAGAACATGTCCTCAACTTAAACATTATCACCTTCATAATTTAGATGAAAGCGACAGTCATGCAGCTTCTTTGTGCAAATGTTTTCTTTGTTTATAATGATATTGCTGAATACAGCCTGGGCATGGTAGAAGATACAGCAGGAGAATTAAATCATCAGTCACAAGCTATACAGTGCTGAAAGTAAAAATTGTCTTATATTTTATTCAAGTTGCCACAGCACTTATAAGATGCTCTGGTGTTATTAAATGGAAAAAATGGAGGTGTACTAAGTCAATGGAAATGATACATTAACATACATACTTATTTGTGTTTATTAAATATTTTTCCCCAAAGGACTCAAAACATTTCAAATATATTAACATACATGAAACCACTGTTAATAATCTCACAGTGTACAGATGATGTTATTATGTTTTTAGTTAATACACAGCACACTACTAACAGACAAACATCAATTCCCTGACACCTCCAAGCAGCCCTTTACATGGCATGCCAGATGCCAACAGATGACCTCTGGAACCACCACTTGAAACTCTGGATGAGCCTCACATACTTTCTTCCCTGTTTTAATCTAATTTGACCTCACAGCATCCTTTCTAACTTCACTGTCTGTCTAAAGAGCCTACGTGAAACCCTTAAACCTGGAAAATGTTTTCTAATACGGCCATCGAAGATGACATTTATGAAGTGAAAAATTAAGTCACTGAATTTGGATGCTCAAAGAGCACAATCTTCGTGGTTAACAGGTCACTCGAAATACAGAATCTGCATTTTACAAAACTGGCAAGTTGTTTTTCCAGTGAGACATCAACTTCTCTTCTAAATCTTGGGTCTATCTGTATGAAACATAGAGCAATATAGGGAAATATGTGTCCTAGCTTCTCCAATAGCATCATCCTAAGTATGTTTAACATGTGCTACTATTCAGTAAAGAGGAAGGTTCCAAACAATAAGCAACTAAGAAGAAATGATAACGACATTTATGTAGCTGAATGAGGGTGTTCAAGGGTAATGTCACCTTCTATAACAAGTAAATTTAAAAAATGTACAAAGGCTCAACACAATAGAAGTTTATTTCTCCCTCTCTCTCATAATTTATGTTCCTTCTTCTATTGTATAGAGTTATTTGTGGTAAAGACTGCAAATATGACCATCAAAAATTTTCTGTGCAGAAACATATAGGTGTTCCTGGCTAGTGAAAAGCCCTTGTTCATGCAACAACTTAGACCCAGGTTTCGTCAATCCTGTCTCCCAATCATCCACTACGTTTCATGGGCACCTACATCCAACAAGAACAGAAAAGAGCATGGGCTTTAGCAGACTTGTCCCAGATTTGACACAGGTGGTCACACAGCTGCTGTGTGCATCGAAATAGGGAAGCGGCACACAGGGAGAACAGACCATATGCTTCAACATAAAACAATATGCCACAATCTACTTGTTCTGGAAAACAAATAAAACAGGCTGATCGACCTAGCCAGTAAGAATCAGAAATGTGATTGTTCGCAGGCAATGGTGTTGGTTAGCCTCTGAACAGAAGAAATTGAACTGTAAACACCAATCTCTATCAAAAAAATAAAAAAGTTATTTCATTACTAAACCAAATTGGGATGTTTGTAATTCTGGTATGTGTATTCTTCTGTTAAAGGTCAATGAAAGGATTTCTTTCCGTAAAAGAATATCAGGATGTCTGACTTGTGTTATGACTAATTTCATGAATCACTGATGTCTGGTCTCCTGGTGGTCTTTAATCATCCTGTTATTATTACTCCATGTAGAAGAAGATGTCAGTTGGAACAGGTGAAACTAGTCTGGGCCCCAACATAGGTAGAAAAGCTATTTTCCTTCCTATTTCTCTTTTCTTCCCAACAGTCAACTCTGTCACACCTACCACCAAAGTCGCTGGCCCTGGCCACCACGGCTAGCTCTGTACACAGCCAGCGCAGCTGCTGCCTGCACAGAGATGGGCAGAGCACTAAGCCATCCCTCCAGAGGCACAATCCCAGGTTTGCGGTCCTCGAGTCCTGTGCTCCTGCTAGTTGACAGAAGTCAGGAAAAACACAAAAGTGGGCACTTCTGTTTCAGAAACTGAAAGAAACAGGGCACTCTCACCCACCCAGCTTCACACAACGATGGACTTCCTCAAATTCAGGAAAAATATCCAGATGCGGGGCGACCCAAGTGGTGACAAGTGACTACTACAGACACAATAAAATATTAACTCAAACTAGCACACAGAGACCACTGCCCTTTGTCATGGGGTGTGGGCATCATGACAGACAGGAGAACTGGAGGAACACTGTGAGAAAAACAATCTTCTTTTCCACATGTGCACTAGGGATTCACATCCATAAAATCCCACAAGATCCCAGAAGGCAAAGCAGGCTTTGTCTTCTCCATTCAATGCCAGGACCTCAGGGACAAAGCTGCTAACAGTAGTATGGAAATGTCCTGAAGGTGACAGCCCTTCCTGGCACTGTCTGAAAGAACTTTCTATGATGGTGAAACTTTCTATCTATGTGCTATCTAACCCTCTAGCCACATGTGGCCACTGAGCACTTAAACTGGAGTTAGTGAAAATGATGAACTTAAATTTTAATTGTCTTAATTTAAATTTGGATTTAAATACCTACATGTGGCTACTAGCTATCATATTGGACACTACAGGTCTAGCCTTTCCGATGGCCTTTAATGAATCCAGTGTATAAGAAAGTGGGAATGTTTAATGTCTTTTAGGAGAAAGTTCCTCCAATGTCACCAGAAAAACAATTTAATATATAATATATATTTCCTTTATATATATTTATTTATATATATAAATATATATATATATATTTCCTTTAACCATTTACAAACATTCTGGCTCTATTTCAGTTGGATATGGGTTCAACCCTAACCTGACTTAGACACCTTCACTATTTTCTAGAGCAAAAATTCTCAACCTCTCTGATTATGAAGACCAATTTTCAATGTCAAATGAATTATTAACCATTTACAAGTTGTACTTTAACTCCTGTGAAAAAAATACATCAGCCCTAGCCAGTGTGGCTCAGTTGTTTGGTGCATCATCCCATACACCAAAGGCTGTGGGTTCGATTCCCGGTCAGAGCACATGCCTGAGTTGTGGGTTTGGTCCCTAGTCGGGGTACATGGGAGAGAAGTCTGATAGATGTTTCTCTCTCACATCAATATTTCTCTCCCTCCCTCCCTCCCTTCCCCTCTCCCTAAAACCAATAAGCATGTCCTCAGGTGAAGGTTTAAAAAAGTAAAAAAAAAATCATAACAAGGAGCTCCTCTTTATTCAGTAGCACTTTATATTCATGTACACCTCCTCATAACAGCACAGCAGCTATAGAGAGTTGTCAAGTAGTCTTATGCATAAACATGGAAGATGGCATTTATTTAATACGTGAGTCACCCTCAGTTTTACCATGGGCTCCAGGGCCTCTTTCAATATTTCACAGCTTCCCGGGTTCTGTGACTCACACAGGTTAGAAGCCCTCTTCTTTTTTTTTTAAGAAATTAATTTTTTTATTGTCGTTCAAGTACAGTTGTCCCCATTTGCCCTCCATCGTGCCCCCCGCTGCACCCATCCCCACCTCCCACCCTCGTACCTACTCCAAGACCGTGTCCCTACATGTCCAGCAGATATGTTATATGTTGCAGAGATGTGGGTCATTGTTCACAAGAGGGGCTTTGGATTGGTGTTAGAGAAATGGAAGAAGCAGCTTTCCTAATGCTTGAAGTCAAATTATTTCAATATATATGAGGGAGGACCAAGAGAAAACACAGATTCATCTTCTGGAGGTTGAGACCCTTGTAGTATAGGCTTCCCCCACTAGATGAGTGTTCTAAGAACTCATCTGTATCAGTGTATCAGCCGGTGTTGTTGTGAGAGGCTGCATTTGGCTTCAGTGAATTTTTTGAAGACTCTTTCAATGCATTTGCCCATTCATGATGGGTGATTTACAAGCACACCTGCCCACACTGCTGAGTGTTCACTGGTTTTTGACCCAAAACAGCATGACCTCCATGCCCTGCCCTCGCCATTCACCCAATCTCACCCTGAGTGACTTTTGTTTTTGCTTCTCCAAGTGAAAAAAGTCCTCGAAGGGCTCTTGCTGATGTGGAAGAGGTGAAACAAAAATAGCAGAAGCACTAAAAGGCATCAAAATCAAAGAGTTTTGAGTAGTGGAAAAAACATCTTGAAATGCATATTGCATCAAATGGAGAATATTTTGAAGGTGACTAAAGTTTAAACGTAAGAATAAATACACAAATTTTATAAGTAAATTCTGGGTTCTTTTGGGTCCTCCCTCATATCTGGTAGCAGATTGATAACAACATAAGCTGCAGTTAAGCCCAGTTATGATTCTAGCTTCAAAGAAGATCAAGCTCTAACAATTCAGATATCCTATAATTCAATATTTACATTATGTTCATCAAGCCTTTTCCTACCATCATTTTATCCAAAAGTATCCTCACACGCTGCCTGTGATTAACTCATGTTTCTCTGTGCCATCTTTGAAGTCAGAATATAAGGAAATAATTTAAGGAAAAAATACAGCACACACTTACTTAGCAACTTTACAGTCATTTCACTGTACGTAATCTGCATACAACAGATTTTTGAAGTTCATTTCTGAAACAAATTAGCCATCTGATGTCTTTATTTTCAAATGCATCCTTGTAGGATTTATGTCCAAAAGCTGATTTTACACTGGTGTTTCAATTTATCTTAAGTAGGCCAAATAGTTCAACTCTGCTTCAATTCGGAGATCAGAAAACATGTTTGTTCTTCACAATAGATTCCCAGTGATCTAGTATATGTCATAGTTCTCTTTTTGACCACCTAGAGGTAGGTGAGGTTTTATAGGTAATATATCAGTAACTAACTTGGGAGCTGTGTCAGAACTGAGCTGTTCCTAGGCTGGGGATGGCCATGAGCTACAGAAGTTTCCTGGAAGCTGGAGATGAAGAGCCACTTTGGTGACAGAAGAGTAAAGCAAGACCTCATCACCATCACATCATAAAACATGGAAGAAATGTTTCTACACAATAAATTCTCTGCCCAGGAATAGTCTAAGAGCTAAAATCTTACAATCTGAGAGGAGGCTGAAGGGAAGCACTGGGGGCTATTGGTATAAGGTCACATTTGACCACCGTGACCTTGGAACATCACAGAATGTCTGCGGAGATCCTGTGGTCTGAGGTGACTGACCCATCAGACCCACCACAGCACTCGCGTCTAGAGCTTTCCAGTCTCTGCAGGCCCTTCTCTGGACACTCTGCTGTCATCAGAATCAAAGTCCCCATGCACACCTTTCAGAGTAAAAACTGTCAGACGAAAACAAAAGCAACTGCTGGGCTAGGAGCTTAGTCCATGAAATTTAGAAACATCTTAGAGAGGCCACATAGATTACAAAAAGAGCCATAAATGCGAGAATACTCATAACTTTGTTATAGCTGATAAAATATCAAGGAAATCACTACTCAAACTCTGGGGGAAAAAAATTACAAAAAATGGAAGGTATAACAACTTTTACTGACCACAGACCATATTATACTTTCAAACTCTCTGGGCTTTCTAGAATGATGTCAACCAAGGATAAGCTGAAATTAATCTATTTAAATTTGTTAAAAGTAGTTACTGAAATACATTCATGGATTATATTTTATATCACAAGCACTGACTGCTATAGACATGAACTTCTCACTCAAAATTGTCATTCTTTTACAAAGCCCGGCAAATTCAATACTGAATTTAGAAAGCTGAACCTGAGATCTTAACTGACTCACAATGGCAGGCATTAGCAGCATAAAAATTGTTTTCAGATTAAATAGTCTGAGTTGTAATTTATGCAAAATAACAATTTTTTACAGCCACGAATTACTTTTAAAAAGCACATACACTTACCTTTTTAAAGAAGATCACATTTCAGGATTCCGTATAACAGAGAACCCGTTCTTTCCTGCAGGGGAAAGAGAAGAAAGGCTATCCACGAATGACAGGAAGGAGCAGAGGGGAACTTCAGCGACCTGCTAAAATTTCCTGCTGGTATGGTTTCATTTACATTAAACGACAGGACACTTTCAAGTCAGACTCAAAGTATTTCTTTATTTCTATCTAAATTAAATATTTTAAAGAGTTTTAATTCCAATTATATGATTTCTAAGGAGCAAATGGACAAAAGCAAATGGACATGGATAAAAAGTAAAAGGGGATCTTTCAAAATTAGAATTGAAACATTTACTTCACATTTATCCCAATGACTATACTCAAATATTATGTTTAATTCCATGAAGTAAATGTATAAATGAACAAATAAATGCATAAAACTCCACTCCCATTTCTATTTTCCCGTGGAAAAATGAGGTGAAGAGATCATAATAGTCTGTGTAGGTAACGGAAGGTAATAGGATTGTCAACTGAAGTCTCCTGTTGATTTTTCTTTTATTGCCCAAGCTAATAAGCCATATATATAAGGGCTCTATTTATCTTAGCTAAGACTTTTAGATCAAGAAAAATATGTGCAGAAAAGTAAATCAAAATAGGATCCATCTGATTTTATTTTACATTTATTATTTTCAATAAATAATTGACATAAAAACCTGATAGTCACAAATAAATACTAAATGTGACTTTCCTACTCAAAATCATGTGTTGGTATAGATTAAATACTCTAATATTTTATGGAGTACATAACTTTATGTACTCCAACCCAAATAAGGAAGTACACGATTTGGTTTTACATAAGTTAATCATCTACTACTATAAGTTGTTTCCATCAGATTTAATTAAAACAACCAGTGGAGTAATGTCCACAAGAATGTAATCCTGACTCTGACCCTGATGTGTTAGGTTTCATGTGTAAATTAATTTAACTTCAAATGGGGATAATGCCGTGTAGAAACAATCACCAAGATTTCTGACCCAAAGGGCTCCAAGGGCCTGAAATGACTGCCAATGCATAAATTCAAGGAGCGCACAAGCACACACATAAAGGCGACTCAGATTAGCTGGTCCCTGCTTCCTTTACCACCATTTTTCCTGACAATAAAAGTCCTTTTCAAACATTAAGTAAGAAATCCTCTCAACACCTTACTGAAAGGAATGTGAATCCTGCAACCACAGGTATACCTGCACCAGCCAAGGTGCAGCCCTTCCAGGCCACATTTAGCTCCAGAACCTCTTTCTTTCAAAGCAACACCAATTTTGCACATGGACTCCCCAAAGCAAGTCAGTATCTGGAGACTTGTTTTTGTTGGTTGGTTGGTTGGTTGGTTTTGCCTGTTTTTCTTTACTTCAGCTGTCCGCCACCATTGCTTTGGCTCTCACTGCCAATGTAGTACTCTTAGGGTCAGCAATAGCTGCTGCTCTATTTTCTGAAATTACAGCTGCAGGTACATTCCACTAACGGGAAAAAAAAGGCAAGAAGGATTGATGATTGATATAGAAACATGGGTCAACATTCACACATTGAGCCAAATCATAACGTATGGCAGAGCAACAACTGGGATAGAGCCCATAGATTCTCAGTTCGTAACTGGGCTACCCATAAATAATATACCTTGGATATGCTTCAAAACAATCCAGTGGGGGGGCTACTGATGAGGAAGGCTAACAGATGAAACAAAATGGCTATGAATTTGTTATAGTTTAGTGATGGATATGTGAAGGTTTGATAGTCGACACATGAAGGTTTAATGAAGGGTACATAAAGATTCATTGTAATATTCACTATACTTTTATGTTATATTTAAAATTTCCCAAAAAGTAAAAGATGGCTACCAAGTACCACATTAGGAAAAATGAACACTCTGCAGTTACTGTTTTATAAATGAAGTAATAATGGCCTTGAAGCTTTCTTTCAATATTTCACAAGCCAAATAAGAAGTATATATTTAACTGCAATAAAGCTTATCATTACTATTTGAAGTATTTGTGATTTGAATTAAGTGATACTCACATAAAAACATCGGTTATCTCATGCTTGTAAAAAATTGCTGATAGTTAAATATGTCTTTAAGATAAGTAGGGAAACGGATGACCTATAATTAATATCAATGTGATCTATTTCATGAACAAAAACTTTCTAAACAAGAGGTCTGAGAGGGGACCATTAAAAAATAAGACTCTTTATTAATGCAAACTTTGGGACCACAGATAAAAACTATCGGATCTGCAACCCACTTGGGCTACCTGAGTGATCTGCTTCTGTGTGACAGACAAAAGAGGGGCCCTTCACAGTCACACCCCTGACCTGGCTAGAACTGCAGGAGACTAGATGAGACCACATGAGGCTACCTCTCAGCTTTCAGCACAAGGAAAGAAAGTCGCACACAAAGTAAAAGAATCTTCACAGTTTCGGAATGTGACTGACGGGCCCTGCTACATACCACTGCTAGAAATCTCACCTTGGATGTAAATTAAAAAGCGGGATTTATGGCACGGTTTTGGGAAAGACCCTGCAAATCTGTGCCAAGCCTGCTCCAAAGTGAACCAGGGACAAGAACAAACTGGGGTTCCCTCTGGATAGAATATGCACAAGGCACAACACTGAATCCTAACCCGTGATTTGATTTAAAAAAAAAAACAAATGTAGTTGATGCTTTTCTATTTTCTTTTTCAAGTTTTCCTGGCCTAAAACAATCTGTTTCCTTTCCAATAAAGAAACAATGACCAATTCTGAAAAAGATATTTGTCTGACGTAATGGCTAAGCACATAAAAGCTGGGAAAGGGAGTATTATGGGAAAACCAGAGCAACTCACCCTTATGAGGCAGGCTTTCAAATTTACTGGTGAAAAGATAAGGGTCAGAGGAGGGATTGTGGGGGTAATAATTATGAACAAGCTGCATGATGGAGGTCAGCTAAACAAAATTCATTTGTTTTCCATGTGAAAATCACAGTTCCAGCCATCTACTTCATGAGCTAAAAGAAACTTCCATTAGCTTACATCCATACTCACCCATGAATTTTTATTTATGCAGCCATATTTTGAGGCCTAGTTTTATTAAGCTGGAAATAGTGTAAGATACACATTCAATAAATATCTGTCCAATAAATAAATGAGTGAAGTGGCAACTACTACTCACCAAATCATGAAAGCTAAACTTAAGGCCACTAGAAATAACAAAAATAAAATCCCCAGATATGGTTGTCACAACTATTTGTCTAACTAATATTCATAACATGGATTTTGTTCTGGGTAGCAATATGCCAGATTAAAATGGTTTGTCCCCCAGACTCCCTTGCAGCTAGCATGGCCATGTGGCACAGTTTTGAGCAATGAGATGCAAGAGAGATCTCCAAGATAGTTTATTCTCATGCTATGAACACATCTCCTTTCCTCTTTCCTAGGAATAACTGGTAGGAAGTATAGAACCATCTCATAACCATGAGGACAAAAGCCAGACAATAAAGAGGAAAAGGCAGAAATATCCTGGTTCTCGGGTCACATCCCTGAGATGCTGCACCTGCCCAAAATGCTTAGATTCCCAAACTTGTGTTTCATGTTAGTTGTGACAAACTTCTGTGAGTTTAGGCTTCTGTTTTCTATAATTCACAGCCAAAAATAGCCTAACAAACAGCAGATACAATTTATCTTTTCCCCTGTGTTCTCAGAAACTGTTCCTATTTCCACTAACTGTGATGCTCCACATAACTGTCCAATAACACAGTTACGTAATCATCACTGACCTCATCAACAGTTTCCACTTATCAAGAGGATGCCTCACACTAAAAGGCCAACTGGCTTAAAGCAGAGCAGTGATCAGGAGAGCCAGGAGAAACAACGGGCCACACATCATTCTACCACATGGCCTCTTGTGGACCACTGCATTCTCCTGTTAGGGACATAAAAAAGACAAAAAAGAAAGCAAAGCTATTCCATGGTGATGAAGAAATGGAGAATCTTCTAATTTAGTACTCTTCAAAATCTATATGTCTCAACAAAGAGAAGAAAATATTTAGAGGGATGGGCTAAATTAAACATCAGAAATGAAACACCTCTAAGAAAACAAGAACCAGCTGATACCTCTCAGGGTGCCCTAGATCAGATGCCCCTACTCTGGGCTTCTACAGGGCCCCAGCAATGCACCTCTGTGGAACTTAAAATTCTATAGTCATTCTCTCAATATGTTGATCTCTCCTGATAGAACACAAACTTGTAGAGCTGGGGAAAGCTGGTATGTAGCAATTACTGACAAATGCTGAATGAATGAATGCATGAGCAAAACAACATAGAAATTACTTTTCCAAGAGACTTTATGAAAAGTATACAACCCTCAAAAAAATCTGAGCATCCTTTCTAGAAATGTCATGTGATGTATGAATTGTTCTTCTGGCCCAACATAACATACTTAATTGTCAAATGTCTACAGAAAGAAAAGCCCTACACTTATTAAGTGCCTATGATAAGCCAGCTGATGTGTCAGGCACTTTATACTCAGTA
Organism: Trachops cirrhosus; assembly: GCA_028533065.1. Taxonomy (NCBI): domain Eukaryota; kingdom Metazoa; phylum Chordata; class Mammalia; order Chiroptera; family Phyllostomidae; genus Trachops; species Trachops cirrhosus. Next base: position 66,426,203 of record CM052547.1, read on the forward strand.
TTTAATTAATCTTCACAACCCCCAATTAGTCACTAGGGCCTCCCCTTTCAGATGTAGACAAATTCAGAGGGAGCTGTGGACCACACCTAGGGTCACATATCTAGTAAAAGGCACACGCAATATTCAAACCCAAGAATGCCAGCTCTCACTTTTCTGCTATGCAATGCTGCTTCCTCACTTTGGTCTTTACTCAAATATTGTCTATAAATTGCACATGTGCCTTATCTGAAATAGCATTCACTAGAACCTTCACTTGGTGGCCACAAAGGTATCTGCATAGTGACGGTCCCCTGTAACATCAAACACAGCTACTCTTTGCCCAGGTCAGAAACCAGACATTGTGCACCGCAGACAGTGACCTTCTCTAACTCATCTTACAGCTGTAAGCTATAACAAAGGTTCTACATACTTACAACATGTAAAAAAAAGTCATTATGTATTTGTATGACTTAGAAATGATACAAAAGAAACCTATGAGTCTATGGCTGCAGTTTCTCCCAGAAATCAATAGCCCATCCATCCGTACAGTACACACAAGCACTGTGGCCTTCCTGTCGTGCTCACAGAATGCATAGCACTGAGATCTCAGACACCTCTGGACGGTGGGCAGGCTTACAAATGCACATGAGACAGCAGATCTTTCAAAGCGACTTAAAATCATAGGCTCATCTGAACCAAAAGGGGAAAAAAATCTATACAAAGAAAATAACAAATGCATTTTTGCAATTTTCGCTCCTCACAATTTTTTATGGAATAAATAATACCTCTTTGAAGTTGATAAAAACCTCAGTGAAAATATTTATCCAATAAGCCTCTCAGTCAAATAAACTGTAATGACTCCAAAGAAACCTAATTTAACAACTTCACAAATTCTCATGGAAATAAACAGACTCACCACCCCCGAAGCATTTGGCTATTATTCGTACTCAATATGTGCTGTCTCAAATGCACGTGCATAGATGAAAACATTAACCTCATTCTTTTTGAGCCTAAACATGAGCTTCTTTGTTTGCTCAGCCACTTCAGGTTAACCTTTCCAGAGATTTTTAAACAATACTGAGTTTTTTGCAAGTCATCATTTCTATCAGGACAGCTATCTAATACCCATTAAAAAAAAGCCAATCTTATTTGGGGACAGTTACGCGATAAAGCATGTTTCCATTTTTTCTCTCTCTACCAGTTATCTATTATTTTTAAATTTTCATAAACAGACCTTTGGGAGGAAAATTATGATTTGGCATAAGGACAACAAGTCTTTTCTCATAAAGTGGCTTAATTATCTCTAAGAGAATAAACATATTTTTTCCTTAGCTAATTCATTTAAATACTTTCCCATGACACAGAAAAAAATAGTATTCTTAATTATATAACATCATAGCCCTCACAGTTATTCTTCTATGAAGTTATTTTTCAAAGTGGTCACTCCTCCCCAAAGGCTAATGATTTTAAAAGATGGGTTTCATAATGAAAGAAACAGAATGCAGATACTTTTACAAAGACAGTATCTGATAACATTTAAAATAGAACTCTGTACAGACTTCTCCTTTTAAAATCTATGGCTCAAAGCTCCAAGCTTGCTAATGCTTACTTTGCTTAAATTATACATGCCCCCAAAATGGGCCAAAAGCATTTATAGTCTCCCTTGTATTTGACCCCACAATCAGACAGACAATGTCCTAACTGAGAAAATGAAATATTGAGATGGATCCACATGAAATTAACCAACTGCCCAGGCAGTTCCAGGGCCAGAATTAAAAACAAGCTTAAGTGTTAAAATACCTCTTTTCTTACGCAATAGCTCACTTTCCTTATTTCTCTCTCTGCATCTTAAAGTAATTCTTAACTACTGACTAAGACTCAAAGAATTACCCAAAAATCTACTCTACAAATAAAGTTTGAGAAGTTATATTTAGCAGATTTCTGATTATATTGGACACAATCTTGGTACAGCTTCCTACATACAAAGTCTAGCCATGAAAGGGAATTCTTTTTAGTCTTTAATAGAAAAATACGTGAGCTGATTAAATATAGATCAAAGACAGTTCTGCCATGAAAAAAACAATTTTTATGACTCGTATAAAAAAATGTAACAATAAACAAAAAGCAATCTGGTGTTTTTCATTCTGGCCTGCAATGGTTATCTATTTATGATTAGATTAAGAGTACTTTTGCTGCTTTCTTTGTGCTTTTCAGTTAGCCCCCAATATTTTTAGCATGGTCATGTAATACTTTTATAAACACCAAAGTTATTTGTTAAATCTTAGACACTACTGAAATATAATCTTTTTATTCACATAAATCACTACTATGTAGTAAATGACACACATTAGTATGTTTTGAAAATTACTGATAATTAACTTTAGTCAAAATTAAATTCCATACTTTAAAATGACTTCTTATATCATCACCTATGGATTATAATATAAACTCATATTAAATATTTTAAGGTTATTTTCTATTTTAAAATAAACTAACCAATGACCTGATAAACACATTTTATACCCATCTGCATCTGTTCCAAAAATTAGGAAAACTCCTTACTTCTTGTTCTAAACCATTCTCCTTTATCTGTGCTATTTATTCTTTGCTAACTCTTAAAATATATTTGAGGTTACCCTGTCATATGTCATCACGTTCTCTGACAGCTATAACAACACCATAAATATACTGGAATGTGTGTATATGTACATCATATAAATGTATTCACATATACATATATACCTAGATATACATATACACACATTATATACACAGATATGTATAATATGTGCATACAATATATATACACATATGTAATGTATACATAAAGTGTATAAATGTTATATGATCTGCACTGTTTAGAGATTTTCACCAGAGATGACGGTCAACCCAGCTTTAGGTTTTATCCACCTTAGCCAACCTGACCAACTAACTTGACTGAGCTAACAATACTTCTGAATTCCATTTTTTCCATCAAGTGGTCAATTGTTTAACCAAATTAAGTAAAAGTATTGCACATTAGAAACATCACTTTTCTTATATTGGTCACCCTTATCTTCCCCAGAGATCAATATTCTGTAATCACCATGAGTTGATTCATTAAACATTTATTTTGTACTTTGGGTTTTTTGTTACTGTGATGTGAGATTATAGTGTGGTAGTTCACAAGTTATAAATGTAGCTAAAAGTATAACACTTATCTATGCATCTTGCCATTGAGCCAATAATTACAAAATTCTCTTAAGTAGAAGGGGAAGTCTCTCATTGTTTCAAATTTTCAGCTAAAGTCTCAGTGTTAAAGACAATAGGTGATGAGTTCCTTTTACCTGACCTCAGGATTTGCTGCACATGGCCAACCAGTCCAGAGGTCACCTCCGCAACCCATGTATGAGAAGAACTTCCATTGCAGAAGACACATCTTCAAAGAGAATTCTAAGAAAAAAAGAGTGGTTCCCTTTCCTTCCCTCTCTGTCAGCTCAGAACAACTGCCTAAAACAACCCTTCACACCCTGGGGCTCCTCCGGCTTTCTGTGACAAGAAAGGTTCTTATTCTACTCCCTGGCCAGTTGCTTGTCTCCTACAGAACCTCATAACCTACTCTGTGGGGCATGTATGCGCTGGAGCCCTCAACATGTATGTAGGCAGCAGATGCTGCCTACAGTAGTAGAGCAGGGCAACTGTGACTCAGTAAAAGTAGAAATGGGCTACACTTCGGTTTAATGGTGCTAACATGTGAGTTTTCCTGGGGACCAAATGGATACCATGCAGGATAGTGAGGTTGGAGTGCTCCTAAAAGGTCTCTATCCAAATGGGTTGCCTGGACAGGGACTGAGGGACACACCCCAGTGATACAGCACCAGAGGATAGGAGCTGAGGGTCATGAGTCGTTGCCCAAGACTTGTACATCCAATAACAGCATAGTGACAATGAACCCAGCACAAGATCATCAAAAACTCATCAAGGTATGCATGAGAAAGAGCTGTCCATGAAAACACACCTGCCAGCTAAGTACAACAACCTTGGCCCTTTTTCGCCTCCCGTGTCTACTCTGGAGAAGCCAGGGATATTGGATAGAAGGAGGAGGGGAGAGAAGAGTTAAACTAAAAATGACCTTTCTTCCTTACTGATGATCACTAAGCAATGGGGCAGGCCGGATGATGGAAAAGAGGAGAACCTACAAACTGGACAGGAAAATGAAGTTTTAATTTATTACCGTACCAGTTTTCCTAATATCTGAAAATTAGATTGTTCCAATACTTTAAAATGACCCAAAAGCCATGGGATCTGTCAAAAATAATAGTCAAAGTAAAAGTGAGAGAAGAATAAAACTATTTTCTGTTTGTGTCTTACTAAGAGCAACTCATTCAGCAAACTAGTTACACTAATAAATATCCAATCTATACAAGATTACGTTAAACAGTTAAATCAGAAAGAGACTACAGAAAATCAAAATGAGAATTTAACATACATGCTAAAACTTTAACTTCAGAAGACTGTCAGAACAGATTAATGATAATTATCATTTTAAAAAGCAGTGATGTGGACACTGAACCAATCCATGGGTTTGGCATCCTGCATGCCACCACACACCTTCCCATAGGGCTGGGCTACAATTGCCATTGCCAGGCAGATCGATTCCCTACAGAGCAGAATACACTATTCACACTCTACAAAGAAATATACTCTAAATAGAAACACACAAGTGGGGGGGAAGAAAGGGAAAAGTTATACCACACGTGCAAACAGGAAGCAAAAGACAGCTGAACTGGCTATATCAGTATAAGAAAAACAGACTTCAACAGAAGAGGTATTACTACAGACAAAAATGAACACTTCATGATGACAAAAGGGTAAAGTTGAAAGAATTATACTAGCCTAAGCCCTTCACTTAAGAAACAAGGAGCAAATTGCTCAAGGACACTCAGTCAGCTAGGAGAAACTCCAACTACAAGTCTAAAAATTGGAATCTCTCAATTCCCTGTTTAGAGCCGTTTTCATAAAACCAGTGCCCCTAATCTAAACTCATTTAACACAAAAGTTCAAGCACCTAGTAAAGATCAGGCATTCCACCAGGTACTTTCATTGGGGAAGTTGATGGTTTTGACCAAATATGGTGGTTGCTTTCACGTTCAAAATGAAAGTACCTGGTGGAATGCTTGACCTTTACTAGGCACTTGAAATTTGTTGGTTTCCTTCCCAATATACTTGAGAGAAATTTGCAAAGGTATTTCACCTGTGTGGGATCCTCAGGCATAAAATATATCCTTTTCAATCTAGATATGAGTTTTCAATGATCACTCTTCCTTCTGTCTTGTTAACTTTGCCCAATTCATATGGTCTAGGTGAGTAGAGCAAACAGGGTAAAAATTTTAATGATAGTTGAATTCATATCACCTTTTACACTCCAAAATGAGTCATGCAATGGACACATTTTTAACATCCCTACAAAAAAATTAAACATGCCATTTTGTTCAAAGGAAGAAACATATCCCTCCAGATGCTGTGGTTATAATCACCAAATAGTCAGTCTTGTTACTGAAAGCCCAGCATTCAGTTTAGTTAAGGATTCTTCAAAAAATGAATTCTTAGTGTGTGCTATGTAAGGGCAATCCCTATGTAAAATTCTCACATATCTTAACAATTTTCTGGATTATTTTTATTTCATTACTGAGGATGTTATAGAACTAGGCATTTACAATCACAAAGAGTCTAGTCAACTCTCCAAAATGTCAAGGTTATAGTCAAGGTCAATATATTTTCAACCCAGGAAAGTAGTGTCTGAAAGGCAGATAGATGACCCCTGTCTGCCTCATTATAGCCACATGAAATTTAAGAATAAGACAAAAGTTGATAATTAATGTTAGAAAATGCGTTGCTTAGCTATGAATTTTAGAAACAGCAGAATGTATACAAATCCAAAACAGGATGTACAAAACCATGAAATAAAGAAATAGAATAACATCATGTGGCCAGTGTCCCCATCTTACATATTCGTTTTAGGACACATTTAAGAACCTACTATGTGTTAGCTACTGTACAAATCTGATTTAAAAATTCAGAATGAGTTATGATTGCTTGAAAGAGCCAAATGGCTTAAAATCAGTTTATACGAGGTCACTGAAATTTCATGCACATACATAAAGGCATCTCATTGTCTTGACCCCATTCTATATTGTAGCTGTATCAGGTTCTGAGTAGAGTATTTTCAACAAAATGTACCATATCTAAACTAACAAATTTCTTTGTAGTTTAAGAAGAGTGTACTATCCTGTTTTAAAAGCACTAAATCAAGCAAAATACTACATAGCACTTAATGAAAGTCTCCACACAAAAGAATATTAGAGAGAAAAAATCACCAACTACCTAAGAAGACTTTACTACATTTCCTGGACTACTTAAAAGTTAACTTAGAAAATGAAAGTTAAGAAAAAAAACCAAAACTATTTTTATTTTCTTTAAAAAAACTTACCCCAAGACTTAGATAGTAGAGAAATCCAGTATGTGCACATAACTTAACAAATTATAAATCAGGCAATGACCAAATTCATAATTATGGGAAATGGTTTAAGCTCATTAACATGAAATGCTTCAATTCTGTAAAGAAGAATGTAAAACTCATGTAGGTAGGTAGGTAGGTAGGTAGGCTATCTAAGGATATATATGATTTATCTAATCCCTGCATATAAACAAATTGAGTTATGAAATTTCAGTGAAAGCAAGTACCTTGTAAATTAAGACAACTCAAATCAAATATATAAGAATATATAGTCAAATATATAGAAACATGTTCAAAGACCAAAATTATTGTTTTTGAAATGGTAAAAGAGCATGCATGATTTTTATCATTATTCTAGGTTTCCACATCAGTAGGACTGCTCGTATCACACACTAAGTAACTGCTTGTTCTCACACACTAAGACAACCCCACTGTATCAGTCAGCTCATGCTGCCATAACAAAATGCCACAGATTGGGTGGCTCAACCAGTTCTGGAGGCTGGAAGTCCGAGACCAAGGTGCGGACAGGGTTGTTTTCTGGGAGCTCTCCTCCTTGTCATGGAGACAGCCACCTCCTCACTGCGTCCTCACTCGGCATTTCCTCGGTAGGCATGCTCCAACCCTGCTTTCTCTCTGGTGTCCTATAATATCCATTTCTTAAAAGGATACCACTCAGACTGGATTAGGTACCACCCAAACAGCTTCATGTAAATCTTTCTTTTTATTTTACCTTCATTTTATCTCTTTAAAAGTGTTAATTCCCAAATATAGTCACATTTTAAGGCACTGGGGATTTGGGCTTTAAAACACGAATTTTGGCGGGGCACAATTCAGTCCATAACCCTATCAAAGGAACTTACTGAAATGGTTGCTTATTTTTTTTTCAGTTAACAAGAAATTCATAGGTAAGTTGATCAGGGCTGATGCAGCCATTCAAGTAAGGCATCCAGAGACTGGGCACCCCTCTTTCCTGCTTTGGTCCCCTCACCATCATAACCACAGGATGGTGGCTGCCAGTCTGATGAGCATTGTGTCCAAGTTCCAGGCAGAAAAGGAAGAAAAAGCAAGGATGTCTATTTACATCTCGCAGGCCAGGACTGTGCCACTTGGGGCACTCCTGGCTGCAGGGCAGGCCAGGGAGGAGAGTGTTTTTAAGTGGACACACTGGTACCCTGCACCAAAACAACTGCTACGTCAGAAAGGAGGGAGGGAGAACTGTGTTCCACACATGTCGCTGGCCACAGACGTGGCTGTAGAGATTCAGAACCCAAATCTATAGCTTGAACCCTGTCTATACCACTGATCAACTGTGTGACCTTCAGAAAATGCTTTCATTATACAGCTTTCTGAGTATTAAGTGATGGCAATTATGCCTGACCTGCAGAATCACTCCAAGAATGAAGCAGGGCTGCATTCACTTCTAAGGCTCAGGGCACACTACCCTGGGACAGTGCGCTAGGTGTGGGGCCCAGTCTCACAGTACCTTGAAAAATCACAACGTTCTAAAGTATAACCAAGCCACCCTGTAAAGACTCCAAAATATCAAAGCACTAACTCCATTTGTTTACCGTGTGACTTTTTATGTTTCCTGATCCACAGAGTGGCCTGGGAGGCCATAGACTAGGTGTGTGGGGTAGGAGGTGGGTAGGGAGGCCTCCTCTCTGCCAGTCTGACACCTGGTGTGCGGGCAGGAAGCCCTGACTCACTAGCACTTGTGCTCCTGGCACATATTCTTTCTGCAATAAAATGGCTGCTTTCACCTCTAGGAGTAAATGGGCAGGAATTTCTCTTGAGATATTCAAGACCAGAAACGCAATTTAGAAGTGAGGTATACCTTCTAGGTGAGGTAAGCCTTCACCCCCCAACAAAGCTGGAAGAGCTTTGCTTGGGTAAAAGGTGGAACGTTTTTAGGTTTTCAAAAGGCGTTGGCCACTCTTAATAAGCAAATGGTCTCCTCTTGGTTCTCAATCTTGATGTAAAACCTATTAGTCTGCCATACTTATACATTCAAGCTGGGGAAACAATAATTAACATGTAACAGAATGGTTCAGGAGAGGCTGTTGCAATCAGAGTCACTTTCAGCATAGGTACTAATACCCAAATCATCTTTGCTTTTAAGTTTCCTCCTTTCCCTCTGGTTGCTGCATAAGAAAGCTCTACGTGTTACTTACGACAGATAGGAGAGGAACTTTAACCAGTTACTTAGAAATTCTGTCAAAGGGAATAAAAAATGGACAGAATGAGGCCAGACTTAAGATTCTCAGAGGACCTCAAAGGTCCAAAAAGACTAAATAAAATATTTTCTGACTATATTTCTAAAGTGCTATTGTGAAATATTTTCTCAGCAGCTGCAATAAATAAACTATAATCCCTCTAAATGTTGTCTCCACTCAAGTTTGAATAATTAACATACTTAGCCAGCAGTTTTTCAACACAAAGTTAAAAGAAATTTGCTGCATTAAAAAGATGCCAAATGTGAAGAGAAAACTTCTTAAATACAACTAACACGCCAAGCTTGGGGACAAGGGCACAATAAACACTGTCACAGCCACTATTTTCATAAGAGTCAACTGACATCAGGAATTAAATGCTCCCTCCTACCTTGGGAACTAAAAGATGCTCTTAAGACCAATATTCGGCATAATATATTCCTTCAATTAATAATAACTCCCTCGTTTTCTCTATTTGGCACTGATATAGTCACAGGTCATTTTGAAAATAAAATGCTACAGAAAATAAATTCAAAGCATTTTATATTACCCAGAGTCCTACTTAATAAAATAATCTGATTAAATAAGTGCTTTTTTGCTCTACATATCCAGCCAACTTTCAAATAAAGAAATGTCTCTGATTTAGAGTTCTAACACACTGTAAGAAAAATAAGCATAACTTGATTAAAATTGAACTCATAAACAGAAAAAAACAGTGCGAGAGTGTACCCACCAGGAATAAATGGTAAACTAATCTTTAGAAAAATGCCTCATCTGGTTCTAGTATACTAATAAATTACAGTATCAGAATTTCTGTTAGCAGAAATAATGAATATAGAGTTTTCAAATTAATGATCATCTTTCCAAATTGATCACTGTGCTACTTCCCAGGGACCCGTGTAAATAATCAAAGAATACTTTTTCCCTCTGTAATAAGTCTGCAGATGGCTTCAATTTATTAAGTATGGCACCTCTTCTGCTTATTCATCAAATTGCTCTCCTAATTTGCCCGGTCTGAAAAACTGCAATAATGGCATTTAGTTATTCATTCATTTAAGACACACTGATTTAGTCTCTCATATCCAATGGATGCTTGAGAAAGTCCTACTGTGGCTAATATTAGCACACCATTCAACAGAACGACTAAGGTGGGGCCCACAACCTGGAGCTGAAGTCAAGGTAGGAGAAGATGGCAACTGTGCAAGGTCTGTAAAGACCTGCAGGGCTCAGCCAGCTGAAGAAGGCTGAGTCCAAAGTCAGCAAAGGCACTGTGGCCACACTTTAGGTTCTTGTAATTTTAATATAGCTTGGTATAGGTGACACAAATAAATGTATTGAAACTTCATTGTGGAAATTCGTCCATGGATGGCTTGTATTTGGCAAGTTAGAGAAACTGAATTAAGTCTTGAAAGCAATAGAGAGTTGCTGAAGCATTTTAGAAGCAATGATATAATAAGATTTGTTTTGTGCAAACTACTTTAGCTGAGTACGAAGAATGAAATAAAGGGGCAAAGATGTAAACTTACAAAGTAGCTGCTTATTTGTCTATCTCTTCCATAAACCCCTGAGGACAAGACCCCTCACTGGCTATTACAGTACTTTATACTGACTTAATAACCAACAGAATACATGAATGATAAAAGGAATGGGAAAGAGAGTACAATAGGGAAACTGACTGAAAGGTATTGAAACAATTGAGGCACGAAACACAAAGGACATAAACTTGGGCAGTGGCAGGCAATAGGAATGAAGAGGAGTGAATGGAAATGCAAGATATTAATGGACAGATGCAACAGACTGGTGACCTGTTGCATAAAAATTTAGAACCCAGGATAAGACATAGGTTTGGAGGAAAGTTGAGGACTTCTGTTTTGGACATGCTGATTTGAACATACCCATAGAACTTCAATGTTAACATCTCTAGGAGACAACTAGATATAACTGGAGCTTAGATAAGAAGTCAGGGATATAGGAGCACCAGTGAGTAGGTGGTTATTCAAATGGTAGAAGTGGATGAGTGGTCTCATGCAGAAAGAGTCTATAGAGTGAGAAAGTCAAGAACAATGCAAAGACCTCCAAAAAATACCATTTTAATGATTGGGTAGTGGTCAAGAGGTTTATCAAGCTTTGCCTCTAACATATGAAAATAGTATAGAATGCACAAAAAAGCTCCTGCAGTCAGGGACTTCAGGAACTTAGAAGGGTAATAGCAAAAATGAATTAATCTAGTACAATCCCTTCTGGCTGGAGAAGTGATGTGACGACCCCACAGCCACCAACTCAGAGAATTCACACAGAGAATATTAGCAACAGTTTGCTAATAGCTGGTGTCTTGGTTTCTTACACCATAAAATTTGAGGGTGAGAAGAGATGAACTCTAATATTCTTTTCAGCAGTATGAGTTTATGATTCTAATCAAGTTTCATTGCTAGTTCATTCAGGCCAAGTACACAAACCAGAGCAGTCTTCACCTTTCCAAACAACAGGGCTGAGAAAACAAGAGAATAAATGAGCCTGAGATCGCAGAGTCTGCCTGCCATGATGCACAAATGGGAAAATACGGCTTGCTCGTTCCTTCTCAGTGTTGCTAATGATTCAGTTAAATTGACTTCTTTGAAGGAAAATTACTGTTAATAACCTTCATTTCCTCCTAGTCTCACCCCCTAGGTACCTGACATTTTAGATAAAATATTTTCATAAAATATTAAAAGCAAAGAAATTATATCTAAGGTACCTAAAACCATGTTGACAGACTTTCTGAATCCCTTCTATCTCTCCTGTCTATAACCTACACTTTTGGTTCTTTGATAAATACATAAATACATTTGGTTCTATGCATTTCCCAAGAAACACAATCCATTCCAAATAAACTTAAAAGAATTTTTAAGTTACTCTAAGACCCACCACAGACATCACTGATCCCAGCCATGTGGCATTATAGAACATTCCCAACTTCAATTTAAATGTAATCATTGTAGCTGCAGTTTTCTTTTGTTTGTTCACAAAACCAGACCTTAGGATTCACACCCTGACTTGGCCTCTCACCCATGCACACCTGTGCTCTAGAATGGCAGATGGGTAGAGTCTGCCATTTGCCTCCCGGGACCTGTTCACCATCCTTCTCCACCCCTGCCTCCTCTCCCTTGCCCTCTGGCTTCTGTCTGGGTTTAGCTAATGGAAGGTACCAGCCAGAGTTTGAGAGGCAAGAGGACAGTGAGGAGGCCTACATATTCCCCTGCTGCCTCCCTGCAGAGACATTAAGGCTGTGTTTCTCTAGTATACAAAGTACACAGCTCTGGGGGACAGCCCTTCTTGACTCCCCATGGTAGCTATGTCCCTCTTCAGCACTCACCCTGGTTGTGTTCCCTACATATCCCCATCCCTTCTAAAGGATTCCTTTATTAGGCCCTCCCCACAGGACATGGTTTACCCATGCCATCTGTCCCCCAGGAGGGCCCTGAATGACACAGGGTTACAGTAATGGGGGAGGAGGGGCAGGGGTCCTCCACGGTGGCTTTCACAGACATTTTCAAAGGAAATCATTTGTGAACTGTAGATCACTATAACATTTCCACGAGCAAAACCTAGCATAGACTTTCTTGAGTATGCAAGGTTTCAATGCCAAGAAAATATGACTGAATCTTACCATATTTCTACAATTCACAGTGTGCTATAAAAATAAATATGCAGAAGGCATACAATCAGAATCTGAATATCACTGCCAACCAAACCAGAATTTTTCTTAAAAATTGGTGTCTGGAGAAATAGATGAAGGAAACAAATCCATCTTTGAAAACAGAAACAATATTTCACTTCCTGCTATTTATCCATATCAAGATTTACTAGGGGTGATCCCAAATCTTTCAAGAGCTATCACAAAATTCTAAAAATAAACTAGTAATTCATTTCATATTATTGATAGCAACAATAGTTATCAAAATTGTCACTTTTGAAAATAGTAGGAAATCAGTGACCTAGATTTTCTGTATTTTTTCTTCTACCTTTCTAAATGAAAATACAATGTAGTTTCTAAATAGCCCTTTGTCTGTATATCACTTCTAAATATCATGAAAATTAACTTTGGGTATCTATTAAATAGTAAAGCTCAATAAGATATCATTATCTCTAAACCTTTGAATGCTCTAAGCAAAAGGTAAGAGTCTTCAAAAATTAAGTATTTGGATGTCTAAAGCTATAAATATACCTGCACAGAATTTTTAGCAATGAAATTAACTTGATTTTTCCAGTTCATTATCAACCCCGTTGGCTGTGCAGATGAAGCCTCACTTCTGTGACCACATATTCAGGGGTGCTCATGACATATTCCAATGTGAGGGGACCACATTTTCACAGCTTACCAAATTGAGTAAAATACAGACTTTCAACTTTGATTCTATAAGATCTCTCTTTGCTAAACTGTTTTTAAATGAGCCTCTTAAACGGTAAATTCCTTTTGATTAAGTATTGTATTTTCAAAGAATTTGAAGGACATAGACTATTTCTAAAGTCATTTCCTGATGTACTGTATATAAATGGAATCTGATTGAATTAGCAAAGCAATGCAACAATGTGGGACACGCTTCGATTGGAGGCGATGTTCACAATCTGAGGTTCCCTGAGATAGAAATTTCATGGGGAACTTCTTTAAAAGCAATTTGGCAGTGCTCTCTCAAAATGTAAAATGTGCATATCCTTTCAACCAAATAATTCTCTTCCTACGAATTAAGCTACAGGAAATTCTCACACATGTGTACAAAAAATCTATGCACAAAGATCTTCAATCTTTCAGTTTGCAACACTGAAAACAGGAGAATAACTGAATAGAATAGGGTGCATCAATACTACCAAATTTTATGTTATGTTAGGAGAAAAAGATAACTAGTATACTGATATGAAAAGATCTCCATAACATACACTTAAGTGGACAAAAGCAAGTTCCAGAAAAATGTATACAGTATGATCCAGTTTATGTAATAAGAAAAGGACAGTATATATGCTTATATATGTAAATGCACAGAAGAAGAGGAGGAAAGAGGCGCTCTAAGCTGTTGCCAATGGTTATATCTGGGTATGGGTGTAGGTGGGAAAGAGTATTTTACATTTTGCTTCAGTATTTTTGCACTATCATTTCAATAAGAACATATTAATGTACCACATACATCATTTTAAAAAGCAATGAAAATTTAAAATTAATAGAAATTCTAGGGGCCTGTGGTAATTTTTCCAGTAAGGGTACATCAGCAGATACAAGAGAAACCCATCCAAACCCCACCCAGAAAGGAATTTACTTTTCACAGGATCCGATGGGGTCTCTCGTTTAAGAGCCAGAGGAAAACGCCTGTTAAGTAGCTGCACTTGGAAACACTAACCTGCAGAAACAGACCTATATTCTATATGTCCAGGACAAATACAACACCTACCAAATAGCAATGGGGACATTCTTGGACTGGTGAGACTTAGGCAAGAGACCCTCCATGTCACCCCCATAATTAAAGCCACCCCCTTCATACTTAAGTGTTCTTATTTTAAATGGACACCATGAAGTAGAATAGAAAACCAAGTTCTGCCTCCCTCCACTTTGTGTGCTAACATCTTAGAACAATGAAGGAGGAGACAGATAGGCAGGAAGGCAGAATCGGAAACGTATGTGCACTGGAAGCACATGGCTATAACAACCTTTGCAAAAATTTAACAGGAAAGAAACAAAAGCGTGAATAAAGAAGACATCATGCTTACTTACAGACGAAACTACTGACATTTTCTAGTACACAGTGTTTCCAAGCACTTACAGTTGACAAAAGGCTCAAAATGGGAGCTCATGGAACAAATGTGTTCCAAAAATGTGTTTTGTTTGGCTGGCCACTCCATGGGCTGGCACGTTTGTTTTCATTTTAATTATTCCTAAACATTTTAAATAAATCTGGATTTCTTGCTTCTCTTGAAAATGTCGGCAACTCTGAGCCCCTTGCCCACCTGGTAGAAACCCGTCAGACCTGCAGGGCAGTTGCTCCCTGGGAAGGGACATGGGGGAGCTCTGATGGCCACAGCAGCCCCCACCAATCCCTAAGGTCTCCGACACCTGGGCATGTTGCTTACCTGACCCTTCAGGAAATGAAACTATGCCACACCCTCATCATAACCATGAGGAATCTCACCAGGTAAAAGCTGGCCCTCCAGAAAACAAATTCTTTTTTCAGGTTCCCCCAGAGTAGCATGTAGTAACCTTCCTCACTCAGCCTTCTGGCCAAACCAAAGCACCCAGAATTAGATGAGGACATGAGGCTTTAACCTCAACTTCCTATTTCAATTCCACTTCACAGTAGATTGCCAGAGGCTTCTCAGTCATATCTCAGCCTGGTCACTTCAAATAATGGTCACAAAGCTTTTATTATAACAAATGTTTTGGCAGCATGCACCTTGGTGTCAGGTAACATAGTACAGTGGTTAGAAGTTGGAGTTATGTCAGTCAACCTGGGGTTGAACCCCATCTCTAACTTTAACTCCCTGAAGTAACTTGACCTTCCCAAACCTCAGTCTCTCCAAATGTAAAATGGAGATATTAACCACCAAAAAAAGCTGTTGGGAGAATTAAATGATGGGACACATTTTAAGTGTTCAACAGATAGATGTGTGTTGTTTTGGCACTGTTGCTGCTATTACTACATAAAGCAGACAAGTTTGCTGCTGCCCCTGAAGCTCTGTGGGAAATCAAGAGCCATGAAGCCTCCTCCTAAACATCAGAGAGATCCCCAAATTATTCTAGTGGATGCCTCTCTCCTTCTAGGCCAAAATGGCTTAGAATGGCTTTTTTGAAAGCCTATCTAGGAGACACAGATGCCCTGGGGGTAGCATCTGATGCGCTGAGGTTTTGAGGCAGTTAGGGACGAGTCAGTGTTAGGTCCCTCTGTCCAACTGCGGTCACGGGGTTAGGCAAGTCCCGAGGAAGATCTGGCACATCAGAGTGGCTCTAAAAGGTGACTGAACTCTCTGTACTTGCTGGGGGGCTAAAGTGTCCCTTATTAGAATTTTTATAGGAATTGACTAGTCCGTTTTGTATGACTAGGTCAATGGCATTTGTCCCCATGGAGGAGGAGAATGGGAGGGCGAGCAGGGATACCAGTAGTATTCCCAGGAGAAGGACTAATAGCAGTTGTAGCAACAGTAGTAATAACACAACAGCCAGCATCATTCACAGTGCAGGGCCAGGCACTTTTTGCCCTTTTGGGTTGTTCTCTGTTTACAGATGGGGTAACTGAAGCTGGGAGTGGATGCCCAGGGTCACACAGGGAATATACAACATAGACAAAATTCAGGCTAAAGTCTGGCCTGATACCAACACCTGCAGGTCTCAGCAACTTTACACTGCTGAGAGCGAGCCCACAGTGAATGCCCCACTTTCCCACCCAGGTACCTCCACAAGGAAGTGTTTCTAGAGCAGTTGCCCTCTACCTCAAGCGGGTTACAAACCCCCTTTCAATCCGGTGAATCCCATAAACCCTTCTCAGCCTAATTTTTTAAATGCACAAAAGCAAGTACAAAGAAAGCCAATTATACTAAAATATCAAAATAATTTTTAAGCTGGCACAGGGTAATATATGTGCTTATGTTTCAACCCATTAAATGCCAAGATCAGCAGTAACTCTAAAACCTGTCCTGTCATTTGAAAGTAAGCAAAGATAAACAAGTAATTCATTCACTAGCTATGTTCATGGACCCACCAAACTCCAGAGGTGAAGAACTCCTATTCTGAGGGACAGAGTAAGATGTCAATCTGCTGGTCTGTATTCCCTTCTCTCTGGGTGAGCTGCTTAAAATTAATTACTTTGAGTTCCTTTCTTCCTCCTGTTCTAAGGAAATGGCTATTTCTTTGTTCATGTCAGGGAGTCAAAAACATCCTTTAATTGTTCAAAAGAAAAAGAATGCTTTAAGAAAGGTAATGTATCTTTTCTTTTTCTTTTTTTATCCTCACCCGAGGACATTTTTTCATTGTTTTTAGGGAGAGAGGAAGGGAAAGAGAGAAACATCAATGTGAGAGAGAAGCATGATCGGTTGCCTCCAGAGCATGTCTGGACCTGTGATCACGAACACCCAGACAGGGGATTATATGAAGCCCGGATGGGGGATTCTACACGCCCAGACCAGAGATTGAATCTGCAACCTAGGTATGTGCCGTGATGGGGAATCGAACCCGCAACCCATCAGTGATCAGACAACACTCCAAACAACTGAACTACACTGGCCAGGTCAAGACAGGGTATCTTAAAGTGATGATTTGCCTGGTCCAAGGGTGGCTCAGTAGCTAGAGGTGGAATTTTCCAGTTCTCAGCACACCAAAGGATTATGGGAGAAGAGCTGTGAGGGAGACTCCCTAGCAAGGGTATAAGATAACATTATCTTGCAGTCACGTGTTGTGCGACCTTGAAAGTTTAACAGGTGGTAAGCAAGAGGGATGTTCTGAGAAAAAAACTACTTCAAATTGGTGTTTTGTTCAACTATTTTAATTCTACAAAGATAAGGAAAGAAAAAGTAGATGGGGTGCATACAGGGAAAATAAAAACTCTGTTGGTCATTCATCCTCCTGTACATAAGGATCTCCTAGCCCAGGGGTGTCAAACTCATTTTCACTGGGAGCCACATCAGCCTCGAGGTTGCCTTTAAAGGGCCAAATGTAATTTTAGGACTGTATAAATGTAACTACTCCTTAACTGTTAAGTGAGAGCTCGGAGCTGCCACTGGGTAGAAACAAGGTGCCAGGCCGGATAAAACAAGGTCGGCCCACGGGCCTTGTGTTTGCCACCAGTGTCCTAGCTGCAGTTTCGAAGGTAGGGCATTGCTGCTTTTGTCTCTTCAATGAAATTGGGTTCCACCTTCAGCACGTGAAAAGCATCCAAAGGCATGAGCTTCCAGCCAGCCTTTTAAAAGTGGGATTTGGAGGTGGTTGTTGCAAACAAGTGAAATAGCATTAAAAAGAAAAGTGACCCACCCTGAGGTGATTTTTTGAAAATAGGCTTAATTCCAATAAGGAAAATGCAAACTTTTCACTCAGCTAATCAATAACGAATGCATTATCACCTGGCTTCACTTCCACTAGGGGTAAAATAAACTCATTTTTATATTTGGTTAGCTAAAGCATGGGTCCCCAACCTCTGGGCCCAGCAGAGGACCAGGACCTGTCCAGGCCTGTTAAGAACAGGCTGCACAGCAGGAGGTGAGCTTGAATGTAATTGATTTCAATCATCCCAAAACCACCCCCGCCACCACATCCATGAAAATTTGTCCTCCAGGAAATCAGTCCCTGGTGCCAAAAAGCTTGGGGACCGCTGAGCTAAAGAGCCACAACCTCTGAATGTACCAAAAGACCTTTATATCATTCTAAGACATAACTAGATGTATGATATTACTAAACCTTGAGGAAGTATTTCTCCTTTAAAAGGGGAGGCTTTATCAAAAGAAAAACTATTAAACAGAAAAACAAATATACAGGAAGGTAAGAAAGACCTGCACAAGGTTATTGTATTTCTGGATTATTACAGGGAGATAGAAAAATGCAGGATACATAGCACTGAGACTTAAGCAGTATCCTCACAAACACAGTTAACATTCACATACCAACAGCAAAACCACAGAAAGTCCCTGCTGTCGACTATTTGCGATGAAAAGCTATGTATTTCTCCATAGGTGGATGTCTTTTTGACAGACACCGATAAGGCCTACAGGTTCACATTATAAGGTGAAAAGCAACTATTTTAGAAACTTCTGTCTGGACATGAAATACCGACAATGATCATTAAAGCAGCTCCATTAGTCCTTGACCTCATTCTGCACATCAAATGCAGAAGTTCTTGGTTTCACAGAACTCACTGTGATCGTGTATTAAAAACCTGGGTTGTCAGTGCTAATAAAGATGCTACTTCATCCTTTTCAAGTGTTCACAAGCAACGATAATTTGGCCACCATCTACTAAGTAACTTAAGTTTCAAAGAATATTTTTGCTTTCCAAAAAATATTTGAGTTCACTATTAAGGGCATTTGTGGAGAACATGAGAAATACGTAATCTTTCTTTCCCATGACTATATTACTTAAATGATCAAAAATGATAAAATTTATTCTCAACATAAGATTTTAGAATTAAAAAATTAAATGAATTTGGCAGCCAATTATTAATGTATTTTTAAATAATCCAGAAACATTATTCATTAATTATGATATTTGGGTGTGCAGGCTACATCTGAAAGTGTAAGGACAAAAGTGCAGACACAGAACCAAGAATCTAAGTTCACTTATAATCACATCCTTTCACAAGTTAGTTAGCGAAGTGATCAGTTCAAGAAAAATAACACAGCAGCACTAAGGCTCCATTTCACCTTAATTTTAACTTGGAGGGAGGACAGGTTAGCAGTGAATATTAGGCAAGCACTTAGTGATCATTTCAATTCTTAGTAAGTCCAACCCCCAAATGGATTTAGTGGTATCCTAGGAAAATACCCTGATCATTTGGATTGCCAAATATAATGGTTCCATGTTGTCAAAATCAACAGTACACATTAATCTAAAGACAGCTGGATATGTTCTCGGAATCGGCACTACAGGCACTGGCTAGGTCTCTGCTGGGGATGAAAGAGTCTAGAGATGATACAGATGTTTAAAAACTCATTTCTGCAAAAGCTTTACAGTAACCCTTAATACTTTTTCAACTTCCATTTTTCACTGTCTCATAACGCAAAAGAGCCCCACCTCAAGATTCCAGGGCACAGAAGTAGTTTAACATCACTCACATTTTCAGGCACAAAAATATAAAACTTAGAGAAGAGTGTTTTAGAACAAAGCTATTCTGCGTGGGTGTGCACTTGTAAAATAAAGGTAGTATTATCCCGACAGATATAAATGTGCACCCAGTGATCAAATGGAGTCCTAAAAATTCTGTTTTGACAGTTACTTGCAGAATCCCATTTTTACCAGTGATTAATTCAAAACTGGGTAATCAAAACTACTTCTGGATGGTTGAGCAATAATATAGTTGGAAGGAAGTGTAATCACTAATCTAATACAGGGTACCTTTAGACACGTCATAATATATTATATGCAAAAGGTTACTCATTCTGGCAGCAAACGTGTCATGTACATAAAAATGACAATTAAATATATTCTATCCCATTTAAAAAGCGGATTTTTATGAAAACAGGTGTTCTCCTAAGATGGCAATCATGTATTAAACTTCAATAGTTCAAAAGGAAGATGACATAATAAATTAAAACACCAGCTGCAAATATGTAAAACTGCCTTATGAAAAAACACAGCATTCTAGATTACATAACAGGAATAATGGAGATTAAAGCACAAGCCCCTGTCCAACTTGATATTTATTCTTTTGTATGATTCTGTAACTTAGGCCACTGAAGTATGAAGAGTACATAATATTAGGTTCTCAGTTAAAGCACACACTTTTTAAACCAAAAGACTTGAAAAATTAAAGGGATAAAGTAAAAATTTTAAACAAACACACATTTTTTCTCTCTAAAGAACACAGTTCCTTAGACACTTTCTTAAAACTCCTTGTAGACTGCCTAGGTAAAGTCACCAGTTGCTTTTCTTGGTCCTGTTTACTTCATGAATCTGATTTCTCTTTAAAGGAGAAGCTCAATTCTAACTTAGATATTATACAGCTGCCTATGTCTGAATGACATTACTGCCAACCATACAGAATTATTAAACGGCTATCTCCATATACACATAATTTATAGACTACCATGCATCACACTTATGGTGAAAATGAAGACCTCTCATAAATGTTTCAGCCAAAACTAAACTCAAACACCTCTTTTAGAACAATAGTTAGAATCACTAAAAGAGTTTTTTTTTAATTGAGGGTCATCTCTCAAATACATATTTTATGAAAATATCATGGAAATTTGCATTTTTCTTAATATATTCTAGTTTTACGAGTATAGACAAAGTTGTACTCAGACACACTTGGAAATTGGAGAACGTCATATTCCCATACTTCTATACATTACAGCCTACGAAGTCTACAGTCACAAAGACTGTACTAAATAGACACAGTCTAATTAGTTCAGCAAAAGACAACTTTAAAATTCTGAAACTAAGATCACCTTTTATTTCCATCAGTGGTATGCTTTTAAGAGGCCCGAACACTAACCTTAACGTGGGCTGGCCTGTCAGTGTTGTTTTAGGTGGAAATGGTCAGTCATCTATTATTTTCCCAGAAGAGGTAAGAAGATCCACACGCATACACAATTACATGCGTTGCACAGTGCCAACTATTTCCAACCAAAATAATCACATACACGTCGGGCCGAGCTATTTCTAGTCAGAAGCGTGAACGTCTGGACAGAGTCTGAGGAAACCCAGTAGGCGATGATTGCAGGGCAAGGGGGTAGCAGCGGGGACCCCGGCCCCCTGCGCGCACAGGAAGCCTGGCACCCCGCACCTGCACAGACTCTCTGGCAGGGCATCCGGGTGCGCGCGCGCGCGCGTCTGGGACGCAGCCACTCGGACCAAACAAGCCCCACGGGCCCCGTCAAGGCAGGCGGGCGCATCCTCCGGCGGGACCCGAAATGCCTTCTCCTACCTGTCACTTTGCCTGGAACTGCTGCCGTGGATGCAGCCACCTCCGCCGCCTGGAGCCCCCGAGTGTGTGCGCGCGTGGGTGCGCGCGTGGGTGTATGAGATCTTGTTGGCGGTGCAGCTCACTTACTGCTCCTGGCGCCACCTCCCCCTCCCCCAATTAAAGCCTGTCGCCAAGCCCCTCTCGGGGCTCCCGGCCCCGCCCTCCCGCCTGCCCCCGCCCCCCACTTCAGCCTCCCCGCCTCCCCGCCTCCCCACCTCCCCGCCTCTCCGCCTCTCCGGCGCGCGGTCCTTACCTCTGCGTAGGGCGGGGGTCTCCGAGGGCTCTTCCACGTAGCGGCGGGCAGTGCCAGCTCTCTTCACCTGCCTGCGCGCCAGGCTTGGCGTGTCCGTGGCTCCCGGCCCCTCCGCCCCTTGGTAGCCCGCCAGTCCCCCCTTCCCTGCCCCTGAGTCTTCCTCCTTGTTCTCGCCTCCCAGCTCCAAAGCCCGAGCTGTCGCCTCGCAGCCCCAACCTGCCCAGGCTACGGAGCATGCCCAGTGCGGCGCGCCCGGGCTGGGCTGGGGGTGGGCAGGGGCCGGGCCGGCCGCTTGGCTGCCTCGAGCCTGCGGGGCGGGGAGGTGGTACGGAGCGGGGAGGGAGAGCAGCCTGGTGGCCCTAGCCGGCCGCCTGGGACCGGTAGTGGACCGAGTTGGGAGAAGGTGGGTGGGGCGTCTGGGGAAGCTGCTGAGCAGAGTGCTCCTCGAGGGTCTCCCCGGCCGACCCCTGGACCCGGCGCTGCGGCACGTGCCCCTGACTTGGAGTCGAGTACCCAAAGGGTGTTGCCGGGCGCAGACCTTGTGGGGAGTGGCACCCTCTCCTTGGGAGATCCGCAGCCCTCGGTGGACCTTGGGGCGTGGGTGGATGTAAAGACTGGAGGGGTCTCAGGACTGGCGAAAACTGGTGACCCAAAGCCGACGGTTGGGGGGGGGCGGTTATTAATTTGGTTTGATAAATAAAGCGCGTACATCGGCAGTGTTCTAAACGCTTTTTATTTTTGTAACCCTTAAGTCTTCCAAAACTAGAACTAATGTTATTCTCTCTCCCTCTCTTCTGTGTGTGTGTTTGTGTGCGCGCGCGCGTGTGTTTCTTCCCTAAGGCTTAAACTGAGCTACAGAGAGATGAAGTGGTTCCAAAAAGTCT
This sequence comes from Trachops cirrhosus, assembly GCA_028533065.1. Taxonomy (NCBI): domain Eukaryota; kingdom Metazoa; phylum Chordata; class Mammalia; order Chiroptera; family Phyllostomidae; genus Trachops; species Trachops cirrhosus. The sequence continues at coordinate 66,448,654 of CM052547.1, forward strand.
TGCAACCTCTGAACGCAAACCCCGCAGACTTTGGTCCCTAGGATGCTGGGGCGCGCTGCTCTAGCCAGTTGCCAGCTCAACCCTGCCCTACAACGGCCGCCAGGTGACTCCAAACCACTCTGGCATTCCGACCCTATGGAGTTCAGTCTAGTATCATTTCCCTCTTTGTGTGGACCCTCCCAATGGGCTGTTCCCGGACTCCCAGGAGGGATCCTTCTTCTCCACTCCCCCACTCCTCCTCCCGGCTGGCGGCCACCAAAACCCGGAGACGTGGCACCTGCGCATTGGGGACTGGGGCCATGCTCGCAGCTGAACTGGGCATGCTCAGCCGCCTGAGCAGGTCCGGCTGACCAAGAGGAAAGAGTGAGCTTGGCCACTTCTGCACTGTGGGGAATGGAGGGGCTGTGTGTGCGCAAACAATAGTCCCAGGTCCAAGGGGGCAGAGTCAACTGTGTTCTCCTGATACATCGTATTCTTTTCCAGGCAGGGCAAAGCAGCAAGGGAGGTGGGAGAGCAAGATCAAAAGTTTACCAGTGGGACATCCTTCACCAGGAGGGGGCTCAGGACCCAGTGACAACTACCCAACTAAAAGCTGCAATTTTAGCTGAGCCCCGAAACAATTCTTAAGCAGTTGAGCCTGTCTGTCTGTGAGAAAGCCAAGAAAAATAGCCTAGACCAAGTTACCCTGCCACATTGGAAAGGAAATAAAGATTCCAGGGAAACTGGGTGGCTCCTCACTGTTCAGGGGGCTTCAAGATGCGATGATGTTGAGCGATGATGCCAGAGTGTTATGGCAGCCCTTCTCAAACCATAACGTGCACTCAAATCTGCATTTTATCTTGTTAAAGTGAAAATTTTGATTCAGGAGGTCTGGGGTGGGACCTGAGATTCTGCATTTCTCAGCTCCCATGTCATGCTGATGTTGCTAGTCTTCAGATCAGACTTGGAGTAGCAGGAGTGTAGGGCCTGTTCTCTGTTTCATATTTAAGATAACCATAGTTTAAAAAGGCTAAGCAATTTTCCCCAGATCACTCTGCCAGTAAGCAGTATAGCTAGTTTCAAATCCATTTCTCCAGTACTTTCTAGATGCATTCCCATATTCCCTAAACCCACAGACAGATGAACTAGAAGGTGCCATCTATGTGTCAACTGTTTTTACCAGTTGGATTTCGTTGAGTACATAGTACACCCAAACATATCCATTGGCCTCTGCTGTGTAAAAATCACACCAAAACTTATTGACCTAAAACAACTATTATTAGCTCACAATTCTGTGAATCAGCAATTAGGATTGAAATCAGCACAGCAGCTCTGCTTTTTATCTGCTGGGTCCAATCCTGTAGCTGTAGACATGTGGAGGTCGGAGCCTCATCCCAAAGTTAGGACAATAGGGTGTTCTCTCCATATTGCTTCTTCACATGGTGTGCTCCTGGTCCCCAGCAACGAGGGAAACCAAGCCCCAATTTAAAGCAGCATTTCATATCTCCTTTTGCTAATGTCCTATTGACCAAAGACGGTGTGCACCAAAAAGGGCCACATGGTAAACCGGACAAGCTCAGAGGAAGCCTGCATGACAGCCTTGAAACTTGCAGACCTAATGTAACTACATAGGATGGTCTGAAGTTAAAAACTTTCTAACTAAAAGCAGGTCATGGTGGACAGTCATGTCCTAGGCTGAAATCTTCCCTGACAGAAGTCAGCCTTCACCTTACTTGAGCCTGTCTGTTGTCTTTTTGCATCTGTGATGACATTCCTTTGGAATGTCAAGATGACTTCCCTTTTTCCAAACCCCTGGGGCACAACCACCACACCAGAGCAGAGACCACAAATCCCCTCCCTGTTATTATTATCATGTACGTTGTGGACTAGTAACCATCCTGTACCCACCTTTGTGACAGAAGTATGTTCATATCATTTTACTTTTTATCCAATCCCAGAGGTTCCCCTGCTTTGCTTTCTCCCACCTCCATAATCTAGCACTAATGGATTTCACGTGACCCACTTATGGTTCCTCAGTTTGTTGAGGTTTTGCCTCCCAGCAATTGTCACCAGTTTGGCTCAAATAAACTAAAAAATTCTCTACAGGCTTGAATGTTTCTTACATTGGCAAAAGCCCCATGGCCACATTTCAGATTCAAAGCATAAAAAAAAATTATAAACTTCATTTTTTGATGAGAGAAGATGTAAAATAGAAAGGCTGCCCCCCCACCCCACAAACTACCATTCCATAAAAGTAGATCTCCTGCCCTAGAGTTCACTCCAGGTACAGTAGATTAAGCTTGTCTTTAATTTTACAAATGGATGAACCAAATCACAGCACTCATTTGTTTTTATTGTTAGGACTTCAATCTAATACAGAGTTTATTCAGGAATCTCAACTCAGTGGGGTGTAAACATTAAATAGTGAACTTTTTTCCCAAATACTAATTTCAATTGGATTCTGCTAAAGTTCTGTGTCCCACCCTTTAATTACATCCTAGAAAGTCTTTTAGTTAACAAACATTTTTTAAACCTTTTATAAACCAGGCACTATTCTTTGCCCAGGATAACGAAGTAAACAAAAGAGGTAAATCATCACCTCTGTGAAGCTTACATACTATCACAGGAGACAGACAATGAACAGCATATTAAAAGTATACAACGTTGTTATTATTAAGAACTGTAGTGAAAGCAGAAGCAAAGGCCTTCCCAAGGTGCAGCATTTGGGGGGATTTCTGAATGAAGAGAGAGAGAGGCAAGTATGTGAATATGTGGGGAAGTGTTTCCAGCAGAGGGAACAGCAAAAGCTGTGACAAGAAAGAACTTGGTGTGTTCAAGAAATAGAGCAGAGGCCAGAGTGGCAGAGAGAGGCATGGAGTGGGTGGAATCAGGGTCCCAGAGGCAGCAACGGGCCTGACTATGGAAGGCCACCTATAGGACTTTGAACCCATTGGAAGATGAGATGTTAATAAGGTGGGGACATGATCTGATCAATAGTTCAGAGAGCTTGTATTGGGAATGCCCATAGAGCATACTGATGGCCAACAGACAAGGAAAGATGCTTAAAACCATTGATCAGAAATTATCAGAAAACTGGAAATTAAAACCACAATGAGATATCACCTTACACCTGTCAGAATGGCTATCATTGATGAATCAACAAACAGCCCTGACTAGTGTGGCTCAGTTGGTTGGTTGTCGTCCTACAAAGCAAAAGTTCTCCGGTTCAATACTCAGTCAGGGCACACACCCATGTTGCCAGTTCAGTCCTGGTCGAGGCGCATACAAGAGGCAACCAACCAATCAATATTTCTCTCTCACATCAATGTTCCTCTCCCTCCCTTTCTCCTTCCCTTCCTCTCTCTCTAAAAATAAATAAATAAAATCTTTAAAATCAATCAATCAACAAACAAGTATTGTCAAGAATGTGCATTGTTGGTAGGACTACAAATTAGTGTAGCTACTAAATATGGAATTTCCTTAAAATATTAAAAATATAACCACCATATGATCCAGCAATTACACTTCTGGGTATTTATCCAAAGAAACTCAAAACACTATTTTGAAAAGATACATGCACCTTTATATTCACTGCAGCATTATTTACAATAGTCAAGACATGGAAACAATGTAGGTGTCCATTGCTAGACAAATGGATAAAAAGATATATACATGCCATGGAATATTACTCAGCCATAAAAAATGAAATCTTGTCATGTGTGACAACATGGATGGACCTAGAGGGTACTATGCTAAGTGAAATAAGAGAGAGAAAGACAAATACCATGTGATGTGATTTCATAAATATGTGAAATCTAAAAAAAAAATGAACAAACAAAACAGAAACAAACAAATTCATAGATACAGAGAACAAATTGATGGTCACCAAGTGGGAGGGGGTCAGGGAGATGGATAAAAACCCAAAAGGGATTAAGTACAAATTATATAAACAGTCAGGGGGTGTAAATCACAGCATAGGGAATAGTCAATAATATTGTAATAACTATGTATGGTGTCAGATGGGTACCAGATTTATTGGAGTGATTACTTTGTAGAGTATATAAATGTCTAATCACTATGTTGTACACCTGAAACATAATATTGTATGTTAACTAAAATAGATAAATTTTTTTAAAAATAGAATGCTGTAGGAGCAACAGTACAAAGAAGTGTTAAAAAGATACATCAGTCTTTCTACTTGGCATACATTATAATTTTCAGTATTAAAGCTCAGACTGTGTTAAAACTTCAACTTCAAGCTCAATTTAAATCCAGTCTTCTCACCGTCTCTATTGCAGGCTCCTGCTGGATCCCTTGCTCCTTGAAATGGAAGGCTGGTTGCACAAGTTCTGATCCTTAAACACCTTCTCTCCGGCCCACTACCCTTCAAAGCCTTGTTCCTCCAGCATATTGGGCAGGAAGGACAAAGAAGGAGAAAGACCAGCATCTCTACCCTTGCCCTGTGACTATCCCCATCATCTCTCAGTTCACTGTATCTGCATCTGTTGCTAAGAGACCAGTAACACAGCAGCAGGTGTACTGATGCCACCTCTCTGCCACGGATGACTTAAGTGGGACCTTTGGAGAGTTCTTCCAGACTTCCCACCTATTAGCCCTGATCTTTTTATGCCAAGCCCATTGTTCTCTGCATGATGGTCCAGCCCAGAGCACCTTACTACTGGAATTCACATGCGAGGCAGGCCACACAATTGGGTGTTGCAGCCACAAGACAGTTAAGCACAGCAACCTTCCACAGTGGCCCCTAGAAATACAGAGAAAACAGAGAACATTGCCCTTCTCCACAGGGCTAAAGGATTTGTAGGGAAAGTGGCGAGTGAACAGAATTGTTTCTGTCATGAGGAGGATACCTAGATCCAATTATGCAGTTTTCCCCTAGACTGTGCATCCCTGAACCCCTCTCTGCACTCAGCCACAGGCTCTGGTTACCAATTCTGTGGCAACATCTTGTCATGTGAATTAACATTCACCACGACAAAGGCCAAAGCAAACCAGCAATGCAAGCAGTCCCTTATCTGATTTATTATTACTGTTGGTTTATATGAACTGAGGATAAAAACAATACGAATCTTTAGTAAAGTCACAACCATATTCACGGAAGATCACTTTGTATTCTTTTTAGAGAAAGAGCAGTACATCTCTTGTCCTGAATTATAGTGAGACATTAATCACAGCTTCCACCTAGCTCTTTACGTGCTGTCCTTTGTCAATGAAAAGATCACCACTGGCCCATTTGTTCAGTTTGCCTTAATTAGGGACATACATCTTTGAAAAGTGCACAGTGCACAGACCACCTTGACATGGGTTGTCTCAGCCCCAGGGTCCATCCTCCCTAACCTTGTGTCTTGTTTTGCTGTGTGCTGAGGAAGTAAAACATGTTGGAGGCCCTGAGAAGCAAAGAAAAGATAATGAAGAAAATTGCCCAAGGATTGAGTTTATGTAAAATATAATGGCAATAAAAAATTAAACTTCTGTTTAATCAATTGTTTGTTAAAGTGTAAAAGGAGAATGTGAAGAAAATGGAGAAGACAGTTTAATTCCATTCCAAACAACTTGGTTTAGGAATAGAATTTTCTCTGTGTGAGCCAAGCTTAGGATCTGATTAGACCACAGAGATTCAAATATGCTGTGATGATGATGATGATGATGATGATTAAGGTATAGCATATATAGAATTAAGAATGAAAATCTTAAGTGAGGAATTTTCACTTATATTAACACCTATGTGACCACCACCTGTATCATTCAGCACACCAAAAAGTCCCCTTACTTTTCTGCCCAGTCACTACCCCTCACACACATATACCACCACCATCAACACCACCATCAACACCACAACCACCACCATCACCACCACTACCAGTAATCACTATTCAAACACCATAGAACTGATTTCTCTGTTTTTGAACTTCATGTAAAATGGAATCATACAGAATGCACTCTTCTGTGTCTGACTTCTTCTGTTCATCATTATCTCTGTGGGATTCATCCGTGTTGTAGCTTGTATCTTTAGTTAATTATTTTCTATCATTATATAGTTTACTATTGTACAAATATATCAAATTCTATTTATCCAATCTATTGATGGTAAAATTTTTCCAGCGGAGGTTTAAATAGTGCCCTTGAAGGTGCTTGAAAGCCATTCTTATCCTCCCATACCACTTCTTCATATATTCTCTGTTACGAGTTCAACAGAGTAAACTGAGCACTCAATATTGTGTTAATGGGTTGTTCTGTGAAAAATAAAGTTTATTCTGTGTCATGGTAAGTGAATCACTAAAGTGTTTTATACAAAAAGCACAACTAAAATTTTGACATATTTCTGGATGAAAAATAAAGAATTTTTCCCAAATAAGTCAAAGGAAAATTGTGTTATTTTTTTCTGATGCCAAAACATTTGTAATCATTTCCTCAAAGTGTGAGGCATAAAAGCTATTAGATTTAAATCAGAAAGCCTTGAAACTGGTAGTCAGCATTTAACCTACAGGATATGATTTACAAAGGAGCACCCTGTTCCTACTTACCTGATGTTTATGACAAGATTGCATAAAATGAAATGAGAGCATATGGAAACTATACACACTACTTAACAAGGCTGCTAAAGTGCTGGCCTAATTGCATGGTTTTATGTTTCTTTCCCTTCTTCAAATGTGAACAAATCAGTTTTGTAAATACAACAATTCGTTCCTGCCATCTCTGTTAGGCCATGACAAGATTAGAAAAATACATTAACTTACAATGTAAATATCAGTTGCGCATTCAACAAGACTCAATGTTCTTTTCTTTCCTTCACTGACTCCATGTGGTTGGAATCACAACAAGTACAATTCAGTTAAATTTATTGTTCCTCGATGTCTCAGGAAGCCCAAATTGTCACTCACACACAGAAAATCAATTTCTTTCACCCTCGTTTTTTAGTCATTGCTACCATTTTGATTCACACTGACCAAGATAAGGGTAATGGATTTTTACAATTATCCACCAAGAAGTGACTTGGGGGATTATATGACCCAATCATCTAACTAACTGATGAACATTTAAGTTTCAAAGAGGTTGTGTGACTTGCTCAGATTATCTGCCCAGCCGATGACATTCTGGGACCCCAACTTCCAGTTCAGAAGTTGTAGGCACATCAGTTCAACAAAATGCAGTCAAAGAACAAAGAAGACAATATTAATTAAGTATTGACAGAACTCTGTAAGCCCTAGAATTTACCTCTTGTTCAAAACCTTTTCTTCTCTTTGTATTTTATAGGTGTTTTCTCAAAGGCATTTCCTTTTCTAGACTTCAAAAAAGAGCTGACAAATGTCCTAGCAATTAATCAATGAAAAAACTGAGTTTCTGGTACCCACCTGAACTTCTGTTATTAGAGAGAGGCCTATGTAGGATGTAGGCAGAGCTACCACCTCTAATAGTGCAGGCTGTCCAGTGCACCTGGACAACCATGGATGCCCAGCCATGGAGCAAGTGGTGGCTGAGATGTTCCCCTTGCCAAGACGTCTGCCTGGCACTGGGCTCTCTCTGCCCCAGAGAAAGGTACCTTTTTTCAACTTGCACAGAATCACAGCATAGTTCTGACTCTATGGAACAGAGGCAGCCATCAAATTTCTTTCAGATATACAATATTCTGTTAATTATAGCAGATTTGCAGACAAATAATTAAGAGCAAAGAAGCTACGTGATGCTTATGTTCTTCCCCTCCCCTTTTTAAAATAATGTTAATGCCACCAGAAAGAAATGAGTGTGTCTATCTTGGCTGGTTCACATGAGGCTTTATTTGGTCTCAACTTTGTGACAATGGCAGAGGTACTAGCAACTGCCAATGCACAAGTTCATTGCACATTTCTGTTTGTGTCTGTAAACATCTCATTGTTCCAAGCAAGTCACTGGGCTGGGCCCAGGGTGTAGGAACACAACAGGTGATCTGTCCACAGTGGGAGGTGCTGCAAAAAGCATGGTGAATAGGACTTCCAGCCAAGATGGAGGCATAGGTAGACGCACTGTGCCTCCTTGCACAACCAAGATAGGGACAACAACAATATAGAGACAAAATAACAACCAGAACTGACAGAGAATTGAAGTGTATGGAAGTCGGACACCCAACAATTTAAAAATAGATGCATTCATAGAGACCAGTAGGAGGGGCGGAGTCGGCCAGGCGAGGGACACGGAGCGGAGCACAAAGCAACTGGGGCGGCGCGCAAGTCCGCAGCAGGCAGATCCTGGGTGCACAAGTGGCGGTGGCTGGTGGGCCCCGGCCAGGGGGTGGCTACCAGCAGACCCAGCCAGGCGGCCATTGTGAAGCAAGGCACTGCACGCAACTCAGGGTCCCAGCACCGGGAAATAGAGTTTTGGGTCACTGACTGAAAAGGAAGGTCCCACGGGGTGCACAGGCCCACCCACACTGGAATTGGTGCCAGAGGGACCCAGTTAGCTTGCAGAAAGCAGTGGAAGGGTCTGAGGTCCAACA
>CM052547.1:66457620-66494191 GCA_028533065.1 Trachops cirrhosus
AAAAAACATGGTGAATAAATGAAGCCATCATTACCATGTACCACACTGCATTAATTTGACTCACATTCTTTGAGGACAAGGATCAATTCTTATTTAACTTCTAATCCCCAGACCTCAACATGGTGTTTGGAACATTACTGAGGTAGTAATAAATGTTTGCTGCACTAAAAATGAGTGGCCTTGCAATCCAGTGAGTGACTGGAACCAGAACCAGTGAGTCATTTTTGACTTCTTCCGTAGCCTCACATTACACCTCCAGCAGTCATAAAGTAGTATTGACTCTGTTTTATAAATAACTCTTAAATCATTCTCTGTTCTATTCAAGACTCAACTCCTCTAACCCCTCCAGGAGGAATTAAGCCTCTTACGTTTCTCCAAAGCACCTTGTACATTTCTATTTCATAGCATTTGCTTCATTGTTTTAGAGTTATCTGTGTTTCTGTTCCACCTTAAAGTAGTGTGAAAGTCTGGAGGGCAAAATCAGGATTCTAATTCATTTTGTCTTGCAAAAGAAATAACAGAGCATTTTTAAAATAGGTAATTCACACACAAGACACAAAATCCAAAAGGTGAAAAGCAGGTATGCAGTAAACAGTAAGGACTGTCTCCTATTCTCAAACATTCAAGTGCTTACAGAGAGGAAATCACTATATTCCTGTGCCTTATTTATTTTTACCCTACTTACTTATATACATATATTCTTTCTTTTTATACATGATTATGCTCTTAAATTTAATCTATTTGGAAAAAGATATCTCTCTATATAAAGCAGCCTCAATCTTTTTAATACCTTCATATCAATCCATTATATGCATGTGCCACAATTTATCTGTAGGATTAATTACTACTCCTTACCATAAGCATATACTTTTACTTAACATGAGCATAAATAAAAGTATATGTCCACCTCCTTCCCACTCTTGTTCCTTCTCTTCACCATCCAAAATTTTAATTGCTTACACTATATTACTTAGTGTTTACATTTGTAACTTTAATTAAATATATCTTTACTTCATTTGGCTTATAACATCTTTGACACCTGGCTGTAAGGGTTATCAGTTTACTTACATTGCTTTCCAACTTTTCTCCTCCTTCCTTTCCTGAATGTTACTTTTATCATTCCTGTATTTTCAGGGTTTGATTAACATTTGATTTAGTTTTCATCTTATAATTAATGGATTCACTGGTAGTTCATTTGTTCTATTTTCTTCATTCGTAAGGTGGTTTGCTGACATTTGGCCTATAAGGATTTTTTAAAGGGATCATGGGATCCACCTATGCTTAAATGGTTTTCTGGCTTTGTAGACAAGTCTTTGTTTACCTTTTCTTTCTCCAAAGACTTCGCAGACCTTGCTTCTAAAATCTAACACCTCCATAAGGAAGTCTGAGGGCAGCATGAAATTTCCCCTGAAACATGATTAATTTTTACACCCTGATTTCCAAAAAATCCTTCTTTGTCTTTGAAATAAATATTCTACAATATTTTCACATCAGTGTTGAGAGATAGCATGCCTTTTCAAGTTTTGGGTTGAAGTTATTATGTCTGGAACATTTTTTGTTCTTTATACCTTTAAAATATATCTTTATTTGATATTTTATTATTTCAGTTCTCTATTTTAAAGATGAGTTATAATGCATTGGATGAGTTGTATATCCATTGTCTTATTTGGTCTTCTATATATCATTTTCTTTTTAGTCCTCCTTAACTCTTTGTTCTTTTAAATTTTATTTTGCTCACTTTTCTTAATCCAGTCTTCCATGTCTGCTACTGTGTTATTCAGCATTAAATTTTTCTCTTTGTGTTTCTCAGTGTGGCCTTCATATTTGAGATTTTTATTGTTTGCTTCCATTCTTTCCCTTATCTATGCTGACTTATCTCCCTGTTAAGTCCCAGGACATCTTCTCTGAGGTCTTTGTAAAAAAGGTTTGCATTTCCTTCTTTCCAGTTGATAAAAAGGCAGTTTGGGCTACTTCCAAGACAGGATCTCTCCACTCTGCTGCTCAGAGAGAGTTTTTCCTACCAATACCATATTTTGCCCTGTATAATGTGCTCCATATAGTATATGCACCCACGTTTGGGGCCCAAATCTTCAGGAAAAAATATTTCCTTTAAATTCTTTAATTCAATTTTTAATTTATTTATATTTAGAAACAAAACTGATTATCATATTTCAGGGTATTGTTTTATATATGGATATCATTGCTTTATAGAGTTACATTTTTAAAATATAAGCATAAATAAAAGAATTAAAAACACTTATACAGATACAGAATTAGTATTATCCAAGTATAATGTGCATCTTCATTTTTCCCTCAAAAACTTGGGCAAAAAAGTGTGCATTATACATGGCAAAATATGGTATGCTGAGTATATGTAAATGTGCATCAACCCTGACTTTTTGGAAACAAACATGGCTCAGGGAAACTCATCACCTGATAATCCTCCTTCCTGTTGTTGTTCAAAACAAAATCACATGTATTTTGTCTTAGATCTACTGCTTTGGGATGTCTCCTCTCAGCATTTTCCTGTATCCCTATTTGAATGTGGCAGCTCTTAATTACAAATTCGCTAAGAAAGGATATGCTTTGAGAGAGAGGAAGAGGGCAGGGAGAGAGAGAAATACTGATGTGAGAGAGAAACATTGACTGGTTGCCTCCCGTATATGCCCCAACCAGGGATCAAACCCAAAACCTATGTATGTGTCCTGAACACTATGTATGTTCAACCTAGCAAACTTTTTGGTGCACGGGATGATGCTCCAACCAACCAAGCCACCTGGCCAGGGCTAAATTACCTTTTGTTTCAGGGGAATTTGCAAGTGGAAAGAGACACGTTTTCTTTACTAGGAAATTTAAAATAGGAAAAAGACAGTAATGTATGGACTTAATATATATTTGCTAAAATAAAGGAAGGGAAGATTATTAGTTTTCCATTGCTACTGTAACAATTTACTTATAAATGCAGTGGCTTAAAGCAAAATAAATTTATTATCTGATAGTTCTGCAGGTAGGAATTCAAAATGAGTCTCACGAGGGTAAAGTCAAGGATGCTGCAGGGTTGTGCTCCCCTCTGACGGTGCTGGGGAGAATTCATTCCCTCACCTAGTCCACTTTCTAGAGGACATCAAATTCCTTGGCTCATGTTCCACTTTCTCCATTTTCAAAGCCAGCAACAGAGGATCAGTCATTTTCACATGGCATCACCCTGACTTCCTTTTCTCCCTCCCCTACCAACTTTTAAGATAATTTATGATTACATTGGCCCTTTTAGATAATCTAGTATAATCTCTTCTATCTCAAAATCCTTAATCCAACCACGTCTGCAAAGTCCCCTTTGCCATTAGGAAATGTATTCATAGGTTCTGGGGATTGAGAAGTATATGCCTTGGTGGGATGAGGGAAATTTTTATGTCTACCACAGAAGTAAAAAAGGAATGAAAGGAAAAGTAAGTGACCTGTTCATGCAAATTTAATTTTATACTATAATAATGAGGTTATATTTGATATTAATAAGGGCTTTAAATTTTCACAGTGCTTAAGCACTTGGCCTATCTTTGAGATAAATGAAATCTTGTGCCTTATAGAGTGAAGTTGAAAATGATATAAACAGAAACCTTGATTAATCCTATATTTAAGAGGAGTAAAATATATTATTTAAAAGATATTATTTGAAAACACTTAAAATATTTCTTAGATGTGCTGGTGACAATGTAGTAAATACTATAAGAGGTTGATATAAATATAAAGTTAACTATAAAAATAAAACAGCATATATAGTTTAGCTATAAATATAAAATATAAACTTAAATATATTTTATAGTAGATAAAAGACTAATAGATAGAAACACTATACCTTGAGAATAAATGAAGAATTATTTCAAATTGATGATGGTGATGGAAAGAGGTATCTCTACACTTGTCTTTTGAAATCTGAATTGATACAGGAAATAAAATGAAACATGACAAACTTTATGCAGAGAAACTGTACACAAAATAATAAGTTAACACAGGTGACATTCAGAAGTTATACAAATAAAACATCTAGAATCTAGTTGTAAAATATGATTAAAGAGATATACAACTGAGTACAACTTAATTTAACTTCTGACACCTTAAAGAAATAAATAAATTTATTATTTTTAGAAAGAGAGTGAAGAATAGTTCTGGGAATAATGATGTAGATTACTGAAAACCCAAAGGCAAATCATTTCTTTGAAACTGTTTACAAAATATGGGAAAGGCTTTTATTTTATTTTATTTTAAATACTATTTGAAATGTCAGTAGCTTCTGTGCTGCTTTTTTAAGGTGACCCTGTTGTTCCCAGACCCAAATGCAGATCTAGAAGTTTGAAAGTGGCACCTTGGGAGATGGTATCTATTGCCTACTGCTCCTCATGATTTTTAAAACCATGGTGATGTGTCTCCAAGGAAGCATGACTCTAGTTTCATCTGTTTAATGACCTGAACAGCTTTGGGCACATTTTTCTTTTGCCTACTATAATGACATTTCTGTGAGGGCAGAGCGACATTTTTCCAGTGGGCATTAGGGTTGGGTTGAGTCAGCCTTTGGGCTAAATTTAGGAAAATAAGAATAAATAAAAACAGCAATGAGTTAAATAGAATGAAAGAAAAATAGAGCAGAGGGACTCACAAGTACAATGGAGTTTTCCAGGTGCAGTTTTGGTAAATTTTGTAATGACCATAAAGGTGGTTTCTCACACTTTCATTTCTCCACACTTCTGTGGATATCAGAAAAGGAAAAACAAAACAGTGATTCTTAATTAAATGTCCAGACTGATGCTGAGCTCTATGGAGCTCTACAGAGTATGCCTCAATAAGATTTTATTCTCAAGAGAAACTTTATTTACATATAACATGGCTTGCCTTGTTTTTACTTCTTGTAATCTATTGCAGAAGATCACAGAATCTTTTTTCCACTTATGCAAGTTTTCCTCCCAGCATTCCTCACTGTGAGCTTCATAGGGACCTCGGGCAAGGCCATCTCATAGAATTCTAGGCTCACAGGGTGTTTACATCCACCCCGTTCTGTTCAGTCGAGGGTCTCTCAGAGAATGGCCTTCTTGTCTCCCACCTGCCCATTCACATTCTCCTTTTATGTAGCCAGAAGCTGCTGCTGGGTGGTTCTATATACAAGTTCACCCAGATCTCTTTCTAGCTGAGTGACTTGAAACTTGGTTTATTCATCTTTGAATTACCATCAGGTTGGTTAAAAATTAAATGAGATAAAGTATTATATTAAAACCCAAATTGATAAAAGACTTAAATAGAAGTTGTGAAACCACAAAAGCTCTAGAGGCAAATATAGGCGGTAAAATTTCAGATATCCCACGCAGCAATATTTTTGCCAATATATCTCCTTGAGCAAGAAAAATAAAGGGAAGACTAAACAAATGGGACTGCATCAAATTAAAAAGCTTCTGCACAGCTAAAGAAAACATCAGCAAAATGAAAAGGGAACCAACTGCATGGGGGAACATATTTGCCAATGATACCTTGATAAGGGTTTGATCTCCAAAATGTATGAAGAACTCATATGACTCAACATCATCAAGACAAACAATCCAATTTAAAAATGGGCAAAGGGCCTGAAAAGATACTTCTCCAAGGAGGACATAGAGAGGACCCATAGGTATATGAAAGGATGCTCATCATCAGAGATATGCAAATTAAAACCACAGGGAGATACCACCTCACACCTGTCAGAATGGCTATCGTTAACAAATCAACAAAAAAGTGCCGGCAAGGATTTAGAGAAAAGGGAACCCAAGTGCACTGTTGGTGGGAATGCAGACTGGTATAGCCACTGTGGAAGACAGTATGTTATTTCCTCAAAACTAAAAATGGAAGTGCCTTTTGACCCAGCAATTCCACGGCTGAGAATGTACCCTAAGAATCTCAAAACACCAATTTAAAAGAACTTATGTGCCAGCCCTGGCTGGTGTAGCTCAGTGGATTGAGCACGGGCTGTGAACCAAAGCATCGCAGGTTCGATTCCCAGTCAGGGCACATGCCTGGGTTGCGGGTCAGTGGGTTGCCACATGAGAGGCAACCACACATTGATCTCTCTCTCTCTCTCTCCCCCTCCCTTCCCCTCTCTAAAAAATAAATAAATAAAATCTTTAAAAAAAAAAAAAGAACTTATGTGCCCCTATGTTCAGAGCAGCTCTATTTACAATAGCCAAATGCTAGAAAGAGCCTAAGTGCCCATCAGTAAATGAGTGGATCAAAAAACTGTGCTACATTTACACAATGGAATACCATGCTGCAGAAAGAGAGGAGGAGCTCCTACCTTTCATGACAGCATAGATAGAGCTGGAGAATATTATGCTGAGACAAATACCATATGATCTCACCTATAAGAGGAACCTAATGAACAAAAATAAACTGAAGAGCAAAATAGAACCAGAGGTGTGGAAACACAGAACACACTGATAGCAACCAGAGGGGAAGAGGCAGGGTGAGGGTGATAATGGTGGAAAGAAGGGAAGGGACTAGTCAAAGAACATGTATAAATGGCCCATGGACATGGACAACAGTGTGGGCTGACAGAGGAGGGCAAAGGGGGAAAATGGGACAACTGTAATAGAATAACAATAACAAAAGGTATTATATTAGTCAGGGCTTTTCAGAGAAACGGAACAAATATTATAAGGAATTGATTCATATAATTCTAGAGACTGAAATATCCCAAGATCTGCCTGCAGTCAGCAAGCTGGAGACCCAGAAGAGTTAATGTGTAGTTCCAGTCTGGGTCCAAAAGCCCAAGAACCAGCAGAGCTGATGGTGTAAGTTCCAGTCCAAAAGCTAGCAGCCCTGAGATCCAAGCTGATGTTTTAGTATGAGCCTGAAAGCCAGAAAAGACCAATGTTTTAACCCAGGCAATCAGGCGGAAGTTCTTGATTCCTCAACCTTTTTGTTCTATTTAGATTTTCAATTGGATGTGGCCCACCTGTAGTGCAGTGGGCAGTCTGCTTTAGTCTACTGATTCAAATGTTAATCTCATCCAGAAACACCCTCACAGACATGCCCTGGATAATGTCTAGGCACCACATGGCCCATCACTAGTGCTTAGTTCAATACCTGGCACCTTGACAGATTGAGGAGAAAAAAATAAATAAAAGAAATCATTGGCGTCTTCAGTTGCTGAATTAGTAAGAACTTTGCTTTTTCTCTTTCTGCTTGTGAAAGGAGAGGAGGTCTTGTTCCAAATCCAGTCAAGGAAAGGAAGATGCTCTGGGAAAACTATTTCTAAAGATTTGCATGTACCACTGGAAGGGAAGGTTGACATCCTATTGGGCCACAGCTGGGCCACAAACCTGCAGTCTCCTTTGTGTTATTACAGCTAAGGAGGATTTGGGAGGAAGATCTTGGGAGAGCTTGAGATGTAGCCCTAGAGTTTGGGAGACTGAATGAGCATTTAGTGTAGTGCTTGTTTCTTTCTGGGAGATAGACATCAATAAAAACTAGGATGGGGAGGGGAGAGCCAGATAGGGAGGGACCTTGATGGAGCACACTGGTAAGAAGATAGAGGCAATGTTCATCATATCCCAGTTCTCTGAGACTTTCAGAATCCACACAGCAGGACCTCAGCAATACCCAGGACTCTACATGAAGAAGCATGAAGGATAGAAAAGGAAGCAAACCAAATGGTCCTGCAATGCATTGCAAAGCCCAACTGAGTGAAATGTCTAAGAGCTTCTGCTCTGCAAGGGGTCCTCAGGGGGGAGGAGGCAGGAAGATGCTAAACATCACCCGAGAAGCAACCAAACGTCCCAGTGGGGATTAGTTCTGACAGTGGACCCTGCCTGGGCACATCCCACCACCAACAGATAGCCAGTTAGGTATTCCATTTCTCCTGTTTCCTCATCTTTATAAGCTGAAAGATTTGAATCCTAGAAGGAGGGGAGAAAACATTCTCCCTCCAGAACTACTTATTTCCTTTACTCCACCTCAGGCTACTCATATGAGAGGAGAATTTAAAAAACTGCCTATGCTTTCTCTCTCCCTTTCAGTCTCCCAGAAAGGAACCACAAAGGTTCTCTTTAAATTAGGTTTAAATTAAATCCACCTAAAAACGGAGCTTTAAATGGCACCAGTATGAATTCTTTTTAAATGATGACATATCACTACTGATGACTAATATCTAGTTCTCACCTGAGCACACACACAAACACACAAAACCTGCATTTTTCACCCCTCTGGCAGTTGTGCAGAGTCTTGTTTTAATTCTGGCCAGTGAGCTATGAGCAAAAGTGACCCGTGCCATTTCTGGTCAGAGAAAGCGAAAATCCTTGGAGACCCCAGTGTTTTTTTCCTCTGTGTGACCCCCTGAAAGATACATATTGTATTAAACAGTTGTAAGATGTGAGCAGGCTGGGTCTCTGAGTTACCTCTTAGATGGGTGATGCCCTGCAGTTCTTCTGGGCCAACAGCAGATTTTCCATTAAGAAGAAATAAACCGTTACTGCGATCACAGGATTCCTGGTTAAGTTGTAACCACAGGATAACTTAACCTATACTGACTAACAGAAATTGTTACTGGGAGTGGGTGCTGCCATAACAAAAGCCTAACATATTTAATAGAGGCTTATCAAGCAGTGGGCATTAAGGTAGCATGCCTACGAGTCTGGAAAGACAGTGACGCATGTAGCAGGAACAAAATATTTGTTAAATGGCTGTCAGGGCATTAGATTAGATTTCTATCACTGCTATAAGAAATTACTTCCTATGTAGGCTAAAACAACACAAATTGATTATATCAAAGTTCTGTAGGTCATAAGTCCTACTCAAACGAATCTCATCAGACTATAATCAAGATAACAGCGGGAGGCATTTCTTTCTGTAGGCTCCAGGAGAGAATCCAGTTCCTTGCAATTGTAGGATTGAGATTTAGATTTTCTTGCTGGCTATAAACCGAGTTGTTTCCAGCATCCAGAGGTCCCCATACTCTTGACTTGTGATGGCCTTCTTCCATCTCCAAAGCCAACAAGGGCAGGTACAGTCCTCTTGTTAAATCTCTCTGACTCACTCTTCCACCTCCTTCTTCCACTTTTAAGGACTCACATGATTCAACTGGGGCACCTACATAATGTGGGAGAATTTCCCTAATTTAAGGTTCAGGATTAAAAACCTTATTCCATCTGCAACCTTGATTTCCCTTTGCCATATGAAGTAACATATTCACAGGTTCCCACAAGTAGGATGTGGACATATGTCAGAGTCATTAGCCTTCCTAACATGGGCGGCATATCAACTTAATGAACTTGAGCTCCAGGAGTAGTGATTGGAAAATAGAACCTTGGGAGTTGATAGCTATTTGGCACAGGTGTTACAAAAAACAGATGAGCTCAGAGAATATTTGCCAACTTGCAAGTAGAAATTAAAGAACATAGAGAGACTCCAAAATGCAGGACCTTGAATGTTTGCAAAAGCCCTGTGTATCCTGTCTCAAAAAATAAAATAAAATAAAATAAAATAAAATAAAATAAAATAAAATAAAATAAAATAAATCCTGTAGTCAACAAAATACCAGGATAAGCTATAAACTTCCAGTTGCTTAAATGACTTCAATGCAAGGAGAAGACTAAGGGTATGGTACCCAGTAAAACTTTTCAGTTGGATAACATGATAACACGACTCAAAGCAAAGATAGAAGTGTGTTGCCTTCTTACTGAAACTATGCCTTTAACATAGTCCATATGAAGTTGGAAAGGAGGCATGACACTGAACACTGAGTTAGTTAAGTGAAATAGGCTTAGGAATCATATGCAAGAAAGGCTTTGATTGTGGTCATCAGTCATGTGAAACTGATTGTAGGCAAGTAGGTTTTTGAGAGAAATGTATTACTAAGAACACATGTCTGACTGTTTTAGATGTAAAGCAACCTTTGAGGCCCTAAGGAGAGTCTTTTCCCAAATGCCAATCTCAAACACGGCTGAAAAGGATGATGGAATAGGAAGAAGCTCCAGAAGTCAGAATCCACAGCCACAGATCCCACAGAGAGGTTGCTGATCAAGGAACATTCTTCATCCAACACCGGGCTGGGGTGAGGGTGAGATAAATGAGGCACTTGTTTCAGGCACCAAATTTAGAGGGTCGCCAAAAACCTCAGTAATCAGGATGACTGTTTTAATGAAATATTTAACAAAATAAAAATGAATGCAAAGAAATCCATGATAAATAAATATCAAAAAATTTAATAAAGGCAGAATTTATGGACCAAGATTCAGGGAGTCAAGCGAGGCACTCACTCTCAGAGTTGTGCAAGCTCAAGTCTCTCTTTACTGTTGGAAGCCATTTATTGAGATGATGGACCCACAGAGTGGGTGCAGATAGATTCCTGAGTCACCACTGGAACATCTGCTGTCCTGGAGAGCCGCCACATTCGCAGCAGAGTGCATGAGGGAAATATACACCTTTGATTTTAAAGTTAGTTCATCACTTTAGCCTAACCAAGCCTATCCTGACTAATCAGACAGTGGCCAGGAGTTTTAGAATCTTTCCGATGCCACTATGAGTAGGAGATGCAAATCAGCCAAGAACATTTGAAGCTGTAAGTGGGAAAAATGGAAATCATTTCATGTTTGTACTCCTCCCATTTGAGACTGTCCAGTTACATGTACGCAAGTATATTTTTAAGAGACTTGGAGGGAAAACTTTATGAAAATGAACATGTGCACATGTTGCACTATGCATAAGAAAGACAGTGGTGCTAGAGAAATAAGATGGGATCTAAAACAGGATGCCCTTACCTTGCAAACTTACAAATATGGTACAATTTCTTTGTGAATAAATCAGATGAAGTATTGGCAACTATCAACCTTTTTATTATTATAAAATGAATTATCTCTCTTTAAGAATCTTAGTTTGAGCAGAGTGATGACTAGTGTGGCTGGCCCAAGATATTACTTCATGTTGAGGTGATTGAGAAATAAGCAGAGAAAGGATGATTTACCCAGTTTCTCATCACTTTTTATTTTATAGGTAATTATCACTTGTGATTAAATAATTAGTTATTACCCTCAGTGTGAAATTAACCCCTCTCATCATGGAATTTCAATCCATAGGTGTGATTCACTTTGCTCAGTGATATTTTCCTGATGTTGTAGAAAATGTGAATTTTCTCCTGTCAAATCATTCTTATTTATGTTTTGGAGCTGTTCTATCAACTCTTATTCATCTTCAAGTGGTAGTGTCTTTTAAACTAATACATTTCTCTGGCCTCTGGTTAATCTTCTAAGGAGTTAAGAATCTAAATAAACATTTAAATGTACTAGGAGAGATCATCTTTGATCATTATGTAGTGGAATCACTGATCACTGCTGATTGTTATATTTAGTTTCATTTTTGTATATTCACAAACTTAAGAGCCTCTTCGTATTTAGATGCCCAGGAATGAAAAATTGGAGATAGTCTCTAAATATTTGGGCAGCTGCCCATGAAACTATTTTATGTCTCTGAATTAAAAAAAGGAAAAAACTTCAGTAAAGAACTGGATTCTCACGAAAGCACTTTTCCAATAGTTTTTAGTCTCAGAAGATTTACAACTTATAAGTTCTTGGGGATAAAAAGTATGCCCTTCAAAAAAAAAAAAGAAAAAGATGGGAACCAACAATTCACAGAAAAAATAAATAAGGGGAAGCAGGCATATTTTATTTATTTACTTATTTCCTCTCTCTTTTTTAAAATTTATTTTTAATTATTGTTGACATACAATACTCTATTAAGTTCAGATGTACAACATAATGATTCAACATTTAGATACATGAACTCATTACCACAATATCTAATAACCATCTGCCTACATGCATGTTTTTGTGTTCTGGAACTATCCTGTCCAATATAGTAGTCACTGGCCACATATAACTATTTAGATTAAATGTATTAAAATTATATAAAAGTTAAAAGTTAGTGCTTTATTGTACTAGCCACATCTCAAGCATTTAGTAGACCCATGTCGATGAGGTTAGTATATTGGACACATGGATATAGAACATTTTATTATTTCAGAAAGTTTCCTGAAATTCCATTGTTCTAGATCCCTATTGTATTTAAAATAGAATAGATAATTGAAAACACCAAGATGAGAAAATAGTGGTAGATGTCAAGAGTGCTTCTAATGTAGATAAAATGTAAGCACTCACTATGAATTTTTATGCATATACAGATGATGTACTTTGACTTCTAAAAGTTATTCCTGAAACTGAGTTAGAAAAAACAGTAGGTTTGATTATAGCAGAAGAATGATCATATTATAAGCACAAGACAAAAATGTGTTTAAGAAACTATCAGTGCTGTTAGTGGATTTACTTCATTTGTCTTAAGTTATAGTAAGCATAGTCACCTCTTGATTTTTCCATTTCTCCATCAATTCTTTAAGGATTTATTGCTAAATTACTTACAACCCACCTACCTTAAAATATTCCACTAAGTTGAACAATTCTATGAATTCCATTTCCCAGTTAATATAGAATTGTTGTGTTGCCTCAGTGAGTAGAAGAGATACAACGAAAAAGGTTTATACATGATAAAGGTAATGGGTGGGTAATATATTTGGATACTTTCTTCCATGTGATTGACACAGAGCATATTATGTTGTTTTATTTTCTGTGAAGTATCTTTCCCCAAATATCTAAGATATGAAAGAATATCATGACAATTCAACCCTTCATTTTACTTTTTAAAGGATCTATCAGATTGAAAGTATACTATTATAATTGTCATAAACTTTTAAGTAAATGTTTATAAAGTTTATTTAAAATTTTTCAAAATAGATAATGATAAAAAGCTTTAGACTAAAATTTGAGAGTAGAGATTCATCTCTGAAGAGTCCTCAAATTGTTCTTTCTTTCCTGTTTCATTTTAAGTATGTGAAGTGGGACAGGACATGGGTATTAGGGGAGCAAATCTTTATTGTATTTAGTTTTAGCTGATATCATTATTATTTTTATTACTTTTATTTTTTATTACTTATTTTTTTATTTTTATTACTTATTTTTATTACTTATTTTTCTAGTTCACCCAAATTATTTCTTCAGTCGCAGGCAGAACACAACACATATAGATATGTATAAGTAAAAAAAAAATGAGATTTGGTTCTTTTGATATCTATGCAGATCAAGAGTATTTCTTAACCCTCCCAGCCCCAAGATTCACACTAACAACCCTTTGGATTTACTCTTCCAGGACATGGGTCTGGGGTGTGTCCTCTTCACTTTGCCCACTCTTATCTTGCTCATCCTTTCTTGTCCAGATTTATCTTCAGAGCTTCCAAGTAGCAGGAAACCACTTGATTTGGTTTTACAGACTCACTTACCAGGGTGTGAATCCCAATTAGGTTGTTTCTAGATTGAAGATCTGGAGAAAGCTTTAAATTTCTGAAACCTCACTTACTCATCTGTAACAGGGGGATAATAAAATCTTTCATTTGTGTTTAGAGGATTAAATAAGAAATAAAGTGCTCAGCATGGTTCTTGGTACCCATATGAACTAAATCACAGGTGTGAAGGTCAGCTTTTCTTTAACACTCATTTCTACCAGCATACCATCATGCTACCTGGTTTGCTATTTGGTTTCCCAAAGATCCTGATTCTAGGAAGCACATATGCTGACAGTGTATAAAATATTACATACACTAGAAAGGTCTACCTCTCCTGATACTCTTGTGAGTTTGAGAGTTTGAGTCAGTCTTTGAGACTGATCTATTGCATGCACCTGCAAAACTGAGTTTCTGAAAATGCATGTAGAAAACCAGTCCTGAAATGGAATGACCAAATAAGATGCTGTACTTTCACAGCAGAGCTATCAGTCCCTAGAGAAAGCCACTCTGTTGAGTTGCTTTAGCTACAGCCAACAAAACAGCCAGTTTTGTGATTCTTTTATATCCATCATCCTGTATGCTCAGGGACTTCCATGTGCTGACTGATTTTCATCATAGAAATGCATTCATATTTACCTTTAATCATTTTGCTTTCCAATGCTTTATATTACTTCATCAGAGAAATAACCCAGTAAGAGTTGAATCTCAAACAAAGCAAAGCAAAACAAAAAACATATCCATCAAAGTTTTAAAAAGAACAAATGTGTGAAACATTATCCATGCTAAATGCCCCCAACAGAACTGTGGACCAAAATTTATCCTCTTGTGTCCTTTCCTGTCTCCCCATGTCTATCTGATGCTCTCTTACATCTCTATCTGGTGCTCATGCTTTCCCTACTTTTCCCCTACCCCTATCAAAGATTGCTTTAAGGGGGGGCAAAATTCAATAACCTCATTCATATTAAGATGTAAATTAACAATTCCATGCAAGGCTTAATAGGGTGTCTCCCATGGGGAATTTATATTTTAATGTGACCCAAAGGACCACAACTATAAAAGTATAATTTCAGGGATCAGAAAGTTAAGCAGAGAAGGTCACTCAAGAAAATGGTAGGCATTCTTGAGCCTACATATGTGTCAGATCCTGAGCAGTGAAGTACAGCAAGGTCTGTGAGGCATAGCCAGGAGATGAGGACCAAACAGTACATCACTAATGTTCATCGGTGATTCAGGGCAAAGTGGGAGGTGAAACACGGCATGGTAAGGCTACATGACAGGTGCAGGTCAGTAGTCCAGCACCTCCAGGAGTCGGTATAGGAGAGATGCAGGCAGGCAAAGTCAGCAGAGCTCCTGGTGTAGAGGAGGGGGATGTGGCACCGGACAATATGCCGACCTGCAGGCAAGAAGACAGCAGTGCTTTCTTCTTCTTCTTCTTCTTCAGTGTTGCTTTGTATATTCAGGGTCTTTTTGTGGTTCTATACAGATTTTAGAATTGATTGTTGTATTTGTGTGAAAAATTTGATTAGAATTTCAATGGTGATAATATTAAATCTGTAGATGGTTTTTGGTAGTATAGATATTTTAACAATATTTTTAATTATTCTGATTCATAAACACAAGATTATCTTTTTATTTGTTTCTGTCTTCTTCATAGTAGTTTTCATAGTCAGGTCTTTCACTTTCTTGGTTAAACTTATTCTTAAGTACTATTATTTTTGATGCTATTGTGGATGGGATAGTTTTCTTTATTTCTTTTTCAGATGTTTCATTGTTAGTGTATAGAAATGCAACTGATTTCTATATATTGATTTTATATCCTGCAACTTTACTGGATTTTTAAATTAGTTTCAGCGGGGTTTTTTGGTTTTTGTTTTGGGTTTTTTTTGGTTAAGTCTCTGGGTTTTTTATATGTAAAATTATATCATCTCCAAATAATGACAATTTTTCTTCTTATGTTCCCAATTGGCTGCCTTTTATGTGTTTATCTTGCTTGATTGCTCTAGCTAGGATTTCCAGTTCAATAGTAAATAATAGTGATGAGAGTGGACTTCTTTTTCTTGTTCCTGATTTTAGGCGAAAAGCTTTTAACCTTTCACCATTAAGTATAATTTAGCTCTGGGTTATTTCTTATATGGTCTTTAATATGTTGAAGTATGTTCCTTCTATACTCAATTCGTTGTGGATGTTAAATTTTGTCAAATGCTTTTTCTGCATCTATTGTGATGATCATATGAGTTTTGGCTTCCTGAAATTGCATGTCTAAGTTTCTCCCCAGGTCAGAAAGTTCACTGTTATTATTTCTTCTAGGACTTGATGATGTTACATCAGGAAAGAAGTCAAGCATTTCGCCGAGGCTGTATATATCAGGGCTCAATTCAAACTTGCTTGAGAGAAGAGGGATCTTATTGGCTCAGGTCACTAGCAAGAATTAGTTTGGAGCTGACACAGGACTTAAAACAAAATGGTCAAGAATCAGCACTTTGGCACAAATTCTCTCTATGTGTTAAGCTCTTTTTCTTACTCTGTAAATGAGGTGAAAGGGGATAGTGTTGGACAAACAACTTAAGGCTTATCCTAGCTAATGACCTTAAGTTAAGACAAAAAAGTTTTGCACTTAATTTCAGTATATATAAATCCCAGATAAAAGCTCTGATTGGCTACATTGGGTCCACCACTTCAACCAATCACTGTGAGTGTGGTAGGTATGTGACACAGACTGCTCTGGGCTGACAAATATCTTCTTCCTCTACTTCCTGGCACATAGCCAGACCTCCTTTCCCAGTCTCCCATGCCATTTGATGTGGCTACATGACTGTGTTCTCAATAATGGAACGTGGAAGGAAGTGATATGTGTCACTTCTAGGTCATGTCCATAAATACCTTCCACACCCAAGCATTCACCCTCTCTCTTCCCCTGCATGATGAACAGGTGCAGAGAAGCAGGCTGGAGACTCTAAGGCCAAAAAGATGATGAAGGCACAAGGTGGAAGGAGGCTACGTCACTGAATGACTGTGCAGAAGGCTGACTGCCATCCAGAAAAATCCACCTTGGCTCTTGAGTGAGCAAGAAAAATCTTTTGTGCTAAGGCACTGAAATTTGAGAGTTTGGATGTTATAACAGCCAGTGTTTCTGGCCCTAATTAATGCAGGGTACCATGAAGAGCCAGACTGGCTTTGTGCTCAGTCTTGTGAGCAGGTGAGCAGACAACTGTGGCCTTCCGTTAGCACCAAGTGTCACTTAGTTACTGGCTTTGACTGTATTCTAACTGACTGTGCTTGAGTACATAATAATTGCTAATGGCATAGGGATAGATTAGCAGATTCAGCTGGGCCTGAGTCATGCATCTCCCCTTATAACCAAAGCAATGCAATTCCATGATTGGCAGTACCCCTGAGGCCACACACAATGAGAAAGAAACTGATCCCAAAGGAAATATGAGCACTCTGCAATGACGTCATCTAAAGTAAAATCATTAATGTCTACTGCATGCACTATGACTGCAGAATAGGGTATTTTCAGGGAGCCTGCAATTATTAACTAAAAAATATTAGCTAGGGAAAATCATGTTGACTTGTCCAATATCTAACAATAATTGCCTTAATACATTGGTTGATTGCCCCTGTTTCTCTGTATGATTTGTGCTTTCTACCACTAACATGTATTCCCCACTCAACTATATAAGTTGCCACCTGCCGTAACATGGAAAGCCTATCCCTGTAGCTGCAGAGCAAGGATTCTCAGCTTCATGTGCATCAGACTCACCTGGAGAAATTGTGAAAGCATCAATTCTTGGGCATCACACCCAGAGTTTTTGATCTGGTAGATGTGGGCTGAGCATTTGTATTTCTAACAGCTTTCCAGGTGATGCTAATACCGCTGGTCTGGGGACCAATTTCTGAGAACACTAATCTAAGGAGAGTAAGATGGAAAAGTCAGCATAGCATGCTTGTGTGTTGGCAACTGCAAATGGATTTTAGTGAAATATTAGAAGATCACAATATGTTTAAGCAAGAAATAACTGGTTTCAAAGCAAATATCAGAGGAAATGGAAAAAACTCCTGTTACATGGTTGAACCCTCACAGAATAATAGATAAAACCAAAAGGACTCTGACAGAGAAATTTCCAGGAAGACTTTGTAATTGAACAAAGTGATCCAGCCAGTGACAAAGATCAGGCCTTACCTTCTTTCCACCTGAGTCTATTATTTCACATGGCCTCAAAGTGGCTGCCATTAGCTAAAAAGATGTGGCAGACATGGGGACTAGAACACAAACTATCAAAAAACAGACTTGAGATCTATGTTTAGGATCATAACTATGTAATGAAATAAGTGTACTAAATTTTTTAAGGAATTGCATTGCCAAAGAAATTGAGCCAGAACTGAAAAACTTTGGATTGTTTAAACTTTGAAACAATCTTCATTCTGTTCCCTTCATTAAAATGTAAGTTACATGAAAACAGGGACCTTTTCTACTAGAATGTAAGCTACATGAAAAGAAGAGTCCTTTTGCCTTACGTGTTGGGAAAAACAAAATAAAATAATATAACCCTCACAGACCTGAAAGTTGCACCAGCTAGAATGTAGCTATGACAGTTGTGCATCCCCAAGGAAGGTAACTCTTTGGGTACCTTGGCTATGGCCATGGAGGTTTCTGGATAAGAAAAAAACTCTTTGAGGGCAGATCTGAGCACATGGGGAACATGAACAAGGGGGTTGCTCCCAGAGAGCAGAATCAGGGAGAATCAAGAAACTCCTCCCAGCCTCAGGATACTTGTCGGGGGAGGTTCTTCACAGTGGCTGCTTAGCAGAATCTCACAATTGCTACATGCATGTCTCCCAGTATTCCCTTTTACGACTAGGAGATGTTATTTGGTCTTTGCAAGATCATTGTGTTTTGGGAGTTTGCAGGTAATTTGTCTTTTTAGATAATAGGTCATTAGGCTGTGAGGACCACCCCTGGATGGAGTGGTCTTGGAATGGAACTGAATGTAGTGATTGGGTGGAGCTTTAACTTGTCTCCATTGGGGAGGGAATGTGTCCTTATTGAGGAAGAAAAACAAAGTAAATATCTGAGAACCCAAAGAATGACTCTGTGTTTACCAATCCATTTCCTCTTTTTTTCTGAGATCCCAAATGGCCTATTTTCCAGGTTGCTTTAAAGTGAGGTATGGCCATGTGACTGAAATGTAGCTATCTTAGTCAGTTCTGGCTGCTGTACCAAAGACTGTGCATGGCTTAGAAAGAACAAACTATGGTACAAACTGTGTTCTTTCTCATAGTTCTGGAGGCTGGAAGTCCAACCTCAGGGTGCAAGCATGTGGTGTTCTGGTGGGGACTCATTTCCAGCCTGCAGACTGCTCACTTCTTGTATCCCCACATGGTGGACAGAGAGCAAGCAGACTCTCTGGATTGTTCTTTTAAGGGCACTAACCCAATTCATGAGGGCTCCACCTTCATGACCCAACTATCTCCCAGAGGCTACACCTTGAAATACCACTGCATGGGAGACTAGATTTCAATATGTGAATTTGGGGTCCAGGGGACACAAGCATTCATTTCATAACAAGAGACAATGGAAGGTTCACAAGTGTTTTCAGGCCTGCCTTATAAAGATTTCCCATGTGTGACCCTCCATGATTTTTCTTTGTGTACCATCCTGAAGCTACTACTCTGGACAACCCTCAAAACTACCTATTGAAAATGGCAGAGCCCCCATCTGCATGAGCCCCTCAATAACTGTATGAAGTACCCACCACCTACTGACTGTTGATACCTCAGTGGACTTCATGTGAGAGAGAAATAGATTTTTATGGCTTTAAGCCACTGAAATGCATTTTTTATAGCAACTTGCATTGCTGGCATTTGCACCCTTATTATTCTTCAAAATTTTAAACTTTGCCAATGTAAAAAATATCCATCCCTGTCTGGAATGAACCATTAACATCCAAACTAACAAAATCTGCCAATTACCTCAAGGTCGAGTTCAAATTCTACCTCCTGAATCTTCTCATAGCTACTAACTAAGAAGACATACTTATTTCTTCTTACTGCCTTATGTGCATTTCCTGTGGCTGCTGTAACAAATTTCCACACACTTGGTGGCCTAATATTTATTCTCTCACAGTTCTGAAAGTCAGAAGTCTTAAATCAGTATCACTGGGCCAAAATCAACCTGTTGACAGGGCCATTCTCCTTCTGGAGGCCCTAGGGAAGAACCCATTCTTTGATTTTTCTCCCTTCTGGTCACTGCTGGCATTCCTTGGGTTTCGGCCACATCACTCTAGTCTGTAAGACCAGCATCCTTGAATCTCTCTCTGCTTTGTTTCCACACTGCTTTTTTGTCCCTATGGCAGTACTCTCCCTCTGTCTTCCTCCAATAAGGATTCATGGGATTGTGTTTAAGACCCACCTGGGCAATCCAGGATAACTTTCCAAACTCAAAATGCTTAACTTTGCACAACTGCAATGACTTTTTTTGTTTATTGCACATATTTCTAATAGAAAACAAATTAGAAGTTAACTTTATTTAATTTGGAATATCATTATATGTCACTATATTTATTTCTAATTATTTCATGTGTTGTCATAATATAAAATGCTGGTATTATTCAAACATTTATTCATTCAATAATTATTTATTAAAACATCCTACGATAAGCACTATGTTACCATAATATAGTATTGTAAAGGTAAACAGCAGTCAATTATACCACTTTGAGGG
The DNA here is from genome assembly GCA_028533065.1 of Trachops cirrhosus. Taxonomy (NCBI): domain Eukaryota; kingdom Metazoa; phylum Chordata; class Mammalia; order Chiroptera; family Phyllostomidae; genus Trachops; species Trachops cirrhosus. The sequence continues at coordinate 66,477,684 of CM052547.1, forward strand.
AGTTTGCAAATTGGTAGGAGATACACATAACTATACAGGTCATGGTATATGGTGTGGTGACAACAGAAGGTGAGTGGAAGATGCAGTATGTAGTGGGGCACATGGGAGGGACACATGGGAGGGACACATGGGAGGGACACCTAACACAGATGATACCAGGCTGAGACCTGAAAGAACCACTCTGGTAAAGGGGGCAGTGAGTGAGGGAAGAATGTGGACAGAATAAATGGAACGTGCAAAGGCATGGAGGTTTCCAAGAGAATGGTTTGCATGAAAAACTACAAGTGGCTCCTGATCTAACTTGGGCACAGGGTTGAGGGGCTGGAAGATCACATGAAATAAGGTAGGAGATGCAAACAGAAGCCTTTGTAAACTGTGATAATAATTTGGACTTTATCTCAAAACCAAAGAGGGGTGGGCAACTGAAGGGTTCTTAAATTAGGATGAAGCAATCAGATGGGAGATTTGGAGACACCACTGTGAGCTAGGTTTAAGGGTGGATTGGAGTTAGACCACTGTGGTCTCAGAAAGGCAGTGAATGGCTGCTGGCAGTGACCCAGGAAGGAAATGATGGTGTGTGAGCTGGTGTGAACTGGGATTCAATAACTATTTATCCTTCTCTTCCAGCTTCTCCTGTCTAGACACTTCCTGCCATGTTCTGTGTACTGATAAGCATAGTGTAAGGGCTCAAAATATTTTTTTACAATGAATCATTGTAACCATACAAAATCAGCAAATTCTAGGACAGATTTAGTCCATTTAACAGAAATCCCATATAAATATATTAATACAGTGTTTGGGTTGACCTGTGATAGATACTACTCAAGGTAGACTATTTGTTATAATAAAAACCCTAATATTTCAGTGTTTTAACTCAATAAAAGTTTATTTCTTAGGAAAAGAACCATAATTTCCTAGGTACTGATATCCTCTGCTGGATCCTTTGCTCTTGGCTGGCAGATGAGGGAAGCAAAACAACATGGACAATATTCACCTGTTCTTTGCTACCTTAGCCTAGAAGTGACCCACATCATTCTGTTCACATTCCATTGGTGGGAACCAATCACATGGTTCCACCTAATTGCAAAGGGGCTGGGGAGGGTAGTGTTCCCCAAAAGAAGAACAGAACACAGATATCAGTGAGCCAAAGCAGTCTTGGCTCTTGAGATGAAACTAATTGAATATTAATATTATAGAGTAGTATTTAACTAAGCATTTAATATTTAATGTAATATTTGATTGAATGTAATATTTAATTGAATCCCATATTTCTTTTGTTTTGAATGTTTTGTACTGAAGTAGTTGCAGTAAGGATGGGGAACAGATCCTTGTTTTCTGAATATTAATGATTTCCTCCCTACAGTTACAGAAGTCACTCTGACTACATATAAAATTAACCCTGAATCAAACATTTCTCCTTGCTTAACATCATCTTCTACTCTCAATCATATGATGGATGACATTCAAAAATATCGTGTGAATATATTATAAAAAGTTGCCAAGGGAAATTAAAAATCTTGCAAAATATGCCAGGTTGTATGATATCAATAAATGTGATACTGATGAACTTCTTGAACCACCCCCACCCCAAGTCACAGGGTTAACAATGAAAATGAGAAATTAAAATAGGATTTTGATTAAATATGTACTTTAGAGGTGAGCAGTTTAAATATCAAATGTTAAGAGGAACCATCGAGAAAACTGATGAAGCCCTCAATTTAAAAAAATTGCCTTTTCATTATTATGCTACAAAAGTCAAATGTGACTTAAAAATGTTGTATTACATATAATTCTTGATAACTATGTATACAGAAAAGTCCACATTTGATTGATTTCCTGTCTGGCCTAATAATTAGTACAAAACTCCATTTTAACCTAAGTTTTAAAAAATATAAAATATATTTTTAAATGATTGTTCTCCTTTCATTTCTTAGGCTTATTTTACTATCAAAACCTTCACTCCCTGTTACAATGTAGTCAATATTTTAAGTGGAATTAAGTTTTTCAGTACCAGATATGTTTAGACAACAAGATCTTCCTGTCATGAAAAAACATTGGAGAAAAACATGGAGGTTGGGTTGAATTATCCATCAAGAGATAAAATATAAACACTATCCAACAGAACTTTCTGTGATGATAGAAATGCCCTACATCTGATCTTTTCAACATGGTAGATACCAACCCTATGAGACTATTGATGGGTGTTGGCCCATTTACTGAGTAGTAGAGGGTAAGCCATAGCTAACTTTCGTTTAAACTATCCAACAAATAGGTGAATGTGCAAATCAATACACACATGTTCTGTGATGTTATTATGTATTGCGAGGGAAGCCACAGAAAAGGCTCAGGTACAGAGAGTGGAGGCTGATTGGAGGAGCCAGGCTGGAAGCCAGGGTAGCGACTAAGATCATCCTTCCATAGGTCAACCGGCAGACCAAGAGGCCTCTTTATGACTTCGTCGGGGTGTTAGGTATTTCATATTCTTCCCATGTATATTAACATCTTCCTTACAGTCATTGTTAAGATAAAATTTCAGAATATTTACAAACGTAAAGAACTATGCAATCCTTAAGTAGATTTTAATCATACGCCATTACCTTGGAGTATGATGATAAAAGATTCCTTTACTTTAATTCCTTTTGATTTTTATTTTTGTTATTCAGTTTGAAATATTTTCTAATACCCACTGTGATTCTTCTTTGACCTATGAATTATTTATGTCTGTTATTTAATGTTCAAATTTGAAGTTTTTCTAGCTATCTTATATTATTAATTTAATTTCATCATGGCCAAAGAACATACTCTGAAGGATTTCAATCACTTGAAGTATGTAGAAAACTTTTTATGCCACAGCATTTGGTCTGTCCCAATGAACCTACTGCTTGTTCTTAAAAAGGATGTGCTTTTTGCAGTTATTGGGTAAGATGCTTACAAATATTAATTAAGTCAATGTAGTTGATACAGACTATTCAGTTTTAGAAAAAAGTAAATGCCCAATCATCTGGGAAATAGAAATTAAATATGATAAATTCATATACAAGGCAATTTTTTTCCGTAGTGCTCATGAACTGTTTTACTCTGAGGACATTCTCACACTTGGAGAGTTTTCTTACCAGCTCAACATTGCTCACTGCATTTTCCCTTCAGACAGTTTGCTGAGTAGATGAGAATGATGGACAGTTATTGATGCCAAAATTTATACATTGCACAAAGAAGTATTTATCATCAGAACTTCTGAAGCATCAGAACACTTTAAACCTCAGCTTTCCAAGTATTTCCCTGAAGGGCTTTCCAAAGCTAAAGTGACTCATGAATCTGGAAATGGTTACATTTTGCTCTTCTTCATCATTGAAGGTGCAATCAATTCAATCAACTAATTCCTCTACAGGAATGAGAAGCACAAGGGCCCGAGTAGTCCATCTTCTACAACTACTGTTCAGCCATGAGCTATTGCTTTCATGTAAGCCTGATGTTCAAGTTCAATACAAACATATATTAAGAAACAGTCATTTAAAATCCAATGAATTTTAATGTGATTGGTGCATTTTGTTAGTGAGAATTTTTAGCTCCAAGCAACAGAAATGAATTGTCTGATTTGAGTTCTAAAAATATATAGGAGTAGTAGATAGCTCACATACCACATTTTGCCATATATACTGTGCTCTTGTGTATAATGCCCACCCACGTTTTGGGCCCAAACTTGTAGGACAAGAAATCTTTTGCTTTATTTTTTTAATTGAATAATTTATTTATTTATATTTAGATACTTGGTTTTTTGTATTATAAAGGAATTTTAGCATTTATTTTTAAAAAGGTTTTATTTATTTATTTCAGAGAGGGGAAGGGAGGGAGAAAGAGAGGGAGAGAAACATCAATGTGTGGTTGCTTCTCATGTGCTCCTTGTTGAGGACCTGGCCTACAACCCAGGCATGTGCCCCGACTGGGAATCAAACCGGCAACCCTTTGGTTCACAGGCTGGTGCTCAATCCACTGAGACACACCAGCCAGGGCACCATTTATTTTTGAACATGTGGATACCATTATTGCTTTGTAGAGTTACACTTTTAATGCATAAGCATAAATAAAAGAATTATAAACATTTATATATACACAGAATTAGTGTCTATATAAGGATGTATAATGCACATCCTTATTTTTCCCTCAAAACTTTGGACAAAAAGTGCACATAACACACAGCAAAATATGGGTGAATGGAGAAAAGAGAGATAATTGGAACTTGAAAAGGGACAGAACACTAGGTGACTCCAAGTCTGAAATCTCTTCCCTCAAATGGCAGTTGAAGTGTCTTAGGAAAGTGCATCTGATTAACCAAGACTGGTCACAAATCTAATGCCCAGCTGCCACATAGAGGAATGAAAAATATCATCTGGATTTTTTCAGCTTCTAAAAAGGAGTTAGGCTCTGCATTACACCAAGTATCATACAGTAGGAAATACCTCACAAACAGGAAGAGGATTCAGATGACAAGAGAGAAATGAAAAGAGAGAAATGCCTGCTAAATAATCCTGTCTTTATAGTTGAATATATTTACACCATAAGGCATAGGTGGCAAACACAAGGCCTGTGGGCTGAATCTGGACCTCCACATTGTCTCCGTGGCAGCGCCAAGCTCCTTGCCCCTAGTTAAGGAGTAGTTACATTTTTACAGTCCTAAAATTACATTCGACCCTTTGAAGGCAATTGCAAGGTTGATGTGGCCCCCAGTGAAAATGAGTTTGACACCCCTGGCCATAAGGCAAAGGGAGGGCTTTTTTGTTTTGCTTGTTTATTGGTTTTATATTTTGATTTGTCAAGAGAAGTAAATCGCTCTTCAACATCATGTTTATGTGTACACTGGCTTGCAGAATCAGAATTGGATTTAATACTGGATTTGCTATGAACTAGCTGTGTCATCTTGGTCAAGTCACCCTTTCCTTGAGCTTCAGTTTCCTCTCCTGTAAATGAGAAAATTGAAATAGATGAAGACTAATTACCTATCAAGAGTTAAAATCTCCAGAAGCATTATCCATTAGAACTTCCTGTGATGCTGGAAACGTTCTACACTTGGTCTATCCAGTAGAAACCACTAGCCCCAGGAGACTATAAAGTACTTGAATGCGGCTAGTACAGTAGGAAAACTAAACCTTCATTTCTACCTAAATTTAACTAATTTAAATTTAATTAATAAATTAATGTATTCATTTTAGAGAGAGGTATAGGGAGGGAGAAAGAGAGGGAGAGGAACATCAGTGTGTGACAGAAACATCAAATGGTTGCCTCTTGAATGCACACTGACTGGGGACCAAACCTGCCACCTAGGAATGTGCTCTGACTGGGAATCGAACTGGCGATCTTTTGCCTTGCTGAACAAAGCTCAACCAACTGAGCCACACCAATTAGGGCTTAACCAATTTATATTTAATAGCTACATATGACTAGTGATTATCATATTAGACCACTGAACTCTAAATTATAAACTGTGTAAAAGCAGGGCCATGTCTTTGTTGCTGATTTACTTACTCTTAGGGCCCAGAACAGTGACTGGCTGAGTGTGTGGCAGGTTGTGCGATTTCTTTAAATATCTATTGGGCCACAGAAGTGCCAGGCACTGTGCTAGGTACTGGGCATCAACATGTGAACTCAACAGAAATGAATCATTGTTCTTATGATGCTTACACTCTACTGAGGAAAATACATAATGAAAATAGGAGTGTAAGTTCTAGTATGCTAGGTGGTGGTAAGATTTAAGGGAGAAAACTAAATCGAGGTGGATAGGAAGTGTAACAGCTGAGGCAGGAGGTTTGTTATTTAAATATGGATATCAGGCAATAAGAAAGGGGCATTTGAGTGAAAAATTGCTAAGGCATGGAAGTTAGCTAAGCAAATATCTGGGAAAGAATATTCTAAGCAAAGGCCCCCAGCTGAGATCATGCCTGGGATGTTCCAGAAACTAGAAGAGCCCAGCTTGGCTTTGTGTTGGAGAGGGGACAGATGGAGGGAGATAAGTAAGGAGGTAAAGAGAGTAATGTAAAATATGTGGGAGTGGGGAGGTGGTTCTTGTAACATCTGTTTTTTTAAGACTGATGGGAATTACTAGAGGGTTTTGAATAGAGGACAGTGGCATGATCTCTGGCTGCCCTGTTGAAAGTGCTGTGGACTAAGTAGAAGGACCATGTAGGGAGATATTCCAACAACCCAGGCAGGAGGTGGTGCTGATGCGGACCATGATAACAGTGAAGGAGGTATGAATGAGCACATTCTGGTTTTAGAGGTAATAGAACCAGACAGCATGTGGTCTGGCTGCTTGTCGCCATGTATACACGTAACACAAAGATTTGTGTGGAAGGAAATAGGTTTGTATTAACAGGGTTTCCAATTTGGGGGCACTGGGAGCATTCTTGCTCTACCACAAGACACAGAACCTCCCTTGCTACCAAAAAGATGGCAAACAAAAGCCGTGCCCAGAAGTAACCCATTATTGCTTATCTGTCCTTTTGGGGCTTAAACCAGCCATGCAAACAGGTCTCCATCCTCCCCTGGGGTATGTGCTTGTGGGCTTCAGAGACACCATTGCCTCACAGAGGGGCTCTCTCTCTCTCTCTCTCTCTCTCTCTCTCTCTCTCTCTCTCTCTCTCTCTCGTGCATTGCACAGTCATCCAGATGGTCATGCAGGGGCAGGGAAAAGGAATTTCCCAGCTCATGCCTCCATGTGCTGCTTTCAGTCTCTAAGCAATGCTCTCAGGGTGAGAGAGTGGAAGCAGTCCAGGGCCTGTGTGCCAGGCTGCACTGGGTTGTTGCATCCCAAAGGCCGGAACCCAGGGAGGCATGCATTCCAGCGTGGGACCCTGCCTCAGAAGAGTGGGTTTCTAACTGTGCAGGGCCTAAGCCCCAGGTGGGCCCAGCATCTGCCAGTCCCATAAGCACTCCCCTCTGTGCAGGACAAAGCAAAAGAGCCTAAGAAGACAAGAAGCCAACAAAGCAAGTGTGAGAGCTTCTGTCTGCGTGCTGTTTAAAAGTCCTTCCGCAGAATATCACATGCTCTGGAAGCCTGCGGGAGTGTCCAGCTTCTCAACCAAGGAGGGCCAGTGTTGGCTATATTTGCCTTTGCCCCTGTTCTGGCCACCATGTTTAGCAAGAAGGCAACATCTTCAGTCACTCATGCTATGTACAAGGTCCCTTCTGCTGACTCAGTTGCTCAGCTGCCTCAGGCAGTGCATACTGGCTGTTTATTTACAGTTTGTCTCCTGCAGTCTTTCCGATTTGGTGGCCCCTCCCTTGGGAGAAAGCAGGCTGCTTCAATCTGCTGCCTCTGCAGCTCTCCTCATCCCTTGCCTTCTTCTGGCAAGAGGAGAAGCAGCCTTTTGTGAGAATTGGGGTTCCCCTGGACCGGGGTTTCCTCTGTTCTCTAGCGATTTCTGGTCTGACCTACCCCATTACAGTAATGACAACGGCATTAGCTAATGGATTGGCCATGAGCTGTAAGAAGAAGAGATGAGGCAAAGATAACTGAAATTATTTTGGCCTGGGCACTAGAATAATAAAATAGCTGTTCACTGAGCTGGGCAGGACTATGGATGGGCAGGTAGAAAAATAGACCAGGAGTTCTATTTGTCATCTGTGAAATCCAAATCCAGAATGAAGAGTGAATGTGGTCTCTGAATCTTCCAGCTCCAGTCACATAGGAGTCTGTGATTACAGTAGAAGGCCTAACTGCCCACCTTATGGGACTCAGAGAAGCATGATGATCTGGAGGGTGCTCTGCTGCTTTGTCCAAATGTGGAGACTCTCCCAGTTCCCTCCTCTCCTCCCCAGCCCTCCCCTATCTGTGACTGCCCATTTTCCAAAGGGCAAAGCATCCAGTTGTGCCCGCCACTGTTTATTCTGCCTGAAGGAAGCTGTCTAGACAATGTCTTTCAATACTTGCTAATAGAGTTTTGCCTTTTTTTAAATTTAATTTTAAGGTGTTGAATAGATTGACTACATGGTGTTCATTCCCCAAGGTACTTACATTCCCAGACTAGACACCATTACACAATTTTAGCGCAAAAGAGACTTTCAAAATATGTGCATCCTGGTGACAAATCATTGCCTATTGCTAGGACACTTCAAAATAAATTTGTCTTTATTTTACATAAGTTTGTTTAAAATGAGAAAGATAATGATATAGAAAATAAATTCCATTAACTTTGAAATGCATAGACACTTGGGCTAAGAATAATAAATGATAGAGTCTCTTCCCTCCCTTTATTCCTTGAAAGAGTTTTTTAGGTTTTGAAATCTTTGATTTATAAAAATCTAGTAGTCTGGCATTTGTTCATTCTTACAGTGGTGCCAAGAAAATAAAATGTTTGTCATCTGATAGGACAGAAGTTCTCTTTGATTTCCTAGGAGATCGTTGGAGAAAGTGAAGCCAGCAGAAGATAACTAGATAGAAAGCCCCCAAAGAATGGCTGCCGGCCTGCCAAGCTTTCTCTGGGGAGACCTTTGCAGAACAAGGATGCATTGTTTGGCCAAAAGGCTATGCAGGATAGCTCCCTATCTCCCTACCCCCCACCTTACTCCCCAGAATTCCTGGCAGGTGTTCCAGATTTGCTCCTGGGTCCTAAATGTACCTATGTTTCTTCTATCATGACTAGGGACTGGCTAGGCAAAGCATTAGCACATTTCCTCTCTCGATCTCTGGTTGCTTGTAACTTCTGTGTCCCTCCTAAATGCCTTGTATGGAGAGAGGGTTTGTTTATCCAGTCCTAGGCAAGGATTTCCCATGGAAGCAATCTGTGTCTACTGACATATCTGTTCTCCTTCATAGTGGACACTGTTGGTATCTGGTTCAGCTCCTTTTTATCATCCTATACACTCAGCCCGCAGTGAGGGGTTCTGATAACAGCTCACAGCTGCACCTTCCTCTGGACAGTTGCCCTTGGCTGATTGGAGTCACCATGGCTTGGAGATGCCTGGCAGGTTAATTCTCCCACCCTCAAATGCTCACTGACTAATCAGAGAGCACGGATCTCAGCCCTTTGACCCAAGGTCAGACAGTCTGCCCTGCAATTTATTCTGGAGAGCCCTCACAGATCAGATTAAGGTTATCTTTCTTGAGAACACATCCTGCCTTGGTTCCTTCCCCTTGTCTATCCCACTTCCTGCTCGCTTACAGGCATCTGTTGAGAGCACTCCTTTAATACAATTTGTGCACAGACCCTGCTTCTAGGGAACCTAACACAATGGCCTCCTGGTCCCAGAGCGAGGGACATATGCTATGACATCTTACCTTAAGGAGGAGGAGGAACCTTTGTTCTTTTTGTTTTGTCAAGAAAATGCCCTTGATGTGCACAAATGCTGCAGAGAGTAAGCTGACAGAAGACCCTTGGCAACTGTCTGTAGTTCTTCAAAAAGAGGCTTGCTGGTGTTTGGTGCTCACCTGATTGCTAGGACTTGCTTCGAGGCTGAATTGATAGACAAATGCTAGTTGATCATGACCACAGCATGAATTTGCAACATATGCTACAAAATAAGACACCAATAATCACAAGGATTTCACAAAAGACAATTCAATCTGCCAAGTTTTTAACCTTTTTGGGTGTCCACTGAGTCTCTGCCTAATGCCTTATTGTTTAGCTAAGTCAAAAGCCAGTCTGGGTGGAGGTCTCCATTGAAAGCACCCTAATGCCTTACTTCTCAAAATGTGGTCCATAGGCCAGGAGCATCAGCATTGCCTGGGAGCTTGTTAAAGATGCAGAGTCATGGATTCCACCACTGAGCAGCTAATAAGAATTGAATTTGCATTTTATTTTTTCCCTTTTTTATTTTATTGTTTTAACTTAATCTTTATTGTATTTTTTATTACCATTTAGTCCCCCTATATCTCCCTCCCCCCCACAATCACCACACTGTTGTCTATGTCCATGAGTCTTTTTTCCTTTTTGCTCAATCCCTCTATACCCTAACCTCTCTACCCCCCACTAGCTGTCATCCTGCTCTCTATCTATGAGTCTATCCCCATTTTGCTTGTTAGTTCAGTTTGTACATTAGTTTATTTGAAATTTTACGTACAGTTTTATTATTCACAATAATTAATACTAAATAATAAGATGAAATCACACTGCTAATATTTGTACAAACTGCAGTGGAATTCAGCCTATGGAATATACCTACAGGTCATAATTTTCCTGCATTTTCTTAAATTTTTCTCATTTTCTTTTAACGAGTCTGTAGGCTGGCACAAACTTTCAGCCCACATTGCTGTGCAAAGTAGGAACCTGGGCCACAATACGAAAACAGTATGTCCAGAATGTCCTTCAGGATGGTGAAATACAATGGCTACATTAAAATATGTAATTCTGTGAGCATTGTTTAGTAGTTGCACTGTTTGGTACTTTATGTTTAAATTATCAAGCAGTTAAAAAAAAAACAACCCAAAACCTAGATGATGTGTTTGTGGCTATCAGAAGGTAAAGTGTCCCTTAAACACCAGTGTCAAAGGGATAACATTATTTTAAGACAGTACAGTAATTCAGGACAGCTAAATGAACACCTCCCCTGCACGGGAGGGAGAGCCTGCACCTGCGTACCTGCGAAGGTTTCCGCCCGGTGCCTTGGTACCACTGACTGAATACAGAGAGAGAGTCCAGCTTCGATGTCAAGCACAGTCTCAAAAGTGCTTTCATCCTCACTGGTACAGGTCCTTCTGCCTCAGAAAGAAAGACGTGGTTTGCATTTGATGGCCTTTGCTGAATTTCAAAAAGCATTCTCTAAAAATTCACAAAATGTTCTCTTCAGTTTTACTATGAATGTGGTCTTATGCTTATTGCAAAAGAGGACACCCACTTAATAACTGAAACAAATGGAAAATACATTACTGGAATATTTTTTTTGTTTTGTGGTTGTATATAAGAATTCAGGAATAAGCAAAATTGTGTCTTTTAAAGGAGGTTACATAGAGATATGATGGATGTTCCTTTTATAATGTAAAAAGGAATATTTGCATGAGTGATGTTGGGTAAGAATATCTTTGCATGGACACACACACACACACACTCACACGATTTTCACCTTATGGGTTGACATGATGTTAAAATTCCCATAGATCTTGAAGAAATCGCTCATAGGCATAAACACATGCACACATGCCAAGATCTATTTCACATCTTAAGGTGCTTATTCTAAAAACAAGGAGAAAGAAAGGAATAGCAATTTCATAATCTTTGTTGTTCCTATTCTCCTCCAAAACAAGAAAATAATAGTTGCTAACTTTATTGACTCCAATTTAAAGTGATGGGCACACCGATTCAAAATGTTTTAAAATTTTTAATTCTGTTTTTTTAGTCCTGGAAGAGAAGTGCCAGATTCTTATGCTGCTCTCTTTATTTGGATTGTTTTACTCCTCCCAAAACTGCACCTCCTCAATTTCTCTCCCATGAGTTAAAAGTCTTTTCTACCCAGGATATCAGATTGTAGTTCACTCCTTCAAGAAGTCTTCCTTGATTTTCTTCCACTGGAAAGTCTCATTCAGGAGCCTTTCCTGTGTACTCCCATGATGACCTTCATCTTAGTACTTACAACACTGGGTTTTAATCCTCAGTTTATCTGCTGGTCCTCCCTGGAAGACTGAGTCCCTTTTGGAGTTTCAAGGAAATCTTGTTTGCTATGGTGTCCTCAGGACTCAACACAGTTGTTAAAGAAGGATTTAACTGTCAAAAGAGTAAACTCTTATATTATTAGGAGATTCCATTGGATTTTTTAAGTTCAGCTATTCAAATGAATGAAGTAGTTCATCATATTTGGCTCATTTGTTTTACAGATTTACAATTAAAGCTTTATAAAGACACCTGTAGCAGTTGGAGGACCAACTCTGGAACCAGAATGCTGAGGTTCAAACCACAGTTGTATGAAACCTTGAAAAATTCACTTACACCCTCATGTTTTATTTCCTCATCAATAGAGGGTTGTACTGAGGATGTAATTAATTTGTATGTGTGAAGCAATTAGAACAGTGCTTGGCACATAGTAAATGCTGCATGTGTTGTTATTTTTACTGTAAGTGTTTGCAAACAACTCTGTGACTAATAAGACAATTGAATATATTTTGACAAACCATTTCTCTACATAGCTCTATATATTTATTTTCTTTACCCTTTTTATTCTCTGTTAGCTGTGATATAAAAATACAGACTCTGAAATAAAATTTATGATATTTACAGCTCCTGTTTTCCAAAGGCATTTAAAATTTTTTTTTCTGCAACCATAAAATTTAATTGCTAAATCTCATTGAAATCCCCTTCAGACTGCAAAGAATCTTAGGTTTTGACACAATTTGAGATTCAAACTTGACACAGCTTCTACTGTTACATTCTTCAGCTGGAGCACTGTGGGCTTTGAAGAAAGAGGACATCTCACTTGTCAAATCCTGAAATAAATATATGTCTCCTCTGAGTCCAGTATTGTGATAATGAAGTCTGTTATTATGCTGGACAAAGTAAGAAGAGAATATTTTGCACATAAGTTGTGTCTAATCAATGTGTGCTATCCGTGTGTATGATATTATGCTGCACTCTCTTTGGCTTGATATTCATACAAGGATATCTAAAATGGTTCAAATGTCAAAAGTACCCATCTTTATTAATTTTATTACTCAATTTATTGGGTGGCATTGGCTAATAAGATTATATAGGTTCCAAGTGTACATAAATGTAAAATGGTACAGCCACTATGGAAAACACTATGGAGGGTCCTCAAAAAAATTAAGAATAGAGCTACCATAAGAGCCAGCAATTCCTCTTTTGGGCATCTACCTGAAAAATTTGAAAGCATTTATCCACAAAGACATATGAATGAGTTATGTTGGGTCAGAATACATTTGTATGGTTCTGTATATATTGCATTGCAGCAAAGACATGGAAACAACCACAGCATCCTTCAATAGATGATTGGATAAAGAAGATGTGTGGTACATATGCACAATGGAATACTACTCAGCCATAAGAAGGGATAAACTACTGCAAAAAATGCCTATCTTTAAATTCCCTTATATATTTCTATCCTTAAAAACCTAGTGGCCTCAGTAGCTTTCTCTTCAATTTTCACATATTGACAAGCACTCAAAAAACTGTCTTGTGATACAGGGGAACATAAAACAACAACTCTTCTGTATCTTGCCACAGATGAACTACAATGGGTCCTTCCCTGAGAAACATGGTGCATGTCCACGTGTACTGCCCACAAGATAATTACAGGTACATCCACCTTTCTAAAGCTTTTGACCCTGCATATCAATGTTTATCCACTCGCTGTGGAGAAGACATTGTTTCCATTTAATACACTAAAAAATAACAAAGAAGCAGTGAAACAGGGACAGAGAGTTTTTTTTTTTCAAAGTCACAGAAAGAATTAGGTAGAGAGAAGGGGAGGGGAGCAGAGTTCCCGGGGCTTCCCTTTGTTAAATCACTTCCTCTTTTCATCTACTTCATTGGTTATCAATAATAGTATTGTTTTTATCTGTACAAGTGGAACAAAATGTCAACCAAAAAATAAGAAGCAAACCTTGAACATTGAGAAAAATCAATTAAAAACTGATCCCACTTAGAGATATGAAGCTATAACCTTATGAAACTGTGTAGAACCTCAGGGTCAAAATGCTGAATGAACAGTCAAAGATTGTACCATTAATATTTCTGCACTCCTCTCTTCTACCATGAGTGTATAAGAAAATTTATGAACAACATACAACAGAGGGCCACTTGAAGACTTAAGTACCACTTGAGTAAACAAGGCTTTATAATCTTTTCTTACAGAACAGAATTCCAAAAATTAATGTTCTATGGTTCTAATTCAAAGGAAAGAATTTCACCATGAGCATACATTTTGTTCCAAAAAGTGAGCATTTTAATGCAATCTTTAAAGAGTTTGTAAAGTTCAGGAAGAACATTCACTGCCAGAGGAATGTGACACAATGAGAATACCAGCTCGGGCAACAACAATATTATCTAATAAAAAACATAATGAAAACATGCTATAGAGTATTAATTATTACCTTAGGATAACTTAGGCATCTTCAGGCTATTTTGTCAATCATGCATTTTATTTTTGAGCTGTTTCCTCCATGGAAGACTCTCTGAATTAATTCAGAGTGCCTTCATGAATGTATCTCATGGTTCAAAAGTTCATGACCATTTGGCCTAGTAGCTTGCCTTTGCTTGGTTGTAGATTCTCAGGATAATAAGAGCTAACATTTATGATGCACTGCTTTCCAAGCAGTGAGCTAAGTTTATGGGAATCATTTAATTTTATTATTAATATAAAAGTACTTTCAGGATTCTCATTTTATGAGAAAACTGAGTATTACAGAGGACAAGTAACTTGCCTAAGATCTTTCACTCAGGAAGTAACAGAGTAAGTTTTGAAGCCAAGTGATCTGTCTCCAAAACCTGTGGCCTTACTCACTGGGATACCCTGTTTCACATACATTACTTTAAATAAAATATGCATAGTAGTAGGTCAGCTCTAGTTTATTAGCAAAAATTGGGGATTACTCCCAAAGATATTTAATCCTAACATTATTTATCTCTTTTGTTTGGTACCTAATACATGCTGTGTATGGTGGTATGTGGTTTAAGATCTATGCTGTAAAATCACCATTTACTCATCACCTATGATGTCTGTGACTATCCTGATTATCTAGAAGTTGGACTATATCAAACTAATTTAGCCTTAGTGTTAGAAAACCACAACAACCATTAATTCTCATTATGTCTCCTGGTTCTGGGGGTTGACTGGGCTCAGCAGGGTGGTTCTTGATTGCAGCCTCTCATGCAGATGTAGTTGCAGCCTGATGTGGCTGGACAATCAGGCTGACATGGCTGGAGTCATCTTGACAACTTCTTTACTTGCATGCCTGGTACCTGGGCTAGAAACAGTTAAACAGCTGTGGACTGGAGTGGGTATCTTTTTCTATCTTACTGTGGTGTCTCCAGCACAGCAGCTTGAAGTAGCCAGATCTCTTCGATACTGTTGAGGACTCCAGAAGTTTGTGACCTGAGAGAGCCTTAAAGTCATACAGATCACTTTGACAACATTCTATTTATTAGAAGGGAGTCACTGAGGCTACCTCATCTTTGGGGGTGGGGAATTAGTCACCATCTCATGAGACAGAGAGTGACAACGAATTTACAGACATGTTTTAAAACCGCCAAGAGCATAATCATAAACCCTTTGGATACTTACCTTCTTAATTGTCAAATCCATGCAAAGTAGACATTATTTTCATAGTACAATGGAGAAATCAGACACCCAGGTAAGAAGTGACAAAACTCAGATACAAACTCACACCTCCCTGAAGTCACAGCACAGTCCCATTATCTCATCCCCTGCACCCTAGCACCTTACTTCAAACATGATAAGAGGTCTCTAGAAGAATTCAAACACAAGATTTAGGGATAAAAAGCAGGACCATTTATAGGAGTAGAGTAATTCAACAGTACCAGCTATTCATTTATCTGAAAAATAAGTCTTAAATGCCTACTATGTGCCAGGCATTACATATATAGGGATATACAAATAGGATCCAAGCATGATAAGGATATAAACTTATGCGGTATGTATAAGTATTAGAGTATTTTCCCCAATCTCTACTTTCTTGGGTGTTAGTGTCTAAAGGAACTGACATTTAACAAACAAAGATATAATGTTTTAAAAGTTGTGATAAGTACTCAGAAGGGGGCAAAGAGTATGATAAAATTTATGATGGATATTTCCCTTTCTAGGCGGTTCTCTGGAATTAGCAATCATATTGCCTCACCCACCCCCACATGGAAAATAATATAGCTCAGGCCAGGCCAAAAAAAAGTGTCCCATTGAACTGGCAACAGTGATTGTTCCAAGAAATGGGCGAATGATTTAAGAAGGATCCATTAGAATACTTTCTGGAATTCACACACACACAGAAGAAAGAAGTTTTCTTTCTGTTAGGGTTGCCATCCTGGGACAATATGCATATGGAACAGTAGGTGGCCATATTGAGGAAGCATATCTAGACAAAAATAATGTTATGCTAACACACAAAAAGGGAGGAAAGCTTTGTGGGGTGGGGAAGAGAAGAGCAGAAAAGAAGAGAGGGAAATAGAGAGAGAACTGATAATACCCATTGAGTTTAGTTTGGATTACAAGGTGCTACTGCATTCTCCAGAGTACTCTGTACTTACTCTCATTGTCCGTTACCCTTTCTGCAAAATCCACTCAAGCATTCATGAGATTGGGACCATTTATCAATATCCCCTGGTATAGCGTCTGGGACATACTTGGTGTTCAATGTGTATTTATCCAATGAATAAATAAATGAAGAGATGGGTGCATGAGTGAGTGAATGACCTGGGAAAGAAAAAAAAAGATTCACACAGAGGAAATTTTTTTTAATCTAACTATAATGAAAGAATGTCTAGATAAGCTGAGGTGTCAGGATATGGAGGTTCCTCAAAAAATTAAGAATAGAACTACTGGGGGACGGGGGAAGATGG
>CM052547.1:66494691-66538514 GCA_028533065.1 Trachops cirrhosus
TTTTTTTTTAAATTTTCTTACGTGAATGTGCATACTGAAGAAGAAATTTTGTTTCAATTAGGCAGGAAAATATAGAAAATTACATAGGTTAGTTAACAAATTATAACCTGTGGGTCAAACTCCCCACTTTGTGAATAAAATTTTATTGGAACACAGTATACTTATTTATTTAGATATTTTCTATGGCAGTTTTCACAATATAATAGCTGATTTGAATAGCCACAATCAACTTAGACTCTATGGCCTACAAAGCTGGAAAATATGTATCTGCCTTTCACAAATGAAATATCGCTTGACCCCCTCATACAAGAGACACAGGGAAGTGAGGTGTCACTTCAGAGGGCGGCCAGGTGTTTAAATGCTTGCTTCCCTTACTTTAAGCCTTTGTCCTTTCCTTGGACTGTACCCTTGAGTGTTCATTTTATGTTGATTTGAGCTGTAGTAGTTACTTTTTAAAAAAATCCTCACTGGATGATACGTTTTTATTGATTTTAGAGAGAAAGGAAGGGAGAGAGAGAAAGAGAGAGAAAGAGAAACATTGATGCCAGAGCAAAACATCAATTAGTTGCCTCCCACCCACTCCCCGGACAGGGGATGGAACCCGCATGTGGGTAAGAGCCCTGACCAAGGATTGAACCCGTGACCCTTTTTGGTGTATGGGATGAGGCTCCAACCAACTGAGTCACCTGGCCAGGTCTGTAGAAGTTATTGCTGATATTTTCTGAACATGCCATAATATGAGCGATCTGATTTTTTGCTTGAGCAGCATGGAAACCAACCCATCAGTTGAGGGAGAGGAAGTTGTATTTCTCAAGGGGTAACTCCAGTTCCTTTATACCCTACCTGGTTGTCACAGGAGGATTTTGGTTAAATTTATCATTGCATTCTGATAAAATTATCTCAAACCCAATTATATCTCCTTAACCCAGCAAAGGTCACAGTCAAAAAAGTTACAGTGTAGGTCGTGTGTATTTCAAAGATACATTCATTACTAGCATGTGCTGAAATGCATAAAAAAATTTAAAAAACACCACAAATTTGTATTTATTATATTTATTGTAATAAAATACATGATTTTAAATTTATTTTTAGTTATAATCAAGAAATTAGTAAACAAAGAAATATAAAAACATAAATAATAAATATTGTTCTTTTCAAATAATGGTAACATGGGTATTGCTAAAATACACAACCAAAAGAATATGTTTAACATTAATTAGACTCTTCAATAGCTGGCTTTGCAAAGCGTTTGTAACAGTGATCGCAAATAACATCACTGTGCTTAAGGCATCATAAGTACTTTGCACAACACTTGCAAAAATATTTTGATAAATGATTTGTTTTGGATGCCTAGCATCTAATGTGTGTTATAACCAAACTGACAGCTTAAATGTTATGGTTCCACGTTAGTCACGGTCATGTACAAACATGCAGCAAGTCATGACCTTGAACCTATGTGCCTGGTACACATAACAGTATTTAAGAGTTTGTTTGTATCTCACCTCTGCAGGGCTAAATGATATGTCAAAAATATTAAGCACTGAATATTAAGCACTGAAATAGACTTTGGAATAAACAATTCTTTTCCTTAAAAGCTTTCCTGATATTTGTACTTTGCTCGTATTTTCTACTTAGTACCAAGAAATAGTTTTCGGTACATTCTTTGGTGTGCTCAGGTGGAAGGAGGGCATGCAGCTATTTTGCTATCTTTTGTCACTGAGATGATCGTCCTGTTATTTTGTGACATTTTTATATTCTGATTTTTCTTTTCTGATTTAGGGAAAGTTCCATTATGGTGGAATTCCATTATGATGCCTCTGTGCACTTGTGTTTGTCTCAAGCCATCTATGATAGTTGGTGAATATTGTGCTTGAGAGGATTGAAGAAGTATAGAAAACACTCGAGAAATTTAAAAAGTCTTAGGGCTCCAGTCTACTTGAAAACAAATTTTCTCTAATACTTTCATATCATAGTCCTATGGCTCTAGTGTACTTAATATTATATACATCACACCACTGGCATTATAATACATAATATAATATTAAGTAGTCTTATGTGTATATATATGTATGGGCATATGAACTCTATGGGTTTGTAGTTGTGTGAAGGTATGTTTATTTCATACAGAGTGTGAGAAGCAATAATATACAAAGAAAATTGAGGGCAAGACCTTACAGCAGGAAACTGCTTGTCAAGGTCAAATGTTTCTTAATGTAACTGGGCTTGTTTATACTGACTTCACTATCTTTCTACAGCTTAGAAATGCTGGTTATGTAAAATGATGTCATTTTTTATTGCCCTTCTAGAGAGCCTCCCTCAGACATACCTTCTTCACCTTGCATGTTTATCCCTCCCCAATCCCAGACTGTGTGAGCCCCCTGTGCAGAAGAACTGTGTCTTCATTATCTTTGCATTCCCCAGAGAAGTGTCTGTGATAAAGGAAAATTTATTGAATAAAACAAATAATAAAAAATTTGCTTTTATGCCATTTATATCAGAAAGAGAGCATAAGGAAACAGTCCATACTGTTCTATGCCGATGTGACTGACCCAGTCTCTGGTACTAAAATGTCACAGAGGTCACAGAATCTTGTAGCTGGAGAGGAAACCTAGGTCAAACAGTCAAGTCATCTCAGGGGGCTATTGAGACGCATGAGGCTCAGAGAAGAAAGGAGAAATAAACAATTATATGGCACCAATTATATGCTGGATCAGCGCTTTGTAAATATCTAAATCTCACCAATGCCATGTGAGAAATCATGGCATGATAGACTGCAAGAGACAGCCTCAAGTTCACAGTCTGAGCAGAGTTGGTTCTGCTGAGCTTCAAAGCCATGCTCATGTCCTTGTACCCTGACTGGGCAGCCTCTAAGTACTAGAATTTTGCATCGCCTCATATTTATTTAAAACTATCTACTACCTAACTAGCCATTTATAAGAAATACAAAGAGAAATATGTTACAAGATGTCACAAGGAAACTATCAGACTTCTCCAGAACTAGAAAAATCCTATAAGGCAATGACCCTGTTTCTTCAATACATAAAAGGCATTAAAAATGTAAGGGACTATTATATATTAAGGGATTTAAGAGATATGATAACCAAATGCAACCTACGGGACATTGGTTGGATCCTGATTTATGAACCAATTGTAAAAAGAAAGAAAAATGTGAGAAAATGAGGGAAATTGAACATGAACTGCTATTAATAGATAATTAGTACTACTGTGAATTCTTTTTGGCATGAAATTATTATTTTAGTTATGTTTAAAATATTCTTATGTGTTAGAGAGTCATACTTAAGTAATTATGGGTACAAAGATATTATTTCTGATTTACTTCAAAATGTTCCAGATACATTCATATACTATTTATGCAATTAAAAGCTATGTTTTTAATAAAAACTGTAATACCCAGAGCCATTAATTTGGCCTGGCTTGAAGTCAGATATCAGTTGTACTCTGAAGTCTGAGGTAAGATTAAAATTCTTCTTATATATATGTGTTTATTATGACTCTATGTTAAAACAAAAGCAAGTTTTTGTAAAATAAAAAGGTGTGCAGACTGACAAACTCAGGTATAACCGAAACACTCCACTCTTCCCCTGGGGGGAGACCGTCATTGTGTGGTCACAATGGTCCCTGAGCCCTGCAAACCTTTTAAGGTCACTTGACATGTCCCACTTGGAGGCATTTCTTCAAATCAACACAGGGTCGTCTCTATCCTACAGTCTTTGGGATTAAAAGTTCTGAAGTGAGCAAAACCAAAAAGCAAAATGACAGCTATTTTTAAGGATTTTTTGAAAGGCCATCCTTGCACAGTTAAGCATGTGAGAATTCACCGCTGGTTTACCCAAATGCTGCCTGCAGCCCCTAAGAAGCCTCATCTGTTTCTCTATACTCCTTTTGAAAAGTCAGTGGAGAAAGGAATACTGGCTGCCCACAGAACTCCTCTACTTGACGACCTACATGTTGGAATTTAAAGAGGCAGGAATTTAGGGAAAGGAGGCAAGGCATTCTAAGGCATCCACAATTTAAGGGGAGACTACACCCTTCTCTGTCAGGATAAAGAACAGGAATCCCCAATTTCTGTGCCCAAAACAATATTTTGGTGCTCTAAAGACTAGTACTTCTTAGCCCTAATATGCACACAAAACCCCTGGGGATTTTGTTAAAATGCAGATTCTAATTCAGCAAGTCTGTGGTGGGCCCCAGAGTCTTCATTTCTAACAAGTTCCCAGGGGATGCAGGGATGAGCTGCCAGCTGGTCCCTGGACCACACTTGGAGTAGTAGTCACATAGAATTTTCTTTTGTTTGTCTCTTTTTAGGGTCAGGTCTTTATTATATGTCATTTATGAAGACAATCTGCTAGCCCATGTGAGTGCTGAGAATGAGTCTCATAAAGACTTAGTGTTAAATAAGTAAGTGGTGACTCTTCCAACCAAATAAATGGCAAATCCTCAGAAAGGATTAGAGGGAGTAGTGGCAAACAGAGGTTGGAGACGAACATGTTCTATGCACGGGGCTTTTATTTTCATAAATTTTTCTCATGTAAGCCTTAGAAAGCCCCCCCTGAGGAGAGCATTATTGTTCCCATTTTATAATAATAAGAAAGTAAACCACAAGTTTAAACCTATCCAAAGCAAAGTGTGGGAGATTCTACAGGAAAAATGACCTAGTTCTTAGACAAATAAATGGCATGGGAAAAGGAGGAAGGATAGAAACTGTTATAAATAAAAAGAGACTTATGAGACAGATTGAATAAAAATGCAAGACCAGGATCTTGTTCAGAACCTGGCTTCACACACACACACACACACACATACACACAAAACCCCAAACCATAAACACACATTTCTGAGACATTTGCTAAAATGATTTGTGGACTGAGTATGAGTCATTAAAAATTTTTTTACTAATTTTGTTAGGTGTGGTAATGCTACAGCAATTGTGTTATAAATTAGAGTTCTTATTAGTCAGAGGCCACTTGGTAAAATTATATCCTGTGAACATATGCTTTAAAATGCTCTACAAAATCTTTTTTGTTTAACGATTTTATTTATTTATTTTTAAAGAGAGGGGTAGGGAGGGAGAAAGAGAGGGAGAGAAACATCCATGTGTGGTTGCCTCTTGGGCACCCCCACCAGGCATCTGCCCTGCATCCCAGGCATGTGCCCTGACTGGAAATCGAATTGGTGACCCTTTTCTTCACAGGCTGGCTGGAACTCAATCCACTGAGCCACACCAGTCAGGGCTACAAAAACTTAAGTGGAGGCAGGGGAGAAGTAGAGCAAATAACAATTTATCAAGTGTTGATAAATACTACTTTAAAAAACTTAATTATGAAACATTTTTAGCCTTAGAGAAAACTTGTACTATTTTTAGCACAGGGGTCCTGTATACATATTGCCTTGCGTTCCCTCCCCTGATGATAACCTCTTATATAACTATGGTTCAGTGATCAAAACCAGAAAATTAACACCAACATAACACTATTCTAAAGTCTCTTCTTCCCTCTCTCCTTCACTCATGCCATTTTTCTATGGCAGGATCCAACCCAGAGTCCCACATTATATTTGTTATGTCACCTTAGTCTTCATTAATTTATGACAATCCCTTTGTCTCTCCTGTCTTTCATGCCTTGACACTTTTCAACAGTACTGGCCAATCATTTCATAGATTCTAGATTGATTTTGTGTGATGCTTTCTGATGATTAGATTGTGGTTGCATTGATAATTATTAAAGTGGGGAGATGTATACTTAGGTTTCTATTGTACTGTTCGCTTTGCTTTTGGGCATGTTTGAAAATTTGTATAGTAGAATTAAAATAATAAAACAAACAAAACAAAATAAAAACAGACCCATAGAAACAGAGACCAAAGGGCTGGCTACCAGAAGAATGGGGTGGAGAGATGGGTAAAAAAGTGCAGGGGAATGTAGTCAATAATATTGTGATAAGTTTGCATGGTGACAAATGATTACTAGAGTAGTGGGGTGATAACACTGTAAAGTATAAAAATGTCAAATTACTATACTGTATGCCTAAAACTAATATAACTATATAATATTATATAACAATTATACTTAGATTAAAATATCAATAAAGCAGAGTGAGGTTATATAACTTTAAAACTGATTTAGTTATTAATGAGCAGATCTTGGATTAGAACACATATTAGTCTGACTAAAAATATCTGTAAACTTTACATTTCAAAATGTATGATACAAAAAAAGTGACATTTAGTTGTTAAGGTAGTATTCATGAGTGAGCTGTGCAGAGAGATTTTTTTTCTGCTCCGAGCATAATTAATGAAGCCCCAATTTATGGGTTCATAGAAATTAATGGACATATGAGGTCAAGGATGAATTGTCTTGCAGGATGACTTAGTATGCAGGAGAAACTAAAACCCACACAAATCAGTTAAAACAAATATTGAATATATGTTGGAAAGGTGGGTCATGGAGTTCAAAGTAAGAATAGCAGGCTTGTCATGGGGAAAATATTGGAAAAAAAATGATAGACATTCACCTCTTTCTATATGTCTTTCTTTATAAATGATGGTCTCTCTCTGGAGACACATGGAACAGATAGTTTGTTTCTTTCTGCATGCCTGCTTCATTGTCCTACATCTCTGGGTAATCATTCTTCATTTCATGTTGCTATAAAGTAGTAAAGGGCTGCTTCACCTTGAGTCTATATGACCTTAGATACAGGGATTATTGTGAAGTGATGCTCAACTTCTAGGCTTCTTCACCTTGTCATATAATTCAATTCCCCCCATCTTCCTGATTAAATAAATATGCCAGTCCAATAAACTGAGTGGTAGGGACATATGGTATCCATAGTAACAGGAGCCTATTCCTTCATCTTTGTGAGGAGGGTAGGTTAAGCTAAGAAGAAGCAGGCAAGGTAATACCTCAGTTCCATAGAATTGTCCATTAATAACTTTTATTCATTTTTTTCTTGATTCTAATTCCCCAGAAGAGGTTACAATAGCTGATTCCTCTTGCAGAGGAAAAACATAAACTAGATGATGTGGGTTACTTGAAAACCTGTGATTTTATACTAAGGAATAGGCATGGGATAAAGTTCTTTGGGTAGGTTGCCATAGTCCTTGCCCATGAGGAGATCAGAGGCTAGCATAAGATACAGATATATAAAATTAAAATGACAAAACCATGTAATTGATACTGCAATGAAAGTATACACAGTTTCATAGGCATAACATAGAGGAAATAATTAGGTATATCTGGGGAGGGCAAGACAAGAAAGTCTTCAGAAAAAAGGGAGCATCTGAGCTGGAATTTGAAGGCCAAGTTCAGAGGTAAAACACTTCCCTAAGCTGACTCTTCTGGAAGGATGGCCCTCAGGTCACCATCTTGAATGTGTAAGGAGAGCCAGGAGATAACCCTTGTCTGCTGCAGTAGAGGGCTCAGTTATTCAAGGCTCCCCTCTTTTATGCTGGTTTAGTTGTTTATGATTAAGTTGTAGGCATTTATATGTGTTCTGCTTTCCTGATTGCTGAGGTATTTGAAATGCACACCCATTGATTGGGTTTGTTTCTTGACTTTCTGAAAATACAAAGTTTGTTCAATGACAAGGCACTCTGGGAAGGCATCACACCTTGCCCAGCACTGAGCTGTTGTGAACAGGTTATCTGAGCATTCTTTACATTTGCAATGAAGATACAGGCAGCCTGAGTGGAAGAAGACCCACTGATGATTTGATCTCTCTCTTACTTACATCATAAAATTTAAACTTGTAGAGTGGGAACAGCTTTTCAACTATCCTGGTCTTAGAAAAGCAGATACAAGAAGATTGCTGTGTATGGAAAAATGAAATGAGTATTGAATTCTAAGAAGTAGGGTGGTTGACATGAACCTTTCAATATGTCTCAAAGCATCCATTTTAACCAGCAGTTGTTGAATTTCAGGGTGGAGGACAGATATGGTTACTTACTTGGCACATTGGGTGGACATGTGTATGTATATCCAGGGTAAGGCAAAAGTAGGTTTACAGTTGTGAATACCTAAAACAGTTTGTTCTTGTATCATTACTTATTAATTATTATGTTATTTTCTATATGAACAACTGTTCACCTACTTGTACCTCATCCTGAATATATATCTACTGCCCTTATTGTCAACCCATGTATAGCCAGAAGTCACAATGTTTAGTGCAACAACATGGGTAAAACACAGCTGGATTTATTACAGAGCAATGCAATAGCCACACCTTTGTCTGCTACAATATGCACAAACAATGCCAGAAAATTGCTAATCGAATTTAGTCAAAATTTAAAATGAGCATGTATGTTTACTGTCTTAGGTTCCATTGGCCATCTGGAACATATAATAAAAAGAAATCCATTAAAAGAAAAATTCTGAAATATGCAAACATTGTAATTTGGCTTTGGAAAGCTTAAAAGAAGAGGACAGCATACTTGCACTGGAGGAGTTCCTCCAGTTCGAGTGCAAGAGGAGTTCCTACTTGCACTGGAATTTGTTTATTCTGCTTATTTGATATCAGAGCCAAAGGCCCTAATTGTTTTGACAGGATCTAAGTGTTTCTTTGTTTCTTTGTATATTTGGGCTGGGCTAATTTCTGCAGATGAAATTTTGTAGATAGCACAAGATTTTAGTCTCCAATTTTAAGTACATTCAAAATTTCTGGAAAATCATTCCTGAAATCACATCTTTTGTAGAAATCTGTCTCTGTGTCATGGGAAGAAAATGCATTATTTAATTTACAGTCATTTACAGAGTCCCTGCTGCATGAAGGTAGGATGGGTGTTGTGTTGCGGAGTGGGAAGGAGGTGTGAGGTGTAGGCAGGGGGGGAACTCAATAGAAAAAGAGGAACCCTAACCCTCAAAAATGCCTGTGCTCCACTGAGAAGACAGGTGTATGCCCAAGGCATGCCTTGGACTTCCCCAAGAGAAAGGGGAGAGAAGGGCATGGTGTGAAACCCAGCAGTTTAGCAGAATGACAAATAAGAACATTAGTGGCAGGAACAGTGCATTTTTACCTTTCATCCCAGGGCCATCGCAAGCACAGAGAGCTGTCTCCAGTCTGAGTGTGGATCATGGCAAGTGGAGGCCCAGTCATATGTTTCATCCCTTCTGAAGGGTCAGCAAACGGAGAGCCTTATGACTTTGGCCACTGGGTGGCCCCGTGCTTGTTATGGTGGGAGGATGTCCAAGGTGCTCTGCTAATGTAATGATAGAGCTTGGATGTGGGATTAAAAAGATATAAACATCCAATTGATTTCAGATCCCATAGCTTGGGTCAAGGTAGGAACACAAAACATCAAGGCATTTACTTTCTGACCCCAGATTCTTGCTGGAAAAATAAGAGACTTGGAATCAGTTGTTCCCAAACTCTTATAGAATACACCTTTCAAATAAAATATTACTCAAACTGAAGATAGAAAACAGATAAAAAGAAAACTGCTTTGGCTGAGGTCTGAGTGGGAGCTGGAGCCCTGACGTCCCTCCCATTGCAGAGGAATCCTGTGGGTTCCTCACATTATTGTCCAGCAAGTGCTCCCTTGCCCCCACCCCTTCCATGGGAGAGTATACATTACCACCCATTGGTCTCCTCTTTGTCTAGTTTGCCTATGTGGCTTGCATTGGCCAATGCAATAGAAGGAGACATGGCATTCTTCTTATTCAAAATGAATTTCCATTATGAAAAGAGCTTTGCATCTTGTACCTCTTGCCTCTGTTGTTAAAAAAAAAAATGGTATGCTCCAGGGAGTTAGGGCTCTTTCAGCCTGGAAGGAAAGACAGATGGAGCATCTATATTTTATTCTTAGCCTGGAGTGAACCTCCATGACAAAACTGCAGAACCACACAGATGAGAAATAAAGGTTTGCTTTTGAAGGCCACTGAGATTGGGGGATGCTTGTTATACAGCTTAATCATAGCAAAGGTGATCTAATGTAAAGTTCCAAAACATATTCTCAGAAGTAGAATGGCTCAGAGCAGAGATGTAATTGGTAAAGTAAGAATCTAAAACACTAAATCAAAAAATACAACAATCACAACACCCCACATTTACTACACTGGTAGTGCCCATTCCAGGTAAGTGAGTGGTTTTTGCTGCTTAGAAGCCCAGTGTTGCTCTGTCTCTCAGCCTAATTCTCCAGAGTCCAGCACAATCTGTGAGCTTCCTCATATCACTCAGATGAATATTCTTCTAGTGTGTCATAAAGAGGTGGTTTCTTTTGCTTGTAACCAAGGATCCCTAACCAACACCTATGTAATCACTGTGTTGGTCACTACTCTACCTGTGTTTATACATTTATATTGTATGTAAAGAAGTAGTTGAGAGATGAGAAAGGGTGGTCATATTAGGTCATCTAATTGGTAGTTTCACTTTAGCAAAGTTTGGGAGGCTAGAGTACTCCTGGATCTGATTGGTGCTCTGCCTGTATCTCTGTTAGCAAGCCCTGTCACCTCTCCCAGCTGCTGTGACAGTTCTTTGGCAATGGGTCACAACTGTCTCTTTTCTAGAGATTTGCTCTGGACCTGATAGGAGCCGCCTCACCCCTCCTACCTACCCCCACCTCCAGAAGCCTGAACAGCGACTGACACAAGGAGGCATGAGACCAGCCTCTTGCCTCTGTGATGCTGTTCATGTTCCAGAGCTTCTGTGTGACCAGGCTGAAGCTGAACTACAGCTGAGTCCATTCCCTCAGTCAGCATTCTCTTCTCCTCTATAGCATGACCCTCATAACCCCTTGTCCTGAGAATATTGCCTTAATAAACCATAGGTTCCTGAATTCATGTCTCAGGCTCTGATTATAGGGAAAAAAGACAAGACATTTTCCCTTCCAAACCTCAACTCTTCCTTCTTTTCCATTAGTCTTGCTGCTTCCATAGCCACAGTAATCTTTATGATGCTTATATATTCATTTTATAGTGAAAATTTCAGGGCAAAAGAGGGCAGACAACCATAGAGACCAAAGAAAGTGATGGATGCCCCCTGAAAGTGATGGATTCCCCTTCATTATTCTGTTTTTTTAATTTCTTTTTTCAATTACAGTTGACATACGACATTATATTAGGGGTACAACATACTAATTCCCTCCTTCATCATTCTGATGGCAGCATCTAGGGGACTGTCACCAAGGAATGGTGGCTTTTAGAAGAGTAGGTGCAGACCTGAAGAATGGTGGGCATTTTTGCTCATGTAATGGGCAATTTCACTTCAGCAAAGCTTGAAATAGTCCAACCTTTAGTGGCTTTCACACATTGAGGCCACAGGGCTCCATCCAAGGGACTTCTATAACCATGCCTCTGTGGGCTCTAATTTGCTCAAGCATGTTCTGGAAACCATCCCTTACTGGCATCTAAGCAGACCAGACAGGGATCCCCCATTTTATCTGTCATTTCCCAGAAATATTTATTAAGCACCTATTGGATATATCACCATGCTTAGTACAGGGGGTGTAGCCATGAACCTGACCCGCCCTTGTCCTGTGAAAGCTGTGGTCTGTTGGGGAAAAGATATTTTAGTTTAAAAGTTATAAAAGTATTTTTAAAAATTACAATGGAAATTATGGCTTCCAGTGAGGGGGACCAGAGACTGTCTCATAGAGGCTCTGTAGTTCTGTGTGGTCACAACCTGCCTGCCCACGGCACCCTCACGTCACCTGAAATTCTGACTGTGACAGCTCAGGCAAATATTCCAAAACACAGGCCCAAAGGAATGAGTACATATAAGTATAACTTTTTCTATTTGATATTTTAAAATTGAAGGCTGTTCTTAGAATTTTTATCAGTGAGTGTTGTTTCATACAGAAATGCCCTTGGACATGCATTCTGCTGCAGGGAATTTCTTTCCTGTTCTTTTTGGCCTGTGAACTCTTACTGGTCGTTCAAGACACAGTTCAAATAGTACCCACTCTGAGAACTACCCCAAACTCAGCTAGATGGACATACTACACTTCATAATGTATAGTCTGGAGTCTTTCTTCTTTAGGTGTCTCATCCTACACATACATTATGAGCTTCTTCAAGGCAATGATCAGCCTAGAGTGTAGACTCTCAAATAATGAGCATAGATAATATTTATTGAGCACTGACTACAGATTACATATTATTCCAAGAATGTTACACTAACTCATTAAACTTTCTCAAACTTTTTATTACCCCTATTTTCAAAATAAGGAATGAAGCATGGGGAGGTTAAATAACTTGCCTAAGTCACACAGCCATGAGATGGCTAATGCAGGTTTCAAAACAGGCAGAGTGCCTAATGTGGCTTTCAAGTCCAGCTCTTAATCTTATCAGGGCTTCCTCACCTGGCAAGTCACTAGGTAGAATTCAGTCAGGGAGTGGGGCCTGATACAGGGAGGAAAAAACATTCCATCTTCTAGTAATTTTTAAATGAATTATAACACTTCCTGCAATTGTGAATGTAGGCAATACACCACAGCAGTGTTTGCAGGTCTGTGACTTTGTCATCTGTAGACATCACAGGTACACTGTTATTGCATGAAAGTCATGGCCACCTTTCAAATATTGTCTGCCTTCTTGACTACTTAGTAACTGCAGTAGTCATTATGCACCCCTACTACATGTTGTTACATGAAATACAAATCATAAATTAATTTTAAAACTATTTTAACTGTCTCAATAAGTTGTTTTCTTTTGTAATCCTATGTTTTATTATGCATTTAAAACATCATTCTGAACAGTACTAATCATTCCTTAAATGATAATCCAGTCATAGAGAAGCACATAATGCATGATTCCATTTATAGGAAATATCCAGAATAAGCAAATCCATACAGACAGCAAATTAGTGGCTGCCCGGGGCTGGGTGAGGGGGAGAGTGGGAGTGACTAATGAGTCTGAGGTTTCTTTTGGGGGTGATAAAAATGTTTTCAAATTAGCTTTTGATGATGATTGCTTGACTCTGTACATATACTAAAAACTATTGAATCGTTCACTTTAAATGCCCAAACTTTATGGTATAGAAATTATATATCAATGAAACTGTTAGAACAATAACAAGCTTATTCTGAGAAGGGGCTTACAGACTTCGCCAGACTGCTAGTGGGACCCAAAGACACAAACACAGGGATAAATCGTATGTGGACAGGTTCTGATTTAAGTTAAAAATGATTTATAGAAACAAATTGTTAACTATTGTGAGTTATGTAACTGAATTTATGTGATGAAGTAAACTAGTATGGCAGCACCAGCAGGATGGAGTGTGAATATTGGAGATTTCCTGGGCCACTTTAGAGGACTGGAGACACACACAAACAAGGGGCTTAGAGTCCCCTGGATCCATTGCTCCTCATTCTGGGGTATCAAATTTCCTTCCGAATTTCCCATTAAGTCTGCTGCTCCTTAGTAAAACCCAGGGACAAGAAACAGCAATTCTCTTTCCTTTTCAGCCTACCCCTCACCCCACAAAGATGCATCTGTTGAGTGCAAAGAAATTTCTCTTCTGTCCCTTTATAGAATCATTACCTGTGCTGGCAAAGAGTTTGCTTTTGTAGCTTGTCCTTTAGGATGGTTGGTGGTGAGTCCTAAATAAAACATATTTGTTTTCTTGGTGCTTTTGCTTTAGGCAGTTCCCCCTGGAAATACCCACTGCCCTCTTCCTCACCCTATAGGGCCGAGCAGCAGTCTCACTTTTCCAGGAAGTCCTCCAAGAACTTCTCTGATGTCCATGTCCAGACTGCCTCTCTCCCCAAGTTCCTCTACCACAGCTCATGGGGGCCCCACTGTTAAGCATTGCAGAGGGTGCTCATGGTGTCCTGCCTGGGTTCCATGGCAGCATGGTGGGGGGCACTTTCGACACATGCGTATATCCTCTCATCTCAAGCACTTGCCACACTATTGGCCCCAACGGTTTCCTTGCCCAGAGAAGGGTACTCAACCTGTCTGTGTTCAGCTTAGATAAACCATGGATTGAACAAGCCCAGAAGTAGTCTGCAACAAATGAAGGACACAAATTAGTGGATAAACAGCTTGTTTTCCTCACACTTCAGGGCGATTATTCTGTGGTGTGTTCCCAGAAGGATTGAGTCTCAGGTGTCCAAGGGCTAACTTGTTCATTAATATGTTCTCTATTACCTTTCCCTCATTCCTCTTCTTGATTCACAATTGCTCACTTGTGGTTGTTGAAATCATTTCCAAAATAACTATTTGAACCCAGGTTCTTGTTTTAGGGTTGGGTTTAGGGTGATCCAAGCTTAGATGGGCTTGTATAAGGTATGGCTTTAAAGAAATATAATGGACATGTAAGGATGGTGGATAAGAGAGGGATTCATTGAGCAGCAAATCCAGGGCCAAACAGATCCATTGGGATGCAGTCTCCTTATCCACTTATTCCTGTAACTCTGCCATTGCTCAAACATTTCTGGAGCTCCTCTTTTTAAACTGCCTTCAGCGCCCACAGAATATTGGATTCAGATCTCCAGAAATTTTCATGCCCGTGCATTAAGCAAATTGTTTTAAACTAAGAAAAGTTAATTCAGGCCAAGTCTAAAAAGCTAGGTGGATTCAGGCAGGTGACAGAACTTTCTTTCCTCCTATGGATCAAAAATAGCTCTAACAGAGAATCCTAAGAATGTGTTATCTAACTCACAATAGACATAAGGTGGACAAATACAAATGTTTCTCAAGTGATGAATGAATAGAATGCAATGAAATGTTACTCAGCCCCCCTAAACGAACACTGGTACGTGTTACAATTAGATGAACTTTGAAAATGTTAAGTGGAAGAACTCAGACACAAAAGGTCATACAGTGTATGATTCTATTTACATGACACATCCAAATGGGACAAATCCATAGAAAAGGAAAGCAGATTAGTGGTTGATAGGGGTAGGTGGAAGTGAGAATGGGGTAACACTAATGGGTTTTGGGTAATGAAAATTGAATTGGGTATTGGAATAATGAAAATGTCTTGGAACTAGATGGTTATATAATATTGTGAATGTACTGAATGCCACTGAACTGTACACTTTATAATGGTTAATTTTATTTTCCATGAATGTTACCTCAGTTAGAAAATACATGTGTTAAAGTATGTGTTACTGAAATGATGAAGTCCTTCACTGCTTTTCCTTCAGGCAGGGCTGATATTCTGACACTTTACCAACCTTAATGCAGACCAGCTATGATGCTGGAGAGATAGTCTGGAGCAGGCACCAAGTGGCAGGTCTTCTGTGGCTGGACCAGAGGGACCTGGGCAGCTCAGGCCATGAAAGGGCGCTGCAGTGGTTTAGGACAGGGGCTGTTTATCACCTGGTAGGGAAGTATTTCTTAACAACTGGACAGACTTCCTGAGGTATATTGGCTGAGCATCAGTTCTGCCTACAGGGAACTCTTGGGAAACTGACTTTTATGTTAGTCCAGTGGGGTTTTTATCCAAGAGCATTTCTTCCTGGCAGCCCCATGGTCTAATGTGAGGATGTGGCTACAGCCTGGCTGTACCTAGAGAGAGGCAGAGCTCACTATTATTTCACTGGCAGCCTGCAGGGCCTGATGCCATAAGGACAGATACTCTAGAGCAGGATATTTATCTCCCTTTTATCCTCATCCCCTTTCTGCAGGCTGGGAAATCCATAATTTGAAGCCTGATGCATACATAGGTGGGAGGTTGGGTTCTACATTCTTGCTACTCAAAGAGCAGTCTGGGACTATTGTCAACCTGGGATCACCCAACAGCTTGTCAGAAATGCAGAAATCTGGAACCCACTCCAGCCCTGCTGAATCAGGACCTGCTGAGGTAATTTCAATGGACATTACAGTTTCAGAAGCTCAGTTTTACTAAACAATCCCTTAGGAGTGTTTGCTATTTTGTCTCAACAATGTAGGCTTAAGAATCCTTCCCTTGCAATTCTCTTATGGCCACGATTGGGATAGAACATGTCTTAGATCTCTGAGGACACTGTCCAGGGATTTTCTGGACAGAACCAAAAGCAGCTCATAGAAAGCCAATATTTCTTTTATCTTTTTAAAATCCTCATGCGAAGACATACTTATTGATTTTAGACAGAGAGAAAGGGAGGAAGAGAAACATCAATGTGAGAGGAAAACATTGATTGGTTGCCAGCCTTATGTACCCAGACCCAGTACCAAACCTGCAACATAGGTATGTGCCCTGACCAGGAATCAGACCAGCAACTTTTTGGTTTACTGACTGATGCTCCAACCAACTGACCCACACCAGCCAGGGCCATAATTTATTTAAAGTCTCTTGTTTCTCCTTAGAAATTCATGTGAATTTTATACTCTATTCCATGGTATAGCAATATTGACCTTAACATAAAAGTGTTTGCTTTTTACTTCCAAAATCTTTAAAGAACATTGAGGCTTCAGGGAGATGAAGCATTGTTTTATTCCCCATGACTTTGTCTCTATTCCCTAGTACCTTGTGCTGTTGTGGACTGAAAAGCAGATGTAAAGTGAATCATGAAGTTAAGTGTTTCAACGGGGAAAAACTCTGGCCACTACAGGCTCCAATTAATAGGGGAAATACAAGGATGCAGAAATACAATTGGAAAAGACCTTTGAATTTTTAACTCTGGGTACTGACCACAGCATAGAAACAAAAATTCATGCGAGGTCTTCAACTACAGCAGAAGTGATTTAGCCCTGGCAGGTGTGGCTCAGCAGTTGGAGAGTCATCCCACGACCAAAGGGTTCGATTTCCAGTTGGGGCACATACCTGGGTTGCAGGGTTCATTCCTGGTCCTGGTATGGATCCCTGGTCTGTGTGTGTGTGGAAGCAACTGATCAATGCTTTTCTCTCATCGACGTTTCTCTCTCTCCTTTCCTCTCTCCCTGACTTTCTTTCTTTAAAAAAGCAAATGAAAATGTCCTCAGGTAAAGATTAAAAAAAAAAAAAAAGCAGAAGGGATTTAGAGTAGCTCAATAAAAGATATCTGGGCTCAGTGACTGTCTTAGGTTGTGCTCTCTAGAAGCGGAGCCTGAGGCAAGGATTTGGGTGTGTGATATTTGGGGCCTCTAAAGAGAAGGGGAGTGAAGGAAGCAGGATGGCACAGGGAACTGAGCAAGGATGTGTCCTTAGGGAAATCTAGGCTTGACTTGTTTCACAGGGAGCTCTGGAGCATGGATCATACCCCAGAGTTGTCTCACCTTCAGGCCAGAGTGCTGTACCCCAGTGTGAGCCAGTGATTGACAAGGAGCTGCTCCCAGATTGGCTAGTGCAACAGGGTCACACGATTCCTATTCATCCCAGGGGGATTCTCTGGAGAAGGGGACTTCTCTGTTAGCAGCAAATCCTCCCAGCAGTCCTGTAAGGAGATATGAATGGGCTACAAATAGTACCCACTGTGGCCTCCATGATAGTAGCTAACATCGACCTTCCTTCCCATACTGCTGTTCTCTCACTTTGAGATTGTATCCTGATGGATTTAATCTCTTCAATATGTACTGATGTTGTTTTCTTTTCCAAACTGTTGCTGGACATGACCACTGAGGACAGCTATTGGTTTCTGCTCTTGAAAACAAAATTCCCAAAGGGTTCTGGTGGTTTTCACCCAGTGGGGTGCTCACTTGTCATCTCATTCAGATGAAGTTCCTGAAGTGGCTCTCTTCCTTCCCACTTTTGATTGCCATGTGGTCTTGCCCCAGCCACACCCATCAGTCCAGGGAAGTTTTTTTTCCAGAACACAGAGTCCCAAGGAAATAACAAAAGGACAGCCTTGACCTTATCATTCTAGCTGATTATTTAAACAGCTGCCTTGGCAGGAATTCACAGTGAGTAAGGGAGTGAGCCATCTAAGGAACACAGTCTCTGTGGTTACCACTCAGGGAGGCAGCCTCGAGTGTCAAGTGGCCTTTAGACATGGAGATTGCAATAGTCTCACAATCACCTTGAGTGATTGGGTGTTGAGGAAGAAGGCCTACTTTCAGATGCAACATCTGAGCACGGTTTCATTAGTGCATATGTTAATCATGGTTCTTATGTCAAAATTCTCTCGAGGCAGGCACACTGCTTTTCTTTACCCTTTCACTTATTTCCCACCCCGTTTTTCTCTGCACCCTTCCCACTCTCCCCAGGCTGAGAATGCAGGCACCATAACTGCTTGCCCATGTTTTATGACTGGAACCTGAAATAGTCTAAGCAGATGCCAGGAATTCAGAAATAAGTCCTGAGAATTTGCAATAAAACTTATTCCCAAAGCAACAATTTTATTTATTTTGCTCCAAAAACTCACTCTAAGTGATAAACAGTATGTCTGTTAAGTATGTAGATGTTCTTTCTAGAAAGAACAGCCTTTTTAGAAAACTATAGTGATTTCCAGGTTCTTTCCTGTGTTGATTGGTAACACTTGACTGGAGAGTTCTTTTTTAACAGAGTTTCTTAGGAGCTTACTGCATCAGAATATATTTTGGGAAGACTTCGATTTTTTATTAGGCTGGGTTCTCCATAGAAATAGAACCAACACGAGATAGATAGATAGATATGTACCATATGGAGTTGGCTTCTACAGTTATATTTGCTGAGAAGTTCAGGATCTGAGTTGGTGAGCCAAAGCTCAGGAGAGCTGATGATGTAGTCCCAGTCTGAGTCCCAGGGTCTGAGAACCAGGTAAGTCAATGATTTCAGTGCAAGTCTAGTCCAAAGGCAGAAGGCCAATGTCTCAGTTTGAAGGCAGTTCAGGCAAAGAGACAGAAGTCTTTTATTCAGCCTTTTATTCTATTTAGTCCCATCTACATTGGGCAGAGAGCAATCTGCTTTGCTCACGCTTAATCTCATCTAAAAACACCCTCACAGACACATCCAGAATGATGGTGAACAAAACATCCGGTACCTTGTGACCCAGTTAAGTTGACATAAAAAATTAACCATCACAAATCTTTTCTGTCTCCCGTAGGTTCTAGTACCCCAAGTCTAATCCTAATCAGCTCTGTCCTCTGTGGACATGAACATCTACCTCTTGGGATCACAGTTTGTTCATCTGTGAAATGAAAAGTTTGAAAAAGATAATCTGTGAGATTCTGAATATATGATTTAATATTCTTTCATAAGATTCATAAAAATGCAGTCATAATCATACTGGATCTTTATTTGGCATATAAGAATTTGACCTTGTTTTATACCTGGAATTGTGTGTATCTCTAAGGAGAGGTGTCTGTACTAGGTTCCTACCAGTAACTGTAATTTTCGTCTAAGCAAAGACTATATTCTCTAAAACTATGGGAGAGAAGAATAGTTAAGAATAGTCTCTAACTATTCTTAAAAACTATGGGAGGCCAAAAAAACATAAGTGGGAACTGTTGGGTGGGACTTTGGGGAAGATTCCTTTGATAGGATACAAATAGTTAGAGTGGACCCAACTTTCTTTCTCCCTTTTCTCCTGATCCTCACCTGGAACAGATGTAGTACTCTGAGCTCCAGCTGCCATTTTAAACTATGACTAAATCTTGAGATTGGAAACCACACACTAAGGATGGCAGAGCAGAAAAGTAGGAGGAATCTAGGTCTCATCTGACATTATGGCACCTTCGTGCTTACCCTGAACATCCACCTCTGAACTTCTTTTATATGTTGAAGAAATAAACTTGTACCTTGTTTAAGTCACTGTTGTTTTTAAAGTGTTTACTAGAAGCTGATACCATTTCTGAACTGATACCAGAGAAAGCCTAGCTTCTGACTTGCTCAAAGCAGTATTTTTCAGACTTCAGCAGGCCTCAGGGGGATTGTTAAAACACATTGGTGAGTGTGCCATCAGGGTTTCTGATTAAGTCCCTCTGGGGTGAGCCAGGTAATTTGCCTCACAAAGTCCCAGTGAAGCTGATGCTGCTCATTCAGCTCCCATACTTTGAGAACCATGCCTCAGGACATCTCCAGTTCATTTGGGCAGAGGGAGAGAAAACCTTGCCACTTGACAAAGCAGTGTCACAACCCAGATTATGGGGTATCAGCAAATGCTGCCTTACTGCACCCCTTTAAATTTTACTTCCAAACTCACAATGAACGGCATCCTGGAATGTTTCAGAGGAAATCATGGTACTGAGATCTTTCACTGAACGCAAAGTACCAAGAAGCTACAGTTGACAAGTTATTCAGCCACAAGAACTCGGGGAGACACAGCTCTCTGGAAGGCTGTGTGTTGCCAATTTCAATGTGCGGTCTTACTGTTTCTGTTATCCCTCCAAAATGTCTATCAGTGCTTCTAACAGTCTCAGATCCTCTATCTATTGATATCAAGATCCAGAAGGACATGTTTTTTTCCCTAAAGAGAGCTGAAGAAGATAATCAGGTCAATTTAACCTGGTGTTTTGGAAAGTAACCCCAGGATGGGTCCAGTCTGAGGAAATGTCACTTTTCTAAGTCTCCCCAGGGCAGCCCTTTGTTTCCTGAAAACAGCAGTGTGTCGGAGAGGGTTTCCTTCTCCTTTTGCCCCATGTCCCTGGTGACAAAGGGAAACTCAATACAGGAACTGCATTGCTGTGGGTGGGGCTCAGAGTAGCCACTTTTCTGAGAATTGGGAATCGCTTCCCAGCTCAATATTACACCAGCATCTGTCACAAGCTCCTTCACAAGGATTGTGGCAGGGAAGCCCTGGGCTTCAAGACTGTGGTTCTGTGTCCAGGGTTTTAAGGAGAGAGAGAGAAATGTAAGCACAGGTAGATTCTGGTCTCAGAGAATCCCCAGTTCCTCCAGCGCCCATGCCCCTTCACCTCCTCTTCCAACCTGTCCCAAGAGCCCAGGTCCCTCTACCCCACCCAGATCTGAGCTCTGTGTACCTATTAGCTTCGACTTAAAAAAAAAATCTCTGATCACTTGGCACAGGCTAGGTGCTCAGTATAAGTTTGTGGCCCAAATGGGTGGCAAGTGTGCAATGAGTATGAATCAGCTGAGATAGCTAAGGTAGCCTGGGGTAAACAACTGGTGGCATCTTTATTTCCTTCTTTCTTTCTTCCATTCCTCCTTTATCTCCTACCTTTATGGGAGCTCCAAGTCAATACTTTATTGAGAAATAATTTATATACAGTGAAAGGTACAAACCTTGTGATCTGTTTGATGGTGGTGTAACCATTACCATAATCCTGAGAAGAACATTTCTATCACCTTTTCAGTCACTTGTCTCCACCCCAACTCCCAGAAGAAATCACTATTCTGATCTTTATCACCATGGATTACATTTCCCTGTTTTTAAACTTCATGTAAATGCCTGGCCTCTTTCACTCAGTATAGAGATTCAGAAGGCACCTTTCTTAATTTTCTTAAAAATCAAATTACCTGACCTAGAGTCCCTGCAACTACACATTCATCCAAGTCAGTGTTAGGGTCCTCATGCTCAGCCTTGACCGCAAGGTCATGGCAAACCTGGAGCAGGGAGGCAGGATGGTCTCAGGCAGGGAAACCTTTGTTGAGGTCCGTCCTTCCCTCTTTCCTCTCTGGTTGGCTGACTGAGCCAGCATGGTGTTGGAAAATGAGACCATTGAGCGAGCTCCCTGTAATTCCTAGATGAGGGACTTCTCTCTGATGAGGCCCAGGACCACAGTGCCTAGAGAATGCCTCTTATGTGTCTGTGTGGTGACCTGGAGGTTCTGCCCCTCTTCAAGTCTCCATCTTGGATCTTGGGTACTGGGGGCCTCTATTAGCTCCTGTTTTAGGGGAATCTCCTTCCTGTTTCCCTCCAACCTCAGCAATCTGCCTCATGTCCCCTCCCCTTCTTTTTACAAAAGTCAGGACTGACATTGTTTTCTTCTAACAAGTTCTCTGTAGCCTTGTCTGGGTCAGAGGAAAACATAGGCCATCTCTGAAGGGGACTCCTGGGAATATACTCTAGGACTCAACTTCAGCTGCCCCTCAGCCACTCAGCAAAATCTTCAATCCCCACCCCCCAAAAATCATTCACTCTCATAAATAATTAAAGTCACTCCCTCACAAGCTATTTAATTCCTGTTTCTTTATATTCACCTGGAGAAAAAAGAAAAAAGAAAAAAAACCCAACACAGAACCTCCCTTTCAGCTAAATACCTGCATAATCTATACCAGCACCAGAACCCAGGATGTTTGTGTGGAAAATGCACAACAGTGCTGACTGGCCTGACCTCCACTTCGAGGCTGCAAATGGGATGGGTCTGGAATCTTTTAATACTTCCTGAGAGCGTTCCATTTCCTGATTTCCAAAGCAACTCCTTCACATCTTCTTCTCTTCTGAAACTTTTTCCCACCCCGCCACTCCAAACACACGTATGTCTTACTATTCCCAAATCTGCAAGGCTCTGATACCACATTCTCAGCCTCCCCTCCTGCCACTGAGGAGATCCAGTGTCCTCTGGATTCCATGTCCTCTCCCTTTCTTAAGGATGTGACTCTGGAAATTATCCTCTCTCTCTTGCATCACCAATTTTTCCCTGTTTACTAGATTATTCCCTTCAGCACATATAAACATCCTCTAGTTTATTTTATCTTAACAAGCAATTAATTTCTCCCAGAACCACTATGTTACCGTATTTTGCCATGTATAATATGCACCCACATTTTTGGGCCAAACTTTGAGGAAGAAAGTCTTTCATTTTAATTTTTTAATTCACTTCTGCATTTGTATATAAAATCAGTATTGATTTCCAGGTTATCATTTTGCATATGGATATCATTATTGCTTTCTAGAGTTACACTTTTAATGCATAAGCATAAATAAAAGAATTAAAAGCATTTCTATAGATACAGAATTAGTACTACCCATGTATAATGCATATCCTTATTTTTCCCTCAAAAATTTGGGAAAAAGTGCATATTATATACATGCAAAATACAATAGTTTTCTAGGGCTGTTGTAACAAAATACCACAAACTGGCTGGCTTAAAACAGAAATTTATTCTCACAGTTCTGAAGGTTAGAAGTTAGAAATCAAGGGGTTGGCAAGGCCTCGCTCCCTCCAAAGGCTCTGGGGGAGCAAGCATCCTTCCTTGACTCTGCCAGTTTTCAGTAGCCCCAGGTGTTCATTGGCTTGTGGATTCTGATTTCACACCAGTCATATAAGGACACCAGTCATACTGGAGCAGGGATTTTATTAAATGTGTAATAGCATCATGTCTAAAAAGCAATATACACACCTTAAATAAAAGACTACTTTACTGCTAAAAAATGCTAACCATCTGTTGGAAAAATGGTGCCAATAGACTTGCTTGATGCAGGGTTGCCAGAAACCTTCAATTTGTAAAGATATGATGCCTGTGAAGCACAATAAAGTGCAACAAAGTGCAAAAGAATGAGGTATGCCTGTATGGAAAGGTCATGGATCCAGGGAAGGCTGTATGTAGTATTGAGGCCACTAATGTAATCAATCTACCCAATGTAATATTCTCCGAACTTCGCTACATAGAAGGCACAAAATCCACACCTTGTTTAATGAATTAATGAATTATTCTCCCATAATGAACAAAAGGAAATAACAATATTTTAAAAAGTTACTCTGGCACAAATACCTCATTCCATACAAATGATTCTTAACCAGGGGTTTCTAAATGGATGTCAGAGGTTGGAGAATCTCTCGAATAGTATGTATAACTAGCAAAAGGTTATCATTCTGGGCAAACAGCAGCCCAGGTAACAGCCCTGGCCATACCCTCCTTTGGCTGGGTGCCACTGTTCAGTGCACAAATCACACAACTATACACAGCAGCTCTGAACACACACATCTTAGGGTGATTCTGAGTCTTCCTCTCTGTCTTTAGTGCAGTTTACTGGCTTGGTTAGGGCTGTGTTGGGGAGTTTGGATGCCCTTATTCCAGTGCGGGTTTTCACAAGCTGATGATGTCTTGCCATGTCTACGAGAGGAAGAAAGTGGAGATTCTGTCAGGAAAACACCCTACATGTCTCCTAAGGCAACTTCTCCCAGTTTCTACCTGGAAATCTATCTACATCTTACTATAACCCTTGGGGGAAATTATTCTTTAAACCCTGGGCATAGATCAATTTGCCTCATTCTGAGGAGGCATCTTAGGACCAATGCCAGTCCCAGATGAATCACCAAGGCAGATACAATGAGGTCACTGTAGGGAGCACCAGACAAACAGGATGGCACACATTGGCCATCTGTTTAAAACATTTTCATACCTTCAAAAAAATCTCTAAAATGACTACTCCTTATTTAGATCAAGACATCTTATTCCTAGGGAGGTAGTTCCTAACCTATTTCTGTGGACATTATAAATGATATAAAGGAATTGTATTTATAGTAACTATGTTTTGAAAACTTCTATTAATGTAGCTCCTTTAAAGCTTCAAAGGGAAGGAAATCCATACTGTGCTAATAGTGCAAAAATTAATATTTCAGTGAATATGACTATATGTCTGTCTTTACATGCAGTTTAAAAAACCAAATTATATTATAGTATCTTTCTTTTAAAATATTTAAAAATCTTGTTTGGACACCTTAATTTCTTGTAATTGCAAATAATCATTTCACAAAAAGAATGTGTATAAGTAAAAGACAAGAAAAAGTAATATCGATAAACATACCAGCTAGATTGAACATCTGGTTTTTATAGTAAAGATTTCTTCCACTATTTGACAGTAGAGCATTCCTATACAACCTTTTGCATAAGCTAAAATGGCATAAAGCAGTGAAGCAATTACCTCAGGGCATGTCTTGCTTAAAAATGCACAAAATGAATTGAGGTAAAGCACAGATGCTCACAGACAGAGTTCAAAGCTATGGCAGCCTGATGCTGAGATGCTGAGTGTGATTTTGGGGAAGGAACTTGGCAGGGCCACTCTCTTTGCTGCCTCCATGATGACTCATGCAGAAGAAATGCTGCACACTATTTTCACCTTTTTCATAAAAGCAAAAATCCTCTTCAGATTCCTTTCAATTAGGGAAAATAGATGCTAATATAGGTCTTTTACATAAGCAAAGGGACCTAACATGAATTTTCAAAAAGTGGGAATGCCTGTATCACGTATATATAGCGTTCAGCTTCAGAGAGGAATATTTTTCTAAATGGTTTTACTCCCCCTGAGTTCATCATGGCCCTAAGATAATTATAGCTCTTTGATTATTCAGGAAAAATCTGTGAAGTTGCTGAAAAGATCTGTTAAAAATGCTAAATGAAGCAGCAAATCATGAGCTGATTCTCCAGGGTCAAGTGGTGGATAATGTGTTTATGGACAACTTTCCATGAAGGAGGAGTAAGATGTTGCTAAGATGTAACTTCAAAGACATGGCAAGCCTGTTAAAATTTCCAATGCTAATTCTAGGATTATCATCCTAAACCCCTTTAGATTATCTTAAGCATCATTAAATGTCTTGTCTGGAATTGTAATATTGGTGATTATTTTACTATGTTAGAGCAGTGATTTTCAACCTTTTTTCTCATGGCACACAAAAACTGATTACTAAAATTCTGAGGCACACCAGAAAATATATATATTTTTGCTAATGTGACCAAAACTAGGTAGAATTTTGATTGATTTACAAAAATAATAATAGTAATTACCTTCCCTTTTAGCTCCAAAGTGACTTAAGAAAATCAGGGGCCTATACTCGTGTATACAGATTTCTGGTATGAAGAATTAACCAATCAGATGTAATCTTTTGATTCAAGGTGAACTATAAGATGTAACTCTAGATATTTATGGTTCAAGACAGGGCGTTCCCACTAGACAGCTATTGGTGGGTTGCCTGCTGTCATATTTTAATTTGACAATCTTAGGTAAAAGAGGTCATCACCCCTGCTAAGTAGTCAGGCATTGCACATTTTAAAAGTCCCTGCATCAGCGGTTGAAAAAGGCTGACTCAGCAAGTGCTCTGGAATTGGAATAAGTCATGTTTCTTTGGACCACTATCTTACCATACAAATAAATTAACTCAACATGGATTAAAAACTTGAATGTAAGACCTGAAACTATAAACTCCTAGAAGAAAATCTAAATGCCAAGCTTTGTTATATCCATCTTGGTTATTTTTTTTTTACTTGAATTCCAAAAACAAAGGTAACAGAAGACAAAATAAACAAGTGGGACTACATCAAACAAAAAATGCTTCTTCACAGCAAAGGAAACCATCAATAAGATGAAAAGGCAACCTACAGAATGGGAGAAAATATTTGGATATCATATATCTGGTAAGTGGTTAATATAAAAAATATATAAAGAACTCATACAACTTGATGGAAAAAACCCTAAACAATCCCATTAAAAAATGGACAGAGGGACTTCCAGCCAAGATGGAGGCATAGATAAATATACTGTGCCTCCTTGCACAACCAAAGAAGGACAACAACAAATTTAAAACAAAAAACAACCAAAACTGTCAGAAAATCAAACTGTGTGGAAGGCTGGCAACCAAGGAGTGAAAGAAGAAACAGTCATCCAAACCTGTAGAAGGGGTGGAGACAGGCAGCCAGGCAGAGAGGACTCACGGCAAGGTGGCAGCTAGAGAAGGGGTGGGCAAGGCAGAGGCTTATGAACCAGGCAAGGTGGTGGCTGGTGGGCCAGGCAGTCCCACATTTGTGTGCAGATAAACCAGGAGGA
Source organism: Trachops cirrhosus (assembly GCA_028533065.1). NCBI lineage: Eukaryota > Metazoa > Chordata > Mammalia > Chiroptera > Phyllostomidae > Trachops > Trachops cirrhosus. The sequence continues at coordinate 66,521,186 of CM052547.1, forward strand.
AAGACTGGGGAGAGAGGCAGACTGAGCAGCCCTGGGTTCCAATGTGGGGAGGTGAAGCCTCAAAACCTCTGACTGAAAACACCTGTGGGGTTTGAGGTGGTAGGAGAAACTCCCAACCTCACAGGAGAGTTTGTTAGAGAGGCCAACAGGGTCCTAGAATGTATACAAACTCACCCACCTGGGAATCAGCACCAAAAGGGCCCAATTTGCTTGTGGGTAGTGGAGAAAGTTACTGAAAGCTGGCAGAGAGCTCAGCCAGCTGCATTGTTCCCTTTTGGACCTCTCCATGACCTACAGTGTTAAAACGCAGTGACATGGTTGCCCTGCCCTGGCAAATACCTAAGGCTCTACTCCTTACTACATAACAGGTATGCCAAGATAAAAAAAATGCCCCAAATGAAAGAACAGATCAAAGCTCCAGAAAAAATGTAACTAAGCAATGAAGAGATAGCCAACCTATCAGATGCACATTTCAAAACACTGGTAATCAGGATGCTCACAGAAATGGTTGAGTATGGTTGCAAAATAGAGGAAAGAGTGAAGGCTATGAAAAGTGAAATAAAAGAAAATGTACAGGGAACCAACAGTGAAGGGAAGGAAGCAGGGACTCAAATCAATGGTTTGGACCAGAAGGAAGAAATAAACATTCAATCAGAAAAGAATGAAGAAAAAGGAATTTGAAAATATGAGGAGAGGCTTAGGAACCTATGGAACAACTTTAACGTTCCAGCATCCAACTCATAGGGGTCCCAGAAGGAGTAAAGGAGGAGCAAGAAACTGAAAACTTATTTAAATAAGTAATGAAGGAGAACTTCCCTAATCTGGCAAAGGAAATAGACTCCCAGGAAGTCCAGGAAGCTCAGAGAGTCCCTAAAAGTTTGAACCTAAGGAAGCACACACCAACACACATCCTAATTACATTACCCAAGGTTAAAGAGAAGGAGAGAATCTTAAAAGTAGCAAGAGAAATGAAGACGGTTACCTACAAAGGAGTTCCCATCAGACTCTCAGCTGATTTCTCAAAAGAGACCTTACAGGCAAGAAGCAGCTGGAAAGAAGTGTTCAAAGTCATGAAAAGCAAGGATCTGCACCCAAGATTACTCTATCCAGCAAAGCTATCATTTAGAATGGAAGGACAGATAAAGTGCTTCCCAGATAAGGTCAAGTTCAAGGAGTTCATCATCATAAGCCCTTATTTATATGAAATATTAAAGGGATTTATCTAAGAAAAAGAAGATCAAAAATATGAACAGTAAAATGGCAACAAACTCACAACTATCAACAACTGAACCTAAAAAAAAACAAAAACAAACTAAGCAAACACCTAGAACAGGAACAGAATCACAGAAATGAAGATCACATGGAGGGTTATTAGCAGGGAGGGGAAGTGGGGAGAATGGGGGAAAAGGTACAGGGAATAAGGAGCATAGATAGTAGGTACAAAATAGACAGGGGGACGTTAAGAATAGTATAGGAAATGGAGAAGACAGAGAACTTAAATGTGTAACCCATGAACATAAAGTAAGGGTGGGGAGGCAGGGTGTAGGGCAGAGGGGAATAAAGGGTGGGGAAATGGGACAACCATAATAGCATAATCAATAAAATATATTTAAATTTTTTTAAATGGGCAGAGGCTATGAATAGCCATCCCCCCCCCCAAGATATACAAGTGGCCACAAGCATGAAAAGATGCTTAACTAATCATCAGGTATATGCAAATCAAAACCACAATGAGAGATCTCACACCTGTTAGAATAGCTATCATCAGGAGGACAGAAAATAAGTCCTGACAAGAATGTACAAAAAAGGGAACTTTTGTGCACTGTTGATGGGTATGTAAATTGGTGTAGTCACTATAAAAAACAGTATACAGATTCCTTAAAAAATTAAAAATAGAACTACCATATGATCCAGCAATTCCATGTATTTATCCAAAGAAAACAAAAACACTAATTTGAAGAGATGTATGCACCCCCATGTTCATTGCAGCATCATTTACAAAAGCCAAGGCATGGAATGGATAAAGAAAAGGTGATGTATTCAGCCATAAAAGAAGAATGAAATCCTTACACCTGACAGTAATACAGAAGAATATTGAATGTAAACCGTATTTTTTTTAAAAGGAATGAAATCATGCTGTTTGCGATAATGTGGGTAAAACTTTAGAGCATTATGCTAAGTGAAATAACTCATACAGAGAAAGACAAATACCACATGATTTCACTTATATGTAGAATCTTAAGAACAGCAAAAAACAAAAACAAAACAAAACAAAGAAAAAACAACCAAGCTCACAGACACAGAGAACAGATTTATGGTTGCAGAGGAAAGGGTTGGGGGAATGAATGAGACAGGTGAAGGGGTTCAAAAGTAGAAACATCCTGCTATAAAGTAAATAAATCATTGGGTGTCATGTACAGCATGGTGACTATACCGAGTAATACTGGATTGTGTGTTTGAAAGTTGCTAAGAGAGTAAATCTTGAAAGTTCTCATCACAAGAAAATCACATTCTGTAACCATGTACGGTGATGAATGTTAACAAGACTTATTGTGGTGAACATTTTGTAATGTAGAAAAATATCAAATCATTATGTTATATGCTTCTAACTAACAATATTGTACCTCAATAAAATGTTTTTTTTTTTAATTATCAGGTTTTTGCTTCAGGATTCACCCTGAAAACAGCCATCAACAGTGTAAAAAATATTGATTGACTTTGTACCAGTAAAAGCTTCGTCTTCATTTCATCTGTCCAGAATTGCAGGTCATTACTGGCAATAATCCATGTGACCCAATCTGTAATAGAAACACTTGATCTGATAGCTATGTTATTTTATGAGACAATTTTTCCAAGTGACATAAAGTAATTAAAAGTTATCACAGAAAATCAATCTGCCCAGTTAATCTTACCTCTTCTAAAGTCAGAACAATCTTCATGACAACTTATTTCCAAAGCATGCCAGCAGCCATCAGAAGCAGATTCATAGAGACTGGGAGTTGGCAAAGTTTTATTGTGAAGGGCCTGATAGTGAATATTTTTGGCTTTGTAGGTCATCTGTTTCTGTTTCAACTATAGAAATCTACCTTTGTAGCCCCAAAGCAGCTGTGAATAATATCTAAAGGAGAGGATGGTGTTTGCTCCAATACAACTTTATTTACAAAAATTGGGGCAGCCTGCAGGCTTTGGGCCACAGCTGTAAGTCCTGCTTCCAGAGTCGGCAAGTAAGTGGCCAGTGCTGCTGGGCCTTTGTGAGGACAGAGGGTTAGAGAATGCCAAGATTGGAGAAGACAAAGGTAAAAGTTATGTAAAAAAAAGTGAAGCCCCCAAACAAAAACAACCTACAAAAAAATGCCAAAAGTTATGTTCGTTTTATGAGAAAAACCATGATTTTGTAAACTTATTTCTAAGTCAAGGGAAATAAACTTTTTTCTTAAGATGAACATTTAAGGGAAATCTCAGTGTACGTAAAAGAGATTAAAAAGCAGTTGCAATATTTGAAAAAGGGGATCTGACTCTTCATCTCTTTTGCCCTCTCAGCAACCTCCTAATGTATTCCTGGACAGTGCTGGGATCTCTGAAATGGAATTTAAAATCCACTGCTTCAGTGTAACAGAAAACACCTTGCCTCTAATTAGGACTTAAAGATTTAGCAAATAAAAATGCAAGACACCCAGTTAAATTTGGATTTCAGATCAAAACATGTACTTTTTTACTCTAATTACTCTAAGCGTGTCATGGGCAATATCTGGAACACAGATATACTAAAACGTTACTTGTTGATTTGAAATTCAAATTTAACTGGGCATCTTGCATTTAACTGGCAACCCTACCTCTACTTCTTTTGTTTTATTGTATTGAATTTGTTGGGGTGACATTGGTTGATAAAACCACACAGGTTTCAAGTGTATAACTCAGTAGAACATCATCTGCACATTGCATAACGCATTCCTCACCCCAGAACAAGTCTCTTTCTGTCCCCATTTAACCCCCTTCTGCTTCTTTTTAACTTCTCAGTGCCACAATTTTATCTGTTAAATTGGGGAAATAATAGTACCTATATGATAGGATTGGTTTTCTTACAGTTAAATTACTTAATTTTGCATTAAATAAAGCATATGAGTTCCTGGCACGTAATGAGTGTTATATTACTATATGTTAACTATTACCTGTTGTCATGTTATTAGCTTATTAAATATTAGTAGTAGTGGTATTGGTTCTAAGTGGTTGTAATAATACTTACTGACAAAATTATGTCCCCCAAAAATCACATGTTGAAGCCCTAACCCCTGATGTAACCACAAATGTAGGTAAGGTCTTTTTTAAAAGGTAGTTAAGGTTAAATGATGTTATAAAGATGAGATCCTAGTGCAGTATGGCTGGTGTTCTTATAAGGAGAGGGAGAAATACAGAGAAAAGGCCATTTGAGGACACAGTGAGGAGGTGGCAATTTACAAACCAAGGCGAGAGGCCTCAAGAGAAACCAAAGCTGCTGACACCTTGATCTTGGACTCCCAGCCTCCAGACTGTGAGAAAATAGATTTCTGTTGTGTAAGCCATCCAGTCTGTAGTACTCAGTTATTCCCCGAGCAAACGAATGCAGTCATCATCCACAGGACTTTAAAAATATATCTCCACTGGCTGCTTCAGAAATTGAGATGTCATTTAAAATACAAATTTAAAATTATAGTAAATTGATTTGGTGAATCCTTTTATTAAATACACTCTGAAATATTCCTTATCTTTGTGATTTTTAAAGTCTTGTTCTTTGATGTTTGTAACTCATGGGAAGTTTATTTTTGTAATTGTCCTGTAGAGGAAAATGTTCCAACTGATAAAAGCATCTTGAAAAAGTGAGGCTTTGACCAAAAGCAGTACAATTCTCACCCACAGATAAGTAACTTCAGTTTGCATCTTAAAAGTCTGTTACTTCAGGTTTTCTTTTCCTCTTCCTTCTCCTCTTCTGCCCCTAGATTTAATAAACTGGATGAAGAGTAGGTGTTTACTTTTAGTGTTCTGTGGTATTCATTCTCCCAATTAGGCCTGGCAGTTAAATATAAAACTCATCAACATTCAGTGTAAAGAGCCCTGGACAGCATCTTGGAATTGACTCTTGATGTGGTTGAGTATGTTCTTGTGCTGTATTTCACATCAAGTTAAATCACTAGTAAATCCCTTTTATTGGTTTGTAAACTCTTTGAGGTATAAATAATCTCCCATGTCCTGAAAAAATATAGATTCCCTTTCTTACCTTAAAAGACACTCATAATATCCAGGATTTGCTTCAAAGTAATGAAGGAGTGAGAGGGAGTTAAACAAGATTAATATTGAGATGACTGTTACAGCTACGTGATCGGGACATGGAGGATTATTATGACATTCTGTTTACTGTGGGTGTATTCAAAAGTTTCCATCCTGTGGCAGATTTCCAATTCTTCACCCCCCTAGGTAACAGGTTGACGTATGCGAGCCCTGTGCTGTTCATGCAGTTCCTCCCACGCTGCGAGGCACAGTGTACATCCCCGCTCCTCACACATTGGACTCAGCCCAAGGACGTTCTTTGGCCAACAGAACGTGAGTGGACTTGACATGGGACAAGCAGGGCCTTTAACTGTGCTTGCATGGTTTGCTGCTGTCCCTCGTATTCCCACCCTCTGCTGTGAGAAGAGTGTGCCCTCGGTAGCTGCTGTTTCTTCAGTTGTGGTTTTTGGAAAAAATATAGAGTAAACAAGAACTTGACTCGCAGCTTGGGGTCCAGCTGGGCCCCACTCGGCTCATATGGCCCCACCGAGCCATAGCCAACCAGCAGACCTGTGATAGTAAAACAAATGTGTGTTGTTTTAAGCCAATGAGGTTTCTGAAATTGTTTATGTAGCATTATTATCAGAGATCTAATAAACATAAATATTTTTTATAAAAAATACCGTTAAAAATCTCTTCTACAGAATTGTGTGCTATGTAATTAGTTGGTAGAATTAAGTTTGATTTAGCTGGTTTCTCATGTAGAGTTCATCAACATTCATATAACAAATTTTAAAGCTAGTTACCAATTCCACCACTGGCCCCTTGGGCCCTGCCCTATCCACAGTAATTGAAAGGGGGTGACTTAGGGCTTTTTCTATTGCTGCTTTTAAAGGCCAAAGATACCCGCAGGTTCTGTTTAAGGGCAGACAGAATGCCGTAGGGATTCTCACTGTAATCCAAAGGCAGGCAGCACAGACAAGCTGATCCTTAGGAAAATAAGATTGAAATGAGAACCAAGCTTCTGAGGCTCTGGAGAAAGTCCTCAGAGAAAACAAGAGAAGCAGATGCTTTAGGTGGGGAGCTAATGGAACAATCAGAAACTGTTTCCACCACAGTTGCAGATGACTCAGTGGTGGGCTGAGGGGCCAAGGAGAGGGATACATAGCAACTGCGATATTATTTAATTACACCCAGAATGGACATAACTAGGGAAAATACTCTTGTACGCAGTGTTTCAAATGAGGTAAACTTAGGCTCTATATTCCACCACCTGCAAAGTATAGCTCATGCCCCCAGGAAAGGGAAAAAGAACTGAAAGTTCAAAAAATAAAAATTGAAAGGGTGGTATCCCATCCTACTTGCCCTCCTCTCCCTGCTAGGCATCCCTCTGCATGGTAGAACCAGAGAAAGAGAAGGAGGGTTTCTGCTGGCGGAGGCATGGCTGGGAGCATCTTCCACACTCAGCCTGCCTTACATCTTCCTCAATGGTGGGGCCAAGTTTGTGCTACTTTACAATTAAGTATCTGGATTAAAAAAAAATCTTTTTCTCCTTTGGTATCAAGGAGGGAGAGCAGCACCTATTATGCTGCCCTAACATTTTCTAGAACCAAAGAACACTCTGGATGTATTAGTATTCCCCAAAGCAATAAGTCTTTCCCACAGGAAAATATGATATAGCCAGAAAAACCAAGTAAAGGACACAGGGATGTCTAGATTATTTTGTGAAAAGGTGCCAGAAAGGTAATCTTGACTGCATTTCTTCTATGGAGTAAAAACATTATGGGACATTTAATCAATGAAACGGGCTCCACTGGACATGCACTATGACAGCCTTGAGTCTGCCCATGTAGGACACGAGCTGAGTTCTCTCCGTGCCCACCCTGCTGCTCAGTGCCTTAGTGTTTCTGGTTACAGATCCAAATTACCAAGAATTGCATCTTATTGCTCCATTCTGTGTTATCCAAGGGGATCCAATAGGTTGTGGAAGTGCCAACTGATGAGCTCCTTCGGCTCAGAATGAGAGCAATAAGCTACAGTCTAGGGGAATAGGGACCTAAGGATCTCTGTGAGACCTCAGAGAGATTGTCAAGGAAAGCAATTTATGGGATTTTCTCCCCAGAGGAATCCTTTTGGGAAGGCAAACTTTTCCCCAAAGGTAATTTGCTAAATTGGAATTTCAAGAGCCTGGAAAGAGGGTGGTCCTAACAATTCTTTAGATTGTACCATACCCCTGAAATTACCAGTTCTACTTTCACTGTGGCTGAAGCTGTTCTTCTGGCTTAAAAACTCACATGCTGATTTTTAGGGCAAATCAACAACTACAGCAGCATTCACAGGTTTGCTCCACAAGTGAACCTTAATACTGACTTCATTTGAGTTGGTGAACATTTTTTAAGCACACAATCTATGTCAGAAATGAATCAGAGCTCTTTGGGCTTGGAAGTCAGGGGTGGGTCTCAATGATCTTCCATTTCTGACTCAATGTAGCCTCTACCGAGTCTGTTGGAATACGAATGGGTCAGATAAGGTCTCATCAGACTGCAGGTAGTAGAAGAAGGGGTGATGCAGAAGGCAAGCACCAGCCAAAGTGTAGAGGGTGTCCCTGTTTTCTGACACCAGCTGACACAACACTCCTTCCTCCTGACGACCCCTTAGTGGCCCTCAGAGTACTTGCAACAGTGCCCACCCGCTCTTCCCAGGTTCTCTCTGCTTGGCCTGATTTTGATGGCAAATTTAGGTGAATGCCTTTGACAATCAGGGAAATAGGAATTCATTTTCTGAGGTTTTTCCAAACCTTTCATAGCTGTTGCATGAACATCCCACAAAAATTCATTCTCTTAGCGGATGCCCTATTAACAGTGACAGTTATAGCTGAAATGAAAGGAACTTTTTCTTCATCCTCTTACTTTAAATATTGAAGCCTAAGCCACCATAAATTAGGACTAAGCTGCCCCACAAATCTGATTAACAGAATAAATCAGATGGGCTCTGTGTTTTGGGTAGCTGTCAGTTATCATTGACAAGGATGACCAAGGTCAGGGTGAGGGGTAGGCAGGAAAGCCTGAACAAGTTCATTCTCATCTGACTCCTGCCTCTTGTTTGCATCATCTGTTTGAATTTGTTCCCCACCAGACCTCTCACAGTAGATGCTGATAAGTGGTCATATTGGATAGAATTTTTTATTCACTATCATTCATTGCCTCTGCCTTTGTTCTTGTTGCATGGCAAAACGGAGAATGTGAAGAAGAGAGGCTGCAGCAAGTGATGTATACAATTCAGAGCCTTTGAGACGAGTTGATGGAGTTACATTACTCTATTCCAGAGATTTTCAACCTTTTTCATCTCCTGGCACACATAGTCCAATTATTAAAACTCCGTATAGGCATAATTATGGGTATAATTTTGATTCACTCATACCAAATACCTACTGTTGTGTTGGCCATTGTTATTTTTTTCTTTTAACCATTTAAGGGAAATAAGGTCAGTGACCCTGACTAAATCGTCAGGTATTGCATGTTTTAAGAACTCTGTGGCACACTGGTTGAAAATCGCTGCTCTGTCCTAATGGTTTCCCCTTTGGGTTCCATTTGCATGTTAGGAACTTTCAGGCTGTCCACAAATTCATCTTCAAATTCCCATGGATTATAAAAACCAAAGGGCCTGATCCAGAAGCTTAACATTGTTTCCAGTGCCAGAAGAAGGTTTAAAGGATTAGATCACGAGGAGTCCAGAGAGGATCATTTCTGTCTTAAGTAAGTAAATAACAGCCTCAAATTTGGCTGGGGTTCTCTTGCTGAAAAATCTCCCCTTTCTCATCATTGTCAAAAGGCCGAAGCATTATTATTTCTTACAATGACACTAGGAACTTTGGACCCAAGGTAAAGGTTGCAAGTGACCAAATTATTGGTTCACATAGGTATTGCTACTTTATATTAGCATTTTGCAGGGTTTCCTAACTTTCACATCCTTTTTTGATGTGCTCCCAAAGAATTTGGGAAAAGATGAGCTACCTCTCCTCAATATGTTTTTAATATGGTGGTCATAGACATTTTCTATGAAACAGCTGAAATCCAAAACAAAGTTTTACTGGGATAACATTAACTTCTGCCTATTGAGTGTTTATCTTTGGTCAGGTACTGTGTTCAAGTGTTCTGGTCAGGACCCCAGTATAAAACACGTGGTACATCCAAATGGGAGGGGTGAACAGTGTTTAGTGAAGGGACAATCTTGAGAAACCCACAAGGGAAGTTGCCTTGCCAGCAAGTCTGTCTTACCATTTATTGGCCTGAAGGAAGTGGGGTTTAAGGTTAGTTAGTGTTCTAGAAGATAGTCACTAGACAGGAAAACTGCTCTGATCTTCCAGTCTCCTGTATGTGCTTCCCACTGTATGTGAAATCCAACCAGAAGCCAGAGGATAAGGGAGTTGGGTGAATCTCATATTTACTTTATCATTACCATCACTATTTACAGAGAGGCAGACAGGTTAAGTAACCATCGAGGGTCACCCAGGTAGGTAGTGGTTGAACTCAGATTTGAAACCAAAATCTCTTTCTAGAGCCTGAATTCCTAGTTACCATGCCAAGCTGACACTGGGTGCCTCTGGGCACAAAGCACTTAAAGAATCCCAGAGTTCCTCTAGATCACTGCTGTTCTGCTTATCATTCTTAGCAATTATACATTTATCTGCAAGGAGTCCTCCCAACAGACTCTGTGTTCCAGGAGATTAAGGACCTTATGTCTATTTGTGCAGGTCTGATTTTCCTAACACAGAGCATACAATAGACACCAGCCAGCATTTTCTCTAATTAATGAATGAATTTATGGAAAACCTCCCAAGGACCAGGTGCTGGGCCAGGTACTGTCCTGCCTTGCTCCTTTCTTTAGGATGGCTTTCAGTCACTTTGTTCTGCTGAGTTGCCTCCAGGAATCATCTTTTCTTCAAGTAGAAGGTTCTCTTAATTCTTCTAGCCCAAATAGGCCAGAATTTGGAGTTCCAGGCCATGTCCATGAGGTAGTGGGTTAAAAGCATCCAAGAGTTACTGCAGTCCCTCCTCCCATCCCCTGCTCACCCTCTCTGCTTACCTTGGGCAGTTTCTTCCTCTCAGGGATGACGGCGCAGCTCCTCCTCCACTGCCTCCAGAGAAGAGAGCATGTGAGCCCTAGCTCCTGTGTTCAGTTTGCTGGTACCTTTGTTTCCTGCCTCTTCCTTCCCATGTTTCCCTTTTTCAATCTCAAATCCACAGCTGAAAGTTTATACTCTCTGCCTTAGGTTAGGCCATAGCTGCTCTTTCTTTTTCCCATTTTTCTAAACTGGGGAAACCCCAGCTTATTGAGCAATTGAACTCCATTAACCAAGACTTGCAGGAAGTTTGTTGTCCTTACGGAAGAAAGCCGGCCAGGGCAGTGCAGAAAGTATCCAGGGGCTGGTCTATTTTCTATCGAACAGAACATTCAGAAAAACAGATACCCAGTCACTCATTTCCATTGGCATCCTGTAATGGAAAAAGAAGAAAATAATTTCAAGGTTATTCTGTCCCTCCACCTTGAGATTTATGGAAATATCACAATTCTTTCACATACTTTGGATTACTTATGGTTTTTAAAGTTTTCTCAGGAAGAAAACTACCTTGGGTGTTGTTTTGGGAGAAGCAGTTCAATATGTATAGGAGACCCAAAAAGTGCACACACATGTGTGTGAGCACACTGAGGGGGCGACTCTTGAAATGTCATTTGGACCATTTTCCTGTCTCCAACCACTTCACATCATTCAAGATATATATAATTTTGGAGTAATAAAGTGTTTTAAAACTTTCTTTACAACATGTATGATGAACTGGTCTAAGAAACTTAATATGGTTAAAATCTAATCTAATTATTTTAACCCTAAAAATAATTTTAATATAATTTTTTCTTATGGAATGTTCTAACATACACAAAGTAGAGTGAACAGTACAATGAGCTCCTGTATACCCATCACTCACATTCAACAATTACCAAGATTCTGCTAAACTTGCATCATTTATTTCTTTTTACTTCGTGTTTTTAAGTTTTATTATGAAATTATTATGAAGCTAGTCATGTCATTTCATGCCCATATACTGCAGAATGCATCTATAAAAGTATGATCACTAGCTTCCAAAGCAATAATACCATTTAATAACAATTTTAAAATGTAATGACAACAACCATTATGCTTTTGAGTGAGGATCATGCACCAAAAACTTAACATATTGTTGCAGTCAGGGCATGCTTATGACAAAGATTGAAGTCCTTTAGCACTAGTTTAAAAGTAGGATTTGTGCATAACTATCTCCCTGAACCAATGTAAAAAATGTTGTCAGGTTGAGCCCAAGGGAATGAAAGTAGGAAAGGAAATTTGTTAACTTTAGGGGCTTCCCCAAGCTGCCATGTGTTTCTCTGACAAATCTGTAGCAAGAGAATCGCTGTCCCCCTTTGCTGCTGTTCCATCTTTTAAGTCCCTACATACATCCTACTCCTGTTCAGCTGATGGAGGGCTCAGACCTCTGAAGGTATGCCATCAGGGAGTCGTTGGGTCCATTTGGTTCCAAAGCTCAATTTTTGAGAATATGTTGCTACCACACCATTCCTAACACATGTTGGTTTTATGGGATTGAGTAGCCCATCTTTCTCTGTAATTGCTTTCTTTCCCAGTCTCATTCCTCTGATGCTGGAGAATTCCATACAAAGGGGTCTGCGCAAATATTTAGCATGAATAGTGAAATGGCTCCCATAAGGAGATGTGGATGCTTGGGGTACTTAGAGGTGAATGCAGCTTGGAGATGGACATGGAGATGGATCTTCAGGCAGGACTTATGACCTTAGACCTGTACCCAAAAGCAGAGACCCAGCTGCCATGTAGAACAGCTTCAGGAGGGCTCCATCCCAACAGGAAGGGACTGCTTTTGTTCTCTCTACATAAATATTTTGCTATGTTTTTATTCTACTCAGTCTGCAAATTAGTATCCTCTATGCTTTCTTGTGGTCTGAACAGGTGGCTTCAATCCAAGTGCCTTAAAAGGACTAACTAAAGTTTCTATATTCTGTTTTTAACATGTCATGGGAAGAGATCGAGTTGGCCCAGGACAGACATGCATCAGGTGTCTATGCTTTGTCCAGTCAAATGTGGCTAAGGAGAAGAGATGAAAAGGGCTGCACAGGTTGCCCCTGGAATTGGGGGAACAGTTCTCAGAGAAAGGATTTTATGATGGGCAAGCATACCTGAAAGATATCTACCATATAATCACTACAGCATCCTGTGGTTAAGATACTTTCATTCCATTTTACAGAAAGGTCAGTTGAGGCTTCAAGAACTATTTTTCCTCAGATTACATGTCTAGAAGATGTGGACTCAGGTCCATGTGACTCTGAAGCTGTTGCTAAACCCTAGTCTATATTATTTTCATTGTAATATTAATTTATTTCTTCAATAATTGTTCCTTCTGTTGTGGAGACCTAAGCAGTTTCTTATTTATAACCTTATCTTATTAGAAAATAAGAGGGACTAAGTCTATGTTTCAATGCGGGAACCACAGAAATCAGTTTAACTATTGCATTTCAGCTAACAGCTTAGGAATCTTTCCCTATAGATGGGTTTCCAAGGACAAGGGAAGTCAGGTTGTCTACGTTTGAGAGTCAGAAAACTTTTTTTGGAAAGGACAAAATAGTAGATATTTCAGACCTTGAGGGCCACATGGTTTCTGTTAAAACTACTCAATTCTGTCCTTTTAGTGTGAAATCCCCAAAGCAGAAAAGCTACATGTTACATAGATAATATATAAGTGAGTGAGCATGTCTGTGTTCCAATAAAGGTTTTTATGGACATTGAGACTTGAATTTTATATCATCTCCATGTTACAAAACACTATTCTTTTGATTTTTTTCAACCATTTAAAAATATGAAAACCATTCTGAGCTCACAGGCCACACAAAAGGGGGTGGCAGGACCCAATGGGTCAGTGGGCCATAGTCCGCCAATCTCTGATTTACATTGTTCTCACTATGATATTACTTGACTCATTCTATGAACACTGAGAAGACACCAGCTGTACATTAGGCATTGTGGTAAGCACCGATTGATGGAAATGTATCCAGATCTTGCTTTCACTGAACTATTAGTGGTAAGACAATATTAATTAAATTATCACACCAAAAATTACATGATGTTTACAATATAATAGTGATAAAGGCCATTAAAGAAAAAACAAAGGAATTTTGAGTAGGCGTTACTAGATTGGGGGGTCAGAAAAAGCCCCTACATGCTGCAGTAGTACTTTCTGGTCTCACCCACGAGCTCCACAGCTGAAATTAATATTGCCGACTGGCACCCATCGCCCTGGTGTGAGTGTCTACAATGGTTGTGTCTAACCAGCCTTATCCACTTTCTCAGCGATCTGGATTTTTATTGAGATGAGCCAATCTTACGTTTGTTTCTACCATATTTTATCTCATTTCTAATAAGCCGACTTTTTAATTTGTCCAGGATCATAGTGAATTGTACTCTGCTTCCTTGAGCCCTTAGAAACTCCTTCTAGTTTCATTTTGCCTGCTGTTTTAATCCTTATTAATCCTCAGCTCCTTCAGCCAGGCAACTGATATATTCTATGCTCAGAATAAAATTTCTTTCCTTCCTGGGTGTGTGGTTTTACTACAGTTCTAAGAATCTAAAGATTGTTTATTTAATTTTCTTTGTTCAGACAAGTAGCAAATACTTCACTCAGTTGGCACTAGTACAATGCCAATTTAAATAAATGGGTCAGAATATCCCAGGATACAATGCTAAGACGTAAGATATATTTCTCTCCAAAACATTCAGGTACTTGGTTCAGAATATGTCATAGAAATGATGGAAACTCATTTAATCTCAAAATTTCAGAGTCATGATTGTAAATATTGGGCTTGGAAAACATGAATTCAAATTTTAATCCTGCAACTTGACAGCTGGGTGGCTGTGAGCCCTTCTAGGTCTCAGTGTCTTCAAATGGAACAGTTGGATAACAAAGCTCCTGCTACAGAATTATAAGCTCAATGTTTACAGAAATCTCCTCTCATTAAATAGGAGCATCTAATTGCTTCTTTGATAATAATACTAGCAGAGTAATTTGATTAGTTGATTTGTATTTCCATGACTATTTGTAACATTCTGGGTGAAGACTCCAGAGAACACCAGTAAAAGGAAGATAATCAATGAAATGTACTTTGGTTATTGCACTGGTCACACAGTGAAGCAGTTTTTAAAAATGCTTAAAAATCCTTTGATATTCCTCTGGTTGAGAGGTGAAATCCAATTCCTGCCCCTCATAGGTGGGTGGGCTTATGTCTCTTTTGTAATCAACAAAATGCAGCAGAAGCAATGCTGTGTGACTTCTGAGACAACAACAGTTCCTCTGGATTCTCAGGGAGCTCCCTGTGGGGAAGCTAGAAGAAAAGCAGCTACCCTGAGACTACCTGCTGTGCTGGGAAAGTAATGTCCATGCTCCGGGCATCAGCCTCTGTGGAGCCCAACTGACAGCTGTACCACCTGGTAGCCAGCTGAGTGAACGACTTGGATGCCCAGCCCAGTTGAGCCTTCAGCTGACTGCAACTACTCATCTCTATGAGAGATCCCAAGAGATAATTGTCCAGTTGGGCCAACACCGAATTCCTAACTCAGGGAAGCAACAACAAAGAAACTGAAGCTGTGATGTTTAGAGCATAATTTGTTATGTAGCAATACTGCCATCAATAACAAGCAGAAAGTATCAGTAACCATAGCAAGTGACTATTACTGTAACAATACCAGGGGGTTGGTAAAGTTGCTGGTGGTGCTGGGGAAACAACACAGCTTTAAAATATTAGATTTATGCACATTAGTTGTGACTTACTTGTATCACTGGAACAGAATCAGATGAGAAGCATAATGAAAGCACTGGTGGATATCTAAGCCTTGGCTGCCTCCCATTCCCACTGGGATGTGGAAATAAAGCGTTAAATACAGCAGTGAGTCTCTTGAGCATATAACCATGACTGCTTACCGCTGTCAGCCAACATCTGGCTTTTCTTCTGTACATTATCTATGAAGCACTGACCATACCTGAACCTTAGTCACCACTTTAAATATCTCAGAACTTGGAGGGGTCTCTGTGGGGGTCTTTACATGTTTTCGTTTTAAGTAAGCATTTTTGGAATTATATACTGCAGAAAAGTGCACTAAGCATGGCTTGGTGAACTTTTTACAGGTAGAAAATACCTGGGGAATGAGAGCCCAGGTCTGAAAACAGAACATTCCCAGCTCTCCAGGAGAGCTGTACCTTCTTTAAGGCACTGCCAATTCTCAAAGGTAACCACCATTCTAACTTCTAACACAATAGATTAATTCTGCCTGCTTTTAAACTTTGTATAGAGAGAATCATGTATTATTTTGTTCTGGCTTTTTTTGCTCAATATTACATTTGTGGTATTTGGACATGTGGTCAGATGTGATTGGAGTTTGTTCATTCTCGTTGTATCACAGTATTCCATTGTGCACATACCATAATTTATTTATCCATTTTTGTATAGATGGTCTCAATTTATTTATAATATTTCATTTAACTTAATGAAGACTTTGCTGCTTTAGATATAATCAGTCCACTGAAGAGCTGGAGCATCTAATGTGGTAGGGTTTTTTGAATAAGTGCTTACTATGATTGAATTGTTGATCCCCCACTGTGAAGAAACATTGAATGGCAATCACTGTCTTTGATGAATATTTTATTGGCCAAAAAATGCAGAGTTGGCTCTATTCCTACCATGTTAATGATCCTAGGTGAATCATTTAAATCCTTTGGGCCTCAGTATTAATTGGAACACAGTTCTAAAACATGTCTGTGGTTCCTGTTGAGGGTTAGTTTATGACAAGGAAAACATTGAGCTAAGGAAATCATTGAGCAAGTGAGGTTTAACAGGAACATTCAAAATGAATTTTTAAACTACACTTTGTAGTTCTGTGGGTTTGTGAAGGTTAAATTCACATTAGCTTCAAAAGCCAAGTTAAGAGACAACTCTCTTTATGTGAAAATATCAAGTGACACTAGACTCATATTAGGAAATAAAGTACATGCAGTTCACACCTGTTTGAAAAAAAGCAAGATCATTAACACTTTCCAGCAGCAAGGATGACTGCAACAAATAAAGGAGATCTGGTATCAACAAGAGCTTGGGGCAGGAACAGGATGTGACATCTGGCCACAACTTGGACCTCCACCCGACTGCTTTTTTGTTTGAAACTTGCGGACTTTGTGTTAAACCTAATGATTCTCTCCACATGATTCTTTGTTTAGACTGCTTAACACACAGCTTCATGTAGTGCTATTCTAGGGGGAATTTTACCCCAGCAACCTCTAACCCAGCATCAGCTCTACACGTTGCCACAGGGGAATTCATTCTTTTAGCAGATAGTTGATCAAAACCTAGACATTTCTTTTTGCTTGGGTCCTTTTATGATTTGTGGGGACAGGTTTGTACTTAAGTGTACTTAAGTACAACAGTACTAACTGTTGTAACAAAAAAGTCCTCAGATATCAGTGGCTCAACATAAGAGACATTTATTCTATGTTCACATAACAGTCTAATGCTGGTATTCCTGGTCAAGAGGTTGGGCCTTCCAGGAGGCAATCAGCAGCTCAGTTTCCTTTCACTTTGTGTTTCTGCCTCCCTGAAACCTCAGGGTCTTTTGCAATTTAGGTGGCCAATACAGAAAGAAAATAGAAAAGACACTTCTGTCTGGGAAGAACACACATCTCACCCACTCACTGGGTGGAAACTAATCACATGGTCCTGCCTAGATTCTAGGGGCTCTGGGAAATGTAGGCTCTGGCTGAAGAGCCGCTTTCCAGTTAAGCACAGTGTCACAGAATAGGGAGCACACATTTTGGTGGAGAGCTAGCCATCTCTTCTTCAGCCTATGTTGGACACTGCATTTTACTTTATTTTACTCAATAACACCATAACAACTGCTAACACTTTTTGGCTTTTATTTATTTATTTTTTTTTAATTTTTATTTTAGTTTATTCAGTACAGTTTCTATCCTTTATTCCCATTCCAGCC
>CM052547.1:66539014-66772666 GCA_028533065.1 Trachops cirrhosus
TTCTGCTGTTTCATTGTTTGTGTACAAAAATGCCTTTGATTTCTGAATATTGACTTTGTCTCCTGCTGTTTTGCCAAATTCATTTATTAGGTCAAGAAGTTTTTTAGTCGAGTCTATAGGATTTCCTATGTACACTATCATGTCATCTGCAAACAGTGACAGTTTTGTTTCCTCCTTTCCAATTTGGATGCCTACTTTTTGGCTTTTAGATAAAGTATGAGAATCTAAGGCTTTAAAACTAGATGTACAAAAGTATAATTTTTATCTCCTGTAACTTGAAACAATTTCCATTTTGAAGCTCTGTCCCTCAGCAGCAGGATCATTTAATTGGGGGTCTCAAAGGTAGTCCCTTCCCAGAATTTATGCCAGGTTCTAGATTTAATCATTGAAATGTTGAGGAGCAAGGCAGGAACCTCATCATTGATTCATTTGTTGACATAGATCCTCATGAGATGTCCACTATAGCAAAAGTCATGCCCTTTGGTTCTAGTGATTCCTATTCTCAGGGAATGGGAATGGGAATGTTTTAGCAAAAATGAATTCCCTAGAAAATAGGTGCTGAGGTGGCAGGGTGTTCTTCCCCTTTGCTCTGAGATCCCACATCATTGTCAAGCACCACTCTACTAATTCTAACTTCAAATGGAGGAGTTTAGCTAGAAATCTTAATTACAGAAATCTTTCTTTCATGTTTTTGACCAAGGTGTTTTGTCTAAACCCAAATCCTCCCTTTACTCCCCCAGAAGTTTAAACTATTTCTTAAACATGAGAGGTATGCACTGCCTTTAGACCTTTGCACTTTTGATCAGTTAGGAATTCTCAGCACTTAAAATTTGAAACATAATCATCACTCAATAAATATTTCTGAAATTAGTTACTTTCAAGACAGATTATATAATCCCTATTTTACAGGAGGAATGCTATGATTTAGAAAGGCTGAGAAACCTGCAAAATTCCTAAAGCTAGTAAATGCAAGGACCAAGATTTTAACCCAGGCAGTCAGTCTACATTCATATTTATTAAAAAATATGCAATTATGGTGTAAATTCTGCTTTCTTCTCATTTGCTTATAGTGCATTAAAAAGAGCCCTGAACATGGAATAGGAAAACCCCCTCACTTATTAAATTTATGACTTGGGAGAAATCACTTAATCTCACTATGTCTCAGTTTCCTTTTCTGCAGAGTGAAATAATGATACATTTCTCACAGATGAGTGAGAGGTCTAGATGTTAATTAGCTTAGCACTGAGAATATAGATAATTGCATCTGTTATCTGCAGTCTCGACAATGCACAGGAGTGTAACATAACCACACAACTGCAGGGACGCACAACGATAAATTGATTACTCTCACATGTGGATTCAGCAGGGGTTCAGCTGGCAGCTCTGCTGATCTTGACTGAAGTCAAGGGTTATGCTGACTGTCAGCCAATCTTGGCTGGCCTTGGCTGGGATGACTGGGTGATTCAGCTCTGGTCCATTTATGTCTCATCCATTAGCCCGCAAATGGTGTAGTGGTGGTAACAAATGCAAAAGAGAGCAATGGAAACACATAAATTCTCTGAAGCCAAGGCTTGGAAGTAGCACGCCATCACTTCTATCGCATTTTGTTAACTGAAGCAAGTCACATAGCCTAGTCCAGTTTTAAGGACTGGAAGAATTGACTTTTCTCTCTTTAGTAGAAAGAATTGCAAAGCCACACAGCAAAGGACATGGATATATAGAGAAAAATAATTGAGCCATTAACATGCTCAGTCTTCTATAGTGAACAATAAATTTTAGTTCAATATGAGATGCATTTGGTCATATTAAAACATGGAATCTGCTTAACAATCCCTCTGGAATTTATTTTATCAACTTATTTTAGCCTCTTCCTCTTCTGTCCCACAGCTCTCCTCTGGAAAGGGGAAAGGTGGACAGACAGCTGTCAGTGGAGAGGGGCTGCTTGCTAACTAGAGACAGTCCCTTAGTGCCTGATTTCCAAAATGAGTAGATTATCCATGTTTGTCTATCTGACCCTCCCTCACTGACTTGTCTCTAAGTAAGGTTTGAGCACGTCTATATTCAGAGGGACAGGAAAGATTCCGTACACATAGTGATCTAGCTCAACTACCCAGCTCCTCTTATACTATACATGGGGCACAGTCCAAGTATGGGGGGCAGACCCTGAGTGTTCTCATGGACTGTGCTCACTACCTGACCTCTATGCTAACTCTGAAGATGAAGATGAGGTTATGTGAGCTCTGCAGCCATGGTATGGATGGGAGAGGCAGTGAGGGACTTCTGTTCTGGGCCCTTGCATATAATATCTGAAATAAAACATACCCCACATTACAAGGCTAATGTCATTTGAAATCCCTATCTGGTCTGTATGTAGTAGTATTTGTTACCCTCTGGTAATATCAGTATGACATTTTTTAGTGAACAAATTACTCTGGCCCTGTTCATTTAAACAGCATTTACCTCTACCTATTCTGGGTTTCGTTATGAAGTTTTTCTTACTTGACTTGGTTTCCTTAATTGTCTTTAGGTTGGTGGGTGAATAGTCTTGATTTACAGCCCACTAAAAAAATATCATTCCATACAGCACAACTTCAACTGGTAGAGCTTTCTGCTTAAAACCTGACCACATCTCTTCCCTTTACTGACTCCCGCATGTAATTTATGAAGATGTGTCTTTATGCACATGCTTTGTTGACAATAAATACGGAGAAATTTCCCTTTCCATTAAGTTTATGTCTAAAATGTTATTTTCAGTGCCCACAGAACACCCTATTGTACATGTGGACAGAATTTTATTTGACCAAGCCTTTTTGCCGAGCACCTGGATACTTTCTGGTTTATCATGATTATAAACAAAGGAGACAATGCCAGGTATCATATTTTCACAACAGAACCTTACAGATGAGCTACTGTTAACTGCATTCAATACTTCTACCATGCAGGTGGCAGGGTTGAAAAGCTGGATATTATCCCAGATAATATCACACACCTGGATATTATCCCAGGGTCGCAGCTCATCCTAACCTCTGTAGGCTATAATCCTCTACACGGGGGTGGGGGGGGGTGAGGGGGGTGTTGAAAACCTATATCGACATCTGGAGAAGGGTGGGAGCTCTCCAGTTTATTTCTATTCATTAGGATTTTTAATCAGTGTACCTCATTTGACCCCCTATGACAGCGTTATGAAGGAGAGACAGATGTTGCTATCACCACATTTCAGAAGAGGTTTCTGAAAAGTGTTTGGTTCAAGCCACATTTATATAAAGTGGTGGGGTTTGGCCTCCAGCTCAGGCTTTCTGACTCCAAGGAATGGATTTTCTACTGCAGTTTGATACAGGAACTGATGTGCTGTAACGATAATAGTAGCAGGTAGCTTCTATTTGTCTTTTATTATGTGCTAAACTGTGCTTTTAGTGCTTCACAGATTAATTTACACGAAGTGGCGTTATCATCATTATTATTTTACACTTTTTAAAAGTTTTTCAATTACAGTTGACATAAAATGTTATAGTGGTTTCAAGTGTACAACAGTAAACATTTGCATATCATATGAACTCATCACTTCAGTAAGTCTAGTACTCATCTGACGCCACGCACAGTCATTACAATATTATTGACAATGTTCCCTTTGCTGTACTCACATCCCTGAGACTGTTTTCGTATCTGGCAGTTTGTACTTCTCAATCCCTTCCTCTCTCTCACTACCTCCGGCCCCCTCCTACCTTTTTGCTGTTACTCCCCTTTTACGAAGGTGGCAACTGAGAGAGATTAAACAGTTTGCCAAGATCACACTGCTGATGAGTAATAGAGCTGTAATTTGAACTCAGTCAAGAACCCAAGATCCTAACTCCCAGGATGCACGGATAGGTATTGACTGATAGTAGGATACCGTAAGTTAGCCACAAAGTCAACCTATTGATATTACTAGGATTTATTATTGTCATGTTAAATCCTACTAAGTTCATCATCATCATCTTCCTTTCCTTTTTTCATAATTCTCCCGTGCACACACACAGTTGGAATGCCACTTGACCTACCTCCAGATTACAGCCTAAAGAATGTTCTTATCTAAACAAAGTAATCTCTTTTGGTAATCCTTTTCTCTCCCTGCAAATCCCTTTCGTGCCAAATCTCTTTCCGTTGTTGTCTCCCGATATAAATAGTAAATTAATTGCTCATCTAGATTTTATTTTCTTTAAAATATTATTTATTGTTTTCTTTCTATTGAAAAAACAGTATACATTTACTAAAAAAACAAGGGAAAACAGAAAGGTATGGGAACTGAAGTAAAACCCCCATAATATCTCTGCTGCCCAGAGATAACCTTTGTTAACACTTTTTTCTACTTTCACACACCATCCCCCATGCAATTAGGTCATACCACAGGATCATTTTGTGCCGGCTTTCTTCACTGAGTATACCACGAACACTCTCATGTTTTGTTAACTGTAATATGACCTCTGACAATTACATAATACTCCATTGAATTAATTAATATAGAAATTTAACTAATATGCTTAGATGTGTGTCCCATTCCTGATCATTTCTTTAGAAACAATCCACCCAAGTGCCATTGCTGGGTCTAAAGTGTATGTTTTCAGGCTCTTGGTAACAGTTGTTGGATTCTTCTTTAGAAACACATACCATGAGGATTTAAAGGGAATGCCTGAATCCTTTTGATCCTGCCTCTGCAATGACCTCAGCTGTTTTGTACTTTCCTGGTCTACAGCTGGCTGTTCTAAGTCATGAGGATAATGTATACAGTTGCTATGGGACCACTTACACCCAAGTCCCCACAGATAGACTCACCTCTGCTCCCTCCGAGGTTGTTGATCCCATTTCACAAGGAGAAAAAGAGACCCACCTGTTAGGAAATGAGCCCCTTCCTGCAGGTTCAGGAAGTCAAGCCTTGTTTTCTTTCAGCCACCTGGCACAGTACTCTGAAGAGGTCAGATGAGGCTGCCTTCTCTGATTCTATCAGCGCCTCACAGTGAGACTTTGAGTTTCCTGAGGACACATTTCTCTTAATTCAGCTTTTCAACAAGTTCAGAAATACTGGTGTAATTAGTTCTTCTTAGGACCTGCATCATAAAAGCTCTGCTAAAATGAAAGCTGGCGGTAAAGTTTTCAAGGTAAATGAAATCCCAATCTTAAATTGTGTCTGCTCACTGAAATTTTTATCGATGCAAGATGGTAAGACACAATGTCTGCCTTTAAGGAGGTCACAGTCTGGAAGAGGAGGCAGATAGCCAGACCAATATGCAGAGTCATTGGGACATATGCAATAAGCAGAATGTTATACAGGACCTTTGTGGCTGTCTTTGAATAATGGAAAGAAGGTAAATGCTACACAGAAACCACAGGACCAGCTTTGCTCCTCCAATCCCCTTCTCATCCCTCCCCTACTGCCTATATAAAAGGAATTAGTGACATTGGTTGGAGATTTTGGGATTGAGTTTCCAGATAGAAAATCAGTCCTTTCTGTAGATTATGGGGAAGAGGACACTCTCTCTTCCTCCCAGGCAGATGAGAAGGGCTTGCAGGGCTGTTTGCCCAAAGACAGAAGGACTCACTTTTTTGTGCTGGACTGCTCTGTGCGCCTGTTCTGCTTGCTGGACCTTTTGAGCACGTTAGAGCCATTGGTGAGAGCTGGGAGGGGAAGTGGAGCAGCCCCACCTGCCCTTGAGCACAGGGAAGGTTATCAAATTTCTGGGTGGCCAGTTGTACAACAGGATCTTGATTCGGAGCCATCTTTCTGTTACACCAATAACTAGGGAGGCAGAGAGATAACAGCAGCAAGAGGGCTGAAGATTAAGAAATAGAGGGGTGTCAGATGAGGTCCCCTGGAGCACAGAGCTTCCTACCATGGAACTGTGCCCTGGGAAATGACTTCACAGAGGCCCCTCCAGGAAATTAGCTCAGGGACACAACACATCAGGGCAGGATCACAGCAGCGCCAATTAAGATGCCCTCCCTGCTCCCACTTCCCTGAAAGTCTGGGTCTTGGGCTATATCCTCAGCCATTCTAAATTACTGAGCAAGAGTGACCCATCTGAACTACATACACATTTCTATGTGTTGTCCATTGCTGTGGCTGGAGACATTGTCTGCTCCACAAGTATCCAGATAACAGCAGGGAAGAGTTTTGCCTCAAGAGACAGAACTAGCGTCAAGTCATTAACTGAATAGGCTTTCCTCTTTGTCTCAGCTGCCAGTAACCTCAGGACCAAGTCCTTGCCCAAAGGTGGCAATTAGCCCATCCAGACACATCACCATTCACTCCTTTGAAGTGGCTTCTGCCCTTCTAATTGTGCTATTTGACAATTTCTTTCATTTTGCAAACTGCTTCAGGTCACTTTGAGTGTTGAGGCAAATTTTAGTTGTGAGCTTGAGTGTCCCAATGTGAAACGTGGGGAGTCTCACAGTGACTGTGCCCCTTAAACTTAGAACAAAGGGGATGGGCTGTCCAAATAAATAAATGACTAGAGTTTAGAGCAGACGCATCAACACGAGTCTAATTGCCAGCTCACTCTTATATACATGTTTATGTTCCAAGGTCTCTGTGCTTAGAAATAGCCCTGACTTATGGTATTTGATTTTAGCTTTAACCAGAAAACATTACCACCTAAAGCCAGCCAGGGTATCTTAGTAAAATTTATTTTTGTGATTAAATAAAATAATCCAAAGTAATATACAGGGTTTGGCACAAATAACGCCCCCTTTTATTACAAAATCATCTATTACAAAATCAGAAGCATGTAATTCTGTTATAACAATATCACACCCAAGCACACCATTGACATTTTAGGTGAAATTTCAAATTGCTGTCCATCTTGTGCAATACGTTCACATACCCTACCCACCACATTCAAGCAGGCATTACTACGTCTGCCAAACTCTGTATTTAAAAGTACAAGAACAATAAAATATTTTCCAAATTTCTTATGGGGCCCTGTTTGCTTATTGACTCACTGGGCACCTGCTATGGGCCTGACTCGGAGTCTACAGGCGGGAACATAATGGGTGTGGTTTTGTCCTCACAGAGCTTACAGGTTTTCCTGTTATTATTAACTCATTACCCATAACAACTTTGTTTTGTCTCAGTAATTCAGTAACAAATTACCACAAAATGTAGCAGCCTAAAATAGCCACTTATTTTTTGCTGGGTCAGAAATTTGGGAAGGGATCTCTTGGAGGCCTGTCTTATGGTTGAAGCCAGCCATTGGCTGGGCTAGAGTCCTCTGATGGCTTGACTAAGTGAGTGTCCACAGAGCTGACAGTGACTGCTGGCCATCAGCCAGGAGCTCATCTGGGCTGCTGATGGGAACACCTTCACTTGGCCTGCCCAGCATGGCGGTCTCAGGGTAGTCCTGTTTCTTACGTGATAACTGGCTTTCCCAGAATTAGCAAGAGAAGCAGCAGAAGCTGCCTGGGCATTCCTCATGGCTTTTACCTTTTCGGCCTCTTTGGAAGGTGAGTCAGATTTGCTGCATTATATTGATTATAAGGAAGTCATCAAGATTGACTCAGATGCAAGTGGAGGGGACTTAGAACCCACCTTTTGATGGGGAGAATCCCAAAGAATTCATGTTTTAAAACCACCACTATTGTTATGTGGAAGAGAGACTTTTCAGGTGGTGCCTGGTCTGCAAGATATATGTGACTGTTTGGGGAACCAGACTCCTCAGCAGAGGAGGCTGAGGCCACACTTAAACATAACTGGGGTTTGAACCCACACCAAAAAAGCCTCCTCCACTCTGCTTTTTCTCCAGTTTCTGTAAAGATAATTGAGGCAATGGTTTCTTATACATACCATTTAACACTAGCCTTCTTAAGTGCTTTTTTGGGACCAAAACCTAGACTGTCCAAACCAGTATTGGCACAATCCCTATAGCATGTTGGGAAAGAGGGAAACTTCACTGTGAAACAGGAGGTTTCTTGCATGGATTTGCCAAATTTGCCAATATATCACCCAAAATGAACATAATTACTCTTTGTTCCAGTGCATAATTAAGAGCCAAGAACTTACAGTTTCAAGAATAGCCAGTGTCACATACATGCCATGTTATAAAAACCGCCTCTGAGGTATAGTCACAGAGTCGTTAATCTCTTTCTACCCATACCCTTTCCTAGTTTCTTTTTAAAATTAAATTTGTCAGGTCCATTGGTTAATACCATTATATAAACTTCAGGGGCACAACATTACAATTTGATATCTGTATATGTAATTGTGTGCTCACCACCCAAAATTTAGTTTTCTTCTGTCACCTTATATTTGACCTCCTTTACTCACTCTGTCTTTCCCCCACCCCTCTCATAGCCACCCTTCTGTTGTCTGTATACACGAAGTTTTTGTTTATTGTGTTGCTTTTTGTTTTATATCCCACAAATATGGGTAAAATCATGCCATTCTTGTCTTTTCTTTCTGAATTTCTGATGTGTAGTCTTTGCTACCGCCTGGCTCCCTCCACTCTGGGAGGAGTCTTATTGGGAAACAAGATGTCCCTGGCACAAGTCTGAGAATCCTGGTTTCTCTTTACAGAGGTCTTTAAAAAAACCTCTTAAACTAACGCAACCTTTTGAATTAACTAGCGGTATAGAGAGAGTATGATATCACTTTTGCCACAACCCCACTGAGCAAGAAGCCTCCTAGTGGGCTGTGATTCCTTCGGTTGGAGTAGGCCCAACAGCTGGTACTGTGTGAGGATGGCTACTGGCCATGAACTTGTTTTGGTTTCAGACTGGGCATAGCTTGGCTGGCCTTCACCGAAGAACCTTTATGACTATGTTAAATGGGGTGAGGCAGAGAACTCCTCTAAACCAGAAAGGACAAAGGCACAGAAAATGATGTTGGCTAACATTAACTGACTCTGTAAAATATTAGGCCACTCAGCAGCCTTCACCCAGCTTTCCCATTTAGCTGTCACCACAACTCTGTGAGGAGCATGCTGTCTCTACATTAGAGATGAGACACTGGGGAGGTGGGGGGAGCGCATCTGAAAAATCTAGTCTAAGAATCATGGTTCTCCTTTTAGTAGAGCATTTCCCTGTACTGGAGTCCTGTGGTGCTCTGTGGCTTCCAGGGGCATGTGTCTTACTCCCTGATATAAGGTAAGGTGGTGGACCAGCTAACGATGGTGGACCAAGTAGGCTGAGATTTGGCACTGTATCACATTGGTCCTAATATCTCATTCTCTCTCTGCATACTACACTAGAGGCACTACCTCACTAAAAAGAAAAAAAAAACTGCTGGCAATACTAAACTACAGGCAAACAAATAAAAACAGGCCACTCACAAGAGGTCTCCCATGTAAGCATTCATTACTTTGGAGAATTCAAAATGGCCCTGGGCTCCAAAGCTGAAAAACCAATAAGAATGGATCCCATCACCCAGGGATGGACTCATTTTATCCAAGTTTGTTAATTTAAGAGGCATAGAGATCTAAATGTTGTAAATTAGCATCTACTTCTACTTTTTCTCCGTGCACAATGAAGGTGTAGGCTAAGTGGCTGGAAGGATGCAGTGTGGCCCTGTGTCATCAAACATACCTCATGGGGTCTGCAAGCAGTTTCCTCAAATGCAATGCTTATCCAGGGGTTGGTCACCTGCTCCAGGGAGCCAAATCTGGTCACGCCATTCCTTCAGGCACAGTCAATAAATGGTCTCTGAGAACAGCCAGAGTGCGTAGTTGCAATGGAGACCTTATGGCCCACAAAACTGAAAATATCTGCTTTTTGAGAAAAACTTTCTTGAACCTTGCTTCAAACTTCCAAATGCCAGTCATAGTAGGTAGAACAGTGTGGCTACCTCTCTCCTCCTCTAAGGCTCCATGCTCTTCCTAGGGTCTTCCCAGGGGTCATTGCATGCTTCCTGCTGTATTTAGGAAAAATCATACCTTCCCTCTTCATGTCATCTTAGTACCAGAACATGATGGAGGGAATCCACTTGTGGAGTAGAAGCTGTCCTTGCTGAATTGTTCCAGGGGACAGAAGTTGATGCAGAATGAGTGAGGTCTTGGTTGCATATTAGCCTCACGTGCCAAAGTGTTGTTCTAGCAGTAACTACTCTGAGAGTGGTCTGCCTTTCAGTGGGGAGCTCTCAGTCAAGCTCCCTGCACTAAGTCCCAGGGACTGGGGAGATGGGCCAGGATGGATGAGTGCTTCCTTGAGAGGACAGTGATTTAGGAAAATAGTAGGGGTGGGCTGTATGTATTTCTCTGGTAAAGTTTGGCTCTATTCTTGTTGGCAAAGCCATTATAATTTGGATCAGGAATGTGGTCAGGCACCTAACGCCCCACTGCCCAGCTTTTAGGTCAAGTCTAGTGTTTCTCAGTCCATTGACCTTGGACCATTAGATCTGTCTCAGCACCAAAGATTATTACAGCTTACCTCACACCAAAGCAGGACCAGTTTCTTTTTGGGATCTCTGTCATTACCTCTCCATCATCTCCTACCAAGGACACATAAGAGTTCTTCCCCACTGCCCAACTCCCCTTTAAAGATATCCAAAACACAGTACTTTTTAAATACCATTTCCTACGACCATGGTGGCAACAGACTTCCATTTATATAATTAAAAGAATGATTTGTGTGGGGTTTTTTTTATGGTAAAGGAAGATCTGCTTCACAGTGCATTTTAAAAAACATATTTCAGTTACAGTTGGCATACAATATTATATTAGTTTTAGGTATATGTAGTGATTAGACTTTCATATACCTTAGGAAGTGATTACCTTATTAAGTCTAGTACACATCTTACACATGGTGTATTTTTAAGTCTATACTCAAGGTAGCTAGAAACATCTCTCATTGGAAAGAAAAAAATGACTGAATTATAATCTTTAATAACCCAATTTTCTGGTAAAGGCTGTAGTAGTCTCAGAATCAGAAGTTAGCTGAGTAAGCAAGGAAACGAAACAATAGTCAAACTCCAGGAGAGCTGGGCTCAGATCTGTCATCTTCACCCTTGTTTCACCAGTCCTAGCACAGTGACATAATAGGTGCTCAATAAAAATTTGTCATGTAAATACATGATTAAGGCAAACAAGAATTAATGATCCAAGTGTAAAAGAGCCTGATATCTATATTTCACACCAGGGGAGTTCTTCTGTGTGGGATGGGCTAAAACCCCATGTCCACTTTGATCCCATTTTACTAAGGTGGGCACTGCTAAGTTTGTCTTTATATGGCTATTTTTTTTTTCTGTGTTTCCAGGGCTAAGCTATTCCTGTTCTACTTTTCACGTCCCTCCTTTCAATATTTTAATCAAGTTTTCATGCCCTTAAGCTAGTCTGTTTATCTCAGGAGGTAAGAAGGATTTTTTCCTTTGGCGCTGCATCTGTTGAAAAGCTCAGAGGAGGAAGTAGAACTCAGGTTTAAAACCTAAGATCTCAAACAGAGCTTATTAAGGTTGAGGGATTTAACAAAACTGCACACAAACCCCTGGATTTGTGTGACCACTTCTTTAGTGGACAGAGTCCAGATTTAATCAGATTCTTTAAAAGGCCCATGACCACAACACAGTTAAGTTGATAAGATTTCTCTTTTCTGTATAGTCTCCAACCCATTTGGTATACTGCTATGCTTTCTATACAAAATTCTTTAAGAATCAGCTAAAATAAGAACAGCAGAACTATACAGAACCCTTAAAACTGATTTATTAGGCATTAACTGAGCACCTACTCTATGCCCCTCACACTGCTGTTGATGAAAGTCCAGACTAAGAAAAAGGGTTGGGAGAGTTTATCTGAGCCAAACTGAAACAAGTGGTGGGAAGCAAAATCTCAAGGGATGGAGAAAATGCTATGAAGAATGGCAGTTTTGTAGCTTATTTTAATACATTAGAATCAAAGGAGGAGACATAAGGAGGGTTACATGAAACCCATTGGTAGTGGATTAGGAAGGCAAGAGAAAGCAAAGTGAGGAAATCTCTGAGATTGGATAAAAAGAAAAATGGGGAGACACATACTTCTTTTACATTGGTAGAGGCAGGATAGTTAACATAGTACATCGTGATGGTATGTGGGGAACAAGAGAACAATGTACGCCCCTGCTCTGGGTGGTACACCTTCCAGGGGTCTAGAAAGGAAATTACTGTGACATTTCAAAGGTATGTTATCTTAGATGCACAAAGATAATAGACACTTTCCAAGGTAAACATTGACCTCTGTTAAGGAAGCTTCAGGCCTAGGACATGACTACATGACATGACCCACTTTTAGTGAGAAATTGTTATCTTCAGGCCATCTGTGTGCTTGCTTTCAGTCTCTGAGTTTGTAAGGACCATTGTGCTGGCTTCTCCTGAGCTTGTCAGGGTTAGTATGTGGCCCCCTTTCTGTTTACGGTATGAGTACTTTAATCAGTTTGGGTGGCTATAACAAAGTACCATAGATGGGGTGGCTTATAAACAATAGCAATTTATTTCTCACAGTTCTGGAGGCTGGGAGTCTGAGATCAGGATACCAACTTGGTTGGTTCTAATGAGAACCCTCTTCTGGGTCGCAGACTGCCTGCCTTTCATTGTATACTCACATGGCTAAAAGATAGCAAACTAGTTCCCTGGCCTCTTCTTATAATGGCATGAATTTCATTCATGAAGCCTCCATTCATGACCTAATCAGCTCCAAAAGACCCCGCCTCTTAATACAAACACATTGGGGGGTCGATTTCAATATATGATTTTTGGAGGGGACACAAACATTCAGACCATAACAACTAAACAGTCAGGTATGAAGGCTAAAATGGAATGTCCTGCACGGAGCTTTTACTCAAGCAGGAAAAAAAGCCAAGTAAATGAATAGATGCTGTGCAGGGTTCCATTAGAGAAACATGCATATTGTGTGCAAAAACGGGAATCAAATTAGACCAAATGGTGAAGGGAAAACTTTTAGGTAGAGTAAGCTTTTAGGAAAATCTTTTACAGAGTCACAAGATATTACTCAGTCTGAGAAAAGAGGGCGAGGTATAGGGGTTATTCTAAAAGAGAAAATAATATGTATTTAAACATGGAGTTGTGAACTAATATTGTGGGACCTATTCTGAATAGGGCAGTGGGAAGGAAAGTTATAAATGTAATTTGAACCTTATTTACAAAGCTAAGTATTTAAGTAGACAAAGGTATAATAAAACATGTGCTTCAGAAAGCTCATTGTACAAGCACTGTTAGATGGATTAGCTGGGGTTGGAGTGGGGTTACAGTCCAATGGTGATGAGGTGATGGGAAGAAGGAGAATGGAGACAAATGTAATGCTTGGGAGATACTGATGCAGAAGGGAGAATGAAGATGGAGATTAACTGTGTGTGAGCAAAGGAAGTTTTGAGTCCATGGCGTGTCCCAGATTCTGTGAGGAATAGTTTGGATGATAGATCACAAAGTGCGGAAGACATTTTGAATTTACTTAAAATAAGTGCGGAAGACATTTTGAATTTAATTATAAATGCATTTAAGGAGGTTGAGGAGCCAGTGGATATCCAGATGGAGAGATATTCAGTAGACATTTGGATATGGGTTTGGAACCCAGGAGTCAAGACAGACTTACAAACATAGACTTGGGAATCCTTAACATATACATAATAGTGCAGTTTGGATAAAGGACCCTGTGAAAACTATAGAGTGAGAATGAGAAAAGAACCAATTTGAGAATTCTGAGGAGTGATGAAATTTAGAGATTCAGGGAAACATGAAGATTCTGGGGAAAGAAAGCAGTGAGCAGGATAGTCAAAGAGATTTGGGGATAGTGAACCGAGAGACCAGAAGAAAAGAAGATATCAACAGGGTGTGGTCAGTCACATCAAACCTTGTAGCCAAGTCTAGAAATCTAATCCCCTGGTTCTGTGGATGGTGCAGGAATATTTTATTTGGTTTTGTGGAACCAAAACCCACTTGCTTTGGTTTCTTTGGCCTGGGGGAGCAGAAGTCAGACTGGAGGAAGTTGGGGCATACATGGGAGATGAGAAAGCAAAGAGAGCTAAGGATCTTGGCTAAGAAGGGAAGCAGAGAGCAAGGGCTAGTGGGAGAAGTTGTGGGATGAAATGAATATGTTTCATTGTGAAGACTGGAAAGGATTTAAAGGCATTGGCTCACATACAGGATTCTGTAGAAGAAATGACAAACAGTGGAGTTGACTTGAGGGCAGAGGCTCTGAGGAGGCAGGAGGGGCTGGTTGAAAGAATTCACTGTGGCCTTGGAAACATTACACTAAGTGAAAGAAGCCAGACCCCAAAGGCCACATATTGTGTTGTATGAGTCTATTTATACAAATGTTTGGAATAAGCAAATGCATAGAGACAAAAATAGATTAGTGGTTATCATGTTAGGGGCTGGTAGAAGGGGAGAATGGGGGGTGATGCTAATGGTACTAGGTGGTTGTTATTTTCTGTTTTTTTGGAATTAGATGGTAGTAATAGTTGCCAAACTTTGTGAATACACTAAAAATCACTGAATTACATATGTTAAAAGGTAAATATTATAGTATGTAAATTACACATCAATTTAAAAAAATTAAAAAGAAAAAGGGAATGCACCTTGAGGGGAAGGAGAGATATTGTAATCTCGGAAGCAAGAACACCAAGAAGAGTATGAATGACATGCTACCACTTGGCTGGAGAGCAGTATCGGCTACACAGTTTGGGATGCCCAGTGAAAATCAAAATGTGGACCCCTGTGCTCCCAAAATTTAAGAATTTCAAGACAGTAAAAACATAGTATTAAAGCAAGTGTGGAGTCCAAAGTGACTGCACAGGTCACACACCTAGTAGCTGGCCCTATGGGAGGGAGAGCTAACCAGATAGATTTTCTCATGGAAATAGGAAGTGAGAGGAGTACTGGAGTAGCTGAAATGAGAGAATGGGCGTATATTTGGAATTGTCCTTGTGGGGAATAGAAGAGAGAACTGACTATGGACTTGAAAGAGAATAACTGGACAAGGATGAAAGTGTGGCGTTGGTCAGAGACCATGAATTTGTTGTAATATGGTTGTGATTTTCCACTAGTGCATCACAAAAAACTAGTTATAGGGCTTACAACAACTGGAATGGTAGAGGTGAGGTTTTTTCCAGGCAAATGTTATTGCAGATCAAAAGAACAACCAACTAAAAGTTAATGTTTAGGCTAATCAGAATTTCTAGATCCTTAAGGATAGGTTAGGAAAATTACTATGGGTGGAAGGTGCTCATATAACATCCCAAAGTAGAATGGCCTGTGAGTCAAAGTCTAAATGAAGTACAAGTGTAGAAAAATGAGGAGAAAGAAAAGAGAGTTGAAAGATTGTGGATTGAGATAATGTTACTGGAATTCAAGGTTTTAGGTGTGGGGTTCTGGGTTTTGAAAAGGCCAGGATCCACTTCTGTTGAGTTGAGGCCACTTGAAATTGTTACTGACTTAACTCACAGAGCATCAAACCTCAAAACATGTTAACCTTCAGATCTAATTGGGACAAGTTATTCTCCTTCATGGAAGGAACGTCCTCGGCTACATACAGCAAATTTGGTGTTGATAGATGCTGCTGCATATGGTGTGACAGATGGGCTAAGTCGGGGAACATGTTTCCCTTGTGACAGAAGTGTTTTCTCTTGAAAGTTTTGCTCCTTTATGGGTATAGCTGTGCTTCTCACAGTCCGCACCTCCCCCGCTTCTACTACGGAGAAAGGGTGTGCCGGGCATGGCATTCAGAGGGAGAGGTGGAACCGACTGGTATACAGCTGTCCAAAGAACCACAAAACCCTTTCTATTCTAATTTCTCTAAGTAAATTTTTCCTAAAAGTTTATGAGAGCACAAACCATGAGCTTACACACTGTGACGGTAATACAGAGAGCCCATGTGCCCATCCAGTCACAATGCCCCTCAGTGGGTGATTCTACATCACTACATATTGTTACTGTATCCTGATTCTATAGTGACAATTACTTTCCCCCATTTTGTATTTTATAAATAAAATCACACACTATACATACTTGTGCATTTGTCTTCTTCTGCAGAACATTACGTTTGTGAGGTTCATCTGATTGTTACTTTAACTTGAGTTTGTTCATCCTCTTTGCTGTATAATATTTCCCAGTATAAATACACTACAATTTATTTATCCATATCACTGTTTCTGGACATTTGAGTTGTTTCTATTTTGGGGCTACTATGCATAATGTTGTCTTAGACATGTATTTTGTTTAACATACATTTCCATTTCCATTGAGTCCATATTTAGAATTACTAAGTCTGGGTGTGTGCATACATATATATTCAGTTTTACCTAGTACTGCCAAAGAGATTTCCATAATCATTGTATTAATTTTCATTCTCTCCAGCAGTGGTTAAGAGTCCCAGTTGCTCCTCATCTTTGTCAACATTAATTTTTTGTCTTTTTAAAAATTTAGTCATTCTTTTGGGTTGTGTAGTGTCACATTTTATTCTCTTTTATTTGAATTTAATGTGTATTCATTAAATAACATCTGTGTGTCTAGTGTTGTACTGGATTCTGAAGGACATTTCTAATGTCATTTTTCAGAACTCTCTAGTTGCCAGTGAGAGAAACCCGGCTGGCAAAGGTGACAAAAGAGAGGTTGGTTGCTCATATAACTAAGCTGCGGGAAGTAAGCTGAAGCACAGCCTGAACACTGTCAGGACTCTCTTGGTCTTTCCTCTCTGTTTTTCTCTGAGTTTTAGTTTTATTCTTTCCTACTGAAGGCAGGCTTCTTCACCTGGCTAGCCACATGGGCAGTGGCAGGACGGGGCTTAGTCCAAGAACCAGGGAGGAGAAATGTAGCTCTTTGACATCAGTTCCAATGATAAACACCCTGCAGAAGTAGTCTTACTGGAATAGTTTGGGTTGTGTGCCCATCTCTGAACAGTTCTGGAGGGGAGTTGGGTAGGAAGATGGCACATAAGTTTCCGTGAGTCACACTACCCAGATGAACCTAGCCCAAAATGCTGATTTGCAGAATTGCCAGTAAGTAAAAGACTGTTGCTTTAATCCACTTAAATTAAATTAAATTGGTGAGTTGTCATAGAAATCTGGAAGAATATCTTCTCTTTTTAAAAAATCACATGATGTGAAAATACTGGCCTGTATTCCTGTTTGACAACACTTGGACTTGAGCAGCTCTGCCTCCCTTAGATGAGAGCTGCAAAATCCAATTTGCTACAATTCCCAGAACTCTCTATTGTCTTATACCTGGCCTAATTTACTCTTTTGCATGGTCTGATTAGCCCCTATCTGCATATTAGTTTGCAGCTCTAGGTTAGGTTGTGGGAGTATGTATCAGGGAGAGGTGGGGGCAGTAGAGTGACTTGAGTGTGGAGGCTGGAGGTTAAGAAGCTGAAGGTTGCAAGGGAAATTTTTGTATGAGAGGATTCAGAAGACTTTGCAAATATAAAGTATCAGAAGATCTTGATAACAGAATAGTTACTCATGATGAAAGTGGAGAAATTAGTCAAATGAGTTATGAGGGTAGAATGATATGTTTGGTTTATAAGTAAAGTCCAACTTCTCCCTTAGAAAATAAATAGCCTAAAATTACCATATTTTCCCATATATAATGTGCTCCCATGTATAATGTGCATCCACATTTTTGGCCCAAACTTTCGGGAAAAAATCTTTCAATTTTTTAATTCAACTTTTTATTTATTTATATTTAGAAACAAAATGAATGATCATATTCCAGGGTATTATTTTGCATACAGATATTGTTATTGCTTTCAACAATTACACTTTTAAAACATATGCATAACTAAAAGAATTAAAACATAAAGATACAAAATTAGTACTACCCATGTATAATGCACATCCTTATTTTTCCCTAAAAATATTTGGCTAAAAAAGTTCACGTTATACATGACAAAATATGGTAATAACATTCACTTTTAATGATGAATTGATTATTTAGGGTAGAAAAGTTTGTTGATCACTTAGGATCAAGGGTCTTCTGTTTAGTTAATGCAGGTTGTTGAGTATCTCATTAGTTGTGGTGTAATAAATAGCCCCAACATTAGTGTCTAGTAACAATCACGAACATTTTCTTATTATCTCTCCTGGTTCTGAGGATTGACTGGGTTTAGTGTGGCAGCATGTCTCACAGGGTTACTGTCAGACTGTGCCTGGGACTAGAGTCATCTGAAGGTTTCCTTGGGCACATGTCTGGTAGTAGATGCTGTTTGTTGGCCTGGAGCTCAGCTGGCCTCATTCACTGGAACACCTACATGTGGTTTCCCCACATGGCATGGACTTCCTCGCAGTATGGCAGTGAGGTTCCGAGAACAAAATTCCCAAGAGACCAAGGCAGAAATTAGTGCCATTTTTATAAACCAATCTTGTAAGTCTTATAGTGTCACTTCCTCCATACTGTGCTAGACAAGGGAGTCACAAAAGGTCTGAACATGTTCAAGGGGGGAGGATATAATTCTGCCACTTGATGGAAGGAATGTCATAGTCACACTGTAAGAAGAGCATATGAAATAGGATTTGCCATCTTTGGAAAAGATAATCAGATACACATACATGGAAACAATAAAAAAATTTGGTGTGTTTCTAAGAACTGACAAGATATGAACCTAAGAGTGAAAGATTATAATAAATACAATTTAACTGACCAGGTTTGTGATTCTGAACTGAACTGGTTTTCTGCCTCAGGAATAAAAAGGTAAACTCAGATTCATAGAATTACTATAGTGCACCAGGCACATTCCTTTGACCTCAGACAAAACTGAATTTAACACATTCCGAGGAGATTTGTATTTTTTAATCATCTTGCCCAGAATGTTTCTCTTTCTGTTCCAGAAATATCTTAATACTAAATATTCCAGGATTCACTAACTTTAAGATCATAGCAATAATCTAGGCCAATGTTGCTTTAATAGTAAAATCTTATGTCCAAAAAAATGTATGTTAAAAATCATCTGACATTATATATAAAAATGGTCAAAACACAGACACTCATCTTTGCACCATCCATCCTCTGGATGTTAACTGCAACCGGTGTAGGTTTGCTGAGCCATTTAGTTGCCTCCCCCTCCTGCTCCTACCTCCCTCTCCCTCTGTGTTGCCATTAAACCAAGGGCTCCACAGAATCTGGTTTGAAAATCAGTGGCTGCTTAGAATTCTGAGCAGATTAGTGAGAATGGTTAGGAGGAAGCATTTGAAGTACCCTCAGCATATCATTATCATTATTGTCATCACCTTTAGAAAACATTAAAAGCCTAAGTGTTTGTTCCTGCTCTGTGCAGGGTCAGATGTAGAGTTAGCTAAATAGTTACTTCATTCTAAGAAAGACAGCCCTGGCTGACAAGGCACAGAATGAAATAATTTCACAAGTTAGTGGAGTGAATATTTTCTTACCCATTCTCTCCAAAGTACTTACTTTGCCGCAGCCAATAGTTCTGAGAAGAGGGAATGGGTTTGGGAATGGCTGGCCTCCTATCTATTTAAAACTCGAGGAGAAAGAAGCACAAGCTTGGAGAAACTGGAAGGTGGGTCCTCTTTATTAGAACCGAACTTCTCTTAGACATTGGCTGCCTCTTCATGTATAGTTGAAAAGTCCATCACAGGGGCCTTTACACTTTGCTTTAACCATGGTCTTCTAGTCCAACATCTTGTTAAAGCACAGGCTCTGATCAGCAGGTCTGGGGAAGAGATAGCAGTCTACATTTCTAACTAGCCCATAGATGTTATCCATAGACCACACTTGGGGTAAAAGGGTCTAGAGAAACATTCTTATTGAGTTTCAGTGTGGGGATTTACGTCTATGTGGATGAGAAACGGAATACTTGAGAACTGGCTCAACTGCAAGCAGTGACAAATTCTACTTCCTAGTGCTTAGCTATGGCTAGGTAAGGTTATTTGTTATGGATGCTGGTAAAGAAATGGAGGATATACTTTATTATATCTATGTGATATATATATATAAAGAATATTAAATGATAAAGTATATAATATGTATATATGTATATAAAGTATATAAAGTATATAATATATAATTTATAATACATACAAAGCACACACATGTGTATATATGTAAAACATTTTTCATCTAGCAAGAAAATACTATTTATTCTTTCTTGCTAGAGTAATATAGAACAAATTTCACATTGACTTTTGAAAAATAAGGCTATGTAAAGTAACTACATACTTTAGTTTCTTCATTCATTAAATCAATAAGTATTTATAGGGTCTCTATTTTATCTCAGGAATTGTAAGAGAAACAAGATAATGTCCCTATCCTGGGATAGGGGATAATAATTCACAGTCTGGTTCAAGAGACAAACATTAATTTCTAAGTTGTGTGGCAAATTTTATAATAGGTATTTCTATTGAAGTTCTTTTTCAATATTGAAGGAAGTGTCCTTGACTCATTATCAAGCCTGAGAAGGCATTTCTATTTACAAACTCATGGCTGAAACTTTCAACAATGCAGGTAAGAAATGAGAAGGAATTCTTGTCCTGGCAAGCACGTGACTACAACACATGGCTACTTTCTTGATAGAGGAGATGGTCTAACATTGAGAAGCCAGAATTCCTGTATGTTAAATAGCTTAAGTAACTGAAATGAAACCACCAATTCTTGACAATCTGCCAGATTAAATCTCTTGTGAAAACTGACTTTTGTTGTTTTAAAATAGTGTACTTCTCTTTTTTCTGAGACCGTCTACTCAAAATTTGAGCTTGGTCTGTGGCCATTAGCTAAGTTTTTACTCTCCTGTGTAGGCAATGGAGAAGTCTTGAAAGCAATTACATATTCTGTCCCCATAATAGCATCTGTTCCCTAAGGAGTTTCTGGTAAGTTTCTATCTCCCTCTAGTATTCTCATATCAATAACCGGAAGGTTTATCAGACCACCCAGAACTGTGACCACATCGATAAAGCCCTGTGAGAGTAAAAAAAACCTGTACCCCCTCTAGGGAGTTGAATTACAAAGACAACATCCCTTCCACCCAGCTGTGGTCCCGTGTCATGACTCAGGGCTTCATTTCACCCTCCATTACCCCATTGGTGAGGGGCCACAGACTGTGCAAGCCCATGTAGCAATCCTAAATCTCCTTAATTTAAAAGTATTCCCCTTGGATTGGATGGACACCCAGTTGGATAAATGGCAATCTGTTCTGCATTCCAGATAGCTTGGTTAATGCTCTCAGGGGATCAGACATTGCAGGCGCAGATTAGCTAGTCAATAAAAGTGGGCAGAGACAAACTGAAGTTCAGTTAAGCTTCTAACAGCTCAGCATAGCAAGCCTACAATGAGACTGAGGGGTGAAGAACATGTTTTAGAGGGCAGCTACCTGGTTCCTTGAAATTTGTCACTCATTCCTGAGAGAGGATGATTTAGGGTGGTCCAACTCAGCCTCCATCATCTTTTTAATTCTAACTTGTACCCAGGGTACATGGCAGAGAAATCTCCAATACTATATGTCCTGCCTCAAGAAACTGTACCATTTCCAAAAGACCAATTCAGTGGACTGGCACTAGGTGAGTCAGTAAGCTTTAATGTTTTTTTCTAGGGGACGGAACATAAATGAAAAACAAATTTGAAACATGGCTTATCTAGATGATCTGAGTCCTTTCCAACTGTGACTGTCATTAAGAATTGGCAGAGAATGGTTGAGTACTGACTTGTCTACAGATTTCATTTTCATTGTATCATTTAATCTTGCCAATGATACTGGAAAACAGGGAATTTTGTTCCTGTTTTATAGTTGAGGAGATGGGCTAATAAAAACCAAGTAGCTTGTCCAACTAATTAAATGATGGGGCTGAGATTTGAACCAAGGTCTTTATGCCATGGTTCTGTTTTCTTAATTACACAGCGTCTTTGAATATAATGCTTGATGTGGAGTTCCAGGCCCAGTACAAGAGCCAACTCCTATCCAAGGTGTGTGGAAATTGACCAAAGCAAGCTTGACTAGGGCATCTATTTTTCTCATCTGCATCCACTGCCTGTCCCCTTACCAGGGCATCCATTGTTTGTCTTCTTAGGTTCCAGGTCTTTTTTGTGATTTTTTGAGAAACAGATGGGAAGAACTGGAATAAACCAATTAATTAAATAGTTGCTGTGACATGCAGGACTTTAAGGAGCAAGATGAGGAAGACAAGTGTGTTATGTTATGCAATAAAATTTACCCCTACCTCTGACACCACTCTGAGTCTTCTTGTAAGATTTTAAAATAAATTTACTTCTTAAAAATGAGGGACTTGTACTTCTCTGGAATGTGATCATCTACCAAGATTGGTCATGGGTTGACCCAATTATCTCTGGGTTCTACAACAAATAAGGAATCAGAGAGCCTGAGAATGTCTATCCTATCTTGTCAGTTGACTTCTATTATTTACTTCCCAGGTTTTTCATACCTCTAGGTTTCTGCTATAAAACATGAGGTTGTGTGTGTGTGCTTCAACTCAGGCTTGAATTGACAACATATTCACTTTGTTCCATGGTTTCTTCAGAAAAGAATATTTTCAAGGAGTTTGTGCCCTATCCCCTAGCCCCCTGCAGCTCAACCTTGAAGAAATAACCTACCTACATTGACTTTCCTCCTTAAAGGCATCAGATAGTGGAATAAAAAGCAATATTCATACCAAAGAAACCCCCAAGGCACTATCTACTGCTGATTGCCATCAGGTTGGTGTCTGTTTATGTGCCGAGATATTTGTCTGCACAGTCACAGTTGCAGATCTGGCCCAGGGTGGCGTTCTGTTCAAAACAGCCTGTGTGGGAGCAGGTACCCAAGACAACTGGGAAAAATTGAGGCAGGGCACAGATGAGATGGAAAAACCATATGGTAATTGCTCACAAGTCATTACTTTGAACATCTTAAATCGGGCACTTTGAATGTCTTCACTAAGGTCATTAGTTGTGTATGGAGCAAAGGCTTATTTTTAAAGTTTGACGGAGCCCAAGGAATGCTTTGTTCCTAATATAGAGCACTTTTCCTGAGTGGTTCCAAGTCTCCAGCATCTGCTGTCACCCACTACATGCTTTTCAGCAGGCCAAAGTCCACTTGTGGTGAAGTCCCAGAGCCTGGCAGCCCCAGGGGGAGCCAACAAAGTCTGGGAGAGAGGTTGTTAGGAGGATTATTTAGAAAGGAAACCAGCTTTTAAAAAAGACATCTTGGGTATGAGAGTTTGGATTCTATTTTGCTAAGTATTCACTGCTCTCCCCTTTCTATGGTGGGTAGAGAATACTTCCTGGCCTTTTTGATACTGGGGTCAGCCAATGAAATTTTAGCATTTATGAGAAAGGCTGAAGCCTTAACTAAACTTGTACAGTACAGCCTGGCTCTTCCACTAGGGATCTGCAGTGAAAGGACATTCTCTTGGTAGCTGCTGCTCCTAGAAGAGTAAACTTGAACTCAGTCCTCAGTCTAGTTGACCCACAGTCTAAAGCAGACATATCCAGCTAAGCCCAGCCTTCGTTAACCAACCCCTAGATCTGTGACTGTGATGTTAATGCTTGGTGTCTGAGCTATTTGGATATTTGTTACATGGCATTATTGTAATAGCTGACTAATATATGGAGTTAGTGATTTGTATTTTTTGCTGCATGTGAGTTAACATCTATGTAAACTAATAGGGTTATGATAGGGTTAAAAGTCCTACACAAGGTATACAAAGAGAACTTCAATCAGCTTTAATCTGAAATTCTGAGATAATTGAAAAGAGTGGTTTCTAACAGAGTGGGCTACCCTCTAACAGGCTGCCCCCAAAGTGAGCCCATGGAGAGCCGGAATTAGCAGGTGCCTAACAGTGGCAGCAAGTTATCTAAGTTAGTTTTGACCCATAAGCCCGAAGAGTTAATTGGAATCTTATAGCTCACAGAGACTACAGACTACATTAAAAAATGTCTAAAATGTTTTAAATTTATGTTGAAAACTTTAACTTATTTAAGTTGAAAATTTTAAATTTAACTTAGATCTTAAAATTTTTGGCTTCTCTTAAAAAATCAGAATGTCAGAAAATACTGGGCCTGCATTTCTTTCTGAAAATAAATATGGAAGCTGAGTATTTGTTCTCTCTGGAATGAGTGTGTGCTTTTCAGTTTGCTGAAGCTCCTGCCATGTTCTATTACTCATTTTCAGTGGTCTCATGTGTTTTTGTTACTTACCTTATTCTTGTGGGCACTGAAATTTGTAACATCCACTACCTCACAACCCTTTCCTCATTTTAAAGACATCCCCAGAGGTAAAGAAAGGCCCAAGTGCTCAGAATAGATGTTCAGTAGGATGACCTTACATTAGTTTTGCCCAGGACAGTCTTAATTGATGCCCATTGTCCCATTGTCCTGAGGTAATTTATCAGTTTGTATGAGAAAACAATAGGGCCCTGTCTGACAGTTGATGCTGGCTTTCAGCTGGGACCTCAGGAGCACTTGGCTTTCCATATGGTCTGGGTTTGCTCACAGCATGGTGGCCTCTGGTAGTTAGACATATGGTGGCTCAGCATGTCCCAGGATACAAGGCAAAAGCTGTGTCATCACCTTGTTTGACTTGACCTTGGAAGTCATGCAGCATTGCTATCATTTCATTCTATTGATTACAGTGCTGCACGGATTCAGGGCAAGAGACACAGATACTACCGAGTACTGAACAACTTAGGAGTTAGTAGCAAAGAGAAGACTAGAGGCATATCTGCTTCTTCTACTTAATGTTTATTCTTCCACTCCAAGAGGCCCCATCTGCCTCCATTCTCAATCCTATTATCTTTTACCTCTCCAATCTGATAACATACGGTGTGAGCACCTATGCATTCTATGAGAGCAAACCCATGAACATTCTTCAGAAGGTCTTACAAAATCTTGGAATTATGTACAAATCTGTTTTTTATGTGTGTAGCAGTCATAGTTCTATGTTGCATAAGTAGTTCAAGAATTTATTAAGAGAGTTAGATAGCTAGCTCACAGCATCCCCGAAAGGGTCTGAGGATCAGGCTTGGCGGCTACACAGCAAGGACAACTCCAAAGTTACACTGCTCCAGACAGTACCCTGTGTCCCGAGGACAGAGTCACCATGCCTCACGCAGCTGCCACGGAGCCCAGCATGCCAAACCCTTTCCCACCACGGTCCTTGAAACCTGTGCCTTTGCCTTCATCCCAGCCAGAGCAGATCCGTGCAGTGCCTGCTTCCCAATGTTTTGTGCACGTTTACCTGAATGATTGATCCTAGGCCACGGTCTGTGCTGTGTTTTCAACTATGGAAAGTGCTTTTCTAGTGTCTGTTCTAGACATGCAGGTTGATAAGGTAGAAAAACCCTCAGGCATAATAGCCGTGTTTAGAAGGTGCTGAGAGGCAAAAAGCACAAAAGAGTCCACTGTGCGAATGTGCATGGATGTGTACTTTTCTGAATCATGTTCCCAGTTTTCCTCAGATCTTCAACAAGGTCCCTAATCTTCACACATTAAGAATTGCTGTCACATGCACTCTCTTTACTAGTCTATGTGTTTGAATCCATTTGTATATGAGTCCATTACACTTTACAGAATTGAGGACTGTGAGGTCCAATTATCTACATCTCCCTACTCCAGTAACATAACCAATTAGTAAAAGCCCAATAGATAGTAGAATGGTAATTTTGTTTCATTGCTAAATCTGTTTTCTGTCTCCCTTTGGAATGATGGTAAAGTATAAAGTATACTAAAATCTGGATTAACAAGTAGTTATTTTAATAGATTTTGTTTGACGACTACTTTGAGAACAGAACAGCAAAAACAAAAGAAAACAAAAATCACAGGAAAATCCAATAAGGATTTCTTCTAAAAATATACTTTGAGGGGTGTTTTATTCTAAGAACACATTCAGCTCAATTTTCTGTAATTTCCAGTGCTTGACGTATGAGCAAATTCCCTGTAGACTCAAAAAATGCTCAACTATTTTTAAAAATCAATTTTCGTCACTATTTACAGATGGTAGGAATGTAGACTAAAGCGTTTTGGGGGATTCCACACAACATATAAAATTAGAACTTAAAGGAATTTCCAATCTGAGACACAGAAAGGGTAGTTTTCTGCAAGATCAGCAAGCTCATGGCAGGGACTGATCTGGAACTGAGGACTTCTTATTCCCAATTTGGCATTCTCTCCTTTATATGCTCTCAGGAAGGTTTGTAACAAAAATTGTGTTTCAATTGGTTACTGCTATTTAACAAACTGCCAAACAAATTGAGTGGCTCAAAACAAAAACCACTTACTAATGTTTACAAGATTGCAGATTGGCTGGGTGGTTCTGCTGCTTTGGGCAGGTCTGCCACCCATCTGGGTTTAGTCATGTGCCCAAATGCAGCGGCTAGTTGGCTAGGTGGCTAAGCTAATCTTGATTAGGCTCTATCACACACCTTCTGCTACAGCTGAGAAAATGAAGCCAGCTCTGTTTAGTGAGGTCTCTCATCCTCCAGCAGGCTAGCACAGACAGGCCTGGTTTTATTGTGATCTCAGGGTTCCAAAAGATAGAGGTTCAGGAAGTAGACAAATGGAGTCATCTCATGCTATTAGCCAAGGCCCTTCCTAAGGCCAACCCAGATTCAAGGGTGGGGAAGAGACATCATCTCTTAATGGGAGAATCTATTGTTGCATTACAAAAATGTAGAGGCTGTGATGAATTAGTGTCATTTTTTTTTAAAGATTTTATTTATTTATCTTCAGAGGGGAAGGCAAGGAGAGAGGGAGAGAAATACCAATGTATGGTTGCTTCCTGTGCATTCCCTGCTGGGAACTGGCCTGCAACCCAGACATGTGCCCTGACTGGGAATCGAACCGTGATCTCTTGGTTCACAGGCCCGCGCTTAATCCACTAAGCTACACCAGCCAGGGCTAGTGTCATTTTAAAATCTACCACAGGTTAGTTTATTCCACCTTTATTGATTGTCATCCACTGTGTCTGGCTCAGGCCTACAAAGCACTGGGGATACAATAAAGAATAAAAACATTGTATTTATTTCTTAATGACAGATCTCACATCATGAAAGCATCTGTTTCTTTGGCAATTTGGTGACTCAGGATCAGGTTTTATATTGCTATCTGGAAGACATTCGTCCTTTAATTGATGTTTCAACTTTTATAAAAAATCACATAAGAAATTTAGGAGTAATTTCATGTGCATAAGTTAAAATCGACTTTGGTGAGAATAATTGACTCCTGAGAGGTCTGGCCAATAGGGAACTGTCAAGCTAGATGAGTTTTCACATATGTCAGAGTAAAACTGGAGCTCAAATGCTAATTTTAGCTTACAAGGATATCATATATACATTTGACAACTT
This sequence comes from Trachops cirrhosus, assembly GCA_028533065.1. Taxonomy (NCBI): domain Eukaryota; kingdom Metazoa; phylum Chordata; class Mammalia; order Chiroptera; family Phyllostomidae; genus Trachops; species Trachops cirrhosus. The sequence goes on from CM052547.1 coordinate 66,566,240, forward strand.
GAAAGTCTTTATGTTATAGGGAGAGTATTTGGTGTCTCAACCTGATATTGTTCTATCTAGTTGCTATTTCAGCTGAGATACATGAATGTTCCTAAACAACAAAGGAGCCACTTAATGTTCAGACTTTGACTGGCTGCTTTTGCAGGCTATTGACAATAATAGTTTCATGTTATCCAGACACAGGAACCCGCCTAGACAGCATTAACAGTGTTTTTCAGGAAAATAGTTTTAAAATTTCAGAATATATCCAATGGAAACTGAGTGACTTTCCTGCAGAGAACAACTAAAATTCCAGATAAAATAGAAACCAAAATATTTTCTTAAAGGTAATGAAAAGTGGGGAGGACTGAGTGGGGGCTGGGATGGGAGTAAAAGGCAGAAAACTGTACTTGAACAACAATTTTTAAAAAAGGTAATGAAAAGATAAGATAGTAAGTAATCACCACACCAAAGTCTAAGGGAAAGCTGGAATCCAGAGAAATCAGCAGAGTTCTGAAGGTGATTTTATTCTGAGAATATCTACTTATTCAGGCAAATTTGAACTTTAGTTTTGATAGCCTCACTAGATGAGACAGAATAAAACTGAAGTCTAAAAGTCCATTTAAATTAGACAATTCACTATTAAAATAAAGGAAAACTAGAAGTAATACTAATGCTATATTTATTATAGAACAAAAAATTTATTTGATTCATGGCTGGGGAAAAATAGTCTTAATGAGACTGTATCTACAAGCTAGCCTCATAAGAATTTTCATCCTTAAAATGAACCATTATGTACATTATGGTTCAAAAACATTTAAAAAAACACTAAATGTATGTGGATTGGATACTCCCCTGGGCACTATGTGGAAATGATCACTGATTCTTTGTCAGAAGGCATCTGCATTGTTGGTCTCAGGGAATGCTCACAAATAATTTTTTCAAGAAAAATAAACATTATACAGTAAAAATTTAAAAAACATACAAGCAAATAAATCAACAAAAGCAAGAACCAGCAGAAACCAATCTGAACTTTACAAATATAGGACAACTTATTACACATAAAGGAGAAAAGATAAGTTGAAATAATCTTCAAAGAATAGGCACTATGAAAAGTGATCTAAGAGTTTTAAAATAGTACTAGATAAAAACAATCTAGAATATATATATACACACACACACATATATGAAACAACAAACAATGGGGAAACTAGACAGGCTTAACAACAGATCAGACATTGAAAGAGAGGTCAGAAGAATTGTCAACTAGTGTTATTAGCTGAAAATGATAGTTTTCTTGGAGGTCATTATAAAATCAATGTGCTGGATAGCACAGGAAGGAACTTGGAAAGAACAGAGAGGATTTGGAAGGAAATGGATAGCTGGAATAACTAACGTAAGCCATGTGGTTATCCAATCTCTCTGTATAACATGAGGTTTATGCAAGTAATAAATATAAACATACAAAAAGCATAGAACATTGTCTTGTGTTCTCAGAATCAGGATCCAGCACACGATAAGATAGAATAACCCAATGTATTGAACTATAGACCACCATGGGCCATTGAAATAGAAAAGGCAGAATGTGGAATCCAACATTTTCAGGTGAAAATTCAGGTACACCTAGGTATTAAAGCAGAGAAGGGCAAATCTGGGGATTAAATGAGACATCACTAATGTTTCAGGCAAGTGAGAATAGGATGGGTGGTTAACATGAGAATGTCTAAGGGAGCTCTTTCCTCACCATGGTTGTTGGTCAGTGGAACAACCTTTTATCTTGAATATCATAGAAGAGTGTAGTCACCTTTAAGAACATTTTGGATGAGCTCAGGCTTTTTGGGTACAAAGAATCATTTATGAATTCAGAAGCCTTGGGTAGGCTGTGCATTATTTTTATAGAACTCAACTTAGTTTATTTTTTGAGCAACCATCTGCTAAAAATCTCAGTTAACTCTTTGTTCATTGCAGCAGTATCCCAGAGGGTTTGTGTAGTGCCAAGATGTTGCAGAGGGCAGACCTACCTCATCTTCAATCATCTTTCTATGTAGCACTCCATAAAGTCATCCATTGTCCTGCTTGGTTTCTGTCTTCCTGGTCCATTTAAATCCAATGGTTCTCTCTGCTTCATCTGTTCCGTCTTTGTCAGTCCTGAAATTTTTCTGTTAATTTCATGCCATTCTAGGATATAAGGATTTCTTGAAGCTAAGTACAATTTAATAAGGTTAACTGTGCTTCCTCTGGAGTCTTGTTATTTCTTTGGCATTTTGCATAAGAAGGAAAAATTCTTCTCTCTGCAACCCCTTAAGACCTGTACTCTTAACACATACCTTTCATCTCTTTACTTCTCCCAGCTCAGGCAAAAGCTAATTTATTCACTATTTCTCTCAAACATTTGCCCATAACTGGAATCCTCTCCAGTTATGTATCCAGGTGGTATCTCTGCTGAGTGTACTCAGGCTTTTGAGTGACAAGGCCCAGAAGAAGAAATTACAGCTTTCTAGCTTCCCACCTTGCTTCCTCCTTCCCTGAGATGTGGAACACAGAAAGGCTTAGCATTTTTAATAAAGGGAGAACGACATGGGGAAATATTGCAGGAGTGGGGAAACTACCTTACTTTATATTTTAAAAAGTATCTGGCTGCTTATGTTTGGCAATAGTATTACTCTAGATCCACCCAAGGGGAGTCCCTGCCTTGGGCCCCATGCTTAAGGTGGCTTGACTCTAACCTTCTTACTGGCTGTGCATCCCCCATAAAGAGACATTTTCTGGGACTAGGGCACCTGCCAACCTGAAAAATCACAATCCCCCTTTGGACGTGCCGAACACTCTGGGATTATCTGCACAATTACTCCTAAAGCCAGTTTTGGAGCCAGCACAGGTCTCTTCCCTGGGTTCAGCCCTCTGAGAATGGATTAAGTTGGGATTGTGTTCACTTGTAAATCTGAGAGGTGGGCAAGGGGAAGTTTGACATTGAATAAGTAGGCTGTTAAAATTCCCACTTCATAGGGAGTGTTATAGAAACAGGTTTACCTGACTCTTCCACGTGTATGTTACTTACAGATGGGATGAGACTTATCTGGATGAGTTGGGTGTTAAAATGAAGCCCTCAGCCTGCTCCAGAGGCCACATGAGATCACTTTCCCTTTACCTAAAAAAGCCCTTTGTCTCTCTGAGAATGCTTTCTGGCCACAGAAACATGTTTGGTCAATGGATGGGATGGGCTGGAAGTGCTAAGGAGTTACTGACACAGGAGAGACCCTCAAAGCAATGAGTGATGGGAACTGGTAGATGAATATCCCAGACTGATCGTGCCTAAGTGGGTCAATTGTAAGGGGTGCCCCACAAGTCTTCCTGAGGGTGCCCAGGGGGAGTGAGCCCATTTGCTCACAATGATAACCTGCTGGTCAAAGTAAGTTTCCTTGGATTTCTTTACATCTTTATGTTACTTAAAGAAATATAGACAAAATCAAATATTGAGAGAGATTTGGGGGGCAGATAGCTATCTGTGACAATTAAACACAGGAAGAGAAATAAATGGGAAAAGTATTTTAAGAATCTTTGTAATGTATTGAGAATCAAATCCTCCTTTGGCATTACCAATGGAGACTTCAGTACAAATGTATCTCCCAGATAAACTACTTGAATTCCCAAACACTCTCTCAGTGGGATATGGACAATATGCTAGGTTCAAAAAAGTGGGGTTGCCCTTCGATGCAGACAAGTGGGAAGTGACTTAGGAAAACAGCTGTTGGAGAATAAAAAGGTGTTAAATGGCATTTAATGTTGAAGACCCTCTCTCACAGTCTGGTGTACGTGTGAGTGTGCACGTGCATGTGTGGCATTAGCACTGTTGTACTAAAAGGGACATAGACTTTTCCTTTTTAAACATGTTGGGGTAGAGACATGCAATTTGATCCATTTGGAAGGAGTAGCCTTAAAAATATACTTCACTGAGCATGATTTTGACCAGAAACCTGGGCTTCTAACCTGACTGAGCCTGGGGCAGAACCAGTGTCTAAAATACAGTAGGTGTTTATTAAATATGTGTTGACTAAATACATTACTAGAAAAATGTTGACATTGGATTATTCTTAGCTTTTTTCAGTGTAAGAATAATTCTATTTTTGTCTACTCAGCTTGTGAGCTTTTTGGGGGCTGAATTAGGCAAGTAGAGCATTCAGGAAGGATAGAATGACTTACATCAGAAAGGTTAAAAGATTACTAAAGAGGTTAAAGATGGTTAAAAAAGTGGAATAAATCCAGAGATGATGGTAAGGAGGAGAAAAAGCAATAGCTCACATAGGCTGGGGCCTGAGGGAGGTTGGGGGCAACTCCAGTGATACATCTGTGACAACCACACACACAGAAAAAAATGGAAAAGCAGTTTTAGGAGACTTTGTAGTACATTTGTAGTACAAAATAGAATCACATTCTATTTTGACACATTTTTCTAGAGATTTCAGTACAAATTTATCTCTCCTTTTCAATTATTTTTTGAGCTTGGTCTGGTACTCTCTAGAGACTGGTATTCTTATTTGCTTTAAATAAATGAATATACAAACTTAGGCTCTTATGAAATAGATATTGCTTTGATATAAAAAAGAAATTATGATGTTTCATTGATTCTAAAATAGTTTTACTTTTAACATTACTGAAATTGGTATGTGCCTTTATGTTTGTTGAGGAGTCATAGTTTAATTGGAAAGATTTTTTCTTGTTATCAATATATATCTCATTGATTCATTAAATTTTCTGACAGCATAAATTTGATATGTAATTCATCTCAATTTTTAAAGGCTATGCAGCAAATATTTCCATGTTGATATTTAAACTTGCACTTGTGCTTAATAAAGTTCCTTCCACAGGAAATTTATTCCCAGGGAATTCAACCCACATTTATGAGACTTACGTTGCACCCTGTTCTTTGGAGAAAGAGAGAAATCTGGAAAAATAAACAAATATTTGACATTCAGTTTAAAAAAGCAGACAAAAGACTTTTTAGTTTCACATATAAAAATAAACAGCACCATTTTCCAAATAACTTCTAGCTATTCAGTGGCCTGGGAAGAATGATAACTGAGAGATCCTTCCTAAGACAGAGATTTGGGGAGGACAGGCACAAAAGGGACTGGATGACAAAAGTCAAGAAATGAGACCCAGACTTTGAAATAAATATCCACCCAATTAAAAAGTGGTCAAAGGTTTTGAGTAGACATTTCTTCAAAGAAGATAAAGATATGGTCAAGATACCCAATATCCTTAGTTATTAGGGGCATGCGAATCAAAACCATAGTGATACACTACTTCACATCCACTAGGATGGCTATAAGAAAAAAGATGAAAAACAAGTGTTGGGAAGGATGTGGAGAGATTGGACACTTCATGTTTCTGAGAATGTAAAATGGTGCAGCCACTTTGGAAATGGTTAGGCAGTTCCTCTAATAGTTAAACACAAATTTACCTCGTGAACCATCAATTCCACTCCTAGGTAAATACCCAAGAGAACTGAAGGCATATTTCTTTGCAAAAACTTTAACATGAGTGTTTGTAGCAGCATTACTTAAAATAGTCAAAAAGTGGAAACAATCCAGATGTCCATCAAATGGTGAATGAATAAATAAAATGTGTATACCATGGCATAATAATTAATCATGAAAAGGAATGAAGTACTGATAGATGCTCTAATAGGGATGAACCTTGAAAATTTTATACTCAGTGAAAGAAGCTAGACACAGGAGGGCTCATATAATATAAATCAAATCATATAAAATGTCTAGAATCAATAAATCCACAGAGACACAGACAAATTAAAGGTTTCCAAGGGTTAGAAAGAGGAGGTGGGGGAAGAGGGAAATGGGAAATGACTGCTACTGAGTGTGGGTTTCTTTTTCAGGAAATAAAAATGTTCTGGAATTAGAGAGTGGTAATTAATAAGCAACTTCGACTCTACTAAAAAACACTACAATGTATACTTTAAAAGGATGAACTTTATTGTGTGTGTGTTAGCTTAATAAAATTGCTATTGAAAAAATACGCAGAATTCACAAAGAAATAACTGGATGCCAAGGGCAAGAATGGTTCCTGAGTACTCCCCTGTGGGCAGAAAGAGGCTGTTGGTGCTTTGGGACTGGAGGTGAGCCTAGTTTTCTCACCTGTGTTCCAGAACCTGGTATTTGGTGATTGACCTATTTTCGTTCCTCACTAGCTGTTTTGTGTGTGGGGTTGGTGCCATCAGTGAAAGACAAAGGATGTGGCTTCTGTGTGGTCTAGTCTTGCTATTAAGTGTTGTTGACTCATCAGGTGCCTATAAATTCTGTTTTTTTTAGTTATTATTTATATATCAATTGTTTATGTTTCTCTACCTCAGCACTAATAGCTTGTTGAGCAAATACATTTATTCATCATAAATGCAGTGTTTATTGAATGATTACATTATGGTGGAAATGGGGATTCAAAGGTGAATGAGACATGATGCTTGGTATCAAAAGTATCAGTGGAGGAAATTTTTAAGTAAGAGGGTCATTACATTAGAGTTGGCATGTTCTCTACATGTGGAAGAAAGTGCAAGGTGTTTGGTGCATTGATTGCATTTTAATGGTCACCATGGACAACCACCCTGTGTTTATATCCTTTCCCCATAATATTGCAGTGCCCTTTTATGCTTAACCAGGGTTGGTCTCATGATTTACTTTCACCAATGGAATGTGGTGGAAGTAATTGTGTGCTAGTCCAAGTTTTGACTTCAAGAGGCCTTGAACACTTTTGCTTATTCTTCAATCCTGCCTCTGACATGTGAAGAACCATTGCTAGCCTGCTGGAGAATGAGAAATCATACAGAGCTGAGCCAAGTCAGCCCCGTTGTTCCAGCCAAGGCTCCAGAGACTTGAAAGATTCCAGGTAGAATCAGTCACTAGCCAACTCATAGCTGACTGCAGATGTATAGATCAGCTGAGCGCAGCCCTGTCCAGATCAGCAGAGCCTTCCACCTACCTGTAGACTGACCACCAATAGAAAATGGTTGCTTATGATACTAAGTGTTGGTGATGTTTGTTATGTGGCAGCAGATAACTGATATAGGATGCAATGGGAACACAGATGAGGGGGAGTTTGGATGGATCAAAGAAACCTTTGAAGAAGTAACATTTATGCTATAAACCTAAAGATTCATCTTTAGGTGTTAGCCAGGGAAAACAGAAACAAAAAGGGAGGGTCTAAGTAGTTGAAGGATCATATTTAAAAAGCCAAGAATGCAAGAGTACCCAAAAAGCTGGGGTATGGTATGTGAGAGGGTGACTAAGGGGGTTATTTAGGAACCAATCATGTAAGACCTCAGACATTTATTAAGGGGTTTAGACTATTTCCTGAAGACAGTTGAAGTCAATTAAAGGCTTTTAATCCAATTTTTGCTTTTATATGATTAGTTTAGCTACAGTATGGTGAATTGGTTACATGATTAAGACTAGAGGCATAGAAAACATTTAGAAGGACCTTGGCAGGTGGGAGGGGATGGTATCTTGAACTTGGGTACTAGCAAAAGGCATGGAAAGTGAACAGACTTGAGGACTTGCACAGGGCCAGAATCGACCCAGCTTGGTGATCTATTGGAAAGGCGCTGAGGGAGAGGGGGTTGTCATAGACAATGCCAACGTTTTGCCTGGAGCAACAGAATTGATTTTGGTTTTATCCATTGATGTGGAAAACAAGAGGTGGAGCAGGTTTGAGGGTAACCACAAATTAAATTTGGTGCACACTGTATGTGGCAGGCTGTATTTTTCAAAGATGGTCATGCCTGTGTACAGGATGGGGCAAAAGTAGGTTTATAGTTATGAGTACACAAAACAGAGTTTATTTTTATATTATTATTTATTAATTATTGTATTGCTTTCCATATGGACAACTGTAAACCTACTTCAGCCACACCTTACATTTATTCCATCCCTCATGTTCTTCAGTGTGACCAGCACGGCTCTAAGTTGACACTGCAATCTGTGTTTGTTTCCTCCCCTTGAATCTGGGCAGGGGCTTGTCACAGCACCAGCGAGAGGCCCAGCACGTGATACTATGCAACTTCAAGGCTTGGTCATATCAGTTTTGACACAGCTTCTGCCTGGCACTCTCTCAGGAAGCTCACCCTTGGAATCCGGCCACCACAGCGTGAGAAAGCCCAGGCCATGTACAGAGGACACATGTGGAGTTCCGGCCCAGAGACCCAGCTAGCCTCTCAGCTGACAGACATTATCATAAACACCCAGATATTTGAATAAACTAGTCTTCAAAGGATTCCAGTTCTCAGCCTTCCAATCTTCCAGCCAAGGCCCCAGATATCATGGAGTAGAAACATACCATCTCTGTTCTGCCTTGTCTGAATTCTTGACCCACAAAGACTATGGGAGATAAGAGATAATTTTTATTGCTTTAAGAATCTAGGTTTTGCAGTAATGTGTAATGTAGCAATAGATAACTAATACATTGCATTTGAGGAGCGTATGGAACATTCTGATAACTCACATATATATTTCTTTTTAAAAATCAGTGTTGCAGACTCTTTTTTACCTGTTTTATAAGAAAACTTACTCAAGTACTCCATCAGTTCTTGTTGCTTCTGCTATTGGTCAAAAACCTTTGACTATTTTGCTTTCCTTAGCTGTGGTCAAGGAAGGAAAGAAGGAAAAAGGGAGGATCTAGTGGAAATAAAGGGCAAGTACGATGCCACTGCCAGAGAGGGGTGATGGAATGTCAGAGTGATGACAACTGCATCCTCTGGTCACAAGCACAGCAGCATCTTGGGTTTCTGCAGTGGTACCCACATGCTCTGTCAGGGTGGGTATTACATCCCTAAAGACTGGCATTATGCCTGCTCCTACCATTCTGCCCATCAAAAGAAGGTTTGCCCTGACACCAAAAAATAACAGCTGTGTTGTGTTAAGAAATTTTTATTGTTTCCTTTGGATTTGTGATGAAAGCACATAAAATTACAAGTGGAAGAAACAACATGCCACAAAATTGCATAGAATTATTACAAAAATGTGAATTATGCATTTTAAATAATTTGATAGAAGAACCAAAATATGTACATTTTAAGATCTTCAAATGCTTTGTCCTATCTTTTTTTTCTTCTGAAGAGGCAAAGTTCACAATATCCAATCCACCACAAACAATATTTATACAGTGCACAAGCACAACATTAAATTCAAAGTGATGCAAGCAATGGCCCTTTCTTTCAGAATTATTTAACGACTGCTAAGCTATTACAGGAGTACGAACTTGCAATGTTGAAATGTGAGAATGAAATGTTAAAAACCAAACCACATTGCATGTCATTAGAACTTTGAAAATTGGTTTACACGGCCAAAACCACACTATTCTCAGTAGTGTAAAGGTATCAGAGGGGCACAGTCTAATTTAATACACAGCTTTACTCTCTATTCTAGGAAAAACCACAGTACAGAATTTCACACATTCAACAAAGAACAAGGCAAATACATAAAGGCACAAAGCTGCACATCATATAGACCCCTTTTCCTTATCTTAGTCTATTTCAAGTAATATTAATATTATTAAATGATAGTATCACTGTAGTAGTTTCAATGATGCAAGATGGACAGTGTTCCACACTACCCCACAACTGCGAAAAGTGTCATTGTACAGATATAAAAATGTGATTACAGTGAATGGCCAAATACAAACATATTGTAAAATGACTAGAGTCACTAGGAACATGAAATGCAACTACCAAAACAGTTTTGTGTAAGTCAAGATTATTCAACCTTAGTCTATCTCTGGACTAAATGTAATACAATGCTCTGTAATAATCACTATTGTGTTTGGTTATGAATGCTTTTATTAGTTCACTCTTCTGCAATTTTAGACAGTCTGTAATTTTGTTTATAAAAATGCAGCATTCAATTTTGACCACTCTTCCTTCCATAATGCTTTTTTTTCAAAGTGCAAAAGTAGAACGACTTACAAAAGATATCTCTTTCAGTGGAAGTTAAGTTTTATTAAATGTTTAATCAACACCCCAAATCCTTCAAATCAAAATACTGTCATCTCCAAAGAGGATGTGATTTTCCCCCTTGTGTCTCTGGCTAGGTGTGTTTTTTAATCAAACACTCTTTCCTAATGTTTGAACTAAGCCTTCATTTTGGTTAAAACTTAATTGTGATCCTTAGTTATTGCTTAAAGTTAAATAATTTCCATAAAAATATTAAATTCTTGAAAGAATTTTTAGGAAACACCTGGTTTTTGTGTTTTAAAACATTTTGCTAAGCTACGATCAGACAGGTTTATTTTAGGATAAACTAAAGCTGTGAGCATCTTGCTTCAGGACTTCAATGTTCCTTGTGTTACTCTCTGAACTATATTTTCCTCTATATAATTATTCTCTCTTATTTAAGACTTTTCAATAACGCTTTTCATCATCTATACCTTTATATAGCTTTTCTTATGCCATCTAACATAGGAACTTAACAAAAAGACACAATTAAATGAATTAAATGTACATAGTAAATATATAATGAAAGATTTTTATTTAGAATAAAATTGAAATCTCTCAGACTTAAAAATTATGCAAGATACTAATAAATTTCCATATTTCTGTCCTATACATTTTTCTATATACTGATTATTGAAACAAGCTTAAAATCCAGTTATTGATCTTGCAAAATATATATCAAATTCACATTCTAATTCTAAATCTAATTCAATTTGCATCAATGACTCCATCCATTGTTTCTTAGAATATCAATATGATGTATCCACAAAATCTAGATGTCAGACAATTTTCATCTCTATCTCTTTATTCCTAAATTTGGTTTTAAGTCTTGTGGAAGAGTTTTGGGTCATTGCCAATTAAGAAACACACATCAACATGTGAATGAATATGTGTGTTTATATGATATATATGTCTGTGTTTATATGGCTAGTGTGTACATATATACATGGAAATAATATATAACATTTATATATGGGTCTGTGTATACTTTAGATAAATATTCAATCTTTATCTCTATATTAAAAATAAATGAACCATAAAAAATGTCAGACAGCAAAAGAACCACTAGAACCTGTTTAGTCTGATTGAATCTCTGTTCAACATATATTGACTTAACTATTTTTATTCAACTGAACAGATTCCTTATAGTTATTTATTCATTTCAGGCCAGCAACCAATGAATACCCAGACTTAGAGTGCAAATAGACAATTCGGATAGCCCACTTCCTGGAAGCGTGTGGACAACTTGCTTGTGTAGTGAAACGTATGTGCCCCATATTACTAAGTCTGGGAATAGCTTCACTGGGCAAGGATACAATCTAGTGATTTTTTTTTTTGAGGAACGAAAACCAGCTTATTTGAATCACTATGGTATCTGATAAAGCCATGTCAGCAACAAATATACTGAGGCCTCTTTGATAAATAAATTAGCAGACTGCAAGCCACCAGTGCTTGCAAAGCAAAGGATGAAACAATTTAAAAATGCATGTTAACTTGAAGATATGGTAGTTGAATGGCAGGTAGGAAAAAAAACATTCAAAGTTGTTTGTTCAATAGTGTTAAATAGTGATATGCATTTCTCAAACTACTGCTATTACTTTTAAAATACTTTATATACCAGAGCTTCAAATAAAAACATGAGCTTGATTTTCTTCAAAGAAGACACAGTCCTTCATTAAATGGTCCGTGGAGCCTGGAACTTGCCTGCTTTGAATTTACTATTAGAAAGAAAACACAAATCCCACATACATGCACTCTCCACTAGTAGACCTGCAGTGGTTTCCACATCACACATGGAGCCTGGGCATGGAGACATCCACATGGATCCTTCTGGAACTCCCCTTTTGACATGGATTTTAGGCTAAGGGATGTTTCTCAGGAAGATGCTCTGGGCAGTGATCTTTGTAATGAGAGAGTCTGATGGAGCTTGAGTGGTCATGCATGTTCTGAAGGCCTGGGAAGGATAATCACAGAGGAGTATCAAACTCTTTTCCTGGGTGGTCTCTTCCCAGCTCCTCACTGGAGGGGGGCCTGTGGTTCAGTTTCCCAGGGTCCGAGGCCAGGGAGGAAGGGGCAGAACTGTGATTGCTGTCCTCACTGATCTTCCCTTTCATGGCTTCCTGTACGAACTCCAAAATCTCCAGGGGCAGTCTTTTGAACTTGTCTTGGTACTCTTGTTCCAGCTCCACCTGCAGCTGGGAGACACCAAGAGGGGAAAATAATTTTACACCATTCAGGTTTCTATAACCACCCATGTAGGAACTTCTTGAAAGATATATGTAAAGACAGGGGAGGAATAAATTAATTTTAATATCATCCACTGGTTACCTACAGAGAAGATGTAAAACAGAGTTTAGCTGGATATGTCATTCATCTATAGCTGAAAGTCAACTTCAGTTTATGTGTAGCAGAATAGGGCTAAAGACCTGCAATAATATAAATGTATATACAGATACACATACAATGCTGAGTGTCTTTTGAAAAGTTTACAGAAGTAATAAGCAATGATCTGAAGTTTTTAAATATAGGGGTTGGAAGCTGCTGATAGCTGGGAGTGCCAAGGTCAGCCATGAATCGAGTTGGGAAGAGCGGGGAAGCTGACTGGAATGGACAGAGGGTCAACGTGTGGGCTTTATGAGATGCGACCTCACCCAGAGGCCGGGAAACCAAGCTTCTAAAGGAGGAGCTGGATATATTTTTACACATCAAACATATTCATGTAAACAATTTTAACTACTACTTTGACTTCTTTTTATCTACTCTTTATTTTGATTCCATTTTCATTCTAATTTTTATTTGCTGCAAACTGTTTTAGCTACCGTGTAAACTGTCTTTTATCTATCTATTTAACGCTTTGGAGAATTTTCAGTCACACAACACTTTCTTTAAATGCAGTCTTACAAGGTGGCCCTAATAAAACAAGCAGAAGCTGGAGTCTTCAGAGAAGTGGGGTGAGGGGCAGGGCCATGGTGGGTGTCCCTCAGCACGGCAGAGGCCAGTTGAAACCCAGAATGCTAAATAAAATTCTTTTTGCTTACTGAATGGTAAGTCGGGGAGCATAATCTTAGAAACAGCATGTGAGACCAAGTACTTTTTATCTTCTTAGGAGCACTGAGGCAGCTTTTCTTAAGAAGTGTCCTTAAAACCCTTAAAGAATTTATTTTCCTACTTCTCAAACTTGAAGGGATCTTAATTTGTGATTCTGATTCAGGAGAACTAACTGGCTTGGGCCCAAGCCGGGTCTTGCATTTCTTAGGGCTCCCAGGTGATGCCAGTGCTGCTTGTTCACTTGTGAACACTCTGATTTTCTTCCTAAATTCCCAATCTTACTTTTTGTCTTAATCCTGGCTGTGCATCCTTCATCTGCAGCTTCTGCAGTGCAGTCTCTGGTGCTTGCCATCACCCCTGGACCCTGCCCCCTAGGGGGAGGACAGTGCTCAGGTGTCTGTCCCTTGGTGTCTCAACCACCTTTCTCCACCCCATTCTGGACGATGCCTAAGGCTTGAGAACATCCTTTAGTTCAACTGCTTTGCACTGTTGCTTTTATGCCAGAGAAATTTTGCCAAAGCTTAGTTATTTAATATAGATACATAATCCTTTATCTGCAATTCTAAGATTCCTGAAGTTCTGAAATGCAGAAGTCTTTTGTAAATTTGTGGCAAGCTCATTAGCATTAGCTGGTAGAAGGCTATTTGTAATCTGTACTTATCCTACTTTGTGTGAATATCCATGCACAGTACTGTAGGTGTAATTTGTTTGATTGTGAGTATGACCCAGCCTTCCCTGGGATATTATGCCTATGGTATATGTATCATATCACCTTTCTAAAATCAGAAAATTTATGTATTGTGAAAAATAACAGGCCCCAAGAGTCTCAGATGATGGATTATGGATCTATTTGAATAACTTTTTTTTCACATTAAAAATGACACTAAAAGTGACTTGACTGGCATATTTAAAGTCACCTATTCTTCTCAAATAACACATGTGGGATATTAATGAATATGTTGTACCAGGATCTGAATTCTGATAGCTAAGGAGGAAATGTACTATGGATGGGGTACCCTGGGCCCTAGGAGTCACAGCGCTGATAACCACAAGGGCTGCATTGTCAATTTGCCTCCATTTTACTTCAGTAACACATGACTTTCAAGTTTTATTTCCAAGGAATGCAAGGAAAGGGAGAAAAGCAAGGGCCCTGTATTTAGGGAAGAGCAGATTGCTGTTTTCACTTAGACTAGACTGGAGGACCTTTAGCCATAGATGTATTTTACCTGACCTAGAAGTCAATTTCTCTTAGGTCATTGATGGACAGGACTCCATGGTGCTTGGTAGTGCTCTTTCTTTTCTTAATTTATATAAAAAAAGGAAACATGAAATGTGAGAAAATTTAAATACATAAACTAATATTTTCTAATAATTTTTAATAATCTAATTTTCATCATTATGACTCTGCATCCAATTTCAGTGTATGGCTTTTTTCCTCCACACCACCAAGCAATTCTTTGTGACTCCATCTGAGTGTCCAACAAGTGAACTCAGTTCTGACACTGTCTCCCTGGAGAGAGCATCAGAACCCACAGGTTAAGGCTTCAATCCTAGAAGACAGCTCCCCACCTGCACCCCACTTCATACACCAGTGTTACTTGTGCCCTGTCCAACTGGCTATAGTCTGAAGTTCCATTAATTTGCTAGAGCAATTCATAGAACTCAGAGAAATATTTTATTTACTAGACTACTGGTTTATCATAAAAGGATGTAACTCAGAAACAGCCAGGTGAAAGCGAGCATCTGACAAAATACAGGGAAGGCGAGGAGTTCCCTGACCTCTCTCTAGGAGGGCTGTTCTCCCTGGCTTCCACCATTCACTAACCCAGAAGTTCTCCAAACCCCTTTTCAGGTTTTTATGGAGGCCTCATTACATAGGCACTATTGATTAAGTCATTGGCCATTGGCTTTTTTTTAAAAATGAGAATGGAATTTTAATGAAATAAGAATGGTACAGCATATATTTTTTAAAATTCTCACCTGATGACATGCTTATTGATTTTAGAGAGAGGGAAAGAAAGGGAGAGAAAGAGGGAGAAAAACATTGATATGAGAGAAACATCAATTGATCAGTTGCCTTTCATATGTGCCCCGACCACGGGACAGAAACTGCAGCCTAAGTAGGTGCCCTGACTGAGATTGAACCTACAACCTTTCAGTTTATGGGACAGCCCCCAACTAATTGAGCAACATGGGCCAAGGCTAAATATTCTTAATATCTGTGTTAGGGTTCCCTAGAGAAACAGAACCTATTGTATGTGTGTGTGTATATATATATATATACACACACACATACATATACACACACACACTGATTGGATGAACCTTACCTACAGTATGAAGGGTAATCTGCTTTACTCAAAGGTTATTGATTAGATAGAGAACAGACTGACAGCTTTTGAAGGGGAGGGGGCTGGGGGGCTGGGTGAAAAGGGTAAAGGGATTAAGCAAAAAACAAACACAAAACCAGAAAAATTCCCATAAACACAGACAATAGTATGGTGATTACCAGAGGGAGAGAGCAGGGTGGGGGGAAGTTTTACAGGAGGGTATAAGGCAGGATAAATAGTGATGGAAGGAGACTTGACTTGGGGTGGTGAACACAAAATATAATATACAGATAATGTATTATAGAACTGTACACCTAAAACCTATATAATTTTATTAACCAATGCCACCTCAATAAATTCAATTTAAAAAGTGAATAAATAATAAATAAATGTTAATCTCATCCAAAAATATACCTTTGCAGAAACATCTATAAAAATGTTTGATTAAATATCTGGGTACTGTGGCCTAGCCAAGCTGACATATAAAATTAAGCATCACAGTATGCTAACAAAGTATTGAAGTACTTGATGAATTACTACTCTACTGAATGTATTTTACAAAATGCTTCATTGTGCATCAGTGATGTCACATTCAACAAAAGCATTGTGGTTATTTCTTTTCCAGAGAAGTCAGGAATAAGTTTTGATTACTGAGAGCATGAACTCACTGTCTAAATTCTTTTTGTTATTTGCTGAATTTCATTTTTATTTTCAGTTACAGTTGATTCAATATTATTGTATATTAGTTTCAAGTGTATAGCATAGTGCTTAGATGATTATATAATTTACAAAGTGATCCTCTGATAATTCTGGTACCCACCTGGCACCATATAGAGTTATTACAACATTATTGACTATAGTCCCTATGCTGTACTTTATATTCCTGTGACTATTTGTAACTACCAATTTGGTACTTCTTAATCCCTTCTCATTTTTCACCTATCCTTCCCATCCTCCTCCCATCTGGCAACTCTCAGTTTGTTCTCTATATAAGTTTGTTTCTGTTTTGTTTGTTAATTTATTTTGTTCTTTATTTCCACATATAAAATTAAATAGTAAGGTATTTATTTTTCTCTGTCTGACTTACTTAATTCAGTTAAAACCACAGTGAGATATCACTTCACACCTGTCGGAATGACTATCAACAATAATTCAACCAACAATGAATGTTGGAGAGGATGGGAGAAAGGGAACCTTAGTGCACTGTTGGTTGGATTGCAAATTGGTGCAGCCACTGTGGAAAACAGTATGGAGGTTCCTCAAAAAATTAAAAATTGAATTGCCTTATAACCCAGCAATTATAATTCTGGGTATAGCTGAAGAAATCCAAACCACCAATTCAAAAAGATATATGCACCCGTATGTTCATTTCAGTGTTATTTATAGTAGCCAAGATATGGAAGTAACCCAAGTGTCCCTCAATGGACAATTGAATAGAGAAGATGTGATATAGATACACAATGGAACATTACTTGGCCATAAAAATAAATGAAATCTTAACACTTGTGACAACATAGATCAACCTGAAGTGTATTATGCTCAGTGAAATAAGTCATTGGCTTTTGAACACAGCCTCCAGGCCCTCTCCTCTCCCAGAAGGTATTATGGGACTTAAAGTTCCAACCCTCTAATCATGTGATTGGGTCCCCCAGCAGCCAGCCCCCATTCCTAGGTGCTTTCCACAAGTCACCTCATTAACATAACAAAAGACACCTTGATCTTGATCATCACTTATAAAGTTCCAAGGGTTTTGGGAGCTCTGTGCCAGGAACTCCCAAAGGAAGTTCCTATAATAAGGAGCAAGTATATATTCCTTATTATAAATAACAGTATCACAATAACAATAATTTAATTTGAATGATTATTTTAAATAATTTTTAATAATTAACATAGCTGTGGCTAAATTATAACTTTAGTGGATTCTTTCTTTTATCATGGGTTAGTAGTAGATTTTATTGTATTCTAAACAATTTTAATGAATTAAATTAATATATTAAATGCAATATAGTTCACTTTTAGAAAAGTCATTCATTTATTAATGAGTTAATTTTAAAATTGCATTTATTATTAAATTTCAAGTTAGAGCTCTTCCTTTTTACTTATTTTTTCTTCTTATAAATGAAGTATATACTTATTGTAAGAAAGTATGAAAAGTGTGCTGAGCAAAGTCTGGCTCTGTTTCAATAAAGCCCAGCTATCAAGAATCTAACGGCTATTCCAGCCCAAGTGTTGCAAACTCAGATATTTAGGGGGGAAAGGCAAGTCATGAAAAAAGAGAAGCAGGCCTTGTGCAGAAAAGTAGCATGGTGAGGAGGGCATTCTCTTTCTCAAGATGTTCCTGAAACTTGGCTCTTGCTGATGTCTGACAGATTCCTGTTTTTCAAGAGAAGTCAGAAATCCAAATCTTATGTAAGTTCTCCTGATTTAAAAAATGTTTGGCAATCAATTGAATCCACCCTCCTGAGTCCTGTTAGGCTTGTGCTGAGTGTCTAACTTGTCCCCTATCAGCAGGCTTAATCAGAGGACGTAAGAGATGGGATCCAACTGTGGGATTTCTGTTTGGATTCCTTCTAATTTCCCTCCCCACAATCCCGAACTTCAGAGGAAGGATTAGGAGCAATCCCTGATGTCTTCCACTGGACATCAGGGATTGCTCTTAATCCTTCCTCTGATGGGGGTCAGGACCATCTCATTGAATTGACACATCCTGGTTCATGCACTCAAACTTGTGCACAAGTGCAACTTGCACAGTTACAATGTGCAACTGAAGCTGCAGGCTCTGTGGGAATGGAGATAGATTGCACAAACGACAGCAATTCTTCTCCCCTCCTTTGCAGTTCCTCCTATTAGGAATGGCATGTGTGTTTCATCTCCTTGAGTTTGGGGTGGACTTCTGATTTGCTCTGTTCAATTGAATGTGCCAGAGGGACAGTATGTAGTTGTGAGTCTGGGCCTCAAAGGGCTTGTGGGTTTCTGCTCTTACTGTTAGAAGCTTACTCAGGCATCATGTGAAGTTCAGGCTAGGCTGCTGGAATTGGAGACAAACAACCCAGTTACACCTCTCTATCACATCAACTGACTATCAGACATGAAAGTCTAGCTATTATAAGCCAGCCAGCCAGCCCCTAGCTGACCCACTACCTAAACACAGGCTTCAGCAAGGCTACCGAGGTGAGTTGAGCCAGGTCCTGACTGGAAGAATTGCCTGGCCAATTGATAACTCACGAGCTTAGTAAATGTTTATTGTTTTATGCCATTGAGTTTTGCAGTTGTTAGATAGGCGGCAGTATTGTGGCAACAACTAACTGATATAGCGGCAGAATTCAAAGATATGTGGTTCATCTGCACAAAGTGCTCATAATTCAATCCGGCTGTCTCCATCTTTTCATTGCTGTGGTCTCAAAGCACATTCTTTTTTTAAATAGTTTATTTTTTATTGTATTTCCCCCTCATTATTTATCCCCCTTAAAACACATTCTTGAGGGAAAAATCACCATAGGACAAACAGACCATGAAAAACTTGATTTTGTGGAATATGACTTGGAGATTTTCTAAATTAGCACACGTGAGTTAGCTTGATCTTAACTTTAAAAGATATATTTAGGAAATGGATAAAAAGAAGGGAGAATGGTCGAATTTATTCTCTATTTTTAAGGTAGACTCTTATACTCAAATATTAGTAAATAAAAGCATTGCCAGAGTTTGTTTTATTACAGGCCAGGTTCTCCAATTTGACGAGCCAGACTCAATTTCAAAGTCTCTTTATCTGATTTTCAAAAGATCTTGCCACTCATTGCTTCTATAAATTGTGTTAGATAAGACAGAAAGGCAATGCACTCAAGTTCAAATGTGTTCAGGCCTGCCTGACTATATTGTCAAAAATGTTTGCACCTGGGATACTATTCTGCCTCTGACATTTTTTCAACTCTTTAAGAAGTAAAGCAGGGGTTGATTTAGTTAAACAAAGGTTTTTTTTAGAGGTATAAATATAAGTGAAAATTAAGGTGAAAGTGAAGTTACTTAGAAAATAAAAGACCACCTCACTATAATGTAAATGTGGCATAAATATAAAATAAGCTAGGTTACTGAAAAGACATGTAATCAAAGCTAATTTTCTAAGGCAACAATTTGAAACCAGAGATAATAAGCTACAGTGGCATAACAAAGACAGAACTGCTGAAACTTAAAAAAAATTGCTACAGAGAATGCACAGACTGATAGGAAGATTTTTCACAATTTGACCTCAGGTTCTACTCAAGTCATTTTGTCCAATGAAGTGTACTAAAGACCTTAATATAAAACACAAAGCAATAAAAATCTTACGAGAAAACCTAGGTATAATTATGAGGTATAGAGACCTTCTTAAGAAAGGCAGAAAAAAAATGTAGGCTATAAAGGAAAGTTTTATTGGGTATATTTATCTAAATGAAAATAACTTTCTTGGTGAAACATGGGCAAAACTCAAGAAATTCATAGAAGAAGAAATGCAAATATTATCATTTGGTGGGAAACTAATATTTTTCAACCATTTGGCAATAATCTGGTAATGTCTATAAGCAGGAAAATGCATTTGCATGGCTTTGACTCAGCCTTCTACATTTGGGAATCTGGCCCGGACTCCCAACAACATTCAAGGATGGAAGCACTACTGGCATACTTATTGCAGCATTCTTTGTAGAGGCAAACAACAAGGACAACAATAAACAAAACAAAACACAAATAAAACACAAACCAATAACAAAAGTGAAACAAAATAACAGCAACAACAACCAAAACTCTAAAAGCAACCTTAATTAATTTTAACCTCATGCCACATGTACATTATTGTCTATCACTATATTTTCTTGCGGACTTGTTTGAAAATAAATTTCATATATCATGACCCTTCATCTATAGATACTGCACCAGACATCTCCTCAAAATAAGGACATTTTCCTACATCATGGCAACTGTAAACATTTTAAGGAAATTAATACTAACTCTTTAATTTTATCTAACATCCATCCCTGTCCAAACTTCCCTGATATTAATGCCCATAAAGTTTTCTAGAGTATCTTTTTTGACCACAATTCAAAGCTCATGTATTGCATTTGGTTGTTGTATCTTTCTCCTTTTTCTCACTTGAATTATTTATTGCTTCCCATTCTTATGAGTTGAATTTTCTGAAGAGGCTTGTTCAATTTTCTCATAAAATGCCCACATTCTGAATGTGTCTGATGATTTCCTTATGGAGTCATTTAAGTTGGAACTGGAAACCCTCTGTCTTTCCTACAACTGGAAATTAAACTAGTACTCTTGGTTAGATGGATTTTAAACATTTGTCAGGCAAGAATAGTCAACAGGTGTTCATTTTTATCTCATATTGCAACGTATCAGTGGTTGTATAGTGTCAGGTGTTGCATTACCAGAGATTCTAAGTTTGATGGCTTGGCAAAAATGGTAAAAACCAAACCTCAATTTTGTCAAATGTTTTTCCTTTTGCAATTGGCAATTATTCTGTAGGATGAAACTCTGGATCCATGTAAATTTTTCTTAGCACCTTTTCATGAAATTGATGATTCTTGTCCATTTCACTGATGGTCAGTGATAATATTCTAATTCTTTCTTATTTAACTAGTATTATTCTATAAGGAAGAGTTTTCACTTATCATATGCATGTGAGATAGAGTTCCTCCTAGAAAAGCAGATTAAGCATTTAATTCTTTTCCTTTAATTAAAAAATTTTCCAAGTAAGGCCTTGGGGCAATGATTATTTCAAAAGATGGCAAATGAGTTTTCTTTTTCTCCTCTTTCTCTAAAAATAACTAGGGACAATACGTTTTTATTTTTATTTAGTCCTCTTTAAAAATTCAGTTACAGCCATTATTCTTTTTTGAGGTCAAATTGTCTCATGCATGGGCAGTGGAAGCCCTTTCAAGGCAGGCTCTGGGTCCCTTTGACATGTTCTTCTACTTTTTAGCACTTGCTTGATTTTCTAGGTATAACAAGATAACTCAGATCCCTCTTGTACTTTCCCTGCCTCAAATCTGGAATCAGCCACCTTTCCTGCTTGAATGGAGAAGGCGTTCATAAACCAAGCTCTGGGTGCAGAAAGTGCTCACTGCTACTGGGCTGTCTGCATTCTGGCCACCTCAAGTGGACTGTTAGGACAATTTTGAAAAATATTACGACATAATATACTTCAAATTTAAATGTCATTCTATACAATTTTTCCTCAACTTCTCTGATTTTATATTTGCATATATTTTTATTCTCTAATTAATTTTGTATATTTTGGTTTCTGATAACATTTACCTATTGGCTTTATATTGCAAAATGCAGATATAGTTTCAATGTTATAATTTATCAATACAATAAGCATGTGACACTTAAGACTTTTTTGAGGTTATTTTTCACAGAATATATCTCACTAAGGATGCACAATGATATTACTGTGATAAAAACCACTAGAAATAATTATATTATTTGTATAGTTCTGTTACCTTTAATATACACATAGGGCCATTTGTTTTTGTTTGTTTTCTCATTACACATTTTATATTATTTCACTTATTTTTTTTCTTTCTCTGGGAGCATCTTGTATTTTAAAAAGTTTAATTCCTCACAGTCTTTTAACCCTTTCAAAAATATCTCTGGCCTTTGGGAAATAGGATGGTAATAATGGTACTATAATTATCTTGCTCAACCTATTTTGAAATTTACTGCTAAAGATCAGGGAAAATAATAAGACTAACAAACAAGCAAAATAATCACAAAAAATCAATAAAGCTTAGTTTCAATAAAATAAAATGTAAGGCTTCCACTTAATGAAATACAGTGTAGTTACTAAATGTAAACCCCCCCAAAAGTTATAAAAACAGGGAAAAAAGATTGTATTGCTGTGATTAAGAGTGTCTAAATACTGTTGTAGATGTACTATGATTATACTATGAGAATATTTTCTAAGAATACAAATTACTTTGAAAGGAAATACTAAAATATAAATGTTATTGGTATTATGAGTATTTTAATTTTTTCTATTTCTCATTTTTATAGTAATGTGATTATTGGTAATGTTATTATTTTATTTTTAGCATGAAAATAGTGTTCTAAAATAAAAACAAAATCTAATGTTTTTTTTAAATGCAAAACACTGAATGTGGGCTAGAGTGTCCCCCAAAAATTTATGAAGAATTACTGCAGGGACTATGGTATTTTAACCTTCACATCATCAGTTAGTTAAGAAGTTATTAACAATCATGGAAAAAACATTAAAAAAGTACATATATAGAATGCGTGGTTTCATAATCAGGCTGAGCAACCTTGCAAAGCCTCATCTTATTTTTAGAATAATCTCATGAATACTTTGTTCAACCAAGAACAGAAATACCAGGATCATATAAAAATTGCAGAGTAAGATCGGTCAGGTTACGTGAGGATTGTTGAAAAATAGCATGTGGGAAAATAGGACTACATTATGTATCCCATCCATTCCAGGTTTTGTTTGTTTTCTTCCAAATTTCCTTACAATAAATTGCAGTGGGAGTTTGAGTCCAAATGGCTGAATGGGAAATTCCGACTTCTACTCCAAACACAAGGAAATTCTAAGACAGAACATATGTGTTTATTTACATTTATAGCTGGGTTTTAATATGAGAAAAGGAAATCCTTAAGTCACAGGAATAACAAGGGGATGCAAAACTAAAAGGCCCAGGGGGGCAGAGTAGACTCTCCGTCTTGGTTGAGCCGGATTTTCATGTTTGAAGAGGGTGAGGAAAAGGCGTAAGGAGTCTGGTTGTTGGAGTGCTGAGCCTGAGGTATCCACAGAAAGCCAGGGCTATCTGCACTTGAAGTTGGGACTAGCAAATGTCAAGCCATAGTCTTGGGAACAAGGCAAGGAAGTGAGTGATTCTGATTCGTAGGGTCCATTGGAGGGAAGATGTCGGCAGCAAGGGTTTGGAAACCCAAACTGGCACCACGAATGAGTACAGTTTCCAAATTCACGTAAGCCCTGAGAATGGGTATCCAGGGTCAATAAATCAAAGCAAACACTGTTCAACAATTGATTAAACTCATGGAGTCCCACCAGAAGCACAGCAAATTCAGACTATTTGGATTCTCTACAACCCAAGGTAGGAGTGAACCCTGTAGGTGAACAATTCCCATGGAACATGAACTGAAAGTTCAAAATTAACAAACCACTGAAGTAAAATGAGGCATTTGTTCAACCTTGTAATTCAAGGTTGCCAATGGCAACTGAAATATAAAGAAAATGAGTAAAATGGTGATCAGTATATTTCTAGGGCAAAATAAAAAAATGCTTGAGACCTAAACAGAAATAATTTGGATGGGGCTGCCAATGTAGAAAAACACAATTAATTTACAAAGGATGTAAATTCCTGATGGTTTTAATTAAGTGCTAGAGTATGGTGCATGCCTATATTTTTGGCAGACTTTCCTAATTGAAAAGGATAGTAAATTTAATTTTTATTTTTTAAACAAATACCAACTAGCCTGTTGCAAAGGGCTAGGAATGCAATCACAAACTGTTGCCGTAAATTTAAACTAGTGGGTAATTCAATTTGGGATAAATAAGATTCTCTCTATAAAGGCTGCATTTTACCAAATATGACCTTGGCAGCTTATTTAACCCCTTGGAATTTACATAATCTCATATACAAAATGGGGTTCACAATGGCGGTTTCCCCAGGTTGCTGTTAAAAGGTTTAAATGAGATCATGCATGTTAAGTAGTTAGCATATTGTGCTTGCTTATTAATTAATTTTGTATAACTTTATTTCTAAAGGGAGAGAAAAAAAGAATTTGCAGCTTAAAACATCTGGAAATCTGTCTACTAAATGGGCTTTGTTCTTTCCAATTATATCATTTGAGTCATTATTTGGTCAATGCAGCACAGTTATGGTACTTTTTAGATCTCTTTTTAAAAAATATTTTATTTATTTTTTAGAGAAGGGGAAGGACAGGAGAAAGAAAAGGAGAGAAACAAGGATGTGCGAGAGAGAAACATTGATCCTTTGCCTCTTGTGCGCCCCCAACTGGGGACCCGGACTGTAACTCAGGCATGTTACCTGCCTGGGAATCGTACAGTGACCTTTTGGTTTGCAGGTCGGTGCCCAACCCCCTGAACCACACCAGGCAGGGCTAGATTTCTCTTTTTGGGCTACATTCTGGATTGTTGGTAATTTTGAAGTAATTATCAACAAAAATATCTTCGAACGCCCTAATTGGAGCAAGGCTCTGTGTTTGATGCTGTGGAGAATGGAAAATTTAGAATCCTTCCACAGTGACAAGTGATATGCTTTTAAAATTTTATTTCGAGTCAAAAGCCAAATGCTCTTGACATAATTCTTATGTGTAAACTCCTCTATACATTCATATGCTCCACGAAACTACCTATAGAGGAAATCAGCTCTTAATACAACAAAGAACACAGATCCTGTGACTTTTTCCCTAGCTCCACCCCATCCCTTCTTCGCTGTCTTTTCCCTAATATGCCTCTCTTGAAATGCTGCAATTTCCTTACTTAACCCATAACTTATACCTACTATGTTTCTTAAAATGTATTTCAAAATGTCTTTTGTAATTATCTTAAAGGTTTCTAGAGGTTACTGTAGAAACCTTTGAAAGGGAATTGACGATTAGGCAGTCAACCCCTCCAAGAGTTAGTAATATTGGAAACAGATTTCAGAAATTATATAGGCAAACCTTTTCCTTTTACTTAGTACAAACCTGTGGCCAAAATAAGAGGCTTTCTCAAGGATGCAGCTCATTAGTAGCAAAACTAGGACCAGAATCTACTTGATTCTCCTCTGCAATAGATTGATTGAATTAGTGACCCCAATACTGTACCTCTCTCTGTATCTACAGCTTTTGCCTTATGACTTTAAGTTCCTCTTACTGAAGAGGGAGAGTCTTTCTATCTCTTGAATATGAGGTGGTCATAGGACTTGCTCTGGCCAATAGGATGTTAGCACACATGGCCCAAGTAGACAAAGCATTTATACATTTTAGCTTTCACTCCTGTTATTCTCCCATGGTCATGGGAACATGCCTGGATGGACTAGGTTGGTAGAGGACAGGGCACTTGAGACAAAGTTGAGTCACCCTAATCATGCCAGCTACACAGCCCAAATCATCCAAGGTCAGCCAGCAGCTGGCTGGCACCCAGAGATGTCAGCAAGTCAGCTGAGATCAGTAGAGTGATCCACCTGACCTGTGACTAGCCATAGATGTATGAACAAGCCTGGCTAAGATCAGCTACCCGCAGGCTGCATCAACTGAACCCTGCAAACTGCTGAACTAAAGAAATATTTATTATTTATTGTATGCCAATGAAGCCCATGTTTGTTTTGCTGTGTTCTTGTTGCTTTTTCTCCCACGATGCCCATAATTTCTCTCAAAAGGGTACATGAAATTCTTTAGCCTTGACATGAAATAAATTGCCATGTCCCAGGAGCCAGACTCTTGATGCCTTATATACATAACCATTCAGAAACTAAAAGCAAATTATACTACAAAGGTAAGGTAATGATTATGCCACTTTGTAAACCACTTCATCCTAGCTAATGTGTGTGTCCCAGGGCTTGACATTTTTGTGTCAGCACTGAAGTCCTCTTCCCTTATAGGTGTCTTCTATTAAGGTCTAAGAGTTTTCTCTTTTTAGTTAGTTAGACTTAGCTGGTTCCTATTGTATCTGGGAATAAAAATGATTTTGAATGAGGAAAACAATTTTGATTTTACCAAAACGATTAATCATAGTTCAAAGACACCTCGTTAAAATGAAAGTTACCTCTTACATGACACACCAAAAGGTAGTCTAAATTTTGAAGACCTATGCTCTGGGTTAAGAAAGATAAGGGACTTGTTTTATAACCTTAGTGAATTATTATCCATCAGGGCATTATTAACCATCATTCTTTAAATACAGAAATGAAAGCCTCCCCTTCAAGGGGTCAAGAGCAGAATCAAGATCTGACCACTGTACTCTTGCCTCCTAATCCAGGGCTCCCTCTTCACCATTTCGGGCAAAACCCTCACTTTGTAAAAGCTGGATTGGTGAAGATCTCAGTAATCCAGTATTCTTCTGTGTGTTGAGAGGAGAGTAACAAACAACTCCAGCATATTTTTCTTGCCTGATCAGGATTTCGAAGTTACTTTCGCATGGTAATGAGGGGCTGTGCCATGGCACAGGGGCTTACCAACAGGGGCCCTTTAATGATGGAGCACAGGCTGCTGGAGAACAGTGGCGGCCACCCAGCTGCAGTTAGCCTGGTCCATTTCTCAGCCTTCACTGGGCTCTTTGTATCTGCATCTGTCATGCTTGGAAGACACTGGCTTTTCACTACCCACAACACAATTCTTCAGTTTAGGATCTGCTTATTTGGCCAGCTGGCTGTTTTCCTGTTTGCCATTAAGTGCAGTCTAATGTAATCAGATTATTTCTGTAAAGAGGCAGATACTATAAGAAAGGATAAGCAAATGAAAAATTGGAATAAGGAAAATATCCTAGCTTAATAGGGAGAAGAAAAATCTCTTGGGCCAGAACCAATCCAATAAATATTGTAACTTAATTGTGGAGAAATATAAAACCATAAAAATAATGATGGTAACATAATTATGGTAATAATTATAATTTACTGAGAGTACTTATGGTATGGCAGGTACTGTTCTTAGGACTTTTCATGTATTAACAAATTTAACACATGTGCATTGATTTCAGACTCTCTAAATGGAAATATCTATAGGGGCCAAGAAACAACATAAATCCATGAACCAGGTTTGGTATAAGGCAATAAAGAAATACCAAGAACTGTGGCCAACTGAAATTGTATTTCATACTTAGAACACTCAAATTCAAAAATGTTAACATGTACCAAGAGTCACATAAAAAGCTCAACTTTGTCTGCAAGTCACCAGTTTGTGGCTCCTGCTTTAGCTGCACTGCAAGGAGCAAGCGCATGACAGCAAAGGGCAATTAATGTCCACTGGGGAGAGGATGAGACAGACAGCACCAGAAGAATCCCATTCTCTCAGCCACATAAACCCTAAACGGATCAATAAAAAGCCTCAAGTCAATTGAAATAAAAGGTCATTCGAAAGCTAATTATTTTCAGATGAAGTGTGTATTTCTCTTCAGTCAAGTGGAATGCTACCAGCAGAGAAGAATTGAACTTATATTATTAATTTCTATACTGAGTCATATTAGAAGGAAATGTTTATACTGCAGATGGTGCCTGCCACCATCTCAGATAAATGGGAAATCCTTCTTGGGAAGTCTTGGCTGGGATCCTTTAAGACATGTCAAGAAGTGGTCTTTCAAGACTTATTCCAGGGAGGTCCTGCCCTTGCGTGGGTCTCCTTTGAAATTAGTGTCTCCTCATCTGTGCATACCTTTGTCCTAACTCCCTTTAAAACTTCCCAAGTGTTAGTAGTTACCCACCTTGCACTCTAGCAAAAACTGCTCTTTCTTGAAAAAGCCAGTGAAACACATTTAAAAAACAAGAGACAGGCTGTTAAATGTCCTAGAATGAACTCATCCAAGTCCCTGGAGAACACCCTTCTCTTGATCACCTAAAATTAGTTTTGGTTTTTCTTTTTCTTTTTATAAATGTATATTTCAAGAGTGGTTACTGTGCTAGGATTTTATCAAGATAATTGATTTTGATGCTTAGGGAGAGAGAATTTCCTAATTATATAGTCACTCCTTCTAAATATGATGTTTAGTCTTCTACTTAAATAGCTGTGGTTTTAGGTTGGCCATTTACAACTTGATCTGAGAGGCAAGTAGACATTTGTTCCCTTGGCCTAAAGGGGGTTTTGAGAAGTCTGGTTGTCATGTGAGAATTCTCCACCCAGGGTGAAGTTGGAGACTAGGACGAAGTTTCTCAGAGAGAGCACATTGAAACAGGGCCAGGTAGAAGGTAAATGAATGACTGGACCAGGTGGGGGCTGTGCGGATTGCAGAGGTCATTTTCCTATCACAGAGAGCAGCCACCCGATTTTGCCAACTAGATTGCTGCCACATGCATGCCCAAGGTTGCCACATATTCTGATTTTTCAAAAGAAGCTAGCAATTTGGATTTTCATGTTAAATCTTCTGGTTTGTCAATGATGGCATCTACATTACAAGTTAAAAATAAAAACACCAGGCAGTCAATATGCAAACTCTTGGGATATCTGAGTACTGTGTTCCTTGGGTTTGTCTGTGGACTTGGTGGATAACTAGCAAAGTCTGCCAAGGACTCCCCACACAGGCATAGACTCCATCCTCTTTGCTGCACAGAGACATCACCACATTGTGCTGGTGTCCTGAGTCATCACTAGGAGGGAGAAGACACTTAACTTAAACTGGGGATAAGCTTTTGACCCTCTTCCAGGCAGCTCCTCTGGAAGACACTTGATAAATAATTCAGAAGTCATCCCATTTTTGCATTTCCTCATTTATCAAAGTGTGTTGATGTGGGCATGCTAAACCCACAGGGTCTGGAATGGGAAATCTGATAAACCTCATTGCAAGGTGCTTTTTCTGCAGCTCTCCTTTGTAAATCCTCTGGCCAGAGCCTTCTGCTGATAAATTCCCCCCACCTTTTTTTCCCCTAAGAGGTCTTCAGAGGTGATTTGGAACAAAGTGTTTACTCTTCTGCTTTTATCTTTGGGGTCTTATATGAGTGGTAGTCAGTTTAGAGTAATTTAGAGTATAACAGATTTAAATTCCATTATCTTGGCTTACATTGCAGAAAATGACTAGTTATCTCCCAAATTTACATTCCCTCCTGTGCCTGGATGGCAGCTGCCCAGACGCAGGCAATATTTTACAAATCCTTCTCACTGTATCCAGGGGCAGCTATCTTACCACTTTTTTGCCAATGAAATGTCAGTGCAGGGCTTTTCAGAGTCATAGGGGGCATCTCTACCATCTCTTTCCCTTTTCCAGAAAGGTCCTGGAAGAAGACAGAGGCCCATTATATGAAGAATTTGGTTTTATGAGTCACCATGTAGATGCATGCTGTCCACCAAGCAGAATTATCCACACTGGACTGTTAGATGAAGAATAAATAAAATTCTATCGTATGAAGCCAATGACATTTTGGTGCTGCTTGTTACAGCAGTTAGTGCTATATCTACAATATATTCTCACATACATAATCTGTGCTGCAGAATTTGCATTAAAGCTAGGGGAATAATTTCTACCCATGTCAGCATCAACAATGTTTCTTCTATTTATGATTCATCTTTATTAGCCAATTTTTATACCATAAAGATGGCCTCTTAACATTGCTTGGGGCTTATTTGATTATTCTAGATATAAAGTAGAACTAAAGAATAATCTTAACAATAAATCTTAAATACTTTATAGCTACTTTACAGCTATAACAGAAAAGAGCTAGTATTAGGAAACCCTGGGGCATTATTACTTTCCATCAATCTTGATCTATTTCTCTTTTACAAGGAAAATGCAGAAATGAAAAAAAAATCCTTTCTTCCATTGTTGTAACTGAATTAAAATACATATAGAACTTAGAGTGTATGGTTCTAATGAAGTTACTCTTGTAAGGACAGGAATGGGTGACTTCAATTATTATTGCAAATCAGTTTTAAGATAACATTCTTATTTCTTTTGCTTTGATAATAAGGCAGAGCTAGTCAACTAAATCATTCTGCTTCTACCTGCCCATCAGCCAATTATCTCCTAGCATATTCAGGGTGAGCAAGAGTAGTTTTATAGTTGTAATGCAAATAAATAATACAATAATAAATAATAATGTAAGAATAAACTGTATTTTGTGTACTCACAACTGTAAACTTACTTTTGCCAACCCCTGTATAACTGAGGTTGCTTCCAAAAACTTGGGTGATTACTTCCAGTCACATAATCTAGGGAAGTAAAGGTCTACTTGATGGATCAGAAGCACCCTTACTCACACAGAAATAAATGGCTTTAGGAAGAGCTACTGATGACAGAAAAGTCTACCAGGTTCTGCCAAGCCTGTTCTGGTTCTCAGCTGGCCTTGTTAGCCAGAGAGCCATCTTAACCCTAAATCATGGAACATGTCCCAGTGCTTACAGTACTGTACTGGACAGCGAACATCACTGATTCATGGCTCATTCTCTACATTTACTCATTTTTTGCCTTTAATCCCTCATATATTCACTGATTTACTCATTCATTTATTTAAACTTAATGGAGTGCCCTTCTATGTACCTGGCATTGTGAATAATGTTTGACAGAGAGACATGAATGAGACACAGCCCTAGTTTCATGGATTCCCCAGACCAGTAGGAAAATGTGAAACACAAAACAAGAATGTGAAATGCTGAGATAAGTAGTATGATAAAGTTATAAGCAACACACAATAGTAACAAAAAGGAGGCAGTGACTATCTCTCCTTGGAATCACAGAATAAGAATTACCTAGGACCAGAAGTACTGGGCATCATTAAACTCCAGTCCCTTGGCACACTTGTCCTGGTAATTGCCCCTTAACTTTACCAAGGGTCCATCTGTGCTCTTTCCCCCCTATTCTCTGCCGCACATCTAATTATATTCCAAAATAACTAAAAAAAGAAAAACATAAGAACTGAATTGTTTTGTAAAAACAGGATGATTTTGTCTAATTGTATGCTAAGTTGGATTAAAAAACTGCAAAAGTTGGAAATATCTCTTGATATAGCAGAAATCAGTGACTGAGCAATAATAAAAACATTATTACATGCATAATTTTCATAGTTCTATATAAAATTCCACTCAGAAAACTTACCAATCTAAGACATTCTCTTAAAGTTTATTAGCTGGCATATATTACATATAAAATTACAGAGGGTTTCCTTATAGTTTTTGGATTGCTGTGCCCTACTATCTAATGCATGTCGATATTATCTGATTTGCTGATAAACTACTTGAGTTGAAGATCTATCATAAATCTTCCAGTGCTAATGTTTAGATAAAAAAATATCCATTCATTTCTGAATCTACATAGATCTAACTGGCCTTGAAGAGGCCATTAAATTATATTCAAGCAGCAATTCAAGTAAATTTGAATTTGGGTATTTTTTGGTTCCTACCAGATAGACCTTAACCTCAGTGGTCATATATAATGTAACAGACATCTGAACTGTTGTGAAATTATTTTCATGGAGAAGAGAAACTGACGTACAGGAGAAAAGACAGGCTGGGGCTGAAAGGTGCCCAGCATAGTGATGATGCACATTTTCCTCCTCTACATCCAGGAGCATGTGGAATAGAGGAATAAACTCGAATGCCAATTGCTCCTGGTGTTTTGTTACATAACACATCAAGGGAAGGAAAGGCTATCAAAAAATTATGCTAAACAGTGAGAAGAATAAATAATGTATGATATAGTGAGCATATTCAAAGCAGTGTATCCCATCAAAAGAAGATCAAATGCATTCCACAAGAAGAAATATATTATTGCACTGGATTTAATACCAGAAATATAATGATATCTTTGAGAAATGGCTTTTACATTAATTTAATATTGAATAATAATACCAGAGATGTAATGTATGTTTAAAGAAAAAGGCTTTTGCTTTAAAATAAATAAATATTTTCAATGTTTTTTAATAAATCAAAAGTTAATTTTCCATATTAGTCTGCCTTTAGACCAAGTGCTCTGTTTCAAAGAACATGACCCATTTCACCAATTAATGAATTATCCTACCTTCACGTCTCAAACAAACACTACAGGTGCATCATCCTTTACTAACACTTCCTGTGCCTCAATTACTGCACTAAAACAAATACACAATTACACTTGCTTGCTTTATACAAGAATGTTTGCATTTCACACTTAAGAGCCAAATGCCATGAACTTTAAGTAGAAACACTACTAATCAAGACATAAAACGTGACTTAAAATACAATCCTTTGGATTAAAATATAATTAAAAAACTGGAGATTTGGCTTTTTTTCCTCTTTAGTCACCCATAAATTTCTATTCACCTCCTTCTCCTACTCCCCTAAAGTATTTATTTTATGTCTAATATTTATTTAATAAATCAGTAACCAACTTCTTTGGAAAATATGTAACAGAATAAAATTGTGAATTTGTCTGTCAGGTCAAACATGAGCACCATGCTGTTATGCACTCTTTTAAGAAAGTTGCGTCTGCCATGATGTGCCAACAGCGAGTTAAACGTTATGGAACTGATGGAAATTATTTCGTTTCCAGTTGAACTTGAAAACTGGTTAGTGGTTATCTTATGAGTGAATAAACTCTTACAGTGAGTTCTCTTAAGGAATCAGGAAAACAATGTATAAGAAACAAATAAGAACACACTGATAATATATTAATTCCTTGAAGAGAATAGTCTTTTAAGATGCTTTTCCTGATTCACACAGCTTGAGTCCCTAAGGAGGTATGTGATTACTTTAATTAACTGTTGAATTGACTAATGAATATTTACTGAGTACCTAATGTAAATGATTGGCTTCCTGGTAGTTGCCTTGGGGACTCCTTAATGGTATATAACATTTTTCTCTTAAGGGTTAGAAAGTTAAAATATAATTGGTGATCCAAGGCAGAGTTATAAAATAGCATGAACTAGTCATACAAGGTGAATTGCCAGCTCAGTAAGTATTATTGATTCAGGAACTGTGAGTCACTGTGGGAGGATGAGCCTCTGAATTAATCCATGAAACCAAAGCCTCCAATTACCACACATGAAAACAAAGTAATTGCTAGTGCCTTAAACACAACGGTTTTCTTCCACTAGGCCCTAAGCAACTACTTTGTAATAGTTGTTAAATAACAATGTCTGTTACTATGAATATTTACTGAGCATTTATTACATTCTGGGTACTTGGTTAAGGGACTGGCATGGATTATCTACATGGATTCCCTCTTTGAATTCTGACATTATTCTTTGAGGTAAACACTAATAGTTAATGGCTAAGTGACACAGCCTGTCACATTGCTGGAAAGTAATAAAGTCAGAATTCAAACTCAGTTATTCTTATGCCACAGTCTGAACTATGTGGAATTACCTCTTCTACCAAGCATGAGCAAAAACTCCATGTATTTGTATTCCCTCAATGATTCACTAGAAAAAAAGGCTAGTGGAAGATTTTACATAAAATCAAAGAAGAACAAAGTAAAATTGATATATATTATGGTAGATTGAAGAAAAGGATATCACATCCTTTTTTCTTCTCCTTCCTGTTCCCACTTATCCAGATCTTACCATATTCAAATAGACATTTATACAGTTGAATAATCCATAACCTTTGAAAATATTTTCCTTGACTTCAATTTAGAGTCTGTACTGGAACAAAGACTTCAACAAAAAATATCTGACCAACCTCAGAATTAGAAAGGGATTCTGAAAATGTCCTGAGAGATTTAAGAAAGAAAGGAAAACTAGGATTCTTGAATTAACAGAAGACAGGTAAAAAATTCAAAAGGTTTTCAAGTGATAGCCGCAGTGATATCTCTAGAAGAAAATGTTCTCCAAGTCAGTTGTGTGGAATAAAGACTTGTTACTCAAAATGTGGTCCCAGGACCAGTGGAATTTGCACTTTTTAACAAGATCTCTAGGTAATTCATATGCACATTAAAGTTTGAGAAGCATGGGTTTCAAAATATTGGTTATGATATTTTTATGTGGATATGAAAGTTTAAACTGAAAAAGTTTAGGCTGTGCTATTTTGAAATACTTTCTATTTGTCAGTAGATGTTATGTATAAGAAAGGTCCAGATTTGGTGCTTATTCGAGGTAAAGTCACTGAGAAAATCAAGAATGAGCTCACTTTCCTAACGACTGGCCTTAGAAGTGGATGAATCAATTAGCAACAGGGAGGTGTTGCTAATATATCAGACACAAGTCATGTCATGGAGTCGACAGTAATCAGGAGATGGGTGCAGACACCAATACATGAGCATGATGGCACTGCAGATCGGTGGGGGAAAAAGGACTTATTTAACAGATCAAGCTTTAAAAGGTGGTTATTTATATAAGTAATTGTGCAATTAGATCCTCCTTCAACAATGCACAAAAATAAACTCCAGATAAATTAAAGATTTAATAGCCAAAACTAAACCTTTAAAATTTTTAATAAATAAATATATTACAGATCTTGGGTTACATAAGGATTGCTTTTAAAAACTCCCATAGCTAACAATGAAAATTAAAACAAGAATTAAAAACTTGAAATTGGGGAATCTGTTACTCTAATCCACCTTCAGTAGAGTGAGAAACACGTCAAGAACTGGACCAAGAAGTTCACCACACACACTTATGACAAGAGTATAGTGTCGCGAAAAAAAGAATTGTTACAAAGCAATAAAGCAATTTACCCAATGTAAAACAAAATTGGGTAAAGAAAAATTACCCAATGTAAAAATGATCAAAAGATACAAACAGGCCTTTTACTTAAGAAATACATGTGGCCAAAATGAAAGCAACAGCAAACAAGCAAAATAAAAGGATGGCCATTCTCTCTGATTAGGGAAAGGCAAATAAGACCTCAGTGTGATACCATTTTATACCGATCTTACTGATACTAAGAAGTTTGCAAGCAAAAACAAAACTCTTGAACAGAGTTTTTATGCTAGGGGATGTGTCCAGAATTGTTTAAAGCAGATCTGCTTATAATAGCAATAAACTGAAAGTTTTTAAAATGCCCACCATCAACAGAAGAAGGATACACTATAATATATTCATAGAATAGAAGGTTAGAAATCGAATTGAACTAG
Organism: Trachops cirrhosus; assembly: GCA_028533065.1. NCBI lineage: Eukaryota > Metazoa > Chordata > Mammalia > Chiroptera > Phyllostomidae > Trachops > Trachops cirrhosus. The sequence continues at coordinate 66,601,302 of CM052547.1, forward strand.
AGCCATGACCAATCATATAGATAAATCACATGTACAGGGTGGGGCAAAAGTAAGTTTACAGTTGTTTGTATGAAAAATAATACAGTAATTAATAAACAGGAATACAAGAATAAACTGTGTTTTACATACAGCTGTAAATCTATTTTTGGCCCACCTTGTAGATACTCATATAATTAAATTTACTAAACATTTTGTTAGTATACATAAAGTGCATATATCATAAGTGTGGTAGATACGTTTTTTAAAAAGACCAGATTTCTTCACTCCTCACTTGTCACATTTTTGTTTTTGTAACAAAATATGGTGAAAGTGACACGGTCCCAGTTCTGAGTTTATTTCTCAGAAGGCCTCCTGTGCTTCCACTCTCGCTCTTTGAACTCTGTAACCAGCCTGCGAGCAAGCCTGGACTTGCCTGTTGGCAGAGGAGCAGCAGAATGCAGCCAGCCTGCTGTCCGGGCTGAGGCCATCTCAGATGAGCCTAACACCTGCTGATCCCCAGCCACGAAAGAGCAGGGTCCAGCCGAGAGCAGCAGTCGCCCACCTGACCCTCAGCGGACACCTGAGTGAGGCCAACTAAGGCCAGAAGAATGTCCCAGCTTACCAACTTGTGACTGATACTGAATGCTCATTGTTCTAGGCCACTGAGTTTTTCAGGCGGTGTTTCTTATGCAACAATAGCTGATCCAAAACATGTACAGGTTTGCATTCTGTCATTCACAAAGTGAACATGCTCATTTAACCATCACCCAGGTCAGGGAAGAGAACATACATTCCCAGCACTCCAGAAGGCCCCTCTTACCACCTCCCACCACTGGCCACCCCAGCCCCCGCCTAATGTAGCTATCCCTTTATCCTTTTAACTTCATAGAAATGTAATAATGTTGAGACACTTTTTAGTGTCTCACTACTCTCACCCAATATTTTTTTGTGAAAATCATCCACAATGCTGTGTACCATATTGGACTGTCCTTTCGCATTGCTGGACAGTATTTAATTGTGTGATGTATTATGTTCTATTTATTGATGGAACCCTTGATGGACACTGAGCTAGTTCCACTTTGAGGCTATTATGGGCAGTGCAGCTATGAACATTGTAGTCTGTGTCTTTCGGTGGATATATGTGCAAATTTCTGTTGGGTTTAGCAATATATTTTAAGTGAAAAAACATAGGTCCCAAAAGGTTAGATACAGTATACTTTCTTATGATACTTTTACATATATTATCATACTTAAGTATGATACTTTTAATTTCATCCAATGCTATTTTATAAAGTTAAAAGCAATGGAAACAAAAAATAAAGTGTGTTATACAAATAAATGTGTACCTGTATGTACATACACATATGTAGATATTTGTATGACACATGTGTAAACACCTATATAAATATAAAAGCACAAGAATTATACATACAAGATTCAGATTCATGGCTACCTTGGAGGATAGACGGTGAGAGGCAAGGGTTTCTGAGGAGGGAGAAACTGGTGTTCTAGTTCTTGTGTTGCATAATTATTTCATGGGTACTTATTATATTATAACAGACCAACATGGTCCTCCATGGACCAATGAGAGGAGTGTGTCTTGAACCAAGGATTATTATGTATTCAATTCTGTATACCTGATGCCTATTAAATGTATAGGGTTACCCAAATAAAGCAGATGGTTTGAATTGAAGGGTCCTGAAAAGTCACTTATCCATGTGGCAATTTTATATTTGAAAAGGCCCAAGACCATGAGATTTAAGTGACTTGCCCAAAGTCATTCAGACACTTTCATGACATAAATCAGTGTGGAAAAGTACACTTTAAGGTAGTGTTTTTCCTCTGCGGTTTATGCATGGGGTGAATTCCATTTCTGCACGAGTCCCAGCTGATGTTGAAAGCCAGCGCAGTCGAACATCAAAGGTGTCAATTGCTTCTGCAAACAAAACGTTCCTGCTTTCTCCCATTTGAAGAGTGTTTATTCACATCTTTGAATAAATGTTTTGAATTTTCTTCTTCAACCCTGCTAGAAGGGTGGGTTGTTTTGTCTTATTCTGCTGGCAAGCAATGTCATTATCTGCAGCACATTTCTCATATTTCTTAGAAGCTGGAGTGAATGCTGGGTTGGGCAGTGCTGGCGATCTGCAACAAGGCAGCTTGGGGAACTTGGTTGTTACAGAGTTCCCTCCTGACTTTAAATCAAGAGGGGGATTTGGCCACAGAATTACAATGAAAATACTGGCATTGTTTTCCCATTTCTTATTGCTCGTCCAAGAACAGAACTCAAAATCTACCCTGGCCTTCATTCCTCTATGACATGATGTCCTAGAACTGGTGAAGGTGGGTGTGGGAGGGGCCTGACCATGGCTGCCCCCATTTCTGAAATGTCTGAATTGTTCTGCTTTTCAATCCTGTGCTCAAGACTGTCAACAGGAAAAGATTTCCAGGTCAATTCTACATTTTGATCACATCCCCTTAGTAATCCTATGTTTTTTGCTACTTCCACAACAGAGAAAAATTTCTAAATTCACTGTGCACACATTTAAAATTTCTCCTATCCCTGTTGTGTTATTTAAACTTTTGCTACATATCAATTAGTTTGAAATAATAAGTCTTTAGGCTATCCATTAATTGCTGCACTGTAGACACAATCTGTATTTAAAATTACACAAGGAAAATTAAGCTGCAGCACGAAGGAGTCTTGGCTAACAGCGAAGGCTTCGTAGCCCTTCAGAGAAGCGAAAGGAGATAATGGGGACAGGGAATACACAGGAGGCTCCTGCCCGAGTTTGTCATTTGCTAGCCTGAGACGTGAAAACAGACTGCTTCAGCTGTAGGCTCTTCTTCCTCGCTTTTCAGTTTTCATTTTGAATTCTTACTGTATTTGGTCATGCTGAGGCAGAAGAAAACGGTGGTCAGCCAAATGTCCTTTTCTAGTAGAAATTTATTGTAAATAGTCTAAAGGCAACTCAGCTTCATAATGAATATCCCTACTGCCCTCCCCGCCTGCACAAACAATACTGTCTGTAATCTTGGCTAACTTTGTAGGAGGTGAAAGGGATGGTGGGGGGTGGACAGAAAGGGGTGTCACAGCTGCCAGCCTTACCCACCAGTGGCTTGATTTTAGTAAACACTGTGGTTTTACCAGGGGAAATATTACTTGTAAGGAAGAAAGGGTGGCAGGATTCCCTGTTGCTTGCTCAGAGCCCAGGGACTTGGGGGTTTGTATGCTCCCCGCTTCCCTCATCAGAGCTCTAGGCTGTGCTGAAAAATGTCCTCTGTCATCTGTCCCACCTAGTCTCCTCCTACTGAGTAGTCATTTCAGCAATTGAGGACCATGGAATTTTTAAAAACTGGAAAGAGAAAGCTGGGAAAAAAGTTATAAAGTGACTTATGGGTGACATTTTTATGCCCTTTCTACCCAAGAAAGCTTAAGTTTATGGATGTTTATTTTGCCTTCGGGTGCTCTTCCCCTCTTCTCTCTGGCTTCTTGTTTTTGCCTCACCATGATTAATCATTTTGACCTGAGGTCTGGCAAAGCCAAGTATTGTGGAGTCGTAATTGCCCTCTAGTGGTGAAACAGTGCATTAACATACTAGAAATGTTTCATGTCAAGTAAATGTTTAGAGCTTTTGGGGAGCATTTTCTTTGCAGAATAATGCTGTGGCCAGAACCTACACAATTATATAAAATGTCTCAGCACAAGAGACTGTTGAGGGGGTGGAAAGCATCTCATTCAGGGTGTCACTGTTTACGGGATTCACACAGAAGAGAACCTAGGGAAATGTTTTCTTTTCCTTCCTTATATTGAATTTACAGTTTAGAGGCTGTTATCCTTAAGTCTTTACATTATTCTTGGCAGTACAATAGTTCCTCCTGATCCACAGTTTGGCTTTCCACCATTTCAGTTACTCACAGTCAACCACAATCTGAAAATATTAAATGGCAATTTCCAGAAATAAATAATTCATAAGTTTTAAATTGCACACCCTTCTCAGTAGCGTGATGAAATCTCACATCGACCCACTCCACCCTGCCCAGGACATGGATCATCCCCTGTCCGGTGTCTTCATGCCATACACAGTCCCCTTGATCACTTAGCAACATTCTAGGTTATCAGGTCAGTGATCAGGGAAAGAGAATGAGACCACATTCGTATAACTTTTGTTACAGTTTATCATTAAAGTTGTTCTGTTTTATTGTTAGTTATTGTCAATAATCTCTTTCTGTGCCTAATTTATAAATTAAACTTTATCATAGGTATTTACGTATAGGGAGAGGCACAGTATATGTAGGGTTCTGTACTAATAGGGTTCTGTACTACCTGCAGCTTCAGGCATGCACAGGGGTCTGGGATGTATCCCCCTGAAGATTCGTGTTCATAGCAGACTCCTTATAATAGTTACAAACTGGAAGCAACACAAGTATCCATCAACAGTAGAATGGGTAAACATATTGTGATGTGTTCAAATATTGTGTAACATTGAAAAATACCAAACTATGGCTACATACAACAAATAAATGAAGCCAAATGCAGAAGACATTTGGCAGATGTGTGATTTTGTGAATATAAAGTTCCAAAACTGCTAAAGAAACTGATGTCTATATTGACTGAAGTTAGAATGGTAGTTAGTTTGGGATGGAGGTTTTGTATTGATCACATTGGAGCATGAGGGAAGCTTCTTGGTAGCCGATAACATTTTGTATCTTGATGTAGATGGCAATTATAAAACTTAAAAAAAATTGGTCAAGCTCTGCCCTTATGGCTTGGGCATTTAATTTTTTTCTGAGACTTTCACCAGTGGACTAATATCATACTTTATTTCTTATACACCTATCATTCCTTTGCTAAATGCTCTTTTTATTTTTTTCTGGATAAGCCACTTTTCAGAAACTTCAATATTGTGCACATGAGTCTAGACTGACTTTAAACTTATGCTGTTAATAGAAGTTATGGGGGATATTTGCACTCACTTGCTGGGTGAAGCTCACCCACCTCCCTGACGGTAGTCTCCCCACTGGTCATATGGGCTGTTGCACTATGAATGACACAGTGTAACTTGTGGCCACCATCCAGGGCTGTGACAAAATCAGAGCTCACTTCTAGGATACCTGGGGGCCACGCTTTGGAGGAGACCAGGATGCTGGACTAAGCTTCTATTGCCTGTGGCATCTAGCACTGGGCAGGTAAACATGGTTGCTTACTAGTATAAGAAAACAATAAACATCATTGAAGAGGGGAAGGGGTGGAGGCAATTAGAGAGCAAACCATGCTTTTGGAGGTTTGTGGTGACTTCCGAATGTTCCAACCTTAAGATATAAATGTGACCCTTCTCACATTTAACCAATCAACCCCAGAAAAAGAAAGCGCCTTTCTACTCACAGTTTGCTCTTTGTCTGGGAGTGACCCTCTGCCGATAGGGTTTCTGAGAAAAGGGAATGGTGAGGAGAGTGGATTGCCCAGAGCCACAGGCGCATCCTGAGAACACTTGAGACCACCAGCAAATGGCTAGTTGGATCCTGCATGTGTGAGGATCTCCATTTTGGGGGGAAAAACCATGATATCAATTCCAGAGCAAGAAGAATAAATATGGTAATTGGACAAGTGAGCAGAGAGCTGTTCTCACTTCCAGGGGGAAGAGCCAAAGGTTGGCCTTAGACTGTCGCTTAGTTAGAAGGGGTGGAGTTCCTGCCTCTGTTCTGGAGTTGGGCTTTCTCACTGATAAAGGGGGACACTTCTGTAAGGGGCAACTTTCTTAAGATCTTCAATTAGGTTTTAGAAAAACAATCAACCTTTATTTTGAGAGACCTAACAGGAAGGTATTTATCAATGTCTGTAGCTACAGTTTAGAAATGACACTTTAGTTATCCCAGATGGAGCTGAAAGGACAGACTGATTGAGAGGCAGAGGTGCATAAAATGAAAAAAGGGTATGGAGATGGAAGCATGGGGCGATGGCTCCTGAGAGATAGCAGCGGCGTGGTGACCATGGCAGACATCACTAACCAACCACTGCAGCCTTTTTGGGCCAGCCCAGAGAGCCACAGGATTCTCTGCACCCTGTGGACTGTCTGCCTCCGAATCCCCAGGGGGAGACTGTGAGTGAGACTCTCAGGCCATCCCAGACACCCTCTGAGACCATCCTTAGATCTGGGCAAAGGGACCCATTCCTTGGGCCACTGTGGCCTCTTCTGACACTCCTTCACCCACACACTCCTCACGGAGCAAGCTCACCTGGGGACATGCTGGGGTGGTCAGGTTGGGAATCATAAGAAATATATTAGGTCTTTGTCTCCTGCTCTTGGCAAGGAGATCCTAAAACCCTTGGATTTTCTAAGTGAGAGGAGTGTTTTTGTTACTTATAACAAATCACTTTCACCACATCTGAGTTTCTGCTACTAAGATGACTTATGGCAGGGGTTCCTAGAAAGCCTCTGGATGGGGCTGACCTCCAGAAAAGCCAAGTGATTTCAGCCCCCACCACCATCCTCCAGGGAGGGGAGGGTGTAACTGGAGAGCTACCAACATACTTGAACAACAGTGTTCAGAGTTTCCAAGCTGGAGCACATGTCCACTTGCTGGGAGGGTGGTGTGCCCCCACTCCGGGGACAGGAGCTCCTGGTCCGGACCTCAGCCCATGAACCTCTTCACCCACTGTTCATGCTTACCCTTTATAATAAGCCTTTAGACTTAAGTGCCTTTCTAAGTTCTGTGAGCCACTCTCAAACCTGAAGCAAATTCTCAAAGCTGAAGAGAAGGTTGTGGGAGCCCCCAACTCACAGCGGCTGGTCAGAAGCATGGGTGGCCTGAGACTTGCAACTAGCAAGTCTCTCGTGTGGGGCCAGATTTGTGGGACTGAAGCTTGAAGCTGTGAGGTCTGCACTAACTACGGGAGGCTAGTGTCAGTATTGAAATGAATTGTGGGACACCCTGCTGGTCTCAAAAAACTGGTGGTTGTCAGAAAATACCCCATGGAGATACCAGAATTCTCTTCCAAAATAGACCCAAGACCCTTTTCCAGTCTGCATAGTCTTCCCCTGGTCAATTCCTGAGAGGAGGCCTTGGAGTCATTTCGCATATACCTCAGTCTAAGGGATTGCCAAGGGGTAGATATAAGGACAGGTCTTGGGCATATGTGCTAGGTGTACACTCCTGTCCACAAAAAGATCTTTCATGGTAAAGAAAGAACAGGGAAGGGTGGGGTGAGGGAAGAGAAGAGGGAAGTCTAGCAGCTGGAGGTTTCCTTTTGTCCCTCAGGTCCTGCAAAAATTAGGAGGTGGGTGGTCCTGCCCTTCTGAATCAGAATCTCTAAGGATGGTGGCTGAGAATCTTGCTGGCATGGTCACATTTATTTAAATGGCAATTCTCAATCTTGGCTGCACATTAGAATCACTGGAGAGCTTTTAAAATGCCCAGGCCTCACCCTGAACTGATGATGTGCATTTGAGGAGGGGGACCCAGGAATCAGTACGTCTCAAAGCTCTCCAGGTAACTGAGAGCCTGGCCTAATGAGATTAGGAAGGCAGATGAATAGGAGTAATGTTCGTGGGCAAGGGGTCAGTGTGACAGAATCGGGGCTTATGGAAGAGGGTGAATTATCGCCTTCCTAAAGTGACAGCCTGATTGTTGCCATACATGGAAGAAGGCCCACTCTGGCCAGCTCTTCTGTTGTCAAGGGAAGCGTCAGGTGCTTATATTAAAATTTCTCACATTGTCAGTGTTAGCTAATTCCACATTGTGTGGAGCAACACCGTACAGCCAGGTGAAAGCTGCAGTCAGGAGTTGGTGTTGGGGCTGCTAATTTGGGCTTTTGATTAGAATCTTCCTACTCAATGTGGTCCGTGGACCAGCAGTGTTGTCATCACCTGGGTGGGACCTTGTAAAGTCAGACTATAGAGATGAATTTGTTATTCATCCACCCAGACCTATTGAATTAGCACCTGCATTTTAGTAGGATTCCCAGATGACTTTGAATGCATATTAAAGTTTGAGAATCACCAATTCGCAAGTATACCAGTATGGTGCTAGCAAAACCCAAACCATAGGTGTGATTCTTTTGTGTGCTAGCAGATCAGCTGAATTTCATGATGATGGAGTTACATACTCCCAGTGTGTGTCTTCAATAATACGTGCCTCCCCTTAGGGAGATGTGAGAGACCTATCTCCCCACTATGTTGGTCATTTTCTCCTACCTTTTTGAAAAGTGAAATAGAGGAGAAACTCTGTTTTATTTTTTTAAATTAATATTTAATTGTCCTTCATCCCCACAATGTCCATGGAGGCCCTTGGAAAGATTCATTTTAAATGTCACGTCCTCTGCTCTCAATGTGTTCACAGGTTTGATTTCTCTCGGCTCTCTTCCTTCCCTCAGCGCTTTTGTTATCCTGGTTATGCTCTTATCATTATAATTCAACTTAACTGATGAAAAGCAGGCTTTCAAAAAGCCTGTCCTAATGGAAAGAGAATTGACTTGGATGGAAGTTAGCAAATTACAACTTCAAAGTAAACTTCTTTCTATTTGGGTAACAAATACAATTAAGTTCATTAGAGAAAAATCAATCTTGCAGGGGGTTTTATCAATTTTATTAATCATTTTAAACTAATAAACCAAACTTGAAGCTTTCTGGATTTTCTCTATTATTGACTATTTTCTCTTCTGTAATTTCAGTCCTCATTTTTAGCATTTGCTAACTTCTACTTTCTTTATGTTTAATGTGCTGTGTCTTGAGACGGAAGCTTAGAGTACTGAGTTTCACCCTTTCTTCTTTTCTAATACGTGCATTTAAAGTGAAGTGTTTCTCTCCAAATACTGCAAAACTTTCATATAGTTCAGTATGTTGCATTTTCATGATTGTTCAGTTCAAAATATGTTCTTGTTTTAATTTTGATTTCTTCTTTGAGTTCTGGGTTATTTGGCAGTGTGCTGATTATTTTCTAAATATCTGGGGATTTTCTAGTTATCTTTCTGTTATTGACTTCCAGCTTAATTCTGCTATGGTCCAAGAATATACTCCACATAATTTCAATAATCTGAGGTTTTGAGACTTCCTTTACAACCTAACACAATGTCTATGTTGGCAAATTTCCAATGCGTGTGTAAAAGAATATGTATTGTACAGTTGTCGGATTAAATGTGTGAATTAGATTATGTTGGCTACTGTGCTATTTAAATCCTGTAAATCCTCAATGATTTTGTTTCCCTGCTTGCTCATTTAACAGAGAGGTGTATGTTAAATCCCCATCTATGATTACAGGTTTGTGCAATTCTCCATGCAATCATCGACCAAAGAAAACCTACTGTAGCAGTTTTGATATCAGATGTAGTGCTCTAAATCAGCCCTGTACAACAGGACTTTCTGAGATTATGGAAATGTTCTTTGTGCTATCCGGTAGGGTAGCCATTAGCCAAGTTGTATTGAGCACTTGAAATGTGGTAAGCACAACTAAGCAACTGAATTTTTGCCCTCGTGGGCTGGCTCAGTTGGTTGGAGTGTCATCACATACACTAAAAGGTTGTGGGTTCGATTCCCAGTTGGGGCACAACCAATTGATGTTTCTCTCTCACATTGCTGTTTTCTTTCCCTTTTTCTCTCTCTAAAGTCGATAAACATATCCTTGTATGAGGATTAAATGAGGATTTTAAAAAAGAAACTGAATTTAAAATCTGTTTATCATTAATTTAAATTAAATAGGCACACATGGCTAGTGGCTACTGTATTGAACAGTTATTTTAAAACAAGAAAAATTAAAGGTAGACATTTTATATTGATAAAAGGGTCAATTTAATAGTGAACTATAACAATGCTAAATATATGTCCACCCAACAGTTATACCTTCAAATTATATAAAGCAAAAATTGATAGATCTAGTGTGCTTATATATATATTCAGAAAGATAATGCTTACAACATGGGCACTTCCTGGATCTTTCCTGCCTCCAAAATACCAGAAGTCTCTAGTCACCAAAAGACCTCAAGATCTATTTTCCTAAGAAGAAAAAAAAGATCTAGTGTCCTGAACCTGTAGCCTCCAAAGAAGCATGAATATACTCAGAGGATAGCCAGAGAAGGGCCCATCAGAATATGGGGAATGAGTACTGGAACTGGCACTTGCAAGAACATTTAGTTTTACTTATATCTATTATAAAGTTAGACACTGGTGCCATGTTAGATTTTATCAGATGGTAACCAGTGCCACATAGTGCCAATGGCCTTCTGAGCAAAGAGGAGGGTCTCCCAGCTTTGAGGGCTGGACAGTAGTGCCCTTGCTCATACATTCACTCCAGCTTCCGGAAACACATTCAGTTCACAGGTGGCCAGGTAAAATGGATTTACAGGTTATGTTTACTCATTTTAATGAAACACTCACAAATGGACTAAACCCATTTCACTTGAAATGTAACTAGTGCAAGTAAGAAACTGAAATGGAGACAGACCATGCTAGCAATTATGCAAGTGGTAAACATAAAGAAACTGGATAAGTTGATATTTCCCATGCAATCATCGACCAAAGTAAATCCATATTTCAAGGTGTCTTCTTAATAGTATTTTTAAGACTATTTCTCTAGTCATATCACATTGTTTTTACCTCCTAATGTGTAAAAACAATCAGGTACCAGTGGAGAATCAGTTTTAAAAGTAACATTATTAAGGAGACACTTTGTAATATGGAATTACGTCCTTTATAGTTAGCACAAACCTTGCCTTAAGTGTATATAGCATGTTAATAAAAGTGGGAAGCTACTGTAATTAGCAGACACTTGGAAATGAAGCACCCATCATGAAGGTAAACCTTTATAATTGCTGGAAAGGACTGAGCAAAAGGTGTGTAATGAGGCAAAGGATTCACTCTTTCCATTTCAATCCTCAAATCTATGTGGGGAGTCTTTTTCTCCAGGGAATGACAGTCATTAAAATCAAGTGTTGCAAAGGAACTAAACTTTGAATTGAAGAGTCAGCACTTTAAATTTTTGAATCAAAGTGTTAAAGTTTTGAAAATAATGAAGTCTGTTCAAATATATGTGGTTTCCCTTTGAAAGCAAATAGATGTTTTGGATCATTAATAAATAAAATATAGCACCATTTTCATTTTTATCTCATTCTTATATATTATTATTATTTCATTATAATTTCAAAATGCATTTATATACTATATTTTCATTTACATAATTAATATATGTGTTAGTCTAATAATATAATAAATGAATGAATAAATGAATAAATATGCCTAGGTTGGGGTGAATGCTCAGTTTTTAGGGGAATGAAATTAAAAAGTTTGGATGACATTGCCCTAAACTAATGGCCTAATATTTAATTTTGTACTGGCAGGAAAGGAAAAAGCCAATGTCTAATTTTCACAAAATAAAATTGTCCAAAGCCAGGAGGTCTTAATTTTGAAGTACTGTGTTAGAGAGCTTCTGTATATTTATAGTGTAAAAGTTCCTCAAAATTTCTGTCTAGATGATGCTATCAGGTCATGATTTCTTCACAGCTTGGCAAAACACAAAATGTTGAAATATCACCATTCTCCGAGCAATATTCATAGTTTCATCTCAGTAAATTTTGTATGTTTTCTGATATTTTAAAACTCCATGTGCAAGTTAACATCAATTAAAGAATATATATTCAGAATTTATAATTCTTCTGTTTCATACTTTAGTCTGTTGTAATACTGAAATACTTTAATTGTCAAGCCCATAAACCATACCTGTTAAAACCTGAGTCCATATAATGTCTTTAGTTCATATGAAATAATATGGAAACCTTCTGTAGAAGATTTTATATTGCCACAAAGCCCTTTATGTGATTCAACACCATACTTCTGAATAAATGTAAGACTAGGCCTACAAATGGCCAACTCAGAGTCATCGGCAGGAAATGATAATGACAAATAGCTCTGACAGTTTGACACAAGGTAAACAAGGAGCACCAAAATTCATCCTAATATTAAAAACACACATTAAAAATATCACCATTCACTTTCTATGTACGCATTTTTACTGATTGTTTGCTTATCCCTGTGTCTGAGTGAACTGGCCCTGACCATTCCCTCCAGGCTTTCAGAATGTTATCAAACGCAGCATTTGCAGTGACCATATTTCATTCTGTTTTACACTGATGGCATCATTTCCTTGTTTTAGCTCAATTTTATTACAGCTTGCAACAGTGGTCATGTAAGCCAATGCTTTCAAAACAACAGACAAAGGGTATTAATTCTAACTAGGACACACAGGTTGGACAATGCTAATGTCTTATTTACATTCACTCCCATATTACTGCACAACAGACCACATCAAACACGTATCTCTTTGCGAAAAGTTAAAAAATCAAATTAAAACCTCTCCAAACACATTCAACATCCCTATGAAATGACTCCAAGATGTTACCACAAGCATGAACCACCCAATCAAGGACAGGAGCTCAGAGTCAGTGGAGAACTTGAATTTGGAAGTACAGAACCTGATAACCCCGTGCACATACATACAACCATCAGAAATCATGACCTCTGTGGTTTAGAATTCATTTCTTGGCATTTACCCTGGGATTCTGATTTTAATATCGATTAGCAGAAGCATGAGAACAGAGATTATATATCAGGAGTGTCTGCACACATTTACCAATGTACTTGCTATAGAGCCTCTGCCAGCAAAAGGATTTGTCTTAAGGAAGGAGAGAGCTAGGAAGGCAGAAAAACCTCGGGATTCAGCTGAACACAGAATTCAGAGAACTGTTGATCTCAATGACTGTCATTGTGCTGATTTCCTTTTAATAAAGATCTGTTTTAGAAGGACAAAGGCAAACACATTAGCCTCATGACTCCCACAGGGAAAAAGAATTTGTCTATTTATAACAGTCATGATACGGGGTCTGTTTGTTAAAATATAGCCACAGCTAAAGGTAATTAAGGTGCCATGACAAAGCACATTGTTTTAGAAATGACTCCATAGAATGACTTAATAGCCATTACTCACACACCTTGAGAAACTGCCTTGTGAGATAACACCAAGGTACTTCTGTGTGTAAATTGCGATCATAGAATATACTGATGGAAAGTGTTTCATTATTTTTTTACTTAAAATTCTGGTGGTATGTTATGCCCACATACAAAATAAAAACTGATTTCAAATTTAAAAGAGAGTGAAGTCGTTCAGGACAATGGGTGGCTCAGGTCACTTTATTCTGATGAGATTCAGTCTGGAAGGGTCCCTACCAAATTAAAGAAGAAAATGAAATCAAAAGAGGGTTATGTGTTAAATTCGGTCTTACAACATTTGAGAAATTATTGCCTCTTCCCCACAAAAAGCATACTGGCCAAAGTTGTTTGGAAGCTATGAATGCTTAAAACTTTAAAAAAGGAAGTCTATGTTTTGCTCAGAGATAATTTGATCAAGCTGGTCCTTTTGCAGACACTCTACTTACCCTAGGTATTTGCAAGGTCCTTTGTCACTCAACTTACAATGTCCTTTCCCTTGTGTAGCCTCCATAGACCAATCACTTTATCTATCTATCTATCTATCTATCTATCTATCTATCTATCTATCTATCTATCTATCATCTATCTGAGTTCCTGTCTACCTATGGTCAATATCACACAGCCTAACCCTTATTTCATCTCACTATTTCATGTGGTTATATTATTCTAATGAGATTACCAATGAATTGAAAATAAGGACCATGTCCTTTCATTTTTAGGAGCTCGAACTATTTTGGATTGGCTGATGGAGGTGCAGGGCTGTGCTTGGGCTCATAGGTGGCAACCTGTTAATGCTGCTTCACTTCAAGTCTTGAGGTCCTTACAGGCTCTCAAAGCAGCATTGTGAATTCTCATCAGTTTTATGAAATGTGACTAGAACACTGGGGAAAATGTGTAAAAAAACCAACATATAGATCAGTCCTGAACAGTTTGGAGTCCACAGCTCAAGGAGTTATTTTAGAAGTACTAGAAAAAAAGTCTAATAAGAAAATGAAGAGAAAGTAGGCTTCGGAGTCTGCCAGAGTCATGGTTGATGCCTACTTCTATTACTTGTGTATTGCAAGACTAGTCAATTTAACTGTTTTGAGTGTAAAAGAGTATGTGTGTGCATGCATGTATGTTAATATCTACTTCCCAGTTTTATTGGGACATGACATATAATATAAAACCTACATATCATTGGGTTTGCTGGATCATCCAATCAGTTAAAGGCCTGAACAGAACAAAAGGCTGATCCTCCTCCAAGTAAGAGAGAATTCTCCTGCCTATGACCTTTGAGTTGAAGCATCTTCTTGGTTCTACAGCACCTTCTGGCTCTTGAACTATAGCTGGGATATTTGCTCTGCAGATCTTGGTCTTGCCAGCCTCCATAGTCACGTGAACCAATTCCTTATAATGATTTAAAAGTATTTTCTATTGGTTCTGTTTCTCTAGAGAACCAACTTTTTTAAGGGTCACCTTTTCAGTAAAGCCTTCCCTGACATCCCATTAAGAACAGAGAAATTCCATTTCCCATCTGTTCCTATTTCTTCAATTTTCTCTGTAGTTTTTGTTTCCATCAACATGCTATGCATTTTACTTCTTGCCTGCCTATGCAAACCTCAAAGAAGCAGGAATTTTTGTCCATTTCCTTCCCCACTGTATCCCCAGCACTCAGAAAAATACCTGGCACATAGTGGATGCTCAAAATATATTTGTTGAGTAAATGAACTTGAGAAAAAAGCAATTCACTAGTTCAAGAGTTGCTTTTGATCAAATATTTTCTTTGAGTTCTGTAGATTTCACACTTAAATCTATTAAAAAGGTAGTTGTAATGGTTTATTCTACTGCCACAGAGAATATTCCAGAAGGATGTTCAGGAGCATGAAAAGCAGAGATGCTGACATTAGGGAGGGTACCAACAAATAGAGGGAACAGAATCCGTTGTTAGAGTATTAGTTTCTTGTGGCTGTTGTAACATATTACCATAAATTGTGTGGCTTAAAACAACAGAAACTTATTCTCACAGTTCTGGAGGTCAGAAGTCTGAAATCAAGGTTTTGGCAGGGCCATATGCCTACCAAAGGCTCTTGGGGAGAGCGGGTTCCTTCTTTCTTCCAGCATCTACTGGCTGCCAGTGCTCTTTGACTTGGGCCTGCGCCACTCCAGTCTGTGCCTCTGTGGTCACATTGTCCCCTTCTCCCAGTCTGTGTCAAATCTCTCGCTGCCTCGCTGTTATAAGGACATATGCCCTTACATTTAGGGCCCACTTGAAAAATTCAGGATGCTCTTCTCATCGCAAATCCTTAATTTAATTATATCCTCAAAGGCCCTTTTTCCAAATAAGGTAATATTCAGCAGTCCAGGGAATTAGAATGTGGATATATTTTGGGGGGCCACCACTCAACCCACTATAGTTCTGACAGAAAAATTATATGCTTCTACAGTGACAATTCTTGATTGTGTTGTCCAGCTGCCAACATGAGATGCTTTCTAAGAGACGTGGGCCATTGTTATCAAATAACTAAACCCTCTTAGGTTTCACTAAGGACTCAGATTAATCCATGTGGTAAAGTTTTAAACAATTGCTTATTATAGTAAAGATCTTTGCTCAGGAAGCCATGCACTGAGAGCAAGATCAAACGTTTCTTTAAACAAGGGAGTCATCTTCGGGGCAGGCTTTCAATCCTCATTCTTCCCTCTCATTTCTCATAATCCTAGGATAGGATTTTTATAATCTGGATCAAGAGCTATCATGTGCTTTAATCCAAGGAAGAGGAATACAATGCACTACTTTGCACTCAAGTTTATAAAATGTTGGTGGCCATTAAGATCATCTTTTAAGCAATGGTGCTGCCCATAGACATGCAAAGAGATTCAAGTTCATAATTTCTGGCTGTTTTTCCTGGTGCTAACCTTCCTCTGACATTCAGGAAATCGAAACTTTTAAATTACATTTATTTTTTGAAAAGTATTATAATGGGCACTTTTCAGGACCCAGTGTTCCACAATGTAAGTGTCCTATATAACTTTTCATTTCCCTCACTATAAACAACTGTTCTATTTAAATTTTAAGACAACTAAATTTTATTACAGCCAAGGATAGTTTCTTTTTCACTGTTAATAATAGAAACACTTAAGTCTCAGTTCTTACCATCCTAGGTCAATAAAAATACATGTCTATTAAAATGTCATGTACAAATGAGAAATAATGTCTACTAGGTGAATTCTTAAGTCTGAACCTGACTTTTAAAACCACTTAAAATTAATTTTTAACTGGAAAATGGGGAAGTATTTGTGAAATCTATTTTTAAAAATTCACTTATCTAAAAATAAATTGACATTTGATTGTTTTTATTTGGAGGCTTAGCTTTCAAGAAAAAGAGGTACATTATAATAAAAGGAACTAGTGGGATTTTACTTAACATCCCAATATTTAAGGTATGTCCTGAGATCATTAGTGATGGCCTTTCATTCAGTAGGGTCTCATACAACTCAAATATTTTTTAACAACTACTGTAAAGTTTAGTTTCATATATTAGAAAGAGCATTAATCTGACAGTTAAAGGAAATGGAGATAATGGGTTAGTGGTCTTAATTGTTTTCTTTATCTTCCTTAATCACTAGTTGGGGAATATTCTTGTTCTACCACATGTGAATTGGGTGATCCTTAGTTGTGCTTTCTTATCAAAGACAGAAGCAGAGAATATCACCATTTTAGGGATGATAGGAATAGCCTTCTGACTGGTCTGGTTCCCCTTTCTAATTCACTCTCCATATCACAGAGAGATTCTACCAAAACAGAAAGTGAACCATGTGTCTTCAGTGGCTGCTTTAGTCCTCTGGATAAAGGACACTCTTTATCCTTATTTGTTCCTGCAATGGTTTGCCTATCCTGGTCCCATTTTCTTCCTGGGCCTCATCTCTTTCTAGTGTAACAAAATTTTTTGATTTCCTCCAATGATCCCCTTGCCACTGGGCAGCTATGCCTGCTGTTCCCTCTGGCAAACCTCCTTCTACAACTTCTACAGTGCTCATTCCTACTTACACATTTGTCATCTTCTGAACCTCATATATTCCAGAAATGACACATAGTAAAGCTAAGACTCTCTTTTACTATTAGTGGGCCATTTCTTGGTCCAATGGTTATAAATCAAAGACCACTAACAGTATAGGTGTTTAAAAAGAGACTTAGAATATACATGTAGACATTTTGAAGCAAGACAGTTTGGTTTCATGATTTTTTTCCTGACAAAACCACCTATCTGGCATTAGATACTCTGTGCAGCAAAAAAAATATCTCGCACTTCCAAACTGCTGTTGTATGTTCAGGGCTCTCAATAATTTCAAAACCCTTTCAGTAATACAAATTTTTACTCTAAGTACCTTTTTCATGGTTTAAAAACAAAATGCTTTATATATATCCTAAGAAGCACTCTGCTCCCCCATTCTTTAATATTAAATTGAATTAAATAAATTCAGCACGTGTCAGTGAGAAATCTAAACATCAAAATGGCTGATCTTTAACTCCCTTTTATTATGCAAAATTGTTCCAATGACTTCTTCCAGATATGTATCAATATGGCATTCTACATTGAACCAATTAGATACCCTCTAATTAACCCACAAAGTACTCCAAAAACATCTGTTTGCCCAGGGATCTAAACAAAGACGATACAAACTAAAGTAGGTGCACAGGGATCAAGCTCAGAAATCCTAGAGATGGAAAGTGTGTTCTTTATGTTGCACCATGATATTGACTCTGGCAGCCAATAAGCAGACAAGGGAGCTTGGGGACACACACTACCAAGGTGAGGACTTGCATTTATGCCTGAACTGGAGTCACAACCAAGAAAAGCTGGACAGCATTCCTTTTAGTCATAGACTTCATATGATGACTGACTGACTCCTTTGAAGTCAGTTAGGTTTAATGCTAATGCTGAGGAATTAGAGGCTTAAACGAGAATTGTGTTTCTTGATGACCTCTTTTTCCCCAGATGTAATCTTGTCCATCAACATTATCAAATGGATTGGCTGGGCTCCCTAGGGTACTTTGTCCTGGCACAGGTCAATTCATCAGCACAGAAAATATAATCTTGATGTCCTGAGGAAATTCTCAACATCCTGTGGCATTTCTGATAGAGAATGACTTAGTGACCTTCTTGCAGGTATTCAAGCCTGGCTCAATAAGAGAAGACATATTCTTATCAGTGAGCCCATTCTCAAGAGATGGGGAGAGATGATAGTAATGAGAGCACATTGATGCTGTGTGGGCTCAGGCCTCGCTGACAAAATAATTTTCATTGTCTCAGGCGTTTGCCTGAGAGAGGGTTAAGGAGATAATTGGCATTGCTGTCAAGAGGATAAGTGAATTTTCTTGTTTCATATTGTCAAACCTTTGAGAGAACCTAATTTGCCTTCTGACAATGGGAAGGAGAGTGGATTACAGAGAGAACTGACCTTTATAGAGTATCTTTTAAAAATTACTAAGAGACACTGAGAAAGCTGAGGGTTTGGTGAAGCCCTCTGGATTCACATTAAAGGCTCCCTCAGACATTTCTGGAGCCTTCCCACCAGCCCCCCATCAAATCCTGAAACACAAGGGTATCCTAAGCAATCAGAGCATGAGCTCTGGAGACACATTCCCTTCCTCTGATTTCCTTTTCCAAACAATATGGAATAGTCTATTAAAATGATTTCTGACACTGCTACCTTCCCTCCTTTAGCTCAAGGGTTGGCAAACTTTTCTGTAAAGAGCCAGAGAGTAGACATTTTAGACTTTGAAGGCTGTAGGGTTTCTGTCGCAGCTACTCAATTTGGCTGTTGCAGTGAGAAAACAGTCATAGGTAATACATAAAGGAAAGGGAGTGGCTGCATTGAGAAAGAATTTATTTAGGGACACTCGAATTTAAATTTCAAATCATTTTCATGTGTCCTGAAATAGCATTCTTCTTTTGATTGTTTTAAATCATTTCAAAATGTAAAATCTTTCTCAGCTCATTGTCTATGCAAAAATGGGCAGCAGCCTGGATTTGATCCCTGGTCTAGTTAGAGCCATTCAGTGGCACTTTCTGTGACGGTGGGAAGTTATATGTTGGCACAGTCCAACAGTGGAGATACTAGCTCCATGAGACTATTGAAATTTGGCTAGTATGATGGAAGAACTTAATTTTTCTTCAAGAACTTAACTTTTAATTAGTTCAAATTTGAGCTGCCACATGTGGCTACCATATTGAACATAAAAAAAAGACATTCCTATCTCTCCCCTACATTAAAAGAAACAAAAAATAATTCTTCCACTTACTGTCTGAGTTATATAGTTGGTGCTCCTTCTGGGGAGATCAAAATTGATGTCTTGGTTTTCATTACATAGTGAGTGCCAGTGGTTATGTGATAATCTAGTAGCAAGTTGGATACACAAGCCTCATTGTCTCAGTTTTATTACTACTTTTTGCTCTGGAGGCTACTTGTAGTTTCTTTGATGCACTCTTTCTCATCCACTCCCTGCCATTTCTGAATTCTCCTGATTTTTTGGGCATGCAATAAAATTAACATAAATGAAGTGGAGATAGGGCCCATTCAGACTCTACCATCCCATGAAAATAATAGACAGTGAAATCACATAGCTGGTCTTTAAACTTGTGCTGTGATGTCTTTAGATTTACCTTGAAAACATTCTTTAGGGAACAGGTAACAAACTGTGCTTGGTGTTTAACACTGTTTCCCAAGGTCCCCTTGTAGAGATATATTTGTATCCATCTGACATTGATTCATGTAGCCAGATGGCAAAGGACAAAGTGGGATCACTTAATGTGTGACCTACTTACTGGTCCAATGGTCTTTGGTTTAATACTAAATAAAAGTATTGAGCCTTTGAGTTAAAAAATGCAGTTTGGTTTGTTGGTTACCTTACAGGCAGCATGAACAGTCTGTATGCTGGATGCATTGGTTTCAATAAGCAAGGAGATAAGTGGGAAAGTGATTTCCAAGGCCTGGGGATAAGATGTGTGGTGGTAACTGCCCAGCTGGTAAGGGACTGACAAAACTCACTGAGATACAGGAGTGTACATTTAGGCACCTAAGGAACACGATGTCAATAGTAGACAGTTGTGACGACCTTATGACATGATCAGAAGTGTCCCAGGGTATTTAAAATGTGCAATTTTCTCAAGGGCCTTCTGAACTATCTAAGAGAAGTAATAGAGACTAAATGAATCCTCAGTAAAAAGGCCTTCCTGCCTTGAGCCTGTTCTAGGTTAGAAAGTGGGCACAAGTCAAAGAGACAATGAACGGAATCAGCATCCCATAGAAACAAAGATGCAGTTAGGGAATGTGTCCCCACATTGGGCATAATTGGTTCAAAATGGCCTTAAACATTTCAAATCACATATTAATATTTCAGTATGATATAAAACTGGGTAAAGGATATTAATTAATTAGGAAGCATAATACCATATCAGAAAATATTAAAGAAGGAGTTCCAGCCAAGATGGAGGCGGAGGTAGAAACACTTCGCTTCCTCTCACAACCAAAAGGAGGGTAACAACCGATCTAAAATCAATAAACAAGCACAAGCACCAGAAAATCAAACTGCACGGAACTCCGACAACCAAGGAATTAAAGAAAAAATCAACCCGAACAACCAGATCGATAAGGCGACCCCTGGAGGCGGGTGACTCAGAAAAACTGCCACAAAGGCGGCTGAGGGGCAGGGCTGACTGCTCAGCTTGGCAGAGCTGCAAGGGAGGGACTGACTTAAGGGGAAAACTGAGACTCAAAGCTGACTGTGGGTATGGCTGGGATTGCCCTGGTGGGTGAAACTTTCAGTCTGACATGAGAGTCTGTTGGAAAGTGCGCTAGAGACTGGAAGGTGAGCTACAATATTCCCTCTCTGGCCCCTCCCCCACAGGCAGCGCAGGAAAGAGGGTTGCCCGGCCCAGGTGAATACCTAAGGCCCCGCCCCTTATAACTTATCAGGTGTGCCAAGACAAAGAAATATGGCCCGAATGAAAGAACACAGCAAAACCTCAGAACTAAGCGAGGAAGACATTGCCAAGTTAACTGATGGAGAATTTAAAGCCCTGGTAATCAAAATGCTCACAGAACTGATTGAACTTGGTCGAAAAATGAAAGAAAAAATGAAAGATACCAAAAATGAAATACAGCAAAATATTTAGGGAAACAACAGTGACAAGAAGGAAACCAGGATTCAAGCAACAATTTGGAAGAAAAGGAAGAATAAAACATCCAACTGGATCAGAACGAAGAAACAAGAATCCAAAAAAATGAAGAGAGGCTGAGGACTCTCTGGCAAAACCTAAAACATTCCAATATCCAAATTATAGGGGTGCCAGAAGAAGAACTACAGCAAGAAATTGAAAACTTCATTATTTGAAGAAATAATGAAGGAAAACTTCCCCAATGTGGAAAAGAAAACAGACTTCCAGGAAGTCCAGGAAGCTCAGAGAGTCCCAAAGAAGTTGGACCCAAAGAGGAACACACCAAGGCACATCATTATTAAGTTACCCAAGATAAAAGACAAAGAGAAAATCCTCAGAGCAGCAAGAGAAAAGAAGATAGTTACCTACAAAGGAGTTCCCATAAAACTCTCAGCTGATTTCTCAAAAGAAACTTTCCAGGCAAGAAGGGGCTGGAAAGAAGTATTCCAAGTCATGAAAGGCAGGGACCTACATCCAAGATTGCTCTATCCAGCAAAGCTTCCATTTAGAATGGAAGGGCAGATCAAGTGCTTCTCAGATAAGGTCAAGTTCAAGGAGTTCATCATCACCAAGCCCTTACCATATGAAACATTAAAGGGACTTATCTAAGAAAAAAGAAGATAAAAATATGAACAATAAAATGACAAGAAATTCATAGCTATCAACAAATGAACCTCAAAGAAAAGAAAAACAATGAAAACAAAAACTAAGCAAACAGCCAGAACAGGAACAGAATCAGAGAAATGGACATCACACAGCGGGAGTTCGGTGGGGAGGGGGAAGGGAGGAATGGGGGGAAAAGGTACAGGGAAGAAGAAGCATAATTAGTAGGCATAAAATAGATGGGGAAAGAAAAAAATGATATAGGAAACAGAGGACTCAAAGAACTTATATGTACAACCCATGGACATGAACTAAGAGGGGGATGCTGGAGGGTTGGGGGGCAGGGTGGAGGGGGGATAAAGGGGGAAAATTGGGAAAACTGTAATAGCATAATCAATAAAAATACTTAAAAAAATAAAACCAATTCTCTCCAAAAAAATAATTAAAGAGACTTTTCTCTTCTCCTGGGTTCATTTCTTAATTTTATTGCAGCAGATCAAAGGTAGAAGTATCATTTCATCAGTCAATCTTGGAATTCAGAGGGTTTCCCTAATTGAGGTTTTCAATGCCATTTCTAACAGAGTGTTTGAGGAGATGTAGGGCCATTGTCTAAGAAACTAAGCCAGAGACCCAGGCTTTGTTGTCTTAATCTGCTTGCTAGTGGAAACTCTGAGGTGGGTGCAATGATTGGCTTTGTGTCCTAAAGCTCTTCTTATCTTTGATGTTCTCATCCTTTAATCCCCATGCTGTCTTTAGGCATTACTATAGAATTAGCGAAAATAAACATCCAGAATCCTACCCCTAGTTCTTCTGTAAATTGATCACCAAATTGCTTAGGTCCTAAATTTACTCTGACCATTTTAGGTCCCTGCTCCTAACAACTGAAGGCCAGCTTATTCTCAGTGTGAGGTTCCTGGCTACCTTCCTATTTACTCTGTATCTCTGTCATCTAGCACAATGTCTAACATATAGGGATACTCAATAAATACTTGTTGAATGAATGAATGGCTCTATGAACTTTATTGCTTCCCAAGTTTAAAAAAAATCTATCATCTGTTTATCTATCCATTTATCTATTATCTATCTATCTATCCATCCTAACTTTCTATTGCCCAAATATTAGGCAAAATATATTAATTTATTCCATAAATTTCAACTGAGTATCTGTATGCCAAAAGCTTGGGGGCAAAAACAAAACAAAAAAGGGATGTGAGTCCTGTATGGAGATGAGAAAGGCAATAAACAAATAACCTCATGAATAGGATATTTGAGAGTGAAGAGCCACAAGTAAATCAGAGAAAGGAGACAGAGCCTATTCATTCAGTAGTCAGAAAGTCTCCATGTGCAGATAGCATTTGAACGGAGAACTGAAGAAAAGAAACCAGTCACAGGGAAATCTGGAGGAATGGTGGCCCAGCAGCAGAAAGCAAAGGCATAGGCTTGTTGGTAGGCTCAGAATAGCTGGAGCATGGTGAACAAGATGGGGTTGGCAGGGGGGAGAGGACCCAAAGGCCATGTAGAAACCTGCTGAGAAGTAGGACTTGGCTCTACATCTTCTGATAAGCCTGCAGAGGGTTTAAGCAAGCTGGCGGTTTGATCACAATGAGTTTATTTTCTGCTTTCTATATGTAATTATGGCGAATCATTTCAACATAATGAAAAATATTAAAGATGCTGACATATGAAAATATCCCATCTGTCAAAATTATGATTAATCCACCAAACATGACTACTCACTTTCTTCTTCTTTTTTTAAAAAACTATGTTTCTTAAATATTGAGTCGATATTAAAGAACACAAAATATTCATAAAATGAAGCAATAAACACCCACTGACTAGTTTACAAAACACCAGGCTTCAAGTTCCCACTATGACTCTCCTTGGTTCCATCCTCTGCCTGATTCCTCAAAGGAAATGGCAGTCTTCATTTTTTGGTTTATCATTCCCACATTTAAAAAGTAATAGTTTGCCTTGACCAGTGTGGCTCAGTTAGTTGGGGGTCATCTGCAAAGTGAAAAATGTCCAGGTCTATTCCTAGTCAGGTCACATACCTGGGTTACAAGAGGCAACCCATCGATGTTTCTCTCTCGCATCAATGTTTCCCTCCTTCCCTTCTTTCTTTCTCCCTCCCTTCCCCTCTCTCTAAAAATAAATAAATAAATAACATATTTTAAAAAGTAATAGTTTATTATGCTTGTATTCCTAAGCAATATATCGACACACTTTGCAGGCTTTTAAACTTATAGAATTTGAATCACACTATATGTGATTCTCCTGCTGAAATTTAACCCTATGCCATATTTATTTAGCTATAGGTCATATTTATTTGGTTCCTTGTAACATTCTTTTGTATGTACACATTAAAGTTCATTCACTCTACTATTGAAGTATAGCTGAGTTATTTTCTTTTCATGTTTAATTTTTTGCTGGTATAAAGAGTATTGCTATGAACATTTTTGCACAGTTCTCCAGATGCATATATGCAAGAATTTCTCTAGGGAGCTTTAACCTTGGCAAGGTATATCTGGTCCTGGGGAACATCTTCAACTTCACTAGATAATGTCAAATTGTTCTCCAGGGTGTTTATACCAATTTACACTCCCACCAGCAGTTTACAATTGTCCAAGATGCATCATATGCTTCCCAAATCACTTGATATACTCAAACTTAGAAATTTTGCCATTCTGATGATGTACAATAATATAACATTATGGTTTAAACGTGCATCTCCCTGATTACTAATGTAGTTGAACCTACTTATGTTACTGACCATTTGTGCTTCTCCATATAAGAAACACCTACTTAAGCTGTTACATATTTTTCTACTGTTTGTCTTTTTCTTAATCTGCTGGAATTTTGTATATTTTAAAATACTAATTTTTGGTAAGTTGTATGTGTAGCAGTTGTCTTTTCATTTTCTTTAAAGTGTTTTTTTGATAAACACAGTATCTTTTTAGACCAAATTATCCATATTTCCTTTCATGTTTTATTCTTTTTAATACTTATAAAAAACCATTCCCTTTCCCAAATCCACAAAAGTACATTATTGCTTTAAAGATTTACAATTTTATACTTCACTTTTAAGTCTTTTAAAACTATTTTATTTATTTATTTTTAGAGAGAGTGAAGGGGATCGAGAAAAAGAAGGTAAAAAACATTGATGTAAGAGAGAAACATTGATGGATTGCCTCTTGTACAAGCCCCAACCGGGGACCAAACCTACAATCCAGTCATGTGACCTGATGGGAAAACCAACCCAAGACCTTTTGCTTGGCATAATGATGCCCAACCAACTAAACTGCACTGGCAAGGGCTCACATTTAAGTGTTGGAACCACTTGGACTTGATTTTTGTGTATCGTGTGAAGTAGAGATCCACTTTAAATTTTTTTGTATTGATAAGCAATAGTTCTGTCAATCTTTATCAAAAAGCTTCAGTTTCCCCATTAATTTCTAGAGAAACTTTATTATAAATCAAGTTTCCACATGTGCCTGCATTTCTTTATGAACCACCTATTTGTGCCAATGTCCAATTTACCAGTATTCCACCAATATCTTAATTGCTATATTTTCATAGTGATTCTTGATATGTGATGTCTTCATACTCCGTTCTACTTCAGGAGTATCTCAGCAATTTGTGGGCTTCTGCTTTTCTACATAAGTTATGGAATCAGCTTGTCAAATTCTACAAATGTTGAGGGCTTGGGAGCATTGCATTTAATCTCTAGATCAATTTGGGAAAACTCAATTTTATGCTACTGGCTCTTCTAATTCATTAGCACCTTATAATAGACCTTCATTGATATTTTTCAATAGAATGTTATCTGCTTGCCCATAATCTTCAATATATACTGCTAAAGTTTTTATTGTATATAGTATATCTGCAATGATATTATAAACTTTAAAGATAAGCTACCTGCCTGTTGCTTATTTATAGAAGTGAAGTTAATTTTTATATTGATTTCTTTTTTAAAATTATTTTATTGTTCAATTACAGTTGTCTGCATTTTCCCAATTTTTTTATTGATTTGATATTCAGTAAATTTGTTAAGCTCTTAATTAAAATAATTTAACTGAAAATCCTTTTAAATATAGATTTATATCATTTGAAAACTATATTTTTCTTTGCTTAATAGCTAAATGTTGTAACTTTTTTTCTGTTAGATAGGAGGGAATAAGAGGGGGCATCTTTGTCTAATGGGAATTTTTTAACTATAAGATCTTCTTCTTTTTTAAGATTTTACTTATTTATTTTTAGGGTGAGGGGAAGAGAGAGAGAAAGAAAGGGAGAGAAACATCGATGTGTGGTTGCCTTTTGCATGCCCCAACTGAAGATCCAGACTGCAATCTAAGCATGTGCCCTGACTGGGAATTGAACCAGCGATCCTTTGGTTCACAGGCCAGAACTCAATCCACTGAGCCACACCAGCCAGAGCTAATTATTAGGTTTTCCTTAGAGTTGCTTTTGTTTTGCTCTACACAAACAGATAAACACATGTACACACATAGGTATATACACAGATTAGTAAAGTTTCTAATTGTGTTGTCGTATCCAAGTCTTCTATATCTTGCTGATATTTTTTTGAGGAATCTATTTTATGTATTGATTACTGAAGGAGTGTGAATATATTCTATGAGAGTGGTAGATTAAGTATTGTCAATATAAGTATTTTTGCTTTATATATTGTGATAGTACATTATTATTATATGCATGTAAATTTAAAATTGTTATGTCCTCTTTGAGAACTGAACATCATATCATTACATAGCAGCTCTCTTTGTTTTGACTTTAAAGTTTATTTATTTGATATGAACATAGCTAAAGCAGATTTACTTTGGTGATTATTTGCATAGCATATTTTTTCTTTTCCTTTTCTAAATTCTTATGCTTCAGACATTCCCTTATTAAATGGCATGTGGCTGAATTTTTTAATAAGGCAATCTTTGTTATTTACAAATAAAATTTTTAAAGTTTTTAGTTTTCATACTAATGGATTCATTTTTCATCTTATTTTGTGTCTTGTTTTCTTCTTGCTTTCTCTTGGATTACTTTTTCTAGTCTCATATTTTTCCCTCTGAAACATATGAAGTTTTATACTTTTTATTATTTTAGTGGCACTAGATTATTTCAATATTTTTCATCCTAGGGTTAATCAATATCTTTACCCTCTTCCTAAGTGACACAAGGATTTAAAATACTTTAATACCAAAAATCTCATTTGAATGATATTGTTTTATATTTTACTTCTAATTTAACCCTAATTATTTAACTTCTAATTATTATTATTTCATGTAGTCAATGCTCATTTAGCTATATGTACCTATTTATAATTTTCTTTGGTCTTTGTTTAGACCTCCTCTCACTAGCATGTAGATTAGTAATTCCTTTAGCGAAGATCTGCTGGTGACAAACATTCAGCTCTCCCTCCTGCAACACCACTCCCCTCCATTAGCCTTTGTCATTCTGGGCTGAGCTGAAAATGTTTTTATTGCTTTCAGTTGTACACGATACTTTCTCTGGGTATAAAACTCTAGATTGGCAAATACATTCTTTCACTACATTGAAGATATAATCCCATTGTCTTCTTGCTTCTATTATTGTTGCTGAGAAATCAATTTTCAATTTAATTGTCATTTCTCTAAAAATAATGTCTCTTTAGCTGCTCTTAGGATATTTGCTTTGTCATTGGTCTTCTGAAATTTCCATATGATGTATCTAGATATGGAATTGTTTAAAACATCTTGCTTGGAATTTCTAACTCTAGACGTTGGTGTCTTTCATCAATTCTAACACATCTCTTCAAATACCCTCCTGTCCTTATTCTCACTCATCTCCTCTTCTTACTCTATCCTCCATGTCTCTTAATCTCTATACCATTTTTCCTCATCTCTTTAATACTCTGCTATATTCTGGGTAATATTATAGAACTCCTTTAAAAATTTAATAATTCTCTCTGTATGGCTAAAATGAGACATTGAATTTTAAATGTAAGTGCATTTTTATTTATGGAAAGTCAATTTCTTTTCAAATATACTTTACCACCTTTTAAGATCAACTTCTGTTTATTCATATTGTCAATCTTGAAAGTACTTGTTTAACATTATGTTTCTCATAATTTCAAAATAGTAACTTTTTATAGGGCTTGTTCTGCTGTCTTTTGTTTCTCCTGAATTTCACTCAGAGACATTTTTATAACAGTTGCCAATTGATTCGATGAACTGGTATCTCTTGTAACTTTAACTGTAGTAATAGTTTAAAGGCTGGTTTGAATATGTGCTCTTTCATAGACTAACTGATGAATTATTCCAGGAGCCTAGAGAATTTCCAGGCTGAGAAACATTTAAACTAAATCCTGAGTTTGTTGGGTGGTGTGAATTCAGGCTTCAAACTCACATAAAGGACAGCTTGTGATCAAAAATTCTCAAGAATTTTTTTCTTCCTCCATTCAACAGCAAGTTTTGATACCAACAATTTTCTTGGAGTTTCTTAAGAAATGGGTTTATTTTTAAATTCATGCATATTGAAGATCTATGGTCCTTTGCAGTCCCAGGTTTATGTAGGGGTCTCTCATTAGACTCCTCACTTTGGCTTTATTTCCTGTTTTCTCACTACGCACACATCATAAAAAAATCTAAGCTCAATGTGAACTTGGTAGATACTTTCAAGGTGAAAGACAGCTTTACATTTCTGTCTACCTCTCTGGGTACCTGCTTTCACTTCAGCCTTGTCCTTTTGAGTATTGCTTCATTTTGTTTCCATTTATTGATGCACTTAGCCACATTTTCAAAGTTACAGAGAATTTTTTATTGGAAACTCAGGTCTCTCCAGTTTGCTTTTTGATGTTTTTGTATCTTAGATCATATCAGCAACAGAGTAAGTTTTTAGATAGCTGACTAAAACAGGTAATATCACGATTGCTTCAGAATCAGTCATTCTACTAAAACCCAATCAAGTTTGAAGGCTCATTAACAGAAATGTGATAATATCAAGGAACTATAATGGCTCCTCTGAGTTTGAAATTGATATTTTTAAGCTAGAAATAGAAAGAAGGCAATTAAAAGAATTAGATTCAGATGAACAGTTAGAGAAAAGCTTAAAATTTCAAGCAATCCCCCATTTAAAACTAACATAGCAGTAATGCAGTCCTTTACTTTAAAATAAGAAAATTTTGATCACCCAGATAATAAATAAATACATTATTTACAGAAACACATGGAAACACACGAAAGGTAAAGAACCTTGTGACCATCTTCCTGATCCTAACTCCTCCGTAAAGTAAATCAATGGTTAAAAAACTCAGAATTTCTTTATTCTTTATATTCATATTCATGTACAAAAACAGACAGAAGTGTAGAATTGGTTTTGAATTTTAGAAAAATATATAGGTGGCATGGTATTTTGCATGAATAACATGTTTTTGAGGTCTACTCTCTTAATAGTCTAGATGTATAATTCTTCATTTGATAATTGTGAAGACAGACTTGGCTTCACTCTCTTCAAACTTCCAGATTTTCTATAGAGAAGCCAGACCCCATTTTGACTTTCAACTTATGACCTATAATTTTCTCTCTAAAATTTTTAGGAATTATGCTTTATTTTTAGTGTTCCAAGCTTTGGACCTTACTGTGGCTTATTTTTCTCCCGTTGCTGGGCTATCAGTCTGGTCCTTTGGCCTGGTATCGAATGCTCTTCATTTGTGAAAAGATTTCCTATCATATATTTTTGATATACAGTTTTCTCTTTCTGGTGTCCCTCTCAGTTGGGGTTCACCTCCAGGCACTTAGCTTTCTCCTTTATTTTTTCTGCAAAATCAGATCCATTTGCCTTCTGCCTTCTAATTATATATTGATGTTCTATATATAGTTATCTCCTCTTTCGTACCCACTGACTCTTTTTTTCTTCTCTATTATTTTATGAGAAACCATTTAAATATCACTTTAGGAATTTGTCCCACAGAAATTACAAGACTCCTTAAGAATATTTATACAAAGTTTATATAAATATATATTCTATATTTTATGGTTTCTATGTTTTACATTATATATAATATATGTAGATATATGCACATGTATTTTATATATTTAAAGATGAACATATGAGAGATTATTGCTATTATAGAGGAAAACTGTCAATATTTAAAATTTAAATTGCATCCAGTGCCTAATGAAATTCTTTTGAATTCTGTATTTTCAATTGTTTTATAATCAGCAGATAGTTTTTTAATATTCAAATAGTTATAGGTAATTTCTTTCCATTGGTTGCACTGTAATTCACTAATATGGAATATGTTGGGAGAAGAGGGTGGTTGGGGGTGAGGCTGGGAGAACCAAGTAAGAGGGCTGGAGACTCAGTATCTGGCATGGTCCTACTACTACCTGTAAGTGGATCTCTCTGGCCTCTTTCCACATTTGCTAAATGAAGGTATCAGTTTGGCATATTTTAAAACCCTTTGCGTCTCTTATTATCTATGTAATTTAAAAAAATTCTCTATTTTAGTTTGCCTGGGCTGGTAATAGATCTTTTATCCCATGTGTGTGATCATTATAAATTTAACATGCTCCTGGCCCATCAACACATTTGTGTGTGACTAATGCAAACAGCAGACCAAGGCACTAACTCGTCTGAACACGAGATGTCAGAAGTCCAGGGGGAAAATCCTCTAGTGAGTAAGGGAGAATAAATCTGGGAAAATGCCATTCCTGGACACTGAAAGTAATAAAAACAAAACCTTCAGGGTTGTGGAATCAATTTTTTAACTAATATGCTTTCCTCCCCCTTTTACTTGTGTATAAATTAATAGTAGCTGAAAACAAAGGAACACAGAGGAAAGAAGACTGGAACAAATGATGCCATAGAACGGAAATTATTTACCTGCCATGTGCATGACAGAGAAGGAAGGCATGTGGTTTGGAATCAAAGGGGACTGAATTAACATAATGGACAAGATACTAAAGTAGCTGGTGTGGAGACAGCTGTGCAACAAGACACTGGGGAATGTGCTTGCTTGGAATCTGTTTGCTGATGTCATGGTATAAGTTGTGCCTAATAATATCTAGATGTATTTTGCTAAAAAAAATAATGGATTAACAAATTTAAGAGATAGGTAATATGCGTGGTACAAAATTCAAAGAGTACAAAAGTCTATTCAGGGGCCCCCTCCCTATGAGACAGGCCAGGAAGCCAGGACAAGTGGAGTAGGGAAACTGAGCCAGATGGCTGAACAAACTGGCTGAACAATTTACAGCCAGATACAGAAGGTCACCTCCTTAGAGATAACATCCAGGCCTCAGCTATATTTCAGCTCCAGGCCCAGAAAAAGAGCAAAATCAGGTGGGCAACACCAGGGCCAGTTGCCATGACTAATCACTGCCCAGCTGCCCTGCCACTGACCAATCAATGGACACCGCAACTATGACAGGGCACACCTGGAAAACTGATGAATATCCAGCTGAAACCCTCCCCTGAGACATCACCTAAGATTGTCACCTACAAGGGAGAGATAAAAACCTCAAGTAAAGGACCCAGCACACACTGTCCCTCTGAGGAGCCGCCCATGCCATTCCCTTCCCCTCTTCTTTCCTCTCTTTTTCCGCTACAGGCACACATCTCCTAAACTGTAAGGGACCCCATGAGACTTACAACCAGGGGAGCAATGGGCAGCAGCAGCTCATCCCATGCTAACATCTGAACCTGTTCCCATGGTCCCTTTCCTCTGACTTCCCAGTGAGCTAAAGCAGCCCAGACTAGGCTGTCTTGTTGCTTTCTATTGTTCTTCTTTTTTTAGATTTATTTATTTTTAGAGAGAAGGGAGGGAGGGAGGAAGAGGAGAGAAACACTGATGTGAGAGAGAAACATCGATCCGTTGCCTCCTGTATGTGCCCTGAGTGGGACTGAACCCAATTCCAGGCATGTGCCCTGAATGGGAGGACACTCAACCAACTGAGTCACACCAGTCAGGGCTTCTGGTGCTTCCTCTATGCTAAGCCCTTCTTTGTCTTACTGTCCCCAGTTTTAATAAACATACCCTCATAGTCACCTGGACTTGTATTGTAAAATCTTTCCTACATGAAGAACCCACACACTACAGGCTGGCCCTAGAAAGACCAGCTCAGAGCCAGGCCCCTCCCCTAGTAACATCTATATTGCATTCTAATAGTTTTACTAACAGTATGATATTAAGAACCACCACTGGCTTCATATACACATTTTATGGCAAGTATGTATCATGGATGGGTTGATGGATGGACAGACAGAGGGATACAGTGCTACTTTCAAATCTACCACTGTTAGGTTTTTAAAAAACTAACCAATTTTCCATTCTATTTGATAAGCGAGCATTATAATTCCAAGATTAGAAATCTAGGTGATAAAATATTTCTTAGTATGTAATCTCTATATTTTCTAACTAACTTAGCTTTAATTTTTAGATAGAATGTTACTAAAGGCCTGGATCCTGGACAAAACGATGGCAGTGATGGCCACTCTAGGTGTCTTTACTCGTCAGCTTGAGCTCTTGTAAAATCTCACCTACTAGCATTTTTCATATTTTAGTTTCCCAGTAAGACTTAAAAATGGAGGAATTGTAGAGATGTAAATGACTGTGATTAAATGGACCAACATGCCAAAAATATATTTAGGCACGAAGTTTAAAGGAGAAGAAAAAAAAATCTAAAATGCCCAGCTGACCCCCAGTTCTGATGGTCATATCTGGGCAGAGAGAGGACTTGCAGGTCACACGGAGCTTTGCCGACTTGGCATGCAGGGGCATACATTTCACCCGTGAATACTTCTGTAGGCTAAATCTATGGAAATACCACCAGCAAAGTGCTGTCAAGAGCCAGTCCAATTAGTTTGTCTGTTAGGAATATTTTATTTTAGAACTGATCTTAACAGAAGCATATCCTGAGCCTTTACATATAAAACAGACATTAAAAAAACCCCAACAAATTCTGGTTACAGCTCAGCAGAATTGAGCATAAATTTCAGCCATGAAACAGCAAATGTTTCTTTTTCTTAAAATGTGAGTTTAAAGGCTTTGACAAAACCTTTGGTAGAAAAATTATAAGAGAAAACAGGAAAAGGCTGGTTCCACCTAAGTGAGTGTGCCTTTTGTTCCCTGTGACCCAACCTTTACAAAACTGTTTGTTATTCATCTCATTACAGACATCTCTCTGTCACAGCAGGTGTTGGGTCAGGAGAGGACACGGTGTCCAGGAAACCTGCAATCAGGTTAGAAAACTCCCTGGTGACCCATTCCCTTTCAATTGACTCTGAGTGGCTGGCACTGCCTACCACAGACAGCCCTGAGCAGCCTGCCTCCGAAAGGGTTGTCATTTAAACCACAGCAGAAACACTTCCCCAAACCACTCTCCCTGGAGGTGTTGGAGCTGCATTTCCAATGACAGAAAGGGAAGTTGTCCTAGCCTTTCTAACTATTAAAGAAAATAACACTATTTCTTTAGAGTTGCTACAAAATTCCACTTCCTCCAGGACTGATTTTAAAAGTTTCTTGCATGAATCACTCTCTCTGGCTAAAGTTCAGTCTTTCAAGGATGTCCTTCCCAGTTTTAGCTGCCCCAAATGGTGGCTGAGTCGATTATGGACTTCAGTGTGTCTTGAAACTGGGAGAAGAGAAGGCAGTAGGCTAAGACTTACAAAGCTTCCCTCCATATCCTCACAGGTCTCTGCTATGAAGTGGCTGCTGGCCATTTGGGGTGACTGAATTGCAGCCACTGCTTGAATCTCTGGTCTGGTCCTCTTGACCAGAGGGAGCTTCTTTGTTTTGTTCTTAGGTTTCCACCAGTCCCCCCAGCACCCACCATTTCCCATCCCTCTGGTGCACGGGTACTTTCCTGTCCTTCTAAGACTCACATGACACGGGGTGCCATGAGCCCTGTTCAGAAGCTTCCAGATTCTGGCCGGAAGAGTAGAAGCCAGAGGGTTGCATGCAAATCTCACTTCATGCTCTATTCTCTCTCCCCTTCTTCTTCCCACATTTCCTGGGATCGGAAGACGTGGGCTTCCCTCTTCCTCTACGGCCATATTCCGAGTTCTCTCATCGTTGAATGTATATAGTAAACCTCTAGGCCTGGCTTATGTGGTAAAAGCAGCAAAAAGAATTTGGAGAAATACCTTCTTCTCTTGAAATCTCAATTTTTCAAGATTTCTGCCTCACTAATAAGAATCTTCTCCCTTAGGGAGTCCCAAGCTTTCCTTTCCTGGAGTCGTGACTCAGCCTGGAAGGGCCAGAGAAGGAAGGAGGATACTTTTAAAGAGTAAAGAAAACATTTCCCTTTATTATGTGCAAAACCGTTTCACTGCTTATGAGGCAGAGTGACATTTAAGTACCGGATGGTAAAAGTGGAGGCGTCTTAGTTGATAGATGCTTTAGTGTAGCAGCCACACAGACTATGCATTCCTGGATCAGCTCTGAAGTTCATGATGCATGTTGTGTGAGTATTATAGTTAACGTACTAAATATAAACAGCAAGAGAAAACAGCCTAACACTTACACAGTGTCTAAGGAAACCCTTCATTGTTGATAGTTTATGCTGCATACTCATTAAGATATTGTTCTTCCACGGAACACTGATTTATCACAGGAAAACCCAACTCTGCCAATCATTAACAGTGAAAGTCATCTTTCCCTATTCTTCAGTGGCAATCATTTTATATAGTAATTTCATGATCTAGACAGGACCATAAGTGAGAAGTACTCATTAATCTCTTCTCAAATGGATTTCTCGTTATTCCCTATGTCCCCTATTACTATTCCAGATTCCAGCTTCCCTTCAAGTTTAAATGTTTGAAGAGCCTATTCCTTGCCTCCTGTTCATTCCACTCTTACCTGGCTCCTACTCTGACCCCTCCACTGACACATCACTAATGCCAAGGACACCAATGACCTCCTGGTCACTGAAGTCAAAGGACACTTTTCTGTACCACTCAGTCGCTGTAGACACTGTGGGTCACTACCTTCATATTGGTGATTTTTTTTCCTTTGGCTTTTCTGGAATTTCTGGTTTTCCTCCCACCTCACAGGCTGGCCCTTTTCTATCTCTTTCAGGCTTTTAATACTCTATCAGGCCTCTTAAAAATAAGAATTATCTGAAAATAGGTCCTGGACCCTCCTCTTTTTCCCTCTATATGCCAACCATTTTATCCGTCCTATGCTCAACTTCAACCTAGAGTCATAATTTTCAAAATTTGTGGCATGTAAGTTACACCTGAAGAAAGAGTAAAAAGTTCTAATCATTTAAGTTTTTTACTTATAGAAATTTCTTCTTCTAGAATCACTCTCATACCAGCCTCACACAATGCAATGTGATGAAAGGCATCATAAACCAACAGGGTTTTAGTCAAAGGCAAGATGTGGTGTGGTGTCAATTGGAAGTGAAAGACCAGAGCAGGAAGCTGAGTGCTGTCCCTTATTTGCTATGCGACCTCAGACAAGTCACTCCAACTTCCTGGGTTTCAGATGGTAGAGGCCACAGACATAACTTAATTGTACTTTTTATAAAAGGTAAAATGTGAATTCTGCCAAGTGGCATTTCATTTCCAATGTCCAACCACCTCCCTTACTCCTTTGGAAGTGGTATAAAAGGGCAAAATTGGAAAGAAACGTTTCATGCAGAGAATAAAACTTAATATGAAAGCTGTTATTTACCCCTGCATTTTTCTATTCTATTTCATTTATTGTCACTTAAAACTTTTAGTGTTACCTTAGTATTAACTGAGGGTTGTATTAGTAGTGAGAAGGATATTATGTTACAGCTGAAGCAATTTTCAGGTAGGAATTGCTGAGTGGGTTAGAACAATGTTGTCCATGCTAGGTTTTGTTTCGGGGGGCTTTTCTTGCCTCTGAAATATTTTACATGCAGGTCCTGCGAGTTCATAGGAGAGCAAGGCGGCACAGTACCTTTCTTGTGCAGGAAACACAGAATAAAAGGTTTAAAAAAGTTAAAACATGACTATTCAACAGAAAGTTTTGTTTTGTTTATGAAGGATGAGAAGTTTTTAACTGTGGTAAGCTGCAATAGGAACTCTGCATTAATACTAGGGAAACCCTATGCCATAAAATAGTAAGGTTTGTGCTAATAAATACTTAATAGGTGACTCTCCTAGGGCAGAAAAGAGCCTCACTTACAGCATTTACTGGTTGCCGTGGTGTAAATATTCCCACGAAGGCCAATGTCCGCCCCCAAAGTGACCACGTCGTACGAAGGGTGAGGGAGAGGCGCACAGCTGCACTCCGTTCTAGTGGCCACACAGACACCATAGTCGTAGATTACCGAGAGCCCAGACAATACAGACATGTCTCAGATAATCAGCAAAGGGTGAGTTTTGGGTATTTGGTGACTTCGTTTTTAATATAATTTGTTTAATTGTAAATTTATATAATTTACTTTTTAATAATGGCTCTGTCTAACTACTGGGTCACAGAATCCCTGAAAGATATTAAAAAATGAGTTCCTGTGAGACAGTATGACCAGCTTCCGCTCACCATTGGTTTCTCCTCAAAGAATAAAAAACATTAAGATTAAAATTTGCTTAAGCAATATTTAATTACATTTGAGTTTTCAAAGGTGAACACTTAGCTGTAAGTGTTTTTATGCTTGCTAATTTTCTACAACTCTGTTATCTATCAACAGGTAAATCAAAAGCAGTGATTAAAATAATCAGATGCAAGATCCATTGATGATAGTTTTCTATAAATTTGTGTAAACTGGGTGTGAGATGTATATATATCTCCTCATCTAAGAAATTAAAAAAAGAAAAAGATATTTGCTTATTGAATGACATGTTTTATAGACTGAATTATGTCCCCTCAAAATTCATATGCTGAAGACCCTAATCTGACAGAATTTGTGTCTTTATAAGGAGAAGAAGGGACACTAGAGCTTTCTCTCTCTCTGTGTGCCAAGTGCAGGTCAAGGTCATGTGAGGACACAGCAAGAAAGCACCACCTGCAAGCCTAGGGGAAAGACTTCCCAGAAACATACCCTGCTGGCATCCTGATCTTGGACTTCAGCCTACAGAACTGTGAGAAAATAATTTTCTGTTATTTAGACTACCCTGTCTGAGATATTTAGCTATGGCAACCCAAGAAGACTAACATAATATGTAAATAATGAAATTACAAGCAATTCCACAGCAGGAACATGCTATTCGACCTCAGGCTTTATCATTATCGTCAGAAGTTCCTTCCTGTCTGCTCCTCTGCTTGATGAACTTCTGCTCAACTCTGTAGGTCAAGGGTTCCCGCCTCTCAGAAGCTCTCCTTGGTTTAACCAAGAATGTGTCAGTCTTTTTTCCCCTGCAAATGGCTCTGTTATAATGATGATCACAGTGTTTTGTTCCAACATAAATTCTTTTTATAAAGGTAAATTAAACATGAGAAATTGAGATTCAGCATGCTACCTACCTTTGCTGCCTACTTGTTAGCCACTAGCCACATGTGGCTATTTACACTTAAATTTAAATAAAATAAAAATTCAGTTCCTCTGTTGCATCAGCCGCATTTCAAATACTTAATAACCACCTGTGGCTAGTGGCTGCTGCATTGGACTTGCAGACATGGAACATTTCCCTCAATGCAGAAAGTTCTGCTGGACAGAACTGCACTAGGCTGCGGGCAATTTGAGGTACAGGGGAAGCCTGCTTTTTTTTTGGCATAGTTTTGTCTCCTAGCCTTGTGTCTGCTATACAGTAGGCATTCAATAAGTATTAGTTGAACTAATAAAATAAAAAACACTATTTACCTAGTTGTAGCCACTTAAAGCATTCATGGTTCTTGGAGACCACAGAAATAAACACACATATGTAAATTTATTTTTATTATTGACAAGTAAAAAACTAAAAATAAGCAATTTTCATTTTCCCTGGGATAAGAACACCAACATCCATCATTAAATATAATTATAGACTTCATCTCTCAGGTGTTAATACAGCAATCTATAGTTGTTAATTCAGAAGCATAATATCGATTCTAATTTATTTTTCTAGGTCATCTCTGCTCTGTTGTTCTGTAAGTGACCCTATGGACTCATTAAATCTTGCAGCATGATATTTATGCAACCCTATTTAATGAGTCCTCCAACACCTTGAATTCTCTGGATCTCATACCTATTATTTTAGTGGCAAAATTCTGAGTTTAATTAATAGTATTCTTCATGGACTCCAAGGAGATCATAAAAAGGTCACCCAGTCTTACACAACTCTCTGCTGGCAGACAGCCTCTTGTTGCACACTTAAAGATCTTCAAGCGATACACAGTCTCCTCTGGGGACTGATTCCAGAGGCCCTGACCCCCTTCCACACGGGTAACAAAGTCTGCAGATGCGTAGTCCCACACAGAAAAGGGCATAGTATTCGCACATAACCTACACACATCCTCCCACATATTTTAAATAATCTCTAGATTACTTCAGATGCCTAATGCAAGGCAAATGCTTTGTAAACCATTGTTAAAATAAATTCTTTAGGGAATAATGACAAGAAAAAAGTCTGTACACCTTCAGTACAGATGCAACCATCGTAGGTCTAACTATACAGTATACATCAGCAACATTAACTTTTTGTTTTCCTAATATGTTCTATCAGCGCTGCGTTGAATCCCAGCTGTGGAAACCACAGATACAAAGGGCTGACTGTATTTAGGTATTCAGATATTCCTACTCTCACAAATTTTTCTTGATTACATCTTTCATAGTGTAGCCCAAAGCAGAGGCCCTCACTCTGACTCCAGAGGAAAAGGAGGACAGGGTCATCCGTCGCAGGCTCTGGAGAAGCCCCTTCCTGTGCTGTAACTGAGATTTAACACAATCTAAAAGGAGACATTGCTCTTTCAATATGTTCCTTTAGGTTTAGTAACCTCAGGGGTAAATACTGAGGCTGAGTAAGTAATATTTAAATGAATAAACAAAAACCATAAAAACAATGGCTTAACAACAACAAAAAGAAAATGGACCCTGTGTACCCAAAGTGTACCCTAACACCTTTCTTATATAATTCAGTCCACATGTTTTCAAGTGGGAAAAGTGGGTTTTACTTAAGGATGCTATTCCAGGGCTGGAGGAAAAAAAGGATTTAAGAGGGGAGTGTGGAGATGAGGTAGGGAGGGAAGAGGATCTCAAGGGAAGCAAACCCATTTCGTCTGTCTTGAACTCAGGACCCACATGTAAAAGCTGGATGGCATGTGGATGGAAAGGAAGGGAGGGAGGAGAAATGGCAAGATTGGGAGGGGGCGAGGGTGTCTGTCCTTAGTCCTGATGCATTAGAGCAGCCAGGGACAGGGAAGGTTACATTGAAAGCATTTTCACCCATGTGTGTAGGCTACCCCAGGGCTCACAGTCTGCCTCTCTGCTTGGCTGTGCTTCCCCACTGGAGGCGATGAACACAGAAGTCAGCTGCCTGCTTCTCTCGTGACAGGAGCTGCTGGCTGCCAGTAATAGCTTCCTACAGGTAGGTTCTGTCTTCACAGGGCTGGAGATTTCCCAACATCCAGCCCTGGGAGACGTTCTTTGTCCTAGACATTTGTTAGAAAACAAAGGATTTTGAGAAGCTTGAACATCTTGCCTATGATGTTTAATTCCTCTTGCTGTTGTGACCAGTTTTGGGGCTAAATCCCTGGCAAGATTTGGTTGTGATATTATAGAGGCTGGGGTATGCCACCAGCAAATAAAACAGCATTTGGTACATGGGATTGGAGTTTATCTCTTGTCACCACTCAGAGAGAGCTGATTCCTTCATCAGAGAGGCTGGTATTCTCTCCATTTTATAGATGAGGATACTGAGACCTGGAGGACGTACCCTTAGGGCTTACCTTCCCGGGAAATGTGAGAAAGATATCACACCCCTGACATGTAGAGTATATAATCATGGCCTCAAGTATTTACTAAGAAAGCTGAAGCACACAGGGGTCCTCAAGGTTTGGCACTTCTTTATTTTACCTTAGTAAAGTTCATTAACCTTTGGAACCCTTGTTTCCTCAAGTGCATAATGGCAAGAATAAGATAATATGCACAATGCGATATGCTTTGAAGATGTTTCACTAGATAGTGTGAGTGCTCACTAAATGTTAGTTGTTACTGTTTTCATTATTTAAGTGTCAGGGAAAATCATTTTTAAATGCCTTTCTATGGATTCTAATTGCTCTTTATTATTTTAGAGCATGCCGGGACTGTGTTTTTGCTCTTTTTTGCTCCCTACTGAAACTGGCAGAGCCTAGAATAAAGCAGACACTTAAATATACTTGGCATAAATGTATAATTCCCAGTGCTCCAGCATCAGTATTTTTAGAAATTGGTCATTCTACAGCTCTTTATACGAAGATTTATACATACACAAAGTGAGCAAACACCCCTTTTCATTTGTTTTTAATTTTGCTTTATAGTGATTAGCATTTATTTAAAAAATAGAAGTTACCCAGGTTAAAAAGGTGACTAGCCTGCTCAGCTTTACCTATTAATCTGTAGCCGATAACAATGAGGTTTGCATTCACAAATTGAAAATGTGAAATTTCAAGTATTTATGCAATGAATATTCTTGGGATCAATCGTAGAGTAAAAAAAATCTTTTTTTGACAAATATGTGATGTCTTTTAACTCATTCATTTTTCAAATTAAAAATTAAAAAAAAATTTTGTTATTCAGTTACAATTGTCCCGCCTTTCCCCCCTTGCTCACCCCAACCCTGCCCTCCCCTACTCCCACAGTCAACACCCCATTGTCAGTGCCCACCAGTCTTCTATTCCTATTCCTTTGCTTGTCCCTTCTCTTCTTTCTCCCTTTATGCCCCTACCTCCTCCCCTCTGGTCACTGTCAGTTTGTTCTTTATTTCCAAGTCTCTGGTTCTATTTTGCTCATCTGTTTTGTTTTCAGCTATAGTTCATCCATGTAGCTTTTTAAGGTGAGGAAGAAATATCTGAGGAAATATTAAACTTGGTACAAAATGTACTTTTCACATACTGCTATGAAAGAAGAACTCTTTGTTCTTTTTCAAAGATAAAATACTGTTTTTCTGTTTTTGAAATAAGGCCTATTTTTCCACAGAAAGTGTGAAATTGGTTTATTTTTATGTTGTCTTTTCTATGTGGGAAGCTAAAGGGACCAAACTATGTGATTGAAGATTTTTTTAATATCCAGGTATGTGAGAATATCTATCTCTTTTGAAAATAAATATTTTTGCTAAGCAGGAAAGTCAGTTGGCATTCTGAAGGAAATACAAGATGTGAACCAGCCATCACAAGCCTGATAGAGCAGAGGACAAAAATGTAACATTTATGTTCCTATTGCATTTATTTCCAAAAAAAGTGCCCAACTCCTGTGTCCTCAGCTCCACTGTCATTTGTCTCCTTTGAGAGAATTTAATATTCTACCTGTGACATGTTTCACAATAACTTTAAAAAATACCATGACAGTTACCAGTGCAACAACAAAATACAATGATGCTTATAACTGATGATTTAAGAGAAAGCCGAAATATTTATAGCCAAGTGAAGAAGACATTTTCAAGGTCTTGCTGATGTCTTCCTGAAGAAATCAGCATCACTCACCTCTACTCCGCCCCAACTTCCGATGTGGGCTTGATCACAAGGTCCCCAGGGAGCAAGATGTACTGGGAGGATGTGGACAGAATTCAGCTATGGCTCTGCTCCCTAATGACACTCTCTGCCTCTCTCTTACCATTGTCGTAGTCAGAAGTGGATAATAAAGAGACATCAAAGGGTCAGGCTCATGATTAGGTCAAAAAATTAAACGCAATAAAGCACCATGAAGGCAGATTAAAGCTTGTCCTTCCAGCCGAAAGGTAGATGTGCACTAGATCCTTGCCGGGCAGATGTGGTCCATGGAGATGCGGTGGCAAGGGCATCCCCTGGGAGCCAGGCAGAAATGCAGACCTCAGGGCCCACCCAGGCCTCCTGAATCCGAATCTGTGTTTTCATTGGATTTCCGGATAATTCATGTTGTCATTAAAGTGTGAAAAATCATTGTTTGTGGCAATTGACACAGAGAAAGAGGAAGAGCTTACACTTGTTCCTGAGTAAAATTGCTGTTTTCACTAATTCTTTGACATATTTCTAAACTGCACCGCTTCACAGATCAACAAGTGCTTAAAGACAAAAACATTGTTATCCTCACTGTAAAACTCTAGTTTCAACACCTCAGAACAGAAGTTTGCTTTTTTATGACCATAGCAATGCCTCTTTTCTCCTGATATGCACACCCATTAGAAAGGGTTTGGCCAGTTCTTACTGGCAAAAGAAATACAATAGATTTCATGGTGCATCTCCTGTAGCGCGATTCAAGTCCTCTCTAAGTTTTGAGTTTCATTTTGCTCCAACCAGCAGACATGGGCACAAGCATCCCTATTAGTTAGGTATTTTTAAGAGCTCTTGATTGCAGAGAATCAAGAAATTCTGAAATATCCTCTTAATTCAAAATACCATGTGGGAATACATTGATTTTGGTTTGATTTTTTAAAAGAAGGGTGTCATAAATTGAGTGGAGTGGGTCAGGAAAACTCCCTGAAAATTAATTTAGTCCCACTGGATTTTAAGATAATAAGGTTGTGGGAAACCAGTGCTGTGAGAGGTAGAAACTTAATGCTTCAAATGTGAAAATAATAGTGTGAGTGTAAGAGAGAAAGACCAAGGTCAAAAGGGGAGCCAGTTTTGTAAATTGAGAGACAAAGAGAAGAAAGGGGAAGAAGATAATATGTAAGAATGGAATTTGTGTCAGAAAGAGAGAGAACAATGATGAAGAAATAAATGAAGAAAAAGGCAGGCAGAGGTGTGAAGAGCATTGTGGGTGTGGCTGGGAACTGGAGCAGGAAAACGATGGGACTGTGGAGAAAGAGAGGGTGAAGAACAAAGGAGCAAGTCCATGATGCCTGTCCATGGGATGGCCACGTGCCACCCTTCTCTCAGAAGCGACCCCTCCCATCCAGTCCTACCTGGCCGGAAGGACGGTGGTCACCACTTGAGAGCTTGAGGGTTGGGGGGAGTAAAGTTGGGGGAAACAGAGGGATCCTCATGGCAACTTTCCGACAAGAATGAGGAGGAACCGTCCCCCTGTGTGAAGAAAAAGGGAGGCTGTCATTTTGGTGGCATTGAAATTGATTTCTAAGTCATCTGTTGTTTCAAATTATTTAACTGGGAGTTTTCTTGGAGTGCCTTCTCAAATGGAGATTCAAAACCTCCAGCTCCTTTATCTTGTCCAACACTCCGCACCACACGTGCCAGGGAACTGGCCACTGAACCTCCTCGGTTCTTCCCTGTTCTCTGCAGGCATTAGATGTTAAAGATGGTCGCAAATATTACTTTTGAGAAATTCTCCACAAAATTCTACTACTGTCAAGAAACCTGAGAAAAAATTGTACTGAATTACTGACAGCAGTTAACAATGTGGCCTGAGGAGTCGGGGTTCAATGGCTGTGCTTTTCTCTCTCAAAGACAGATAACTATTTCTTTTTCACACACAAAGTTAATTTTGTTAGCCCTCTATGTAAGTCATTTGTTCAAAATCTACGTATTAAGCACCAACTATGTGCCAGGAATTGTTCTCAGGTGCCCAGAACTCGAGAGCATCACTCAACAAAATAGTCAAAGCCCCTGCCTTCATGGGGATTAAATTCTACTGGGGAAGGACCCACACTTAAGGAGGAAGTAAATGACCTAACAAGAGAAGATAATAAATGCTGTGAAAACCAGAAAATAGGACAGAATAAAAAGGAGAGGAGATGCCAGGGATGGGAGAGTGGTGGAGGGGCTTGCAAATTTAAGTAAATTGGTCACTGACAATTTACTTAAAATTGGTCAATTTAAGTAAATTGTCTTGGAGAAGTCGGATTTGGGCAAAGACCTGAAAGGCAGGAGGGAGTTGTCCAAGCAGACACTTGGGAGATGAACGTTGTGGGCAGAGGAAACATTCCGTACAACAGCCCATGGTGGGAGTGTCCTGGCTTGTTGGGGCCCAGCAAGTACCTCAGCGTGGCTGGAGCAGAGAGGTCAGTGAAGAAACAAGGGGAGGCTGCTGCTGCAGAGTGAGATCAGATAACATTGGGCATTGTAGACTTTTATTCTGAGAGAGCCTGGAACCATGCAAGGGTCCAGAACTGAGGAGTGAGCTGACTTATGTTCTAAAAGGATGACTCTGGCTGCTGTGTTGGGACTAGATTGTGAGTGGGGACACGTGGAAGCAGGAACACCATTTAGGAGGCTATTCAGAACTCCAGGTAACAGACGGCGGTGGCTTTGGCTAGGGTGGGTGCACTGCAGTTGGCACATTAACAATTATAAAGATGTGTCAAATGATTCATAATAATTTGCAAGTTTTGTGTTTTTTGGTTTCATCTGAAAGAAAGACACAATACTAAGAATTGTGATACCTCATTATCTATTTCCTAAAACAGAAAAAAATGTTTTTTTGTAACATGAAAGATTCAAAGAAGAGGAGGTAGAAAAACTGAAGCCAGAACATAATATATTTCATGTTTTCTATACCTCACTGAAAACATGTACATGCTGCCAGCTCTCCTCATAGACATGAACCTCCATACA
The DNA here is from genome assembly GCA_028533065.1 of Trachops cirrhosus. Classification (NCBI taxonomy): domain Eukaryota; kingdom Metazoa; phylum Chordata; class Mammalia; order Chiroptera; family Phyllostomidae; genus Trachops; species Trachops cirrhosus. The sequence goes on from CM052547.1 coordinate 66,645,614, forward strand.
CTAGCATAGTTAGCTAGAACAAAATCCATGTTGATGCTGACCTGATTAAACATGCGAGGCTTCCCTCCAATTTTGTACAGTTGATAGTGTTGTGTACAAATGCGTGTGTGCATGTGCATATGATGACCACAGAGGGTAACTAATGCAGAATCCATCCAAACCATCAGAAACATCATGAACTGTTCACTTTTCTGTCACAGATTTTGATAAGACTCTGAAATATGAAAATATTATTTGAACCTTGGTTTCATCTACAAATTCCAAGGCCTCTTGGTTAAATTCAAAGACTATTCTCAGCCAATGATTATAATAAGTGCAGAAGACTTGTGTCAACTGATTTTTGTTGACAGAAAATGGATAAGCAGGACTCTGGGTAGTAGATTCATTAAATTGCTTTCGCCTTAGGCACAATACATGAAAAACAGAGAAGGTGAATTTTGCTCTTAGAAACAATTTTCCTATTTTGAACTGAAACTTTCTTCAGTGTTATTTCTTTTTTCAGCCCAGTGGTCCTGCATTTTACAATAGCCTTTTCTCTGTGTCTGCATACTGCTTCTTCAAATATTTCAAGGCACCTAACATACTTCCTCTTTAGGATTCTACAGGCAAATATTTTTCTCAGTTTGAGTTTGGCCATTCTCCCCCTTACAATGTTGAAAGTCATGGTAAAATCAGGGAGTGGTTTCTTTAGATCAACTAAATTTTTTTACATTTTCTGCCTTAAAAACTGTTTAGGGTATGTGTGTTGAACTATTTTCATTATCCTTTCCATACCAAAGCAGGACTTTAAAAACAAATGAGAGATAATGGGAATAAAATATCTAATTAGTATTGGCAAAATGACAGGTACATACGAAAAAGTCCTGGTGTGTGTCACAAAGTGGGACACTCTAAAGTAAACGTTCACATTGTGGCTGGCTACATGTGGTCTCCTACCAAATACAGGCCAGCTGGACAGAAGTTCTTGGTCCATGTGGAAGTGAAATGGCTTTGATTGAGGCATACTGTCCGATGACTGTGCTGCTGCTGCAGGATGACAGAAATGCTGGGAACGTGAGCTGATCCTTCCCCATCATAAGCACATGGTTGAGTGAAAGGTTAGAGAGTTACACTCTAAATTAATCTTCATCTGTATCTTGCTCTAAGTCTAGCCAAACTCCTTGCCACATTAGAACTGTTATTTTTCAGGATTGGATTTTTAAATTTCTCTTGTTAAATTTTTTTGTACTTTTTATTCACTTGTAAAGGAGTGGTTTGGTTACCAAAGGCTTGGGAACTTATACAAATTGTGACTGGGGTTCAGAACAGCTCAAAATAGTAGCAGAAATTAGGGATGTAAAAAAGAGCTTCTTCCCTTTTTAGGTGAAGGTTAGGAACATAGAACACATTATTACATTAGTTAAATAAGTGGATGAAGAGGAAATAAATAGTAAGATTTGACAATATGATAAAAGAAACTGACAAATGGGAAGAAATATGATGCCATGTAGTGTACATTTTTGCTGTAAGCCAAAATTTAGCCATTATCATTTTCTATTTGAAGGAGGGACTCTAGTCCCCTCAGTAAACTCTGGCAAGATTTGGCTTGCTTTCCTCTTTATGAGAAGGTTGCAACTATCTTTAATATTACTCACTATAGTGTCAACTCAATTTCCTTGCCCAACATTCATTGATGGAACAATTAAAAAATCACTAAATGTCATAAAATCACCTGGCCTTCACATTTTTCTGACTGAACAGAACTGATTCAGTTATGGATACTGTTGGTCAGGTCAATTTTCTTGAGTTGTTCCTCTTTCTATTGTTTTTCTGCTTTTGTTGATTTCCCTCATAATCTATGCCAAGCCTCAAAGGCCATCTCAAAACTGAATGTGAAGAGGGATTATTTCGAAGCCAGTACTATTCTGTTTCTGGTCGATATCCAACAACTACAGGAGTGTGCTGAATGCTACGCTGGTCTGGTCTTTCATTTGCCTCCATTTGCTGTCCTGTGCTTTGATCTTTCCCAACACGGCCTACAGTTGATCTTATTGTTTTACTCCAGTGTTTATTATTGTACACTCTCATCATGGTCATTTCCCTTTATTATCTACCATGTCCTACAGTATTGATAGTCATTGCTGTTATTATCAAAGCCATGGTTCCAAAGCCCAACGTTTTTAACCCCTGAAGAACACCTTTTGATAAATGCTGTAGTTTGATGTGGAACCAACAATCTTCAAGAGCAACCTTCAAATCCAGACACCGTAAGATGGTCATAAGAACAACCTCATGGATGAAAAGCAAAGAGAAATCATATTGATTGCTATTTACAGTACAAAAATGAAGGCAATATAATTACTACAAATTCACAGAAACACTTCAGATCCCTTTCCAAGAGGCCAAGAAAGAAATTTTAAAATTGCTGTAAATATGGTAGTAGCATATACTGTTAATTATCTACCCAACTGCTATCTATTGCTTTGATAAGAAAACAGTGAAGTTCAAGTACCTGGTGACCATGGAACTGAGGAGAAGCTTTTGTGTGAGTCTCAGTTACTCCAAACCAATCATAAAAATTATACTTTCCTACACATGACTGGATTAGGGAAAAACATATGAGGTAACTCTAGCCAATGAGGGGAAGCCTACTGGGGAGACTCAGGAAGGTTTTCCCTGACCTATAAAGGACAAAGGCATTGCTTTTTCTGCCCTTCAGTGGTTTTATGTAGGGTTGTGGTGCATGGAGCTATGACAGCTGTGTTGTGGCTCTGGCACAGTGGACATTCTAAAAATACCTGGATTTTGATGAGGTTGTTGAGCCACCAAACTAACAATTCCTCTAACTGCAATACCTCTCAACTTCCAGTAATGTGACTTACTGAATTTTATTTTTAAGCCAATTTTCATTTTTTTTAGTAAAGCTGTTGCTGAATAAAAAATTGTCTAGTAGTCCTTAGTTCTTCTAATGTTCAGTTATATCCAATGAATGTGTTTAAAAAGTATTTCAACACTTGCTAAAATTGTTTTTAATCATGTTGACCTAAAGCATCATATAAAATCTTTCTAGGGTTATTTATTGACAGTTATGCAATATAAACATGTTTGTGATTCCATTTTATCTATGAGTAAAATTGTTGACATTTTTGGGGACCAAAAACAAAACAGCAAAATTAGACTCTGTAGGAATAATGATATTTTCCAAGACAGATTTCTTTAGAAATGCAAAAACTGGCTAATGAGGTATCAACCATAAGCTAAGGATATTATGTCAGTGTACAAAGTAATGACAAATTTGAATTCAGACAACATGGATTGAAAATGTATACATTTGAATATATCACCTGAGACTGACTACTGCTCAAGTATTTCTTAATTTTTTGTTGAACCTGGATCTTTTGCTCAAAATATTTGAATATTTTTAGAAGATCAATCCTAAATGGAAAGCACAGTAATTTCTAAAATCATATTAAAATTTATTCCATTTTACTAATGCATAATAAACAAGAGGGTGGTTAAGAATATTTAAATTGTATGTTTATATGAAAAAAACATAAAAATTAGCAGCATATCTAGGTAATGATTAATTCTCAGATTTTCATTCCTGCTTGAGAATCTATATCACCCAATGTACAACTTTAGGAGTCAAAAATATTAAATGAATGTCATAGGTAATACATATGAAAAGAGGAGCAGAAATAACCCCAAAATATATTTAGAATTAACCAGAAGGAATCTATAAGAAGTAAATTAATGTATGGACTATATAATGAAACAAAGTGAATACTTTTGAACTTTGAAGGTTTAAAAAGTACTTTTATGAAATACCAGTTACTTTTAAAGCAGATATTTGAAAATGAAGATCAAAGAACAGAAAAAACGAAAAGCATATTTTTCACAAACAGAAATATACTCCTTGACCAATCAAAATGGATGGAATGATCTAAAACTGAGATGCTGTCTGTCAACTTAAAATATTTGACTTATATTCACTTTGCTTAAAGCTAATATTCATAAAATATTGATTTTGACCAATATACAAACAGAGGCAATTCTAAAGTGGAGCCCCAATAAACTGTTATTATAGGGAAAAGTATTTGCTTTTTTCTTCATTATGAGAATATTTTGCAAGATAAAAACCACGGTGATATTGGTACAGGACATCCTCTGCTGGACAGAGTCTGCCATTACACTATTACATCAGACATTTAAAACCGAAAGGTTTAGCTAATCTCTGAATTCTATTTTGGCAGGGGAGAGGGGCCAGGGTTCTTTAAAAACAGTTATGCTTAATCCACACCACAGAATAATTAAAACCAGATCTCCAGAGTTGGGTTCCAGGCATTTGCAGTTTTTAAACCTCACCAGTCGATGATAAAGGCTTACTGAATATTGCTATAAAGATTTTTAACCATCATTGAGAAAGATACCTAAATTTCACATGTGAGATATAATCTGAGATTGTGGGCAAAGTACATAAACTAGGGAGGTCTTATTCTAATTGAATGGAAAGAAAATGAAATTATTGTGTGTTATCATTCAGTTCAGTTTACCTTCGGCTTTTCATCCAGGATCTGCTGACGTATCTCCTTGTGTTTCTCTACGAGTTTTTCTTGCCGTTTACTTTGTGCCTCTTCTAACTATAAGAAAGTTATAAAGGAAGTCACTATCACCTAAATGTTCAAGTGAATGTTTCCAGAAAAAATTACAAGCTGTTCAGACCTGTGGCAAACATTTCATTGTTTCATGCCCTGGTCAGGAACTGCCCTTGCAGGTGCTGGAACTGTGAAGTGTTGAAGCTGGGTGACAGGGACTCAGGAATGATGGTGGGTGATCGACAGACTACACAGTTCTTATATTTTTCTTAATATTTGAAAATTTCCATAATAACAATTGTTTTAATTCAAAAAAAATATAGTGGATTCTGGATGTTGTCACCTTTTCTACCACTGATGACAACTAATGCTATTTTGGGGAAATCCCCATTCACGTCATGTTTCTGGGTTCCTGACTTGGACGTGGTTCTTGACATCTATCTTTCAGTGAGCCTTTCCGATACAGATTTGCAATTAAACTTGCAGAAACATTGATTATGGAGCATCTGCTCTGTGAAGCAGCTCTTCCCGTTGCTGGTGGTAAATTGATGCAACAAGGCTTGTTGTTTTCCTCAGAGGCTCACAGTGTGCTTGTCAAACATTCACACAGGGTTTGCAAAGGAGATAGGGATTAACTGATAAAATGAAACAGCAGGCACAAAATGGAGTCACTTCTGCTAAGCCCCACGAACACTTAATATTTAACCTAACTGCTATGTCAGCCTCTTCCATTAATGAAATTTTAAACCAGTCTAGAATGTCAACCTTAGGAGAATCATCTGCCTGATAAAAACCCAGCCTTCCCCTAAGTGAAGGTGACCTTGCCTGTCATAATCCACTCTTTAACCTCCTTTTCCCACCCTCTCTCTGCCTATGAAACCTTCTACTTCATACAACTCCACAGAGCAACTTCCTGTTTACGAGATAGGATCCTGCCTGGTTCATGAACCCCTCTCCTGAATTAGACTTTTAAATTTACACGGTTGAACTTTTGATCTTTAACAACCAACGTACCCTCTTGATGTACTGCACCACTTCCTGAATGTATGACCGGATCATCTCTGTCTTTTCCCTAAAAGAAAATAAATAAATCATTGTATGAACACATCCTGCATCAAGAAACAGGAGGGTCTTGGACTCCCAAGTGAAAGTTTACAGACTTTCTGAGCATTCTTATTACAGCCATGAGGCAGGTATGATGCACCAGCTCTGGACAAAGGTCAGTTTCTACCCAAGGGCAAACTCTGTTTCCACTAAATGCTGGGAAGGCTGCCTGACATTATTAGAAGTGAGTATTTAACCTTTTCCTGAGGGACACTCTTTATCTATAAGGTCCTTTTCTGAACTCTTTGAGTTTTGGGTTGCAAACCTCACAAAAGGGATCTTTTGAAAGGTTAATTAGAGGAGAAATTTCACAGACAGGTCTTTATGATTGAGAACCTGTTATTCTGTTACAGGATAAAATAACCCCCAGGTAAAAGGTAGGGAGAAGGGCTCTTTTTCCTTACTCTTCCATCTGGCTTTTGTCTTTAGATTTAGCTTCTGTTATCTTCTCCTGCCTCTTTTTATCCATTTTCTTCTTTAATTCCTTCTTTTCTCTGAAGTCAAAATGGAAGTAAAAGGGAAAAAAAGGCAAATCAAATGGCAGTTTGTGTTTAATACATTTACATACACAAGTTCATTGTGATGAGAATGGAGGCTTACTTCTCACAGATTTCTTTGAGCTTCTTTAACTGATTGTTCTGACATTCTTCAGCAACATCCGTCAATTTCTGAATAAGCTGGGGAAAAAAAATGCCAGTTCGCTATTTTACGTTATCACAGAAAAAGCACCCTGTCCCTTTGCTCCCCCAAACATTATCTGTAGTTAGAAAATCTTTCATAGATATTTAACAATAGTTAGAATTGCCAGATATCTATCATAGGCAATGAGGACATAATTTAAAACCTTCATATTATCCTGATCTTAATGAAACTCCTCTTATCTCTTTTTGCTTAAACAGGGCTCCTTAGATTACTGTGCTGGGTACATCAGCTTGGCCAGTGCAAAAACAACAGTGAGGACCCAGGTTCCAATCCTCACTTCATGGCTTATCAAAAGTATGCTTTTGGTCAAGAAAACCTACATTTTCTTGGTTGTAAATGAAATTATTAATGCCTTTATCTTTTGGAGGTACTGTGTAGCTTAAAGTAAAATGAGCATGATACAAATATGAGTTACAATTAACTGTGAATTACAATTCTTGGTTTCCAGCTATCATTTATTGTTTAATTGCTTCATGGATGATATGAGTTATCCATCTTAGAAACTGATGGCTTGTCCTTGTGTGAGTGACTTCCCAAAGAACCTCAGAAATTCTCTTCTGTGCTTCTACAGAGTTTTTACTATATCACCATGAAAGCATTTTTTCCATCTATTTTCTCATCAAACCAAGCTTCGAGAAGGCAGCAACTGTGTTTTCCTGTCCTCAGTGCTCTGCACAATTCCTAGCATTCAGCAGGAGCTCCAAAAATACTTGTCAATCATGTGAGGGTCAGTTTGCCTTCCAATCCCTTCTCTTTACTGATTCCACATAAAGACCATACACAACCTTCTGCCATTGGTTGGGAACGGTAGCAACTGGATTCAGTGCTTCTCACTGGACACCAAATGGACGGTGTGGGCTTCCTGTGAAAGGCCCTGCTGCTGTTCCCCAGAGATGGAGATTCTCAGACACAGCACGGTGAGTGGGCCAGTTTCATATAAGGTGTAGCCACCACAGTGGCAGGGCAATATAACCATAATGCCAACAAAGTTTCGTTGATACTTTATTAAATGTATTAACATATTCAGTTCTAATAACTGCCCTAGAAAGTTGGTGCTGGTATCTTCCTTTTATCCATGACAACTCTGGGACACCCGGGGCTCCAGTTCCTGGCGTGGGGCCACAGAGGTAGTGAGTCACGGAGCTGGGTGCAACCCAGACTGTCAGCCCTGTGGCCTTCACCACTTCCCCATGCTGCCTGATCACAATACCTGATACCAAACTATCCTCCAAGGCCACTGCAATCAAAACAGCCTGGTAGTGGAATAAGGAAAGGCATATAGATCAATGGAAAAGAACAGAGAGCCCAGAAATAAACCCACGCCTAAGCATCAATTAATATTTGACAGAGGAGGCAAAAGCATACAATGGGGTAAAGATACAGTCTTCAGTAAGTGGTGCTGGGAAAACTGAACTGGTATACGCAAAAAAATGAAACTAGACCACCAACTTACACCATACACAAGAATAAACACAAAATGGATAAAAGACTTAAATGTAAGTTGTGAAACCATAAAGATCCTAGAAGAAAACATAGGCAGTAAAATTCAGATATCTTGTGAGCAGTATTTTTGCTGATATATCTCCTGAGCCAAAGGAAACAAAGGAAAAAATAAACAATTGGGACTCCATCAAATTAAAAAAGCTGTGCACAGTTTCTCATCCTGATTTTAGAAGCTGTTTTAAAAGACCACGTCTTAGCCAAGAGAATAAAAGAAGTTGAGGGAGAAATTCTCTTATAGGACTGCAATTAAAAAAAACCAGTTAGCTAACAGGAACATGAGACTTGATGCATTCATCTGTGAGGTGCATTAAATCTGGGCAAACATGCCCTGGGGCTTGGGCCAGCAGAAAATCTCTGTGATCATTCAAAAGGCATCGACTGATCCTGACTGTCACAATTTTAAAAATCATGAAATATTACAGTGTTGTAGTGCCATTTATCAAGTTGTCTAGCCATTAAATTTGGTGTGCAAAGACTCAGGAAATTTCCTTGGGGATTCCTGCATCCCTGCTATTCTAATTGAGGATACACACTCAGCACCTTTCCTTCCCCAGGGGCTTTCCCCTCTCCCATCCTTCCCAAGGCGTTACAGGGTGTTACCCAGAGATCCCCAACCGTGGTTGCAACTGTGGGCAATTCTCAAAAGTTCAGATTCCAGGGCCTCTTCCTAGGTGTACGGACTCCAAATGTCTAGGGGCAAGGCCTGGGAATCAGTATCCAAATCTTCCCAGATGATTTGGACTGTTTGCCAGATTAGGGGGCTTTTGGTGGACTTGTCCTCATTCTACAGACCATTCATTGCTCTATCTTCCAGAAATGCTTTCAAATTCAGTGGTGCTCATACTTTTGTTTCCATGATGCCATCACTATCATTCATCGGACTCCAGAGTATTTTCTCTTTTTTTCTTTTTTCTTTTTTTTTTATTTTAGATTATTCAGTACAGTTTCTATCCTTTATTCCCATTCCAGCCCACCCACCCATCCCTCCCATTTCCAACCCCCCTAGTTTTGTCCATGTGTCCTCTATATTTGTTCCTGTATACCCTCCAGAGTATTTTCTTGATTCTGCAGGCACCCGCTCACATTTACTGCATTCCTTCCACCTCCCGCCTTCATCTCAACAACACTGGGATCCAGTCAACAAAGCCGGAGCTTGAGACCTCACAGCCCTCTGCCCACTCAGTTCTGAGTCCTATTCTGGTTTGGCTTTAGCCCCCATGCAATGGCTCCCTGGGGCTCCATAGACGCTCCCTGTCTCCGGTGTCCCCTGGCCTTCCTCCGTGCCCCACTCTCAGACCATTGCGCCTGCTCTTTACTCTTCTCAGAACCAGTTCCCTCTTCCCTTGCTCCCAGAACACATACCTTTGTCTACACTATTCAGAGTAGCCACAACCCAACAAATATTTATCAAGCACCTACTAATCCAGGCACCATCCTAGAAACTCTGAGGTGATGTCCAGGCTTTCTAAGTCTTGTTACTCAAAGTGTGACCATGGCCCAGCAGCACTGGCATTGTGAGCGATCCCATTAGAAATGCAAATTCTCAGGCTCCAACCCAGACCAACTGGAAGTCAAAATCCTATTTTGGAAATCAAAATAAGATTTCCAAAACCAAAATGGTATTTTAACAAGATTCCAGGAGATACTTATGCACATAATGATTTGAGAAGTACTGTCTGGATTATTGAGAAAGATGGAAACAATTTAGAAGAAGCCCTCTGCTAGGGGGCTCTGCTAGGGGGCAGAAGCCCTCTGCTAGGGGGCACACATAGACCGAATGTCTGCATCCCCCACCCTGAAGTTCCTATATTGAAATCCTAACCCCTAATGTGGTGGTGTTGGGAGATGGGGCCCTTGAGAGGTGATTTGGTCACAGAGGTGGAGCCCTCATGAATGGGATCTGTGCCCTTACAAAAGAGGCCCTACAGAGCTCCTAACCCCTCAGCCATGTGAGGACATAGAGAGAAGACACCCATCTAGAACAGGAAGTGGACTCTCATGAGACACCAAATTTGCATGTGCCTTAATCTTGGACATTCAGCTTTCATAACTGTGAGAAATAATCATTTGTTGTTTAAGCCACTCAGTCTGCGGTGATTTGTTACAGCAGCCCAAACTAAGACACCCTTCTCAAGTTCTCCCTTCTGTGCCTCAAAAGATCTTTGGAACTTGATCCGCATTTTCTTCATTACCCCAAACTCAGCTTCCTCACGTGTGACACAGGGATAACATTTCCCTCCAGGAGTGGCTCTGAAAGCTGAGAGAAAACATCTTAACAGACCACATCATAGGTTCCTAAATTGGTTTCCTTACCCTTTCACCAAAGAGAAAGGCTCTTGCCTGTGTTTTTATCCTGTCTTCTCCCACCTATGGCAGGACCTAAGCCACCATTTCATTTCCTTCTTTCAAACTTTCTTCTGCACCAGACACATTCCCTTTCCATAAAGACACATCTCTTTTCCTTATCCTCCAGAACTCTGAACTTTTTTTGCTCCATCTGTGACCTTCCTTTCACTTCTGTCCCTAAAATGGACGACCAATTGCTGCTTCTACAGCTGCAATGCTCCACCCCCTACCCTCCAACCCCACCATCTCACTTCCACTCTGGCCTCTGGAACTCACCTCATTTTAAGATTACAAAAAACTTGTGTGTTATTAATCTTAGTGGCCATTTCTCAGGACTTAACTTTTATTATTCCAGACATTCAAAACTTTTCTTAGTTCACGGCACTCTTAGGATCTCATTAATTTTTTCATGGTACCCTTGGGCTAAAAGAAATAATTAGGTGCAAACAACTTAATAGTAATACTTTGCACAGCGTCCAACAGCTGTTGCTCTGTTCTCTTAAAAAAATGTAAACTGCCCCACAATTCTGCTGTGAATTCAACACACTGCCTCAGGGTGCCTTTGCACACAGGTTGGGAGTCATGACTTCATCCTTGTAAAAGCACGCCAGTTGCCAGCCACTCTCATACCAACCTCTCTTTCCTTAATTTGTAGGATCTCCAGCAGTTACCAAGGCCACTCCCTCTCTGACTCTTTTAGGGATTTCAATTCATGTCAGTACCATCAAATGCCTTTGATCAAGTCTAGCTGAAGATAGCTTACCAGTATCTCAACATTTTTATAAGCAGGTGTTGGACTTGCCTCTCACAGAAGACAAGAAATTGTCTTTTCCTACAAAGCTTCATCATTCAGTTCGAAAGTGGACATTGCCTGTGATTTCCCTCCTGTGAACTGTCCCATCTAATGAGTCGTGAAGACTTTGTCATTTCTTCTGTCACCTTGTATCCCATGGCTTTGAGTTACCAGCCCTCTGGTACGGGTTTTCATTACCTGCGGGTTAGACGTGGCAAGCATCCCCTGTTGCCCTCAGTCAGTCTCTCCTTAGTCCTTCCACTCCATCCCAAATATTCTTCCCTTTGGTATGTACCAAATCATTAACTAGCTCTCTGTTTGCAAATATGTTGTTTGCCAGCCTTACATTTCCTTTCCTTATCAGCATTCAGCATACCGAATAAACTAGGCAGTATTTTGCTCTCAGAACTTTCCAGGTATATACCTGTTTCTATACTTTTTCTCATGCTATTCTTCCACTTGATGACATTTCCATCTGAATGGGAGTCAACACAGATATAGAACATTCCTGTGATTAAGTTCTATTGGACTGTTCTGCTGTAACTGCATCTGGTACAAGAGTGGGTACCAGCCAAGATTTCCCCTTGTCCACACCCTTCTCCTTTCTAAGTTAGCCTTTGGTGATTCTCCCCTTTGGCAGCCCAGGTAACTGTAAGCCTTGGCACCTTGATTGGCTTTTTCTATATCACTGATAGGCATTTATGCTTGCATATACATGCTTTATTATTGCTCCCCAAAAAGACACTACTTCTGCAATCTCTTTTTCCTAACAATTTTTGGAATCCGAGGTTCTACATAAAATAAACACTCAGAAATATTATCAATGAAATCCTTTAAGTCTTAAAACCACACTGCACTTGCCCTTGTGATAGCTATGGAAGGTCATGTCCAAGCCATGTGTTCTCATATTGGAAATACTTTCAAAACTATATAATTTTCATATTTAACAAGCTCAGTTTTATTCCTTCAAGAACAAATGCCTTATTGTGAAATCCAGGTGTATTTATTTAATGTAGCTTTTGCATTCAACTAACAAAAATAGTGCCTCCCTAAAATCTTACAGAATATGAGTTTAAAAAAGAACACCTCTGTGTTTAACAAGACACATATGTAAAGGCTCTTCCACTGTGCTCAGTTCCTCTTGGCCTCCCCTACTCTCTTACAGCAGACCCATCCCTGTAACATTCAGCTCTTTCCAGACATTTTCAAAAGACAATCACTCTTACTGTAACTCTGCTCTTACAGCATTTACTGTTTTCATTTAAACTTCTTCTATTTAAGGTCTAGGAGACAGAATGATTAAGATCATGACTGTTTAATAATATGCCACTGTTGTCAAACTCACATTAAATTATCAATAGGATTATATATGTACATCAATAATTTATCTCTTGATTACCCTAAAAAGAGAGCATTTAGGGTTCACCTACAGTTTTCTCTTCCCATCACTACTTTTCCAGGAAGATCTTCCTCTGCTTTCTGAGAACTGGCTCTGTTTTCAATGTGGTTCCAACGGGAGCTGCCTTATTCTTTATCCCCACCCCTTTGCAAAGTGAAATCAGTCATACCCTGACTTTGGTTACAGGGGATTGGTCTAACGTTACAAGTTTGGCTAATCATATGACCCTAGCTAGGTTTTTCCCAAGATTTTTCAACCTGTCATTGGAGAAAGAAAGCAACTTAGAAGGGATCAGTGTCTATATTTTCTGAAAAGGGGAAGCCCGTATACTGCTTTGGAAAAGAATAATACTAATGATGACAGAAAAAGAGAGCAACCAACAAGGAGAAAGCAAAGGAGGAGGAAGAGATGGGAAGAAAGAGAAGGAGGGAGAGAAGGGGGAAGGGGGAGAGAGGGAGCGAGCGAGCTGTAAAGTGGATTCTGGCACTCATCACTCAATCTTTTCCTTTCCCCTGGTTTAGACAGTCAATTCTTTATCAGGTGATCTATCCTGTATTTTTCTATATATACGCTTTTTGTCTAAGACAGTCCACTATGAGTTTCTGTCAATTATAACCACGGAACCCTAACAACAACAACAAAAAAAAACAGAAATAAAAAATTTAATCCCCCCCTAAACAAGATGGATGAAACTCTGGGTTTTGTGCCCAGGGTTCTATTGCATGAGATTTAAAAATAGGACAAGGGAAAGGAATTTTTTACACAATAATTAAAATGCTTTTTTAACTAACTGAAGGATACATTCACTTTTGGTGTATTTATCCACAGATAGGCTCTACTCAAAGACCCCATCAATCTCACATTGGCTAAAAAACTCACTGGAGATATAAAAGAAGAAAAAATTAGTTTAAAATTCCTAGAAAATAACACAAGAGGGTATGTGATAAACTGAAACGCAGTAGACAACATTTAATTTCAACTTTTAATATGATTTTTTTTCTGGCTCAAAGGAGTAGATGAATTTCAATAATTTTGCTTGTCTGTTTACCATTCATAACAACTCTCCAAGTTAAATGTTCCAAACTTTTTAAGGAAAGAAAATGGAAAGCCACAGGGGAAAATAATTTCATGCTTGTTCTTAAATCCATGCTGAATTTTACTTGGCTTAATCATTTGAGGGTGAGAAAATGGTTTTCGATGAAGGAGAAAAATTTCTTGACTCTAACTCAAAAGGGATAAAAATATGTGGACAGAATTGACATCTTTGGAGTCTCTTCTAAGAAGGATAATTTTGGAAAATGGGCAAAAAGTCAAGTATTGTATGTTCACACTTCAGACACAATTCAATCTTTATTCCCATTCCCCCACTATAGAGAAGATAGCTTCTTTTTTTCTTTTTGCTAGTCAAAACACCCATTGTGAGTTTTGACTATAAATTGTTTTTCTTCTAAAAGGATTTATGATTCTTCTAAACTAAGTAATGACCTGTGCCATAGATTCTATGGACTGAATGCATTACTAACAATTTAAAAACAAGGTGGATGTTTATACTGGGGTGTATCCTGGCCATTCAAATTGGGAAATACCCATTCATTCATCAACCAATATTTACTGAGCACCGAGGCAGTAGCAGACACTGCTAGTGTGGATGGCCCAACCGTGAGCTGAGAGATGGGCCATGTCCACAAGTAGCCGGCATTCTCTGCCAGCATTCTTCTCTTTTTGGGAGGAAGATAAATTCTTAGACCAAAAGGGCAACTATCTTGATAATTCTCTGAGATATTCTTTCATACCTATAAAAATTTTTAAATTTTTTTAAAATTTGATAAAGGGAGTTCTAGTTGTTTTATCTCATTTAATCAGCCTAGATGATGCTTGGGTTTTGCCAAATCAGTTCTCTGGGCCTTGTTTCCTTACCAGTAAAATACAGAAACTAAATTATCTCTAAATTCCTTGATAAACTGCAAAATTATTCTATGGCTATAAGTGTTTTTAGGATTCAATAGTGGTTTAAAATATCATGCAAATAGCAAAAGCAAGGATTTATGGCTATGAAATATTTATTTTATTGATAAAGGTAACTTTTATGATAAAGGTAACTTTTATGAGAAATGATTCATTTCTCATATAAATGAAAATGATTCATTTATAGCTTTAGGTAAAAGTTTACAGTAAAGCAAAGAATTATCCCTTTGTAAGTATAAATGCTAATGAAGATCTTGCAAGAGTTATTGAAAAGTTGGTGTGGTGTCGCAAGTGGTATAATTATGGAATTACTGATTAAAATAAAATGATAAAATGTTTGTATCTGACCAAGTCATATGAGATCATTATATTTCACTAAATCAAGTGAAGGAAACTCAAGCCACTAAAATTTTGCAATAAGGCTTCATAATTCTAAAAGGTGTCAAGCTATTTAATTAAGAATAAATAAACAAGCAATCCAATCAAAAATGGATAATGGACCTGAATAGATAGTTCTCCAAAGAAGATATACATATGACTAATAGACATATGAAAAGATGCTCAATGTTACTAATCATCAGAGAAATGCAAATTAAAACCACAATGAGAGTTACCTCACATTTGTCAGAATAGCCACCATCAATAAATCAACAAACAACAAGTGTTGGATAGGATGTGGAGAAAGGGGAACCCTTTTGCACTGTTGGTGGGGATGCAGATTGGTGCAGCCATTATGAAAAGCAGTATGTAGTTACCTCAAAAAATTAAAAATGAAAGTGTCTAATGACCCAGCCAACTCACTTTTGGGAATTTATCCAAAGAAACCTAAAACATGAATTAGAAAGAACATAAGCATCCCTATGTTCATTATAGCACTATTTACATCGCCAAGATATGGAAGTAGGTGAAATGTCCATCAGTAGATGAGTGGATAAAACAACTATGGGACATTTACACAATGGAATACCACTTGGCTGTAAAAAAACATTTTACCCTTTGCAACGGCATGGATGGACCTGGAGAACATTATGCTAAGTGAATAAGCCAGTTAGAGAAAGAAAAATACCATATGATTTCACTCATATGTGAAGTATAATGAACAAACTGAACCAACAAGCAAAATAAAGGCAGACTCATAGAAGGATAGCAGGCTGACAGCTCTGGGTGTGGACGTAGTGGGTGAAGGGATCGAGCAAAAAGGAAAAAGAACTCATGGACATGGACAACCATATGGTGATTGTATGTGGGCAGGTTGTATAAGGGGAATAAAAGGTAATGGAAAAATACAATATAAAAAAGGGAATGAATTAAATAAATAATTATTATTTACCACTCAGATGTAGGAAAGTAGCAATAATATTCAAACTGGAGGTTTTAAAATAATTACCAAGGGAGTCCTGACTAAAAAAGACATGATTTGTCCTGTGGCTTATAACTAAAATAGCAATAAATCATGGGCTTAATATTTCAACAGTCTATTTGGAAGCAAGACCCAGAGCAGCTGCCCATGAAGATAAATAACACAACATGCCAGCTACTTTTTTCTTTTTTATGGGGAATTTTTAAAAAGATTTTACTTATTTATTTTTAGAGAGGGGGGAAGGGAGGGAGAAAGAGAGGGAGAGAAATGTTGATGTGTGAGAGATACATCAGCTGCCTCTTGTGCATCCCCAACTGGAGACCTGGCCTGCAACCCAGGCATATGCCCTGACTGGGCATTGAACCGATGACCCTTTGGTTTACAGGCCAGCACTCAATCCACCTGAGCCACGCCAGCCAGGGCTACTTTTTTTTTTAATGCAAAATATATCATTTCAGCATCCTTCACTTGCCAGATGGAATGCAATGAGTGCTGTAATTCCAGAGGGCACAAACTAAATTATCTGACTTGTGGGTTCTATTTTGGAGTTTTCCTTTCAGCAGAATCTGTCCTGCTCCCTAAGTTTTTTTAAGTTGATGCAAGTCAAAACTATTATTTTCTTTGCCTTTGGGGATGGTTCTGTTTACTGACATTTCCCCCCTAATCATACCTAAATAGTCACCAATTAGCACATAAAATAATATTAAGATTTACATTGTGCATGCACACAAAAGAAAAACCCAACTTGAAATGTTTATTGCTTTAGCTGAAATCCATAATCATTATTTTGAAAGGTCTGAGAGTTGGATCATTTCTGTATTCTATGATTTAAGTGAAAGTAGCATTACAGTCAGAGAGAAACTTTACAGGCATTCTTCTATAGGCTTATTTTAGAAACGAGGATGCAGGCACTCAAGGGGTAACATGTATTAGCTGAAGTTACATAACAAAAAATGGCAGTCATGTCTCCTCACTCTAAATCCTCTGCAAATTGTCCTTCGGTAAAGAATCATGACTATGTTCTATGTTCAATACTGTGTTGTTTCCATGGACGGTTTTGTTGAATCTCATATCCAAATGACAAGAGCTGTATGTGGATTTTGCAAAAAAAAAAAAAATGGCCCTAGTTCTCTACCACTCTCTGTATCTACCTTCTTTGCAATGTGACTTGCAGCTCCCCTAAACAAAAGATAGCATCAATTTTCATATCTCTTGGATCTGGTCAAGTCTTATGACTTTTTTAGGCCAAAAAAGCAGAAAGAAACAAGATTTCTTAAGAGACCTTGCTCTCTTCCACTTGCTCTCAATTGGATGCCTTTCTCAGTTCCACATGAACAAGCCTAGGCTAGCTTGCTGGATGCTGAGAGATGTGCATCAGTCATCTGTGTTGACCCAGCTGATGGTCAGTCAGCCAACCTCCAGAAGCAGAGCCCCTAGGTAACTGGCATTTGAACCAAAGACCCATTAATGAGCCCGGCCAAGTGCAGAAGAACCATCCAGTTGAGTCAAACTCCAATTGCTACACACAGAATCATGAGCTAAATAAATGGTCACTGTTTTAAGCCAATAAATTTAAAGGTGTTTGTTATGCAATGGAGCTAGCTGATAAACATTAGAATAAAGTACGTCTCAAGTCCACAAACTGCATTCTTAATGGCAGCAAGCCCCTTGGCAGGGACCACATTTAGGCTTGGTCACATGGAATTCCTCCACCAGTGTGAAGACCACAGTAGACGCTCAATAATTTTAAATGGGTGAGTAAATGATGATATAAGCATATTCTGTACTCTCTGACTTGCCCAACCTCCTAAAATAATAAATGAGAAAATACAATATAAACTCTATGGGTAAAGAGACTAGGAGACATTCCAACATAAAAATAGGCAATGGATGTGAACAGGCAGTTTGTGGAAAAAAAGAAATACAAATGGCCAATAAACATATGTAAATATGCTTATTTTTGTTCATAATTAAAGCAATGGAATTTAATACCATTTCTAATAATATATATATAAATACCATATCTAACTATATAAGAAATGCATGCATATATGTATATGTCTATATCTATCTATATCTATCTATGTGAAGGTCTTTTCAGAAGAAGTCTAGCCATTGTTAATATGTAAAGAATGGTTTGCATGACATTCATGTAACCTGGTAGCCAAGGAGAGTGGACTGGAATGTGCATGTATGAACAGTGGTGACTTCACTGTACTAGTCAATGGAGACAATATACACCATTGAGTATGTGTACTGTGTGGCTGTCACATTCAAAGTGACTGAGCAAGTAGAGCAATGAATCTATCAAATTTTGCATTAAACTTGAACATTCCTCCATGGAAACTGTTCAGATGATTCAGTGGCTGCAGCCAAGGGCAACTGGTGATTGGCAGCTTCATTACAACAACACGCCCACTCATGCATCACATCTTGTGCAGTCTTTTGGCAAAATATTAAGTCAATATTAAGTGACTCAGCCTCCCTACAGCCCAGATTTGGTGCCCTGTTATTCCTGTCTCTTTCCAAAACTAAAATCACCTTTGAAAGGGAAGAGATTTCAGACCATTGATGAGATTCAGGATAATATGATGGGGCAGCTGATGGCGACTGGGAGAACTGTGTCAGGTCCCAAGGTGCCCACTTTGAAGGGGACTGAGGTGTCATTGTCCTATGTACAATTTTTCTTGTATCATGTATCTTTTTCAATAAATGTCTCCATTTTTCATATTACATGGCTGGATGCTTTCTGGACAGATCTGTATATATATATATGTGTATGTATGTAATGATATCTAAACATATACACACATATGTATGTGAAAAGAAAAATATCCATTCCGTTATGGTTACACAACGATGATCAGGGAAACTGACAAATAAGAACATATTTTGACAATTATGTCATTCCTTATTTCATCTCTAAAGTTATTTATTTATTTATTTATTTATTTATTTATTTATTTATTTATTTATTTTTGGTCATTTCTTCCTCAGCAGAGAAGGTAAAATTTTGGGGAAAGCTATATCATTTACTTCTCAAGACAAATGAGCCTATGTTAAAGTCAGAATATTGAAAGAATACAGAGAACACTACCACACCTATAGCAGAGACATGTGCTGACACTACAATCACTCCTGATTCGTATACTTCAAATGGGCAACCACGAAGGGAGAAAATTTGAGGCTGGCTCCCAGACAGGCAGCAACAGCAAATGGTGGTGACAGAAGTCATCAAAAGGAAGATAAGGAGCCACCTCAGACTGTAACAAGATGCCAAAAAATGCAATACACACTTATATTTGAACTCATGATCTCCTAGGCAATTTATGTATTGTAAAAAAAAAAGAAACAAACAAAAGAAAGGCCAAAACAATGTTTTATGTACATCATCTCATTATTCTTTCTTATAGTTTAATGAAGTAAAAATTATTCTCATCTTCAATGCACAAATGAAGAAACTCAGCAGGGGAGCAGTGCCCAGAAATGATGAGATTTGGCACAAGCCCTGCACACATCACCACTCACATCCTGATGGGCCTTCAATTCATACTGATTGACATTCCCCGAGAGCTTTCACTACAAAACACTGGATTGGCAGAGCATTGGGGCACTCAGGTGGATGGTTACTGATATTGGTTTGGGGCCCACAAATGATTGCTAGTGGAACAGACAGAAGGATGTATAAGAAGAATATGAGCTACTAAGGTCAATGTGAAGGAAGAGAGAAATGAATGGGATTAGAACATGTGGGAGATTAAAATACAAAAGAGGAGAAATGGTGGGAAGCAAAGCAAAACAAAACAAGCCTATGCAAAGAATAAAGAGTGTGGTGACTGTGAGAGAAAAGTGAGTAAATCTTTTTTTGAAGCCACTGAAAAGAAGGGGGGAGTGAGAAGATAAAACGTCAGTCCAAACCCTGCTGGGACTGAGGAGTGGCCCCATGGACCCCATGATCCCCTCTCACCAGGCTGAGGGTGTTGAGCCTGGAATGTGATGCTATGGCTGATTACTGAAAGTGATGCAGAGCCCTCAGGGGGATCCTTTAAGAATTTTGTGCACTTACCAAGGTCAGTTTAAAATTTAAACCTAAACTTAATGATACAGGCAAGAGTCGGGGTCAACCTATGGCAGTTGATTAAACAAGTTAGAGCCGATTCCCCCACCTGGTAGCTCTTCCCTGGAACAGGGTCCTTAACTGGAGTCCACAGACCCTCACGATATCTATGGAAATGTTTCAGGGGGCACAGAACTTAAATCGGGTTGAGGAAATTACATCTTCATTTTCATCCACCTCCACCTGAAAGTAACCATTTCCTTTCTTGTGAATTTAGACAGGAAATCAAAGCAGCAATTTCCATAGGACCTGTGACTTTGTCACCAATAGATACTCATCTAGCTTGATGATCAAGCTGTCAATAGTGGGGAGCACACTCTATTTCCCATCTCAACTAAAGAATCTTATCCTATTCTTTTTGAGCAAAGAATTGATAACTCTAAAACTGTGCTTCTTCAACTAGAACGTGTAACAGGTCATCTGAGACTCCTATGAATGCAGATGGTGACGTAGCAGGTTTGGTGGGACCCTAGAGGCTGCATGCCTAAGGAGCTCCCAGGGGGCTGATTAGGGACCAGACTTGGAGTCACCAGGCTGCAGTCATTTGTACGGGGAACTTTAAAGATGAAGATCCTTATTTGGACAGATATAAAAAAAGTATTTGAAGGTATAGAGCCTATGTCACTTGGTATGCATTTTATACCTCACATGATAATATGAACAATAACTTAAAAATGTTCTCCTCATGTTAACCAGTATATAGTGTTAGGCAAATGGTTCTCTCAAGTGTGTTTTCTTATCAGTTTGTCGATACCTTTATTACTTCATTTATCATGTGGTAATATAACTGTTTATAATAAATGCCACAAGCATATGGTGACCATGTCTTCTTCATCTTTACCTCCACTGTCTTTCAGAGTGTTTTGTAAATATTAACTTTCTAATGAACATTCAATGCCATGGTTTTTTTCTAGACCCTTGAATTGCACGCATAGGAAATGTACAATCTTTAACCAAAACACATTTGTGTTTAATTCCCAACGCAACTTTGGAAGATAAAATTTTTTCTGTTTCATTTTCCTCATCACCCAAATACTCCTTTTTACTTGGGGCCTACTCACTTTTTAATTACATTTGTATTTGTCTAATTCAGCCTAAAATGCATTCGTAATTCAGAATTGACAGTAATAAGATTTCCCAGTAGAACAACTTCTGGTTGTCACAAATGGAGTTGATAGAAAGTTCTGATACACACATTATCTAAAAGGCTCATAGTTTGTGGATGCTCACAGTTCGTGGATGCTCCCAAACAGGCATAAAATAAATTTGGTTTGGTTCTAAATCCAGGGTGCTTGGGGCTTAGCCCTCTTAAGAAAGGCCCGTGCATGTGTCCAAAGGCACTGGGGTTTTATCTGACATCCAGATCCACAATTTAAACACAGTTGAACTGGACACTTGAACTGAGTAAACTGCATGGCATGTGAAATAAATCTGTTAAGGAAAAAAAGAGAGAGAGAGACAGTATCGCAGTCCTCATAATGAAGGAGTTGGCTGTGTGCCATCAGTAGATGCGTGGTCATTATGATTACCTTGTTTTGAAATCTGAACTAGTGGAGGCTTCTGCATTATGATTTTGAAGCAGGGCTACAGAATCAGAAGATCAAGGTTCAAATCCAAACTGTACTACCTTCTAGTTGTGAAACCTTGGAAAAGTTACTAAACTTCTTGGTAAGATTTTTTTACAATCCCCACCCCAGGATATGTTCATTGACTTTCAAGAGACAGGTAGGAGGGACAGAGAGGGAGAGAGACAGAGAGAGAGAGAAACATTGATGTGAGAAAGAAACAGAAAAGTATCAATCAGTTGCCTCCTGTATACACACAAAAGGGGAATGGAACTTGCAACCTTTTGATGTACAGGCTAATGTTCCAAACTACCTGAGCCACCAGGCAGGGATTGGTAAAAATTTTAATCTACCAAATGGACTGACAGTAGTACCAAATTCCAGTGGTTATGAGAGTTAAACTGGACAATTCTTGTAAATGGTTTAGCACAGTGCATGGCCCTACAGTGGGTGCTCAATATATGCTATTTTAATTTTTATATTATTATTAATCTCCTGGAATACTAGGAATGGTATACTGGAGAAAGTCAGATGGCAGTGGTTGTCGCTAGGTCCCAAAGCCATCATCTCCCATTAAAAGGTGCTTTGACTTTCTCAGGTCTGCCAAGGCAATCCCATTCTCACACTGAACCTGACTGCTGCCCTGATGGTCTTTCATGGCTCAGATCTTATTTTAGTGGCTCACAGACAAGGTGGCCCATCAAAATCATGTGGAGCTTGTTAAAGACAAACTTTGAGTCTCCCACTGAGGTGTGGGAAAATGGGTCTCAAAGTGCAGCCCTGGGACAGAAGTGACGGCATCAGCAGCCTTCCAAGGGAGGCCTGCTGACCTGGAAATCCAGGGTGGGACCCCACAATCTGGGTAATGAGCCCTCCAGGTTATTCTGATGCATGCTGAAGTTCACAATAACTGACCAAGTGGAATATGATTTTAGGTAAGCTCCTCTTGTGACTTAGCCTTGCTCATTTGCATACTGTCATGGGAACCAGTACTACAACAACAGAATTGCACTTTATCCTGGCTAAACCATCCAACCTACCAGCAGAGACAGCTCAGAATTCTCTTCCGTGGACCCACCTCCAGAGAAGAAGTGGGCAGGTCATGCAAACACCTGTCAGGGCCCATTTCCTCTGGGGACACTGATTTCTGTTAAGCTCACTCCTTTGTTTTGTTTTAGACACAAGCTTGTTTTTAAGGTTACTTTATTGATTGATTCATTTACTTTATCATCAAACATTTATCATGTCCTTACTATGTGTCAAGGCATCAACAACAATGGAGAAAATGTCACACTTCATGAGAAAACATTTTAGAAGACAAAACTGATCATTAACAGAGATGGGGGCATTTTCTTTCCCTGGGAGCCTCAGCAAGTGGGTAGACAACACTTCATGTTGACCATGTTGATACTGCCTTTTCTAAATGTAGGAGAGTGGACAATATGATTTTTTTTTTTTAGTTTTTGAAAAGCCCAGAGATACAAAAAATATCGAACATTTATTTGCAGCTTGTTCTTAATTTTCTTAAAGTGTTTTCCAATTGCTTGTGTGATTTCAAGGATTTGAAATAACCCCAAAATAAGTCAGTGAAAATAAAAGCAATAAAACATAGCCTCATTAGGGAACAGAGAGGAGCTTGGTAAAGATGCTGGAATAGTGGGCTTATCACATATTAGTGTGTACAATTTCCACTTCTAAGAAATGTTGATTTTGTAGCTTTTTAAAGCCTAGGTACTGAGTTTTGATTGTGCTTGTAAGTCAGTCATGCATTAAATCATATGTCATAATATGGATCTGAAAAATACATCTCACCTTTCTCTATAATTGGGCATCAAAATAATATTATTGGGGAAAAAAGCAAAAGGAAGCTGCCAACTTGACCTGCCGTGGTCTCCCTTTAAGTTATCCAAGGTTTCCATCAAAAGTTTCCTGTAGAAAATAGGGTTCCGGCCATACAAACATAAATCATGTTTCTCGGGCTTACCAGTTTAATATGTTCTCGCTTCTGGTATTTTTCACTATAATACTGTTCCTGTCGAAGATTAAGCAGTTGCTGTTGTTGTTTATCCTTCAAGTCTATTAACTTTTGGGTCATTTCGGCATCCAGGGCAGCGAGGTCCTGCTCAATGGCTGATGAGCCGTGGTCAGGGCTGCTGGGCTCTGATCTGCAGGGACACAGAGCTGGATTCACAAAACATGCAGGTCATAGTCAGGTGGGGGGTGGGGGTTCACCAGAGTTCCTCCTGGAGAGCACTGTGTTTAAATGTATTTCGATAGTCCACTTCAGGCACAGGCTGGAACCCCGAGGGCAAGACATTTGTTTAGACCAGTCAGTATGTGCCAGGCACTTTCTACTTTACAAAGGGCTTTTCCAACAACCCAACGAGCAGTATGTCCCTCTTCAGTTAACATCTGAGGAAAACAGGCTCAATGAGACAATGTGCCTAGTGCCACTGTGTGGGGAGGCTGCAGTGCATGCAGCTCACCTGGGGACAGACTCCTAAGGAAAAGCAACGTCTGTGTTCTTAAGTACAGCACAGAATCATTGCACACCAGTATCTGGACAGAAAATAACCTTATACGATCTGCTCTTCAATTATGTGAAAAGCTCAGGTGAGATGATGGATATTTGAATAAAAAATTAATGAACATTACGTCCATTTATAACTTTGAGCTATTTTCAGAATTTTAATGTGTATCAAGGGGGTGGGAGATGGACAGATATACTCAGGCCTCAGTGGCTTTGTCTCTTGAAGAAAAGTTTCTTCTCATATGTCTTTTGATACTAGATGCTTTAGGGGTTTTTGTTTTTGTGTTGAGGGAAAGTATAAAAAAATAACCAAAGGAACAACGTTTCTGCATCTACCGTAAAAACAGAGTTGAAAATATTCCATTGCCTAATGTTCCCTGTTTAATATCCATGAGATGAATTCTTTTGGAATTTAATACTGGGAAAATGTTTGTCTCTCTTAGAAAAGCAAGCAAGTTTCCTTTAATCAAATAAGGAGAATTGTCTAACCCATATTTCCTTTTCTCAGAAGCTAAGGGCTAAATTCAGTGTTCAAGGAGAGAAATTACATTAAATGGTTGGTGGTGTCCAGTAGCAATATAACATGAGCCACATATTTAATTTTTTCCTCACATGTAATTTAAAATTTTTAGTAGCTACCTTAAAAAGTAAAATGAAATACGTGAAATTAATTTTAACAATATAATTTATATAACAATACACCCCTAATAGTATGATTTCAACGTGCAATTAAAGCAAAATACAACCAGAAATATTGAATAAAGAACAATCTCACCAGAGGGGAGGAGGGAGAGGGATAATAGGGGATAATGGGGGTGGGGGGAATCAAGGAACATGAATGAAGGACACATGGACAAAGCCAAAGGGGTGGGATTGAGGGTGGGAAGTGGGGATGGGTGGGTGGGGGGATGTGATGGGGTGAAAATGGAGACAATTGTACTTAAACAACAGTAAAAAGATAAAATAAAATCAATGTAAATCCATAAAAAAGATGTGAGTTATTTTATATTCTTTTCTTTTGAAATCAAGTCTTTGAAATCCGGTATGTATTTTATATTTACAGCACATTTCAATTTTTATGAGCCACTTCCCAAGGGCTCAACAGCCACTTGCAGCGAGTGACTCCCGTACTGGACAGCAGGTCTAGAGAGCTAGTAACCCCTCAGTCTGTGTGTATGTTGTTTTTCTTCTTCTACTTTCATAAGATTTTTACACACATCTTCTATAAGTTACTTCAACACTCTATTGGAAGTTTGCAGGATAAGACTTATAAGTAAATAAATATGTAAATAGACAAATGACTACATACATATCACTAAAAGGGAAATTTAGGAAAAGTTTTAGACCAAGCTTTCTCGAAACTGTTTGCCTAACTGTGGGTAAATGTTAATGCCTTTAGCTTTCAGCTTCTTCCCTGGAAGTTCACCTAGAATGCTTCTAAGGCAACTCCAGCTCTACAAAATAATGATTTAGTTGCTTCAAAAAACACTAGTACTCTGTTTTGATTGTGCTTTTTAATCACATGTTAAGTCTTATGTTCACAATATGAATCGGAAAAATTCACCTTACCTCTCCCTATAACCTGGCATCAAGATAATTCAGTAAAGAAGAGAAAGGAAGGCTGTAGTTCAGGCCCTCTGACTCACCTCACCGACAGGTAGCTTCCATGCTCACATAGTTCTGGCATTACCATATCGGTTACATGGGGGTGATAACTGTATAGATCATGTTAACTGCTGTTAACATGCCTGTGTCCCCCAGGCATACAGTTGACACTCAATAAATATTGGTTGAATAAATATGTAAGAGATGCTTCTCCCCATCAAGTCTGGGTGAATGGAGCTATGGGGTCCCTTAGATCCAAACACAAGAGTTACCTGTGCAGGGTTTTGTGGGTTTTAGATGGTGTGGCAAAGTGGGGGCTTCTTTTTTCTGTATGACAAGCTGTCTCTTCAAGTAGGTTCTAGGTACACAGAAAATTTTCATACCCACCAGGTTGGCCACTATAATATGGAAGTCAGCCAACTGATATTGGGCTCATAGGCTAGAACTCAAGGGTAGAACTTCCTGCATATCTGTTCTCAGAATTTGGTCAAATAAAGAAATTCAGTCCACAGGCAAATCTGCACTGAGGTGACAGAGGAGTCATAAAGAATGGAGGGAGTGGGGTGGCTTTCCTTCTTGCAGTGATACAGGTCCAAAATATGTTACAAAACATCAAAAATCCATGTAAATGACTCTTTCTCATGTCATCAAACACACACTCATTCAACTTACTTTTTCTTACTATCCTTTTTGGCTGTCTTTTCCAAAGCTGCCCTCCTTCTTAAGTAGTCATTCTGAATTTCATTATATTTTGTAGTGTGTTCTTTGATAAGGTCAGTGGTTTTTTTGTGGTGTCTCTTAACCAGGTCTTTCATTTCTTTGTAGTGCTTCTTTTGAAGTTTTACAAATGATTTCTGTTGCTTTAGCTCTTCAATAGTCTGCGCTTCCACTTCTGCAACACATGAGTAGAAAAGTTAACAGACATGGAAGGACCAGAAGTATAGATATGGAGAGGAGCAGTAACTGATTATTGGGCAATGTTTGTCTGATCTAATTAACTTTGTGACTATGTTAACAAATTTCTCAAAGACGCAATTTCTTTACTTGTAACTTTTTAAAGAAGTTTGGGGTCCCTAGAAACAGAGCCCAAGAGGGGTAACCAGGTGCATGTGATTTACAGAGGGGTATCTCAGGAGGAGGGGAATGAGGGCAGCAGAGAGGGAAGGGGCAGTAGCTAAGCAACAATGTGCTCTTAGCTGGAGTCTGGCTCCTGCTTGATTCAACTGGGAACTCTGGAGGGTGTTTTGTACCACAGAGTTAGCTTCACCATGAGGCAAGAATGTCAGCATTCTGTGTATTTGAGTGGGGAGGCATATCCTGCTGGAGAGGAGGCTTCCTCTGGGCTGAGGGCAACTTCCAGGAGCGGGGAAGCTATGAGCTGTTATTACCCAGCACTCACGACAGCTAGAGGATGGGTGCACCAGAGGGTGAAGGAGATGTGGGAGGGACCCCATTAGCATCCACCTTAAGGATCACAGTACTTCCTTACTTTTTAGGGTTATTTTGACGATGAAATAAAAGAATTCCTGTAAAGTATTTAACACAGTTTCTGGCAGTGTGCCTGTAGATACTTAACAAATGACTGTATAGTATCTACAGCACCATCTCTAAGGGGCACTGTTCACAGTACAGACATGGTAGGTTTGCACATTTGTCACAATGTTCCAGTACAGAGCAATAAAGTGAAGGACAGTCCCTTAATGCGATTTTCCCAAAGGCACCATAAGTGTTAGTGGCATCTTAAATTACTACATATTTTATCCAATCTGAGAAAATATTTAATGTGAAAGAACTTGACCTGAAGACATTCTGTATTTTATCGACATATTTTATTAACTCTGGAAAATGCATTAAAAATATGTTAGGATTTCTGAAATTAAGATGCATCTTACAGTCCATGGAGTCTAACAGTGTGCCAGTGCTTTTCTTTCTTAGCCATCCATGAACAGTGGGGTGCCCTAACATTGACGGTGTCTTAACTGCAATGAATTATCATCTATTTGGACCTAGATTATGTCATAGTTCACATGTTCCCATGCTTTGGTTTGAACTTTCTGCTGCTGGGAACAGAACATGTTATCATAAATATTTAGAACTGTCAAGAGATTCAGAAATAATATATGCCATGAATAGCAACTGACCTGAATACAAAATGAGATATCTAGTGGATAAATGTTGAAATCAGAATAACAAATTATGTTCCTAAATGCTGAGGTCTTTAAGCATTTGCAATGTGTTTTCCTTTTTTACTATGTGTCTATTCTCCTGACATTCTATTCCTTTTGATAAAGAGGCCAGGAAGAAAACAGGTATATTTATTTAATGGTTTCCCTTGGGCCCAAATAGACTCATTATGTTTGCATAGTAACTTATTATATTAAGAATTTATAATCCTAAGGAATTGCTGCATTTTTGTCAACATATTCAGTCCCACTTCTTTAAAAATGGTGTGCAGCACCTCAGCTATGGCAAGTTTAGCAACAGGATTCAAAAGGTTCCAATGTATGATCTTGACAAGTTCAAGAGAAAATACTTTTAAAAAAGTCTGTGGATGAAAAGCTATTCTTTGAATATGCTCTTAAGTATAAAGGTAATGTTCATTATATAAAGAAACAAATATTACTCATAAACAAGCCACTTGGAGATAGTCACTGCTAATATGTCAGTACACTCATTGCCTTTTTTCTATGCATTTATTTATTTTTATTTTTTTAACAATTTTATTTATTTATTTTTAGAGACAGGGGAAGGGAGGGAGAAAGAGAGGGAGAAAAACATCCATGTGTGGTTGCCTCTCACATGCCCCCAACCAGGGAACTGGCCCACAACCCAGGCATGTGACCTGACTGGGAATCAAACCAGTGACCCTTTCGTTCACAGGCCAGCACTCAATCCACTGAACCACACCAGCCAGAGACTATTTATTTTTAAACAATAATAGAATCATGCTCTATTTACACTTCTGTCTCTTGTTTTATGTGTCAACATTGTATTGTTACCCAGGGAACTAAATCTTTAAAAACAAGTTTTTAAAAAATACATTCTTTAAGTAATTTTCCTATGCATATTTTATGTGTTATTTTGGTAAAATGTAAATACATACATAAAGGTATGTAAATCATGAATGTTAAGGCCTGTAAATTTTCACAAAGTGAGCATGCTTCAATAACCATTACTCAGATCAAATAAGAGTATTATCAGCACCCAGAGGCCCTCTTTTTGGTGCCTGCGCCCTACCAACCATATCCAATCTGCGTTTCCAACAACATGAATTAGTTTTCTTGTTTTTTAACTTTATGTAGATGGAATCATCAAGAATGTGCTCTTTTGTGTCTGGCCTCTTTTCTTCAACATGATCCTTGTGCATTTTATCGATGCTGTATGTGGCTGTAGTTTATTATTCCCAGAGCTGCATCCAGTTTGAGTCTGTGATGACACCACCATTTACTGACCCTCCTGCTGCTTGTGGT
Organism: Trachops cirrhosus; assembly: GCA_028533065.1. NCBI lineage: Eukaryota > Metazoa > Chordata > Mammalia > Chiroptera > Phyllostomidae > Trachops > Trachops cirrhosus. Next base: position 66,674,647 of record CM052547.1, read on the forward strand.
CAGTGGGTTGTGTACAGCTGGGCTCTTACCAATGGTGCTGTTTTTGATGAGCACATGTGTACCTTTCTGTTACACATCGGGTCAAGAGTTATCACCATTTTTCAGACACTACTACTTACTGCTAATTGTGTTAAAGAAAGCTTGTTCCAATTTTAGCAGCACTAGTTCATGGAACTAACCAAATATAAAATATTTCCAAATTGTATTGCAGTTTCCAAACACTGTATATTATTCTGTTGTCACAAATGTATCATATTCTGCATTTCTAAATTACAGTTTATTGTCACTTTGGGAAGACATACATTTTTGTTAGCTGAGTCACATTTTCGGTATGAAGTATTTTTGGATTCTAAAAGAGATATCTTGTGAAATCATTTATTTATTTATTTTTAAAAGATTTTATTTATTTATTTTTAGAGAGAGGGGAAAGGAGGGACAAAGAGAGGGAGAGAAACATCCATGTGTGGTTGCCTCCTGTGTGCCCCACACTGGGGACCTGGTCTGCAACCCAGGCATGTGCCCTGACTGGGAATCAAACTGGTGACCCTTTGGTTCGCAGGCTGGCACTCAATTCACTCAACAACTCCAGGCAGGACAGAAATTATTTTTATAGCAACAGGATCCTATCTGCTAAGTATGGTTACTCTGTGATCACATCATGTAGTGTGGCCTCAGCTAGGACTGTATATATCTACACATATTTTTAGATAAGAAATATTAATTATTGTCTTTCAGAGATAGGTGGATATCTTCTTCTTCCACTCTATAATATTCAGGTGCCTAATTCCATGGCGGGGGAAGGATGATATTTACCTGTTAAAACACTTTGAATAAGATCTTCTGTTTTGGCGGGTGCCTTTACAGAACCTGAAATAAAAAGATAAACTAAATAACCACTTTTAATTTTTTAAATTTCATTCTTCCTGTAAAAACAACACTTGGCCCTTGAGTTTAAATGTCTTTAAGGAGAAATTAAAAATTCTGAGAGACACTTACTCCAAAAAATCTTCTAAGAAATGCTCTCATTTTGTTACTTTGAGGCCAACAATTAAATGTGAATCTGTATGCTCCATTTATAGAGAAAAAGGATATTGACTCTACTGAGAAAGTAATTCAGTAGAAGCAATACTAGTGCCACCTTTTGGCAAAATCAGGAACGACAAGTGGCCATTTAAAAATCAAATGCTGACCAGTTGGCAGTAATAGTTGTTGCAGTTAAGATCCATTAGTGGATGCCAAAATCACCGGGTGAAAGTTTGAGGAGAACCAGGATATTTGCATCATTTAAAAAGGAGAAAACTACATTAACTCTAAGTTAACTACAAAGGAGAAAAACATTAACTCTAAAGGAGAAAACCATAACTAGTGGAGAACCTGGCATGCATCACCTTAACCAAGTGATCCAACCTCACCAATGGTGACACATTTCAACATCAGTTGCCCCTAATATGAGGCACTGAAAAGGGCACAGCATCATTTCTGTGATGTTCTTGCCAAAAATTCATAACTGCAGCCTAATCATGAGAAAACATCAAGCTGGTCCAAATTGAGGGACATTCTACAAAATAACTGACCAGTACTCTTCAGTAGTGTCAAGGTCATGAAAGACAGGGCAGACTGAGGGACTGCCTTAGGTTAAAGGAAAATAGGACACATGACAGCTAAATACAGTGTGGGGTCCTGGGCTGGAACCCGGAACAATAAAAGGACATTTGTAGAAAGCAGGTGAAGTTCAAACAAGGTCTGCAGTTCTGTTCAGGGTATTGTGCCAAGGTTAATTTTCTGACCTGATAATTGTACATGATTCTGGAAGATGTTAACATGGGGGAAGCAGAAATCATTTTTGTAATGCATTTTGTTCCATTCAAAAAATGATTCTGTAAGTCAAATTATTTTAAAACATGACGTTAAAAAAATCAAATAGCAACAGTGTAAATTCTTTTTCTCTCAAAAGCACAAACCTATATTTACTCACATATTTAAATGACTCATTTCTATTCCAGTAGCACTCAAAATATTTGTATTTGTTATATAAAAATCTTCATTTGAAAATATCACTTCTTGATTATGATCAAGTCATCTTATTATTACCAATTTCAACAACCTTCTTAAAAGCATAGGCCCCGGTCACATCTTATACAAACTTAATATGATTTGCTCTTTTCAAAATCTCATTCTCCCCCATGAGAAACACCCCTCCGGTCCCAAGTGAAGGCTCTGGATTGGATTGCAGCCATGCACCAGCATAACAAGAAAGGATGCAGACGTGAAGCCATACTTCCATGTAAGAAAATTCTTTCACCTTTTACTTACTTTATTGACCAACTCAACAAAAAGTTATTAAGCACATGCTATTCCTTAGCTCTTTGCAAAGGAAACGTCCGACTGAAGTTTAACCTGGGGACCCTACCATCTGCTGGGGTAACTGGACATGCTTATGACAGAGGGCTGCCTAAAGCAGTCTTATGTTAAGTGCCAAAGTTAGCTGTATTAAATCAAAGGGTTCTCCTGAGAAGTGAGACATGAGCATAGCTTTGGTAGAAGCACAGAAGCTGAAAGCAAGAGTTTTAGGATCACAGGGAACGGTGTCAGTCCTGATATCACTCTTCACTGGCTACATCAGCTTCAGGAAGCACTCTGTCACCTCAAAACTGCAGCTTACCCACCTGCATGACGGGGACAATAATAGAACCTACCCTCGTAAGCAGATACTATTATAAGAGTTCAATGAGATAAGCCACATGAAGGATTTAGCTGAGTGCTGTGCACCTGATAAACACTCAAGTTATTGAAAATAAATTGGAGAAAGATGGGAAGGAGCTCTTGCAGAGACTTGACTTAGTGAGGAAGAACTAAGAATGAGCTTCTAAAGCACAGCTGATTATAAGTCTAAAGAACCCTTCATGCAGCCTGGCAGCAGAGGGATCCTAATCCAGCACTAAATAATGACACCAGAAACCTGGGTGATACTGTGTGGTTCATAAGTCACCAGCAGAGCCAGATGGTCACTCAGGTGTCTCTCTTGGCATCCATCCATCCATCCATCCATCCATCCATCCATCCATCCACTCATTGCTTTAACACACATTTCTGGAGCCCTCCTAAGTCCATGCACCCTTGCTCATGTGATGCTTTAGGTAACTGAGTCCTGCCACCTCCTTGGTGGCATGAATAAACTAGAGGCCCTTTGTTCTGTTGTACAGCCTCTTTTCTGAGTGTTTACCTGGAGCAGGCTGGCTGTGGAGAGCCTGGGAGGGTGGTTTGGGTGCCAGGGATGTAGTGTGATTCACTCCATTTTCTGCTGGAGTCGTCCTGGCTTCACTTGGTGCCTCTGACGGTGTTTCCCCAGGATCAGCCTATAATCATAAACATTCTTTCATTTTCCACATTTCTTACTGTTTTTTTATTACCTTCCTAAAATAACAAGGCTACATTTGATAGTGCATTCACAACTCATTTGGAGTCTGAAATATAAAATTTGAAACTCTCTAGAAAGCAGTGTAAAAACAGCATGGAGTTGAATGATGACTGATAAGTTAACTGAATGAAAGACCCCAGTTTTATAGCTTCCTATGTCTAGGTTCCCAGGCAGTGCCTCACACACTGACTTTGGACCTGAACATGTGATTGGCTTTGGTCAAATGAGACTGTAGCAGATGATGCAAGCCAAGACACTTTTGAGTTTTTCCTTTTTCTCAGACCCCTGTGATAGCAATGGAGACTGAGAGACCATGTGGAGGACAGCTGGGTCATCTAGGCAAGGAAGTCCTAGGTCAGCCAGCCCCCGCTGGCCACAGGCACATGGGTGAGCCCAGCTAGGACAAGCTGAGCATGGTCCCCAGCAGCAGAACTGCCCGGCTGACCAAATGACTCATGAAAAATACTAAATAGCTGGTGATGTAAGCCACTAAATGTAGGGGTTGTTTGTTAATGCAGCCATAGCTAATTGATACAGTTGACACTAGCACAGATTTTGGAGCCAGACTTACCAAGTTTAAATTCTAGCCCTGCCATTCATTAGCAGTGTGGTATTAGGCAATTCACTTAACTGTGCCTCAGTTTCCTCATCTTTACAGATGAAGATAAGTATGTACTAGAGATCATAATATCTCTATTGTAAAGCTGTTTAGAGGACCAAGTAAGTGAATGTTCATGAAGTTCTTAGTATACTTCCTGGTACAGAGTAAACACGTGTGTTAAATAAATAAAGCACTGAAGCTTATGTGACACCACAAATGAATCACAATAATAACAAAGGCATTGAAACTTATGAAGTCCCCACCTGATACTCTCCAGCAACTAGTGCACAGCCCTGTGCAGAATACACCTTTAGTAAATGTTGATCCTTAGTGATTGCCACAGTGATTACAGACCACGTAAAGGACACTTTTCAACACTTTAAATGTTCTGTAACCCTTTTCTTAGAATTGCCTTCCAGGTCCATGGCAGATTTCACTGACAGTGATGATGTGTCAAAGCTCTACTTTGTAGTACATTAAAAATATAGATACTAGGAAAGATCCAGGAGTCATTTGGAGCTCAACGTTGTGACATTTTGTCATGTAATTACAGATAACAGATTGTCATAATATAACATCTTTATAAAAAGTAAGACAAGTGAAAATAATGACACTGATCGTCACAAGGAGCTTTCACCATCCACCAAAGCATCTTTACAACATGAGTCTCAAAGCCACTTTGCGTGATGGCAGAACTTCATTTCATTCCACAAACAACCCCACTCATGTACCACAGCCTGCTCAGTGCTCCTGGAAGCCATGGCCCTGGGACCAGGCATGGGAGATCACTTCAGGGGCGGGGGGCCTAAACCGGTAACCTAGGCACCCGGAGAGCTCACTATACAGAACTCTGCCTTTGAAAGATGGCTACTTCAGCAGGGTAAGTTCTAGCATAGTGATGTCATTTAGTTACATCCATCAGGAAAATTCTCCCTAGAATCACTATGCCTTATGTGCATTCTTTGTTCAGCAAGAAGTTGCAAACTGCGGGCTTGTGGTCTAAATAGGGGACATAAAAATGTGTTCTTTGGTTCACTATATATACATACATATACATGTGTATGTATATATGTCTATGTATATATATACACGTGTGTGTGCACACATACACACATGTATATGAAGCTTTTCTTCAAAAAGCAGATCAGGCAACTCTGGGCCTGCATTCCCACTTTGGGCTAGAACTGAGTGGTTTCTGCCCTTTTGGGATTGCTCCTCTTTACTCACTTGGCTCCCCCTCCTTCATTCCTGCAGGCATTTAGGTTTGTGAGAGACACTTGAGAAGACTAAAATACAGTAAATATTTGGCTGCAAAATTTATAAAGGAAAAGCATTTATATCACACAGCAGAAGCTAAAGTACAGGGAACATTGGAAGGAGCATTAGGTCATTTGAGAAGTCACCCATTGGGGCTGGTCCTCTGAAGTAAATACAATAAAGCCTCCCAGACCCCCAGCTGAAGGAGGCACCTGTGTATGCCAACTCAGCTGCTTCAGAAACAAAGAAGGATGGCACCTTGTTCCACAGGCACCTGACCTTCCCCAGTTATATCCAGGCAGTTTCCTAGAACCACGTGGGGAGTGAGCCAGATTCTTTCCAATGTGACAACTGGCTGTAATTAGCCCTCTGGAGAAGAATAAGAAGACAAGAAAATATTGATGGAGGAAAGTATGGAGGTGATGAAAAGCCAGTTTCTATGAAGATAATCATGAGTGGCTTCTTTTTGGCAACTAGAATTGGTGTCTTGAGGGAATCAGGCTAGAAGTGTATTCAAAATGCACACAGCCTGCATATTTTTGCCTTATATCTGACTTGTACATTCCATGTAGCTTGCATGCACTTGGGAAACCAAGTTCCCTCATCTATGCAAGTCAAAATAAAGGAAAAATAAATATCAAAGATATGTATGATGAAGTCCCTACATGCCAGACACTGATATAATATATACATTCAAAAGTAATTTTTAAAGAGCAGGTAAATTTTGAATAAACACACAGGCAGACACTTTATAGTTACAATTGAGGGTAAAGAGATCACCAGGTATGCATTTTGAGGTATGCTTTGGAGAAATGCTTAGTCCAGGAGTCACACCTGTAGATGCCTGCCTCTGGGCAGGATGGGCCACATCATACAACACTGGGTGGGTGCCCTTCACACCACACATTGATAGGTAGCTAATGGAAATGCCAGAAATGAGGTAAGTGCACTGAATTTAATGCAACAGGGCAAAGTGAGGGTGTGCCTGGAGCTGGAGATGCAGCTCCTGAAAGGGGGGCGGCTGCCACTCAGTTGCAGCCTGTCATTGCCCAGCCTTTGAGAAAAGCTGGAAAACTGAAATTTTGCACGATATTTCCCAATTTTAAGTCACCAAGGGGCCGAACACAGCACAAGCTTCGCCTGCATTTGGCTCAGAAGCTGCCCATCTGTGCCCTCTGCTTAGAATTGGCCTGGGATTTTGGGATTGTGTTAGGTGAGCAAAGAACCCCCAGCAGCACCGAAGGGGGTGTGGTGCTGGAAACACAGCTGGTCTGCAGCCCGACAGTCCCACCTCACCCCAGGGGTTGAACAAGATGGGGAGAGAGGGCGGGTAAGGAAGACACTGGATGCTGGGACAGGAATTTGGGTTTCTTTTGTGTGTAGATACTTGCCAGGGGCCTCTTATAATTTTCTGGAATCAAAAAATAATTTTATTTATTAGTTTGGTGAGAATCTATGATGGCAAATATATTAGACTGATGTTTAACATATTTTGCTAACTAAGGATAGCCCAGGCACATTTTAACTGACTTTTCCCCAGTGGAGATAGACAATGGAAACAGCTGCAGGCAGTGTGCTGGACGCTGTGCAGGCACCAGCTTTCTCTTGGCCATCGGCACAGGCACACTGTCAGCTCCTCTGTGGAGCAAAGGCCCAGGGGGCACTACTGAAGGTCTTCACTAAAGACTTTATTAACAGTCACGTGACATGACGGAGGCCACACAGTTAGCAGAAGGATTGTGTATAATGTGTGTTATGCTCCAAAGTCTGACTTTCTCCATTGCACTAGTTCACTCTGTATTCTATGGTGACAGCAACTTAAGGGACTGTGATAGTAAATTTGCTGCTGAGATAAGAGTTGTATAAATGTAAACACCATTCTCAGAGAGCTTACTGCGTTCTACCAAAGAGGCATTTATGTATAAAAAGTTAAATGAGTTCAATACAACAGTTTAATATAAGACATGCAAAACAAAGAGAAAAACACCTATAGAAATACACTAATGTAATTAATTTTTTTAAAATACTATCTTTGAAACATTTAATGATTCCTACTCTATGAATATCTAAGCTGAAATAAAAAACAAGATCCCTTGTCTCACTTAAAGGAACCAGTGGAAGTCATTACTTGTGACTTTGTTTCTCCTTAGACTTTCTCCAAATATTCTTTTATGAGTTGGACTAAAATAAGCACAAATTTTTTTCACATCGAAATGGAAATTATGATAGAAACCAAACAACTAGAACTGTTCGTGTTCTCAACTTAATGCACTCTTAGGGTCCAATTAAGCAAATTTCAAGGAAAGAAAGTTCGAAGCTAGTGTTTTAGTTGAACTGAATTTTGCTTAGCTAAGAAAAATGTGCAGAATTAACTACAGCAGAAGTAGGGCCCTGCCATCTAGTGGCCAAATGCAGTATTACACCTTTTTTTCACATGGAGTAGTGGAGTTTTTTAAGCCAAAATTTTATTTAAAAAATAATGTTTATTTTTCTATTTAAAAATAAACAGAAGTGCCTTTAAAGTATAAGTGTGTCAGTAAGAGTACAACTGTAAAGAACATTTTTATAAGTTTTACAGAGAAAGAGATGCCATTTGATACACTAATCAAAAAGATTTCCATCCTGGGCATGAAAAATTTGGATGTAATAATCCAGTAATAGAGAGTTAGAATGCGGGGAACTTAATTGGCTGGTTAATATCAAAGTAAAGGGTCTTGCAGATGCCAAACGTGTGCCTGAGTTGTTGGAGGTGCTGGGTCATGCTCTTCTTGCCCGAGTCATCTAAAAAGTGCAGCCCCTTCCAGGGAGTGGTTGGGATAGCAGCATCTTGATCTGGACAGCAGATCAAGGAGGGTAAGGGGCAAGGCCATCAGATTTTCTGGGAGAGTAAGGGTGAGATTCGTAATTCATCATGCAGAAATGTAGTCCACCTGGCACAAATGTGGGCAGTGAACGGGGCTGGTTAGAGTCAGCCTTTCCCTCAAGAAAGAGGTTCCTCAAACGTATATGTAATTCACACCTTAAATTTCTACTAGCTGAATGAGATAAGAGAATGTATCTTCCCCAAATTTCTAAGAAACTCAGATCATTTCTTAAAATTACATCCTAATGTATGCATTCTGAAATGTTTAGGGATAAACTGTACTAATATTTGCAACCTACTTTCAAATGCCTCAAAAATAAGTTGGAACAATGAAATGCACAGATGGATGGCTAGATGAATATACATGTGATAAACGAATGCATTTAAATTTTAATTATGGAATCCAGGCATTGATATTTGGTGTTCATTGTATAATTCTTTCAATGTTTGTCTATGTTTGAACACTGTCAAATAAATATATAGCAAAATTCCTATATTTTGAAGTTTACCAGCATGAACTAGAAGCAAAAGACAGTTTTAAAGGGATGAATAAACCCATCTCTTGACTTCAGCATTTAAAGCTTCTTGATTTACCAAGGAAAATGAATCTGGCTTTTATTGTAATTAATACCCTGCATGTCCCTCCAGCAGTAACTGGACCATGAATCCAGTTGGTTCTTGACACAGCATGAGCAAGAAATCACCAGCATTCACAGGGTCTCACTTTGTGGACACATTAGAGATAGCTGCGAGTTTGTATGAACATGTGAATTTTGACTGCATCAGTCTCTTCCTCAAGACTATAAGTTCTATGAGAACATCTGATTTTTCTTTTAATTACATATACATAAAATGCCTAGCATAGTGACTGATACTCAGTTGTGTTAAAAAATTAATAAATAAATAAATGAATAAATCCACACTTTTCATGCTCACATATAATCAATAGATATATTATTAATGACAAAATCCCATAACTAAAAACTACCTAGGTGTTATGCTAAAACAACAAAAATTTTTCTTTAACTGAATGAATCAATGAATGAAAAAAATAAGAAACTGCTTTTCTGTTGTCTGTAGTTAGAGAATCTGCATTTGACTCATAATTGCCGCAGTTTATTTAGGAGGAGGTTAAAGGACTGAATGACATGGCTTTACTGACTATTTTATATGTGTTACGTGCTACTCTTCCTTCCAACTCTAATTTATTAGAAATATTGACACAATCTCCAAAGAGTTAAACAGAAATGAACTCTTGGCAGTTAGGCAGAAATGATGATTCCTCTTTCAAGAACATAGACCAACCACCTTTACACTCATCTTATGAGAACGTATATTTTATATTAATTAAGCCAAATCATTTGGCAAAGATTGTGATCAATCACTCACAAAACAGATTCTAGACAATTCCCAGAGAAGAATTTCTTCTCGAGCCCTCTGCAGGTTCCCGGGATTAAGCTGACTCGTTAGAGGGGATGGAATTAGAGGCTTTCTTTTCACCTAGAGTGAGTGGCGTCCTTGTGAGAGACAGACACAGGGCTCCAAAGCAACAGTTTTCGGTGAGATCCCTGGAACGGCGTCAGCCTCACTACAAACTTGTTAGAAATGCAGTTCTTGCGTACACCCCAGATCTACTGAATTGGAAACTCTGAGGTGGGGCCCAGCAATCTGAGCTTTAAGACATCATCCAAGTGACTCTGACACAGGCTAAAGTCTGAAAGCCATGCTACTCAAAACACGGCCCACAGGCCATCAGCAGCAGCACCCGGGAGCTTGTCAGAAATGCAGAATTGTGTGCCCTGCTCCAGGCTGATTAAATCTGACTCTGCAGTGTAATGAGATCCCCAGGTTAGTTGCCTGCACATGAAAATTCGAGAAGCCCCGCTCTAAAGTGGAGTAGAAAGCTTTGCCATTGAGAGTCACATTTTTATGACCTCTAAGTTGTTGGGTACAGCATGGGTGACAATACTCACGTTTCTGGATTCATCGCTGCGTTAGACCGATGAACCTGAGGCCACTCGCTGGAATCTGATGGAGGAGGTTGGTAAAAGCAGCAGGGGAACTGAACCAATAATCATTGAGTGGTTTCAACTCAAGTGAATATATGGTCCTATCTTGAGATCTCATATTAAAAGACCCCAATTGCTCCATTTATTAGCCTTTGACATTAGGTAAGTCATTCTACCATTATAAGCAACCGTTTCCTCTCCTAAAAATGGGGACAACATGTTTGTTCCAACTGGGGTCCAGATGTAGCCAGGGCACCCAGTGAAAGTGCCTGGTAAACTGCAAAGTCACATACAAACGAAAGGGGCAGTGTTGTCATCTGAAGGCCATATCCTGAAGGCAAACCTTCTCTTCCGACTTGATTGGATGCTGGAATTTCAGGGGCTGGAGAAACTATTGTTTCTCTGAGTGGTTATTGTGCTGAATTATTATTAGAGGACGAAGGTTTTCACAAGGATGACAAAAATGACTACTAAACCTCATCTTGGATTGTATCATCAAGTTCTTGAACCATGGACATGTTTAAAGCTTATGTATTGGAAAAGTTAACTGGCACCCAAGGCCTTCTGAGTTTGTTCTGTGGCATTATAAGAGCACAGCCTTGGATTTTTGCTACTGAGTTATTTTATTGGTGAAATTTACACCAGACCATAGGACTTTTTCTTTTCAAATAATCAAATACCTTTGAAAGTATTCATGGTGTCATACGCTGAATTAGAACATAAACTATTTTACATAAATATCAGCTCACTTATAAGAACACTGACTCCGACAATTTAAAAAGTAGGCCTCTTGGAATAAATGGAATTTGAGTATTATCAAATAACTCTCCGTTTTCAAAATGTAAAGACCACACAGGCAATAGAGGGAAACCCTGAGAACAGAAATGCTGGCTTTGAAGGCCAAGCGAGATTTGGAACATCGGGTACAGGCACACCTCATTGTGTCACACTTCACTTTATTATGCTTCACAGATGTTGCGTTTTTTACAAACGAAAGGCACCTCCACCAGTCAAAAAAAAAATCATACTCCTTTATTACAATACTCATTTTGTGGTGGTCTAGAACTAAAATCGAAATGTCTCCCAGATATGCCTCCACTCTGTCTAAGACCGTAACCTTCCCTGAGGGGGCACATGAAGGCTTGGTGACTGCATGTAGCCTCTGGAACCTGGAAGTTTAGAGCTGGGAGACAAGTGTATGTGTTTTGGTCAGCAGCTGGTGTACAAACGGATCAAATAGAACCCATATATATAGACTTACCTTATTGTAGAACAAGGTCTTATAAGATTCAGCAATTTAAAGGGGGAAACCTTGACATAGGATTCACCAAAAAACTCAGTTTAAAGGACATTACTATTTAAGGTAAAGGTCTTATACTCTGTGCTTGGTGGCCCGATGCGGAGGGCAGAAAGATGAATGAAGGACTAGTCCTCACTAAAGGTTACTAGAGAATTACTTTTGTCCCTGAGGGACACAGTGTGATGTGGTGTTGAATAGACCTTTGCTGCTCAGAGTGTGCTCACGAAACAGCTTCGTCCCATCACCTAGGGCTTGTTAGAGTTCCTGAGCCTCAGGCCCCACCCACCCCTGGCCCAGGGTCAGCATTTCATCACGATGCCCTGCTCTGCACACTAAACACAGAGAAGTGCTGGTGTAGAACATGCGTTCTGGAGCCAGGCTGCTTAGATCCCAGTCCCAACTCTGCTCCTTACTAGTTGTGTGGCCCCGAGTGATGAATTTAACCTCTCAGCGCCTCACTCTCCTCGTCTGTTAAATGGGAATAGAAGTAAGACATGGGAATGTTTTAAGATGTAAATATGTTAATACATTAAAGGGCTTAGAACACTGCCAGTAACATAGTAAACACTCAGTAAATATTTACTTTTTCCCACTCCTTGATGGGTTTTATCAAATACTGTATTTGGAAGTTATTGTTATAAGTAATATTTTGGGATTGATACATTAGACAGTGACTTTTGTCTCTTTATAGGCATATTTTAAAAATGGAAAATGTTGGGAACTGCCCTGCCTGGATTCAGAAACTGTAACCCTTCCTGGCTAAGGTAGAGTAAAAAGACCTTGGGACTATAAGCCACTAAGGAGACAAAGCTTATCATCCTTGTAGGGGCGCTGTCTCTGCCCCCTTTCTCTTCACCCTGCTTGGCCCCAGGTGAATGACTGGTTAGCCAATGATGGGTAGGATTCCTCAAAAGAGGGACGACCTAAGACAGGCATGATCATGTGGAGGCCCCAGGGAAGGACGTGGGGGGCTACAGAAAAAGGGGATGATGGACCCTTGCCCCTTGGCTTTGACATAGCCTGAGTCGTCATTCTGTCTGCAAGAAGTCTCCTAATCTCTTGGCTGCCTTACTTCCCCTGCCTGACTTAAGCCTGAAACAATGCCTTAAGCCTGAAACAATGCCAGAGGTGGGTTTGGGCCTGTTCTGGAAAGGGTGGGTTCCCCGGGGCAATCAGGCCTAAGAAAGAATGCATAAAATCCTGTGAAACCTGCTTTGCTAATACCCTCAATTTAAATGATAAGGGTCAAAACATAGAATGAGTTTGTTTCTCCAAAGTTTTATAGCCCTTTAGCTATCTGACCTTGACTCAGAGTTCTCTGAATGTTATCTCTTTGAATGTTTGATCATTACTGCCTGACAATGATTGATGAGCTTTACGTATCTGTCCTGTATTCCTATGCAAACTGAACCCAATAAAAGCCCATTAAGGAACAGGCTCCTGGCCCTTCTCCTTTGAGAGATCCACCACCTTTCCTCCCCAAGCAGTTCCTGTCTGGGTAGACTTATTCTCATCCCTGGTGGTGGGGAGGGGGGTGCCTGCAGGCAGAGCTCCCCCACAGGAAAATCCAAACTGTTACAGGCATCTCTGTTACTTCTTAAAGTATTAGGGCTGTGAAACATTTTTTAAAAAATTAAAACCTTTTGTTAGAAAAATAAATATACATAGAAGACGTGCTAGGAGGACATACACCAAAAATTTTAATAGTATCTGCAAGATTACTGAGGGGCTTTTTGTTTCTTTGTTTATTGTTTTTAAATTTTTTATATGACCTTTTATTTAGAGAAATAGCCAAACATATTATACAGCCTTTGTTATTAATCAGATAAGGCAACTTTCTATAACTTTACTAACCTACCACCCTGAACAATAACTTTAAAAGATATTTAAAATAAATCTAGCAACTCTAATCTCTATTATGCCATAACTTTCAACATACGTATGTATCTTTTCACATGACATAAAATAAATACCTACTGTCCAAACATGGGGGAATTTTCAATTTTCTATTTATTTGGTTTTCAAATTACTCTATGAAGATAACTTATTAGATTATTAGTAATGTGGGACCATTTTGCAGCCCAATGAAATCTTTAATTTTCAAATAGAAATGACCTTAACAACTACAAGTTAAAAGGATTCTACTAAAAAAGTCTTTGCTGCGAAAATAGTGTCTCCAGTGCCTGCCATGTCCTAGATAGAATTTTCTTCCGAGAAAACCACAGCTACGTGTTTCCAGTGGCCTCATTCAAATACACTTGCGTTACTGCATGACAAGGTAAAGGGCACACCAGCGTTCAGAGGTGTGAAATGACTCTTCTTTCCTAGCACTACATGGTAAGGGAAAATGATTTTTTTCTTGTTTCAAAAATGAGGTCAGTTACGGGTTTAGACTTTTCAAAGGAAAAAATGTATTTTTTTCTGTTTGACCATATGGAATCCATCTGATTAAATGTCTTTAAATTATTTCTAAAGCTGAATTTTCTCTAAGTTTAACCAACAGTATATATTTACTGAAAATCCTTTCTGATCACCATTTGTTAAGAGTAGAAACAAAAGGTTGACCTAAAATTCTACTGCATTTTTATATCTGTTAGTGCTGCATTGTCTCCAAATTGCTTTTTGATAAGTGATGTTGGAACAGTGTGCAGCCAAGGGGGGGGGCCCAAAAAGGGATTTGGAATGGGGTCCAGGAAATATTAGGATGTCCTGCCCCCTTCCCCCACAGGTGTGAGTTGGGGGAAGGGACACACGGAGCAGGAACATGCCGAGCTGTTTTGTACAGCAACAGCTTTGCAGCTAACCTCTGGCATGGTCATTTAACATATCTATAACCTTTAACTGGTTGCATAGATATGTTAAATAGCTGTGGCCAAGCTCTGAGGGATGGAAGTAACTTCCCCCCAAGACATAACTGGGAGGCAACTCCCCCTAGTTACAGCGCCTACCTGAGAGCTTGGAGATGATTGGCTCCATGACATGGGCCACACCTGCCCAGACCCACTTTGGCAGCCCAGTAAAGCTGGAAGGATATGGGAGAGCTGGAAGGATATGGGAAGTCGGAAATGGGGCTGCAGAGGAGGATTGGTGCGAGGATGTAAACCCAGACCCCGCAGCCATTGGAGAGAGCCATGCGGCTGTGGCAGTAGAGAGAGGACCACGCAGCTGCAGCCTTGTAAGAGAGAGCCACGTGGCTTTGCCAAAGTTCAGACCTCTGCAGCTCTGGTAAAAGAGGACCACTCGGCTTTGGGGTGCTCTTTTTGGCTGCATGGCCTGGGAAGCAGGAGAGACTTTGCCTGAAAGAAGGGTGAAAGAACTCTTGCCAGTAGGCCATGAGAAGGTGCCACATGGCTTTGGATTAGAGATCCTGTCTGGATGGCAACTCAGCTGACGGTGTCAGGAGCCTGGATCCTGGACGTTTGCATCTTTTCCAGAGCTACGGTACCCTGAATTAGGGCAGCGGGAGAAGGAAGCACAGTGGACATCTGTGGGTATCCTAAAGGACTTTGGTATTTTAATGAAGACATTAGGTCAATACTTTAAGTCTGTATAGCATTAAATAAACATTTCCTTTCCTTTTCATAAATCTCTGGCATTGAGAGATATCTTTCCTATAAGGCGACAGAAATAACAAACCTGGGGGGTTCCTTTCAGTAATAGAATATTGTAAGGAGCGAGGAAAACTTAGACCATGAGAAAATAGGAACCTACCTGAAGGCCAAAAGGAACCGGTTAGGTCCCAGGGCACAGGAGGTTACTAAACAGACATTTTGCCCTCCTGCCTTGTGCAAGAACAAAGGATTGTAAAACAGGTGTAATCTAACACGTTTGGTTTGGAAATTTACAACTGTTGAGCCAACGCCCAACCCTGTTCCCGCGCGCGGTCTTTGTAAGCGAATAGCTACCTGCCGTGTCTGCTTCTGTATAATGCTTGCTTGCATGCCCCTATATAAGGACGTAGCTGTAAGCGCTTGGCGCGACTCTCGTCAGCAGCCCTTGCGGGTACTGTGTCTCCGGACACCTTGAGAGCTCGCCCCTGCGCAGGTTAAACTTGGCCAATAAAGTAACATCTTTGAAACCCTGAAAAGTCTCCGGCATTTGTTCTCACGGTTGCAGAATGCAACATATATCAGCCCCCCTCCCTTGGCCCTTTTGTTCTGTAACAGTTTCTGGCGTCCCTGGCTGGGCCAATAATTGCATACCCACCCCCCGCCATCTGTTCTGTAACAATGTCTGCTGCAAAGATGAGGCTTTGAAAGGACAGTAATGTGGAAGGGTACCTGCAATCTCAAAGGCCCTAGGCCTCCATACCTTAGAGTGGCATTTTTGCAATCTCATTTGAGAAACGGTCTCTCTGAGGCACCATCAGCAACATGCGCCGTAGGAGACCGTTCCCTCAACTGCTGCACTACGTGAGCTGAAATTGCCGGTGTCTCGGAAAGTTCCCTTCAAGGGTGAGCTTGCTCCTTGGAGAACTTGGCTGACAAATAGGCAGAGGTGACGTTATAAAGAGTCTTGTTTCTAAATAGTGACAATTCATGTACTTTTACTTGAAAATGCTTTATTCAAACTTCTATTTCTTAGAAAGTAAAATACATCTAGTTCATAAAAGAGATTCCTGTTTTCTAATTGGAGAAGAATGCTATTAATAATAACTTATTTATATCTACATAAATTGTCTTTACCTTGAACTAAATTTTAATCAATAGGGTAGAAGCTAAAGAAGGTAGAAGAGAAAAGAGATTCAGAATTTCTGGTGGATTTCTAAGGAGAGTTTTAATTTCATATTGATGTTTCTATGAGCAAAGAAGAAATCCATTGAATTCTGTAGTCTTAGTTAATCTTTTCAAAGGACGTTGTTAAGAAAGAGGCACTATTACCTCTGAAGAAGCACCAGAATTAAAGATATAACTATTGTCAGACATTTAAATTCTAGTTCCCAAATGAAAAATTGAGAAAAGGCACTCAATTTTTAACTTAATTATAAACAGAAGCTACTTAGCATTGCTGGGTTTCCTAGAAGGAGATTGGCACATGGGCATTCTTGAGTACATGATTTTTTGAGAGAATGGTCTCAAAAGAGAACTGTAGAGAAATGAGGAAAGCAGGATAGAATGGGGAGAGAAAACACATCAACATATGGTCTTAGGAGGAGTCTAGCTTCAGCCTGATCCAATGGGGGCTTGGGAGTGTGAAACGCAACACAGAAGTTGCCCACCCAGCAGTAAGGGACGTGGGCTGTTACACTCCCTGCTCTTTCAGTCTCTGGCCATGAATCACCCACTTCTAGGAATAACTTTCTGGGCATCTCCAGAGGAGGTGGCTCCTATCAGCCCAGGCCAGTCCTCTGGAGGAGTCTGGAGCTGTGAGTGGCCCTGCAAAGGAGGTGTGGGCCAGGCACCAACAGCATCTGCTTGGAACAAACGTGGGAAGACACCTCCTTCAGTGGGTTCTGTACAAGCAGTGATGGCTTAGACTAATCCCACAACATTCAAGCAGGGGGCCTAAGGGTTTTTTTTTTAATTGTTTCTTTTTCCCATCTGCAGATGTTAACCATAAATGTCAGAAGCACAAATAACTTTGGAAGTATAGTCATGTCTGCTATTAGGCATAATGTTCTGGCAGTGTAAAATTTCCCTATAACTCCACTTATTGTGTACTACATGAAGTATTATTTATAAATCTTTTCAGTCTAACTTTAAATTACATCACAGAGGATGATTTATCTGCTGGTCCTGTGGAATGTGATGCCCACAGCGTGAATGAGAGCTGGAAAATACTACCCTCATGTGAAGTGTTTTCCTTTTATTTCATCCTCATGTTCAATGAACTCAATATCTTAGATCAAAAATTTCTAAAATTCTATATAAAAACCAAGGAAATAATCAGAGACATGCTAAAATATATACACAATGTTCATAGAAGATCTGCTTAAAATAGTGAAGCATTCCGAATACCCAATGATAGGGGATTGAAAGTATAAACCATGGACTAGCTACACGACAGAGACCATGAAATCACTGAAAGTCATGTAACAGAAGAGTATTTAATAAGATGGAAAATACTTGCATTAAGTGAAAGTAAAACAGATTGTGAATATTATCCCACATTACTAAGAAGTAAAATTGTGTACAAAAAGACTAGCTATATATGCACCCCTTTTATAGTGTTATTATTGGGTGGCTTGGGTGTTTCAGTTACAGGTGATATCTTTAAGGCTTTCTTCTCCTATTTTTAATTTCAAAATTTCCTATGATAAATCTAGGATTTGTTTTTAGAATACGAAGAAAGCTATTAATAAATAATATCAACTTAAATGAACTTGCTATTAGTTTATCCAAACAATTTTCAATCCCCCCCACACTGATAGTTATTCTATTTTTATTATCTTTTCCCTTGAATTTATTTTCTGAATATTCAAATAAAATATGAAAATAGCTAATTTTATCACTATTTTTAATATTTGGGTCATCTCCAATAATTATTAGATAATACTTCATTTAAAAAAAACAAAATGATCACCAGTCTACATAGAGGCTTTATATTTTAAAACTTCACTTCTAATATTTTTAGATTCTTCTTTATTATTCTTGGCATTGTTATATGTAATTTAAAATAACAACTATTTTGGAAATATATATTTTAATACATAAATATACAATATAATAATAATAGTAAATAGCTAATGGCCCATACTATGCACCAGGCATTGTTTTAAATACTGTACTTCCTATATTGAAAGAAGTCAGAAAAGCACTTTGAAAATCCTGTACTTTAAAGACAAAGGAAAATACTGACTGACTAGACAATCATCTTTCCTAAGTGCCTTAATTACCTTTAATCAACATGAAATCATCTAGAAATTTTCATCTGAAACAGCAATATGTGTACTGTTTCATGTGATCACAAAATAAGACACTGGTGGTGGCCAAGCATACCAGAAGAGAATGATATGAAAAATTCAGCCAATCATCTGGTTGTTTTGTGAAATGATGCTGAACTCCATCAAAGCATTTTTCCAATGTGCACTTTTCTTCTCCTGAGGTGTGATGTTACATAGCTGAAGCCAGCATCTAGGTGTAGAAACCATGCTTAATGCCATGCATATGATTAGAACATCCTCTCACCTCTTTCTTTACTTCTTCTTCATCTTCCAGTGTCAAAGCAGCCAGTTGTTTAGCTCTCTGCTCCATCAGATTCACATATCGAATTGGATTTGACAAAGCTTCAATCACATCTAAGTAGGGAAGAGACATTCTAGATCAAAGATCTTGGAGGTATTGATTATCCATCATCCATCCATCCATATATTCATCCATCCATTAATTCATTATCCATCTACTCACCAATCAGTCCATCAATTCAACATTTATTTTTTAATTCAAACATCTACCAATATAATTACCCACTCATTCACCCAATGTTTTTGAAATGGACAAGAATCAAGACCTTTTGCTGAAACCTCAGGAAGAGATCATTCAAAAGAGGTCAGCTCTGAGAGCCAAACTCAACAGGTTCCAAATCAGAATGTTTCAATACTCCATATTCTTTAATTTCTTTTGGGGGGGTTCCATCCATTCCAGCAATGGCCCCTACACTTGGCCTATTTGGCCCAAATGGTGTTTCATCAATGGACACTTCACAGAAAAGGCCTGTTTTACAGACTGTTAAAACAACCAAAGGTTTGGCAATATGAGTTTCATTAGCACAGGACACTGTCTAGCTGAGGAGCCTGATGGCTTCCATCTTTGGACGGGGCCTGGGCTCCAAGCTTGCCATCGTCTGCACCACTTTTTAGTATATTATACCCAGGTCACTTAGCACCATAAGCATTTTAAATTTATTAGTCCTGGCTGACATCATCATAAATCTCCACACTTAGGATACCACAAATGGAAAGAATCAGCATTCTAAAACTGGCTCAGGGCAAATTAATTCCACAGATCTGCTGTAGTACCGTGGGCTACATGTCGAGCCCGTGAGAATACTATTACCTCCTGGTGGATAAATATGCTCGATGCTTTATCGGGACTTGAACTAAATTAAATTAAACCTTATTAATAAAGGCTTGAGTAACTGACCTTCTAAACATATATACAAAATAGAGGTGATTCTGAGGACAGAATTTCCTGCCTTTGTTTCCACAAATATGTGGATGACCCCAGAAGGAGACACCTATCTGAGTTAGGCTGTTCACCTGCATATGTGTCTGGGACGTAGTCTTTCACCTCTATGTAGACAAAGAGAGCTGGGAGCATCAGCGGTTGGTTCCTCTCATTCCTCAGACAGATGTAGTGATAGCCTGGAGGGTGACAGTGATATTGCACATCACATCATTTCTTTGCAATGTTAGTTAGTAGCTATGTGATAGAAGTGTTTATTTTAGGTGACTCTGGATGACAAACAGCTCACTTCTTTCTCATTTTAATTACATGGTTTTGAGTGATAAGGTATTATTTTTTTCATCAGACAGGAAAACAATGTTGATTCTGATTTTTTTATTATCAACTGTTTCTCCTCATGAAACAGAATTCAAAAGCACATGTCATAGGTTGAATTATTGATCCACATTCATCCCTTGTGTATGATTTCTTCTCTTGGGGTTTAGGCATATGCTGTGTTCTGGACAATGGGATCTTAGTGATGTGCAAGCAGAGGCTTAGAAAGTACTTGCATAGTCAGCCTTGTTTTGTGTGTTCCAGTGGGCTGCCGGGAGAGGCCCATACCAGGCGCCCATTGCTTGTCAGCCTGGGCCCCTCAGTGAGCACATGCAGAACAGTCCTAACCCAGCCACAGCCTGAAGCACACAGTGGAGCCCAGGCAAACTCTGCCAGCCCACAGACCTTCGAGTCTGAAGATAAATACTTGTGATAAGCTATTGAGTTTTCAGATTGTTATACATAATTATTATACAATCATTATGGCAAGAGTTGATTCAGACACCATAGCATGTCACAAAGGCACGAAACTGCCAGATTTAAATAGTCTTAGAACAAGACTATTGTTCTTAGAACAAGACAATGGCTGCTTCGGTGTTCTATTGTTATAGAACAAGACACCGAAGCAGCAAGTAGCATCCCAAATCGTTCTTTAGTAATCATGTAAGACAGTGATCATTTCCTTTACAACTTATATACAAAGTTTCTCACCATACTATCTATCCATACCTGGCCGAATTGCTTGCACTGGCAAGATCCTGTGACCAATAAATTTACCTCCTTCTTCATAAACTGCTATCCTCAGGCAGGCCAGGGAAGGAAGAACCACCTACAGAGGCATTGAGGATGCATGTGGTTACAAGAAGGAGCCACTCCAAAAAAGAATCAGAAAGACATTATTCCTATGGACCCTGCTTTTCCAAACCCAACTAGAAGCTTCTACTTAGTGAATTGATGACAAGTTGTTGTTCTATAATTTAAATTTTCAAAAGGAGAAATGTTACCAGAGATACTGCTTTATCTATGTTTCATCACCTCCTAAAGAAAAATTTGTTCAACACTTAGACCATTTGTGTTTGACATGAATATTTTCAATGTGGAAATGACAGAAGTTCTATGTTTAAGTATAAAGAGTTAGTGGTCTTATCATTGTTTAAGCATTTGCTACTATATTTTCAAAGCAAATTACTTGCATATTTTCAAAACAAAAAACAAAAAGAAGTTAGCTTTCAGATTAGCTTTCAAAATGAGATTGCTTTATAAATTTGTAAAATCCCAAATGAGGCACCAAGTAATTGTACATTTTCCCTTCCATATTAAAACACAGGGAGTACAGAGTTATATCCCATGTCAAAAGCACTAGACCAATTGTATCCTTAAAAACTTACTTTTGCTAACAAGAGCAAACCCACATTTACTGACTATTTTTGACGTGCCAAGCATTTTCTAAATGTTTTCAGTGTATAAGGGAATATTCACAATAACTCTATGAAGGAGACACTGTTATTTAATGCAATTAACATAAAAAACACTAGGGCACAGAGACCTTCAATGTAGATATTCTCTTTGCAGAAGACTTCCTTTGTAGATACTTTGGCCAGATAAAAGCAAAGGGCATGGTAGGAAAGTCTATCATAGAAAAGACTTCCTTTGTGTGACAGAAATATGTGAAAAAGATTTGCTCCTGGTGGGGAGGCAGAGAGAAGGTCCAGTTGAACGTGAAAAGTTTTTTACTGCGTCAGACAAAACCCAGACAATATGGAATGGCCAGCTCCCAGTGGCTGGAGATTCTAGGGAATTTAATTAATATTCTTTTTTAAGTAAGTATGGACTTCCTTTTTCTCAACTACCATATTATACCTTACTTTCCACTCTACTTCATTTGAGTCATAATGAAATTATGTATCACTTGTATTATGAGAGGATATGAGTTAGATTTATATGCTATTCTGGCCTTCCAAATGAGGTATACTAGAATTAATTGATTTATAATATACTTCTGAAATTCCAAACAAGTAATTCAGAGAGATCTTGACTAGTTTTTTTAAAGATAGCTTTGAAAATGCTATTGCTTTATTAATGTCTAAATTCCCAAATTAAGCAACAAAAAATTCTCTTTTTATTATTTTTCTCAGTGTCAAACACCTAGAATACGCGGTTCCATGTCTTGTCAAGGACACAAGACCAACCTTTTTGAACACAATGGGCTCTTCTTCCCAGACAGGGTTTACAGCATTTCCTTGTGATGTCTTGGTCTTTAATGCTTTCCTTCTTGTGTCCACAGGCAGACCAAACATATCAACTTCCACATAGGTCCCGACTTTCTTATCAGAAAGAAACTGGCCTGAAATAATCTAGAAAATAATAAAAAAAAGAGCTCTTGATAAATACAATAGTGAGGTGAGGAAATGCTTTTGGGAGGTACAAATGCTGATGGTGAATGTTGAATGATAAATGGAAGCAAGTGTACAAATATGATTTCTCTTTTGGCTGAAGAATTAGGAGAGGAACAATGCAAGTGCTGGGCTCAGGAGGAGTCAGTAGGCAAAGTTGGAGAGGAGGAAATAAGTGAACAAGTATGAAAAGTCGGATGAGGTTTCTGTCTTTTGTACTTCAGATACACCTTTTAAATGGAAGTTTGGTCTTTAGAGCCAACTGAGTTAAAGGTTTTCCTAATAATTAAAACTGTTACAAGAGAAAAACTCTGAATTTAGCATAATTATAAATGAAATGAAAAGGTAATTTAAGAGTACAAATTTAAAATATAAATAGAAACTCTAGCATTTAAAAAAATTTCCTGTTGTTCATAAAATTTAACTTGAAGAAGTGGTTGTGATGCCATGCTATCCCAATTCTCAAAGTTGTTATGCTTTAAATAAAAAGCCACAATGGTAACTGACAATCAAAACCAACAAATACTGACTTTAAGCCATCAAGCTCAGTTGATCATCACTCCTAACCTCATCTGGTGAGCCATGCACACAACTGTGGTTATCCTTTGCCTAGGTATAAAACGATCAGATATTGTAGAGTTAAAAGAGATTTTAAAATTACATATTTATAAAATGTCCCCCCTCTCTGCCTCTTCTCACCCAGTTTTCAAAATCTGAGTGACCCTCGGGATTGCAAGTAAAGGCGTCCTCTGCTTTAACACCAGAGAGGCAGCAGCGGAAAGCAAGCAGTGAGTCTGGCTGGTCTGGCTGGTCTGGCTAGTCTGGCTGACAAAGCTGCCTGCCGGCCATGAGCTTTCTGAGCTCAAGTTAGTGAAAGGGACAGAATTTTCAAGATTACCACTGAGTCAGAAAACAAACACAATGGCATCCTGAGAGTGGCCATCAGAGGTCGAGTGAGGTCAAAGTCAGCTGAATACTAATGTGGTCAAAAATTCCAAACACTGCCCTGGCTGGTGTAGCTCAGTGGATTGAGCACGGGCCTGTGAAGCAAAGGGTCACTGGTTCAATTCCCACTCAGGGCACATGCCTGGGTTGCAGGCCAGGTCCCCAGTGGGGGACACATGAGAGGCAACCACACATTGATGTTTCTCTCCCTTTCCTTCTCCCTCCCTTCCCTTCTCTCTAAAAATAAATAAATAAAATCTTAAAAAAAAATTCCAAACACTTTAGATAGAGAGTCGTGAGGTAGAGACTGTTTGAATTTGTCCTGGGACAACTAATTGAGAACTAATTGAGAACTGAATGTTCTCTTTAGCCTGAGTACAGTCATCCCTTGCTATACCGTGGTTCACTTATTGGGGCTTCATTGTATTGAGGGTTTTTAAAAAAAATATATCTAATTCTGTATCATGGAGTTTTTGCTATATCATGGGCTTTTGTGGTGTATAAGTATTTATATAATATTTATGATTTTAATTATTTTTGCCTAAAAGTATAAAACAACATAAAAATATAAAAATGTTAATTCAAACATATTAAAATAATACTAAATTGAAATAAAATACAGCATGTATTTCATCAGCGGATGAATACCGTACTGTACACAATGGAAATGCAGTACACCACTACCACTTGTGCAAGTTTGCCACCGTGAGATTGTACACAGCACACTATTGGCTGATGGAATGGAAGGTGACCAACCACAGCACTGTGTTCTGTATCCTGGGCACTGATTGGCTCAGTGACTGTAGCATCCATCTGTTTGCTCTCCTGCACTGTGCCCATACGTTCAGCATCTCTCCTTGTCCACTTCACATCGATGTCTGATCGCTGCGTGTGTGTGGTGTTGCTCTGTGGTGTTGTGTTTTTGTGAAATTTTCATAAAAGTTTGAATTTATTTCAAGCCCTATGATGCCACCCAAACGTTCTGCACCTTCTAAGGCTTCTGACAGTGAACCCAAGTGCCAGAGAAATATGCTTATCATCAAAGAAAAGGTGGAACTTCTCTATATGTTAAAGACAAAAGCTACATGGCTGTAGGCCGCCATTACGGGATCAATGAATCTACTGTTCGCTACATAAAGACGAGAAGCAACTTTTAACAAGACTGCAAAGAGGGTGGTCACTTCCCACAATAAGGCCATTGTGAGGATGGAGTCTGCATTGGCCCTGTGGATAAATGACTGCAGGAAGAAGAATATCTCGCTGGATACCAACACCACCCGGATGAAGGCCAAGAAACTTTATGATAGTTTTGAGGAAAGCATTGATGTTCATGATGGTGACAAGGATGACGACACAGAAGCAGGACCGTCAAGTGCTTCTCCCATCAGACCCACCCCATTCAGTGCCAGCAAGGGCTGGTTTGACAAATTTCAGAGACGCTTTGGACTCAAGACCGTTTCTGTGCATGGAGAAGCTGCCTCTGCGGATAAAAAGCAGTGCCAGCAGCTCCCCATAACTATGTTCATCACTCGGACGAAGAGATCAGTTATGCTTACGCCGTTAGCGGAAATAGAAGTTACTGCAGCCCAGGGCAAAGATACTGTATCACCTGATGAAGCACCTGATGAAGTGGTGCCTTCAGAAGAGCTATAATGCTCTTCTTGGCTGTGCAGTACATTCATCTCATCGTCATCACCTTCATCGCCATCAGTACTGCACAGCTACATAATTCATGATCTTCATTGTTCAAGTTGTAGTATACTTCACTGGCAAGTACCCATATAGAATTTTATATGTTGTCAAAATTACATAGGTTTAAGAGTGTAGAAAGTGTTTAAGAGCATATGAAGTGTTTATAAGAGTGTGGGAAAGGTTAATAAGAGAGTGGGAAAGGTTTATAGGAGTGTGGGAAGGGCTTATAAAGCCTTAAAATATATATAAATAATTAAATATAACACCGCTACTTTGAGGATTTTCACCTGTCTCGGGGGTCTCTGGAATGTAACTCCCGTGATAGGTGAGGGATCACTGTACATGACACCTGTTAGCAAACATCTGTGTTTAATTTGAGGTTCTACATGAGAACTATTTAATAGACATTTTACATCTTTGACACAAGTTCTGTGAGTCACAGGGGAATTCGGAGGCACCAGTGCTTTTGTGTGTTAACGGTGACTGGTCAAAGTAGAAGTCCTTAACTAACCCTCATCTCGTCAATGAGACGACGGCAGTGCAGCATTTGAGTCCACAAGTCCACTCCGGCTCTACAAAGTCCATGTTGGAGGATCGAAACACAGTCAGCCCCAGACACATCTGCACGTCATCTTGGTTCCAGCGGCAAGGTTAAACGCAGGGCTCTGTCTGCCGCAGCATGGCCGTCGGCTCACGGGACGCTGACAGCTCCAGAATGGTGTCTCCATTCTGCACTCAGGCAGCAGTGTACGCTTTTCTGGGGCTCCACAGTACCCTCACCTTACTTTCCTGTCTCTGTGTCATTGTTTTATAATTGCTTACACAACCACAATAGAATGTTCAAGAAAACACAAAAGAGCAAGCCAACATGCACAAAACAAGATGGGTCAGCAAAGATAAAACCTCAGTTTGACCCAACTATAACAACCATTGAAAAGGATTTTAAAAATAATATTTTATCAGTGTGTGACGCTTAAGAGTATATCTTAATCAAATGACAGGAATTGCGGAAGACAACCTCCTTTGTGGAAGATGACTTCCTAAAATAAATATAATCTTAAAGCTCTAATTCTGCCAACTCCACTCTTCAGATATGTGCTGTGGAATAAGTTCAAAAGAAATAATTGTGAGAGATGTCACTGAGATTTTATTTTTAATGTTTGGTATAAACTGACAAACTGTAACGTAAAAATGGGCTCAACGAACTTAGGGTAGCTATAAATTAGTGAAACTGTTACAGAGGCTTTTTAAATATAGTTTTTCATATGCCTTTGGTGTAGGGTTAATTGGAAAACTGAATTAATATCCAATAAAAATGTTTCTTAGTTAATGGTTATCCAGTAAAACTGAAAATATATAAAACTTTTAAAAAGTAGATAAAATTTAGCTAAAACAACCAAGAGCTTACAGAATTCATGTAAAAAGCTCTTTATAAAAATGATTTCCCATTCATGATATTAAAAATATTTTCTCAGGGCTAAAAAAAATGTTATTTGCTATAACATCAATTTCAAAGACAGCAGAAATCATTTAAAATTAATTTTTAATTTTTTAAGGTCAGATGACTGTTTAATAAAGCAATTTTTAATTTAACATGTGTTTTAAATCCCTGAATACTCTGACAGATTTTCAGATCTATGCTATACTAAGTTCAGAGCTTTTATTCAATATTTGACAATTTATTGACAATATTTTCTTTCTCTAATTTTGTTCAGTTTGTATATTTCTGTAGAATTAATAGAGGGGAAAAAAAAAGGCCAGAAGATTTTTCCAATATAGAGCACTAATTTTTGTGGTAAATTCACTGTTGGGATATTTACACCAAAGAATGAGCTGGCCCCCAACTTCTTTTATTGGTTAGGGCCCAATTTTTATCCTGTTAAACCTTTATCTCCTGCATGTGTTAGCTTGGGCAGAATGGATATCAAACCAAGGTAGGGAGGAGGAGGGAGATGTGTGTCACTCACCAACTCAGCATCCTGAGCCTGGTCCGATAATGAGCCAGGTGTTCCAACATCACAGGAAACACTATGCTAACAAGTGGGGAGGGCAGACCTTGAAATTCTATGTATTGTTTCCACTATCTGGGAAAGAAAGCCTTGAAACTGTGCTTTCATCCCAAGGCCTGGGAGCGGGAGGAGGAGGAGGTCCACAGTGCCCAAAGAAGCAGCCCATAAAACAACTTTGGTTAATTGCCAACCTCTGGTCACTATCTGTTTTATGAGGGGGATCCCTAATGCTTTCAGAAAGAGCCCATAAGTAACTTTGGGTAACTGCCTCAACTTTAATTAACTGCCTCCTGTCACATATCTATTTTACAACACGATGAACAATTGTCATCTGGAGCAAAATCAGCATTCAGGCTGACAGATCCCCACATATACCTAAGTTAGGGTAGTCACATCCCTCTGAGGAAGCTGGCACCACCTTTACCAGTCAATCAATATGTAGCTTCTTCCCCCACATTCTGCCAACTATGTAAGTCCTCAGAACAAAGGACCGGAGGCCTTTGGGCTACCCTTACCTTGCTTTGCCCTGAACCTCTGCCTTTCTTACCCACCTGGGCAAAGCCCATTCTCTTCCACGAGAATGTGTTAGGGTTCACTAATGAACACTGCTTGCATGTTAATGGACTTGCTGATATGCAATTCTTTACTGCATCAACAAGAACAGGATTTCTTCTGTAGGACATGTAGCTTCTGAAAATTTCAACCATATTTTGCCATGTATAACACTTTTAGCCAAAATTTTTGAGGGAAAAATATGCATGTGCATTACACATGGGTAGTACCTGAAATAACTTGTGTCTATTCTCG
The DNA here is from genome assembly GCA_028533065.1 of Trachops cirrhosus. Taxonomy (NCBI): domain Eukaryota; kingdom Metazoa; phylum Chordata; class Mammalia; order Chiroptera; family Phyllostomidae; genus Trachops; species Trachops cirrhosus. Next base: position 66,702,379 of record CM052547.1, read on the forward strand.
TGTTTTATAACTATTTGTTACATAAAATTTCTTGTATCATAATATGTTAAAAAATAAATGTTAAAATTCCTTTATAATATAAAACACAAATATCTAAATATAAATAAATAAATAATTGAATTAAAAAATTAAAACAAAAGATTTTTTCCCTCAAACTTTGGGCCAAAGATGTGGGTATGTTTTATATGCAGCAAAATACAGGTAATTTAGATTCAGTCCTTAAAAAAAAAGTATGAAGGAAGTTGAAACTTTGTTGGCAACTACATTTTTGATGACTGAACTACTTTATTTATGCAAAATAGGTACGGTTCAAGACCTTTATTGGGGACAATTTTGTAGCAGAGATGTGCTTACCTTAACAGATAAAGTGTTGGCCACTATGCCATCAACGATGCCTTCGGTGAATGGATCAAAGTGCTTGTCAGGTCTCCTCATAAACTCTGGCTTCAGTCTGTAGCCACTCTTCCCATTATATTCATACATCCCCATATTTATCTGCATAGCAAGGTCTGCACAGCAAAACACAAACCTTACTGTGACTCTGTTTATCTTTGCAGGAAGAAATAAAGATTGTATCATAGCCCACTTTTGTTCCCTCTTTAAAAAGAAATATTTATTCATTATAGAAATTTAGGAAATACATATATGAAGAAAAACTGAGCTGTAATCTCCAAATCTAGAGATAAGCCACTACCAACAGGTTGGTGCATATTCTGTTTTTCCCACTTCAGACATATTATGAACATGCAGTATGTACATTTCATCAAACATTTGTCTGTTTCAGTTTAACAGCTGTATAAAATTGTTTTGAATAACATTTGAATACACATATTAATCCAAGCCCCTCTTTGGGAAAATTTGTCTTTTCTAAATCATCACCATTACATATAATGCTTGGATGAATATCATTGTGGGGAAATCTTTGAAGATATCATTAACGATATTCTTAGGAGTGAAATTTCTGGGTCAAGATATGTACTTTGGAAAAGCTTTTAGATAAACCTTACTAAAATGCCCTTCAGAAATCTTAAATCACTTCAAACCTCTAATCCATTTCTAGGGATGGACTCTCCACATCTCACCAACAGTGGGTGCTGTAATTTTTCTTTTTTAAATTATAGGGAAAAATTTTTCCTTTAAAAAATTTTCATTCCTTTAATTACGTACCAGCAATATCTAATTACACATTGACTCATTTCTAATGGACAAAGATTACTGGTCAGAGGCTTCTAAGACTCTGTATGAAATGAATGTCCACACTAATTGCAATTACCAGGTTTAAAAAAAGAAACACATTTTAAAGTTGTAAGAAATCTGAGAAGCTGTCATTTATTCTAACTTATCTCTATTGGGGTGGACAATAAGGAGGTGATGGTAGACATATTTCAAAGTTTCATGAAACAAATTAGTTTTAGAGCACGGAGAATAAGTAAAATTGTATCTCTCATGTCATGAAGCTATTATAACTATCATACTAAAAATGAACAAAATTAAAGAAAAGGAAATTATGGACTTGAAAAAAATTAACTCCAAAAGCCTAAAAAATTACATTAGCAAATCATAATGTTTTTAATTTTATTTTTTTATCCCCATCTGAGAATATGTTTATTGATTTTAGAGAGAGAGAAGCAAGGAAGAGAGAGAAAGATCTATCAGTTGCTTCCCATACAGGCTCCAACTGGGGATTGAACCCACAACTTAGGTATGTACCTTGGTGTGGAATCAAACCCACAACATTGTGGTGTAGGGCATGATGCTCCAAGCAACTGAGCTACTTGGCAAGGGGACGAATCATATGTATTTAAAAATAATACGCAACAGAGACTTCTGGCCCAGATGGAGGTATAGGTAGATACTCTTCACTTCCTTCTATAACCAAAAGAATGATAACAACCAATTTAAAATTAAAAAAACAAAACAAAACCAGAACTTCCAGAAAATTGAACTATATGGAAGTCAGACAACCAAGGAGTTAAAGAAGAAATATTCATCCAGACTGGTAAGAGGGACAGAGATGGGAAACTGGGGAAGAGAGGACATGCAGCAAGATGGTGACTGGTGGACAAAGTGGTCCCACATTCATGTGTGGATAAACTGGGAGGAATAATTGGGGAGCGAGACAGACCATGCAACCCAGGGATCCAGCACCTGTAAAATAAAGCCTCAAAAGCTCTGGTTGTAAAAACCCGTGGTGGTTACGGCAGTGGGAGAAACTGCCAGTCTCACAGGAGATTTCATTGGAGGGGTTCACAGGGTCCTAGATCATACACAAGCCTACCTATCCTGGAATCAGCACCAGGGCATCACCTGGAAGGGTGGAATTTGCTTGTGGGAAGCAGGGGAAGTGACTGGAAATGGGGAGAGAGCTGAGCAAGTGGCATTGTTCCCTCTCTGACCCTTCCCCCACATACAGTGCCACAATGCCATGAAGTGGGTTGCCCCACCCTGGTGAATACCTCAGGCTCTGCCACTTACAACGTAACAGGTGCACAGAGACAAAGAAGCGTGGGCCAAATAAAAGAACAGATCAAAATTCCAGAAAAAGTCCCTGGCTGGATAGCTCAGTTGTTTAGAGCATTGGCCCAATATGCCAAGGTTGCAGGTTTAATCTCCGGCCAGTGCCCATACAAAAATCAACCAATGAGTGTATAAATAAGTGGAAAACAAATTGATGTTTCTCTTTCTCTCTTCCTCTTCTTTCTTCTCTCTCTCTAAAATCAATAAAGAAAAATAAAAACAAAAAACCCTCTGGAAGAAGAACTAAGCCATGTGGAGAGAGCCGACCTATCAGACACAGAATTCCAAACACTGGTAATCAGGATGCTCAAAGAAATGATTGAGTATGGCTGCAAAATAAAGTAAGAAATGAAGGCTATACAACATGAAATAAAGACAAATATACAGGGAACCAACTGTGAAGGGAAGGAAACTAGGATTCAAATCAGCAATTTGGAACAAAATGAAGAAATAAACATTCAACCAGAACACAATGAAGAAACAAGAATTCAAAAAAATGAGGAGAGGCTTTAAAAAACTTTAAACATTCCAACATTTGAATCATAGGGGTGCCAGAGGAAGAAGAGGAAGAGCAAGAAATTGAAAACTTATTTCAACAAATAATGAAGGAAAACTTCCCCAATCTGTTGAAGAAAATAGACATACAAATTCAGGAAGCTTAAAGAGTCCCAAAGAAGTTGGACCCAAGGAAGCACACACCAAGATACATCATAATTATATTACCCAAGACTAAAGAGAAGGAGAGAATCTTAAAAGCAGTAAGAGAAAAGGAGACAAGTTACCTACAAAGTAGTTCCCATCAGGATATCACCTGATTTCTCAAAAGAAACCTTGTAGGAAAGAAGTATTCAAAGTCATGAAAGACAAGGACCTATATCTGAGATTACTCTAGCTAATCGAGCTATCAGTTAGAATAAAAGGGCAGATAAAGTGCTTCCCAGATAAGGTCAAGTTCAAGGAGTTCATCATCACCAAGCCCTTATTACATGAAATGTTAAAGAGATTTATCTAAGAAAAAGAAGATGAAAACTATGAACAGTAAAATATCAACAAACTCACACAACTATCAACAAGTGAACCTAAAAAACAAAAACAAATTAAGCAAACAACTAGAAAAGAAAGAGAATCACAGAAATAGAGATTACATGGAGGATTATCAGTGGGGAGGGGGAAGGGGGAGAATGGAAGAAAAGTTGCAGGGATTAAGAAGCATAATTGGGCCCTGGCTGGTGTGGCTCAGTGGATTGAGTGCTGGCTTGCAAACCAAAGGATCACTGGTTCGATTCCCAATCAGGACACATTCCTGGGTTGTAGGCCAGGTCCCCAGTAGGGGGAGCATGAGAGGCAACCACACATTGATGTTTCTCTCACTCTCTTTCTCCTTCCCTTCCTCTCTATCCAAAAATAAAATAAATAAACTCTTTTTTAAAAAGAAGCATAATTGGTAGGTACAAAATACACAGGGGGAGGTTAAAAATAGTATAGGTAATGGAGAAACCAAAGAACTTGTATGTACAACCCATGGACATGAACTAAGGGGGGGATTGATGGAGGGAATGGGGATACTGGGTAGAGGGGTATAAAGGGGAAAAAATGGGACAACTTCAACAGCATAATCAATAAAATATACTCTAAAATAATACACTACAAATAAGTAGAATTTATCACAGGAACACAAGAATAAATATTAGGATATCTATCAATATAATTTATCACATATTCTCACAAAAGAAGAAATGAACATATCATCATCCCAATAGAAGTCAGAGACATTTAATAACATTTAACATAAATTCCTAATACACTTGTAGTCATTAGGACAAGTGCATACTCCTTTAATGCATGAAAGAATATCTCAAAGTCATAGCCAACATCTACTCAATGGTATCACAGCAGCAGAATTCCCATTAGTTTTAGGATGAAAAGAAAGGAGCAACTCTCAATACTGTTATTTAATATTATTCTAGAATAATCAGTCCAAAGTTCTAAGAAAGGAGGAAAAGTAGATGTGATTAAATTATTGTGATTTTGTACCAGAAAAACCTAATACTAGCAAAATAGGCAACTATAGGAGTTTAGGAAGATTATAATTTATAAACCAAATTTATTTATATAATAAACATACAAATATTAATGTCCAGAAGTAATTTATTAAAAATATAATGTTGAAAAAGAGAGATATAATGTTAATGAAATCATCTAAATAAGCTAGATTTCTAATGAAAACAAGTGACTTTGCTAAGGGACTTAATATAACAATATTTTAAGTGAAAAGCATTCTTTCTGTCATAAGAAAAATTAAAAGATAAATTATTCAGATGAATTTATAAATTTAATATAATTTAATCAAATCTGTCTTTTTGAGGGATGAAGAACCCATAATGACAATTAAACTAATATAAATTTAATGTGATTTTAATAAAAATATCATTTTTTGTGGAGAAAAGGGAAACATGATAACAATTAAACCAAATTCATTTGAAACAGGAATCCTAGAGGCAATGGCAAGTAAAGAAATGAAAATTACCAGCCCCGAAGGAGAATTTCCACTTCTAGGTGTGAAACCATTTATTAAACACTACAATAACAGTGAGGTTTTGGTTCCAGAAAGCAGACAAATTTGTTAATGGAAAAGTGTAAAAATAAAAAAAGTGGACCCAAGCTAACAACAACATAAAAGGCTGAAACTATGAAGCTGTAACTTCAGGTCAGTATAAAAAAGGATTGGTACCTTACTGAGATTATACAGCAAAATTAAAATTAAGTAGATGAAAGGGTAAAATTACAAATAAAAAAATACAAAAGAAATAGGAGTAAATATGAATCTGATCCTGGGTGGGGAAGCCTGTAATCATAAAAGCAATCCAAGATTCCATAAAAGGAAACATTAACAAATCAAATCTCATCTGTTTCACAAAATAAGAAAACATGCCCTTTATATAAAAAGTGCTGTTACAAAAGAATAGGGAAGTTGACAATAACCCTAAATGGGTAATTCATAAAGGCAGAAATATAAAACACATCCATAAAAGCAGGAATATAAAAAATTTAAATCCACATACTTAAAAAGCTTAACCTCAATAATAATCAAAGAAATAGGATTAAAATAACAGTGAAATGATAATATTTTGTCTGAAAGTGAATTATTATTATTTAATGATAATACTTAACCAAGATCTCAAATGAGCAGAAACACCTCCCATAATATGTTGTTGATGAGGAAGAAATCTGGTGCAACATATTTTGATGAACAATTTGGCATTTTGCAAAACATTCTTAAAACTTTCACATCTTTTAACAGAGTAATTCTGTCTCAGGAACATTTCCAAAAGAACATTAGGAGACAGACGATGATTTATATTCAAGACTGTTCTCAGAGCATTGTTTATAGTAGAAAAACTCTCTGATGTTCTGTGATAGGAAATGGGTTTTAGTGAATTATGAAATTTGCTTAACATACAGATAATAAAATTCATGTTTCTGTATAGCACTTAAATATATATATGGAATTAAGTGAAAAAGCCTATACATACGTGGCTTAAAAAACCTTACAGATTACAAAAGTTAAGAGTGTTGTATCTCTGAGTGGTAGCATTCCGAAAAGTTTTATTCTCTCTTTATACATTTTTTAATTTTCCAAATTTGCTATATTAAGTACATATTACTTTAAAAAGTATAAAAATTTTTGTTTTAAAATAATGCAGCCCTGGCCAGGAAGCTCATCTGGTTAGAGCATCCTCACAACACATCAAGGCTGTGGGTTTGATTCTGGGTCAGGGCACATGCAGGAATTAACCAATGAATGCGTAAATAAGTCGAACAAATTAAGGTTTCTCTCTTGTATCTGTCTCTCTTTCTCTAAAATCAACAAAAATCAATATTTTAAAAAATAACGCAAAAAGCAGTAGAAATAAAGATTTGTTTGTGAACCACTGAAGACAATTGCTCAATTCGCAAAATTCATTTTTTTTTTTGCGTCGGTATTTCCTTTACTGAAATTTGCTTTTATTTGTTTCAGTCAAGTCTGGCAATTTTCTCTCCTTGGGAATGGGTTTTGGACTCTTGGAAATGTGGCTTCATAACAACAGAAATGAGCATGAACTGTGCTACTTACCCACTGTTTGGAAATTGAGGGCAACCATCTGACAGCCTGCATTCCAGAAAAGCTGCGGCATGTAGTTGGATGAATCGACACGTGTTCCTTTTGGATAGATCCTGCTAAGCTGCATTTTGTTATATCTGGACCATCATGTTAAGTAGTGAATACAATTATAAGAAGAATTAGCCAATAATATTAACTGAGAAACCACCTTCCATCTTTCTCCACTAGGGAAATGAATGAAATATTGATGATTTCATCGGGCTTGTAGGTGAAATATGTAAAAAACCTGCTGGACAAACAGAGTAAGTGATTTTACAATATAAATGTAGCATCACCTTTGTGGAATCTTGTGGGTGAAAACTAAAAAGTAGCAAAAATGGCTGAGTCAAAGCGAACATGATTTTGTGTAGATTATTAAGCATGGGCTTAACAATTAAAGACGCACGAGGAAGCTCACGGATGGCAGTCATGAGAGAGGATGAGGCTGTGCTGGGCAGAGGCATTTGAGACGCCCTCTGCTCACTTTCTCACCCTTCTCTGGGAACCCTGTGTGTTATGGCTGCGGCACTTTTTATGATTAATAACAAGGTAAACATAGCACTGAAGGTTTTGACCTTGTTTTGTATTTGGGATCCTACCATCATCAGTTTTCCACCCTGAGAATCTTTCTCTTACTAAACAACATCTACGTGTTTAGAGTGCGACGAACCATTCCTTTTACTGAGTTAGGCAGAGTTTAGTTGTTTCTGAGCTCAGGCTGTGGGACTGGGCCAAATGGAGTTTTTGGACTTGGTAGCTACAAATATGATCTATGACAAGTTATTTCCCTTTTCTGTGCCCCAGTTTCCTCGTCTATAAAACAGATTGAACAATTCCTATGTCGTAGGTCTATTGTAAGGATTAAATAAAGTGAGACATATAATGAAAGGTCAGTCACACAGACAGTACCTCATGAATACTAATGACAATGAGTTTTATACTGTGGCTGTTTATAGTTTACATTTGTTCTCTCTCCTGCGATGAGCTTTAGAGGTGATTTCTTAAAAATTCTTGAACTTGCTTCATGAAATTGAGCTCTTTGGGACATTTAGTATTAACTTTATGAAAAATATTTAAAGAGCTATTTCATTTTGGTTCATAGATAGTAATAAAAAGTTTTTGTTGTCAGAAGTTTCAACAGTTATTATGAGTAATATATATTTATATTCTCACATCATTATTTTCACTATTTTTTGATTCGACGTCTATTACATGTACAAGGATGCAAGATGCCAAGTTAGGTATACACACCTCACATGTATTATGTCTTGTACACACACACACACACACACACACACACACACACTTTACATATGTTGTCCCTAATGCAAACAGTGAGCCATAAAGTGGGCATCATTATTCCTGTGTTACAGATGAGAGAATTCAGGAAGATTAAGCAAATGGACAAAGGATAAAGAGCTTGAGGGTAAGAAAATAATCGTGAAATCCTTCACTCCAAGGCTGTTTTCTTTTCCATATGCCAGGCTACCCCTACTCAGAGTGCACATGAACGTGAAACTATTTATCATGCCCACGTGACAGACTCAAGCCATTTCATGCATCAGTTTGCTTTTTTAAAACAGAAATTAAATAGCACACGGCATCACTTGTGCCAACTCAGTCAACATTCGTCTAATCAAGGATACTCCACAAATTCCACCGGAGACTTCGTCAGCTGCTCAAGCCCTTTCGTTTCCACGAAGGAAGACATTTCAAAACTTCTATTTCTTTCTGAGTTAGTGACAAAAAAAATAGTAAGAGATAAAATTCAGCATTTAAATTATAACATATAAGAAGTAGGCAAATGTTCAGTGAATTTAGGGAGATTAATATTCATTGAAACTTTTATACATATATACTTCAGGGAACTATTTGTCTGCTACAAAAATTGAGTCCTGTTAGTTGTCTCTCCCAGTATTTACTCCCTGGGTCAGATGTGCCTACAGTTGCACAAGTCAGGGACATGGTGGCATTAGGGTGGGGAAATTAGTTTTAGTCGGGGGTAGTGTGGCGATGACAGCTGTTTCATCCAAAGAGCACAGGCCCCATGGAAATCTTTTGTTGGCCATCCATTCGGATTGATTTCTGGGGGCTATTGCCGAGATTAACTAAAGAGACCATGGGTATGTTTGCTAGAGGCTCTTTCTTTTATACCCACATTGTCACTGCCTCGCCTGTTTCTATACACGCTCTGGTTCAACAACTGATGTATGTGACATTAGAATTAAGGTGTTTCAAAGCAACAGGACCCTTGGAAAGTTCCCCATCTGATGGCCTCATTTTCTGATTAGACAACAAGGTTGGGAGGTGAATGCACTAGAGGTGAATGCACTCTATATTCTTGAACACAGAGCAACATTTCAAAAGTGAAATCCAAGCTTCCAATTACAGTGGGAGAACGGAAACAAAGCTATCCTGGTTTGGAGGGGCTAAGAGCCGAGCAGCTTCTCTGTCTTCCCCCAGCTAAGAATCGAACTGTCACACACAGCACAGAGACAACGGTCACACAGAGCTGCCAGACAGCACTCAGCTGTTAAAATTTTGTCCCCTTTGAGGCATTTTCCCCTTTGATGCCCACTTTCCATCATTAAAGCCTCATTCATCTTCCTAATACTTCCCAGATTCCTTTACCCTTCTCCTCACCTTCCGCAATTTAATCATCTATAAATAAACTCTTAGTTCTCTTATTTATGTCCATCAAGTCTATTTTCATATGACTATTTTAACCATGACTGTTTAATTAAAACTAAGTCAATTAATAGATGCAATTTAATAGATGCTTTGTAAGCTATGTGCTGTATTGTGTTTTTAAAAGTGACAAAATAATATAAAACATAAGGAGAAAAGTACTTGTTTGTAAATCTTTGGCTGAAGCTATTTTTACCAGGTTCTGAAAGACTTAAATATATCAGCTCCTTCTCAACTTGGCTGCTTATTTAGGAGCTTGTGACTTATAAATTAGAAAAATACTTATTTTACAGCAAAGGAAAATTAATTATATAAAAAAACTACTTTAGGACATTTCAAATTGGATAACTGAAGGTAAGTAGCATCAGTAATTGTAACTTCAAAGAAAATATTGGAATATTTATACATAAGTTGTAGTGGAAATTAAATTCTTTATTGTAGAAATATAGATACCATATACCAACTTAAGACCCTTTGAGCAAAATTATACTATTTTACCTGTGTGCTAGGTAGAAGCTTAGATTTTTATATATCTGTAAAACTATCCTTCATAAGAGGCATTTAAGCAAAAATTCAGTTTTAAAGAACATGGACTTATAAGCAGCTAAAAAGTCCTAAAGATCTTTTAACCTGATAGCATCTTACATTTTATGCAACTATGAAGGGTAATTTCATGAATGGGCTGTTTTCTCTAGATGGAGAAAAGGTGATAGTTTTCTTTGCATCCACTATGGACATGCACTTGGATAGAGGAAAAACATAAAGTGATATGAGGGTGACCATACATTCTCCTAAATATATAAAACAGGCTGAACAAATGGAATGTGGGTAAAGTGGTTGATTTGGTTCTATTTCTAGTCATCAGGGTTGACCAGTCACTGACTGCTTCCCTTCTGGAGCGGCTAGATAGTTTATTCCAACACTGTCCCTTGTACAATGGACAGAGTCTGCTGTGTTGTTGCAAGCAAAAAACAAATGTGAAACTCTCAGTTAACTGTACCTTGGGTGAACGTATGTAGCCCTATGGGGTATTTTGGGAAACATCATGGAATACTTTGTCTATGGTATATATATATATATATATATATATATATAGACACATATATATATATATGTGTGTGTGTGTGTGTGTGTGTGTGTATACACACACATACATAAAGTATATAAAATATGTATGTATAAACTACATAGTCAACCCATGCATACATTAAAGACTTTACCAGCACAGAAAAATGGTTCTATTAAGGGTATTTTGGGGCTAATTATCCTCTGTTTAAAATACACTTACTATGTGTTTCATTAGGAGTTTTTCTTCAGGAAAACTTACTTTTTGAAGTTTCAAATGACTCAAACTTGACTGGCTGAATGTAGTTCACCAGGTTAGACATCTCTTCTGTGGCCATGGCCTCGCTCCCTGCAGTCCCCTGGAAGCAGGAATAAAAATAACATTCCCAGAATCAACACTGTGTTATCCAGAGTCATTTTCCCAGGGCAATGATCTCATGACCCCCGAGTGCAGAAAAGCATCCCCCCTCTTCTGACAATGATGATCACCATTAGAAAGTTCATTATGGGAGAAAGATAAGGCAAAGCTTCCTGATACTCAAGTGTGGAGCAAGAGAAGGGAGGTTTAGGGGGGCTCTCCTTGTGCCAGCAGCATCAACCTCCCCAGGCGATCCTTAGACATGCAGTCTATCAGAATCCACATTTTACTACAGTGATTCAAATGCACACAAAGTTTGAGAATCACTGAGCTACATTTCATCTGCCATAGCAGGACGGCCACAGATGATAGCTAAAGTTAATAAATCAAGAACTCACTGTGCAAAGAGGAAATTAGTATGTGGCTAACCCCCATGTGAACTGAATTTATTTTTTAAAGTTGCCTGTGGAAGTGAGTTGGGGTGGGAAAACAACTATTGTTTTTATTTGTATAAATATCCTTCCCTCCCTTCTTGGTACCTGTGAGCCTATTAGGCAAGCAGTACAGTATAGGGTAGGGGTCAGCAGCTCAGGTTCTAGAGCCAGATTGCTTGGTTTGAAATCCCAAGCCTACCACTTAGAGGCTGTGCAATCTTGGGCAAGTTATTTTACTGCTCTGTGCTTCAGTTTACTCATTAAAATTAGGACAAAATCAGTTCTTATAACATATAGGGTTTTTGTGGTTATTGAATGAGTTCATTTATGGGAAAGAGCTCGGAACAGTGCTTTGGACACAGTAAAACATCATGTTACTTTAACTATGTTTAGATATCCCATGTTATTTTGATACTTTTTTTTTACTTTTTTAAAACTTTAATTGTTGTTCAAGTACAGTTTTCTGCCTTTTCCCCCCATTCCAGCCCACCCCCCAGCCCTCCCCACCTCCCTTCCCATTTCCACCCCCTCTTGTTATTGTCCATGTATCCTTTAAAGAGAAAACTGATATAGCACTGTTGGCCGGGATAGACTTCTACAGATCGATCTAGTATTCTCTCCCATTTTCAGATGAGAGAATACTTGGAGATGAGGTTTCTTTTGAAAACCTAAATATTGTAGCAGTATTTAGGTTAAATGTTAATTGGGAAATACTCATTTGGAAATGGACCATCTAATTAGTAAGGCAGTTTTTAAATGATCAGAAATCACTGATAAGAATTAATAAATAATTAAAAGAATTCATAGGTGGGAATACTTTACCAGACATTATAACAATTTTCCTCCAGGGCATTAAGTTGCAATTTAGTAGGGAAACATAATTTAAAAACTTATACTACATTAAATAATTATGAGGAAGAACATCAAGTAAGAACAGTTTACTACTTGTTATTTACTCTTAACTGATTTGTAAAGATACAAATACTGAGACAGATACTTTCCAAAATATTTGAAAGCAGATTCAGTATAATTTCTTTTTTTAACCAGAACTCATGCTAAAACAAAGTTTTAAAATTCCAGCTCACCTAGCTCTGATTCACTTCTAGATTCTGTGCAGTTAATATACCTGCTCTCACGAAGTTATTTGGGATGCTTGAACTTATACCAATAGGTATCTCTATTGATTCTAAAATACAACAATGGAATAAATGTCATATTTCTGAATATTTCTCCATATGTTATTTCTGAACTTTGGACCATTTAGCAATCCACTCAATTGCCTCAAAAACTGAAGTAGGCAGTAGGATGTCACAAATTTTGCATTTGCCCTCTAGATACCCAATCTGATGAAAGGGAAATCTTGATAACATTGTTCATTACAGAGAACTTTTTCAATGCCCTGCTTATTAATGATCCAAGTTGTCATCTTCAAAAAGGGTAGTGAAAGTTTTAAAGTGAACTGTGACTCTTCTTACCACTAGATGGCAGAAGAGGACCATGGACTATGTCCAGAGGTAGCTGAGGACTGGCAGATTAGCTGGATGCCTCTGTGACCAGAGGTCAAGCCCTAGACACCTACCTCATCCATCGAAGACTTTTTACAGTCATCATCATCATCGTCATCGTCACTCTCCGTATCAGCTTCTCCTGTTGAATTTAATAACAGATCATGAAATAAACATTTACAGGTTTGAAGCACACATACCATGTGCATTTACCAATTGGAAATTGGCCTTTCGTGGTTTTAAAAAAATTATTCTTTTGGATATTTAAATGTTATTAATCATGAGACTTACACTAATACTTTGAATATGCTTTTTTTCTAAATTTGATTTGTAAATATTTGAAATTCACAAATTCTATAAAAAATGCTTAACATTTTAGTCTTTTAAAAAAACATATGGCATCATATGCAGTGAGTTTTCCATGGCACATGTACCTGTCTTGATGTGTGCATTTTCTTTAAGGGTCTGCATCACCCTAAAACAGGTAAACTACCACTTGCCTTCGTTCCCTCTTTTCTTTCAACCCTGACTCTTCAATGTGGTGCTTGGCTTGTGCTCAGCGACCCTGCAGTTGCTTTTCTAAGGCCACAGGACCTCTCCGAATTCAAGGAACAGGATAGGAGTTGGTGCAGGTGGGGCTGTGGTAGCACACCGACCATGCAACACCTGTAAGGTACCACCTGCACCCTATGATTTGCCTGCAGGCTCATGTAATAAATGCCTTCTTACCGAAACAATGTACAGAGAGTATCTTGGCAAATGGTGAAATTCTGTTTAAAAGGGTAGGAAAGAATAAGTAAATACTTAAAATCATTATGCATTATAGAAATTTAACTCAGTAAGACATAATTCAGCTTCACATTTAGCCAAAATGCATGTGTTTCAATGGGCCGTTTTTCTCTCTGAAGATTGGGTGGATGACTCTGCTAGGTTAAATATTCTCACCAGTGCTCTGCCTATGAGCAGAGGTGACCTCTGAAAATGATCCCCTATTCACTTAACCCAGAAAACCCCACAAAATCATGCAAATCAAGAGGTTCAAATCTTCGGGTTCACTTCAAAAACACTCGTGAAACTGCCCAGCCATCAAGGGTGTGTACAGAAAAGCCACTGACTATCTAAAGAATGTCACTTTACAGAAGCAGTGTGCCATCCCATTCTGTCATTACAACAGTGGAGTTGGTAGGTGTGCCGAGGACAAGCAGTGGGGGTGGTCGATGCAGGGCTGGTGGCCGAAACACAGTGCTGAATTATTGCTGTACATGCTTAAAAATGCAGAAAGTAGTGCTGAATTGAAGGGTGTAGAGGTAGACTCTCTGATCATTGAGCACATCCAGGTGACCGAAGCTCCCAAGATGCAGTTCAGAACTCACAGAGCTCCTGGGAGGATTACTGGGTTCTAAATTGGTTCATTTGACCACTCCAGGGTTCACACAGTGCAACAGCATGACGATCCAGTAGATGGCAACGTTGGCTCAACAATGAGGCAACTTGCCTGGGCACAGACCAGTCCCTGGGCCTTCTGAAAGTTAGTGGCCCTACTCAATCCATGTAAATGACAGTGCCCCCAGCACTACCTTCCAAGAAGTTTGGAACTGTTTTCATTGGGATGATGAATTAGAATCAATTACTGAATGGCAGCGGCATGCACAGTACTCATGAAATATCTTTAAAGGGAAGAGAATTTTGGCATCAACAAAGATTATTTATGGCTTATTTATTAAAGAAAGCCACATGTGACCACTTTATGATACGGATATAGTGTTAGTTGTAAGGCAAATCCATTATATTTTAGATAGAAAACGTACCAAAGACATTCTTTTAGGAGGGTGACATATTTTTAATACAATCAGATTTCTTGCCCCAAGTTCTTTTCCCAAGTCACTATTTTTTTTTCTTTTTTAATTAGGATGGGATTCTTTTTGTCAAGTAATTTAAAGAGTTGTTTCAGACAGCCTTTTGCACAATGCTACATGGGACACAACATTACACCTGTCATTCCAAATTCTCAACTGGGTCATTCAGTGGTTATGTGGGGGGCCAGGGGGGACTGGTCTTCCTTTGCTCTATGAACAGGGACTTGATTTCTCCATTATCAGTTTTTAGAGGGACTTTGGAGGAATCTCATTGAACCATGAAAAACAATCTTATTTTACCCTAGTTTCTAAAGGTACGTGTACTGGCAAAGTGCTGGGACCTGGAAAAGGCACTCGGCCAACAGGAGCTGTGAGCAGTAAATTAGCTTTGAAATAAGAACCATTTCATGGTTTTCAAATTACTTGAGTTCCCCAGTACCAAGAACATCTACAAACCAAGTGGTAAATTATCAGTGTTCTGCATTCAGAGGCCTACCTACATATTAAAATGTCCAACATTTTCCACTGAATTAAAATAGAGATTGCTCAACAGACTCTGCGAATAGTTTTTAGGAAATCTACTGAATTACTAACAGATTGCTACTCCTTCTCTGTATTAAGCAATAATGTTCAGTGCCTGTAAAAATCATTATTGCTGTTTGCATCCAGTTAATAAGAGGCAGAGAGCAGGGAGTGGGAACGGCAGATGGTGAACCGAGCTCCCACATGCAGAGGAAGACACGGTTTGGTTTCCTTGCGAGCATTCCCGGGATGGGGCTGTGCTAGGGGACAGGCGGCCTGTTAATGGTGTTGGTTCCAAAACTGCAAAAAGAACATTCTTACTGAGAACAAAAGTTATTTTTGAAAAAAAGAGAATTGTGTAATAGTTTGAAATACACATTGAAGAACTACCAACAACAAAAAAACCCTTTCAAAGAATTATATAATGTCTATTGATAAGGATTTGAATTATATAATGTCTGTTGATAGGGATTTTTAAACAAAAGGAACCGACAATTAGCATGGAAAAATAGAAGAAAAGATAAATCAGAGTTTTGGCCAACTTTTTTTTTCCTGATTTTCACAGAGTTTATATTTTAATTTTTTAAATTATTTTTAAATCTTTTAATTGCCATATGATAGGTATATAGAGAAATATAGATACCATATGTGTTCAGTACAATGAATTTTTACCAACTAAACCAGCCTTAGTAACCAGTACTCAGATCAAGAAACAAAACAAAATCAGTCTCCAGCAGCCCCCATGGGTTCCTCCCAGTTACTTTCTCACCAATGGTAATAACCATTTCTTGACTTCTAATGACATAGGTTAATGCTTGATTTTGTGCTTCACATAAAAGGAATCATATAGTACTCTTAAAATTTGGCTTCTTTTGTTTAACATTATGTTTCTGAGATTTATTTATATTATTGCATGCAGTTGTGGATCATAATTGCTGTATATTACTCCACGATGTGAAGGTACCACAATTTATTTCTTCATTGATGAGCATTTGCTTGGCTCTCAGTTTGTGGCTACTCCGAATAAGTGCTGCTTTAACTGTACCTGTTACCTGTCTCTTGGTGAGCATTTATGTGCATTTCTCTTGGGTATATACCTAGGAATAGGAACAGAATTTCCTGGGCCATAGGGGCCGCACATGTTCAGCTTTTGTAGATACTGCCAAACAGTTTTCCAACGTGACTGCTCCACTGTCAGCTAAACTTTTCATTGAAGAGCTTCCTAGACTCAAGTTTCCTTCATGTGTCTACGCTCTAATCAGATCTTTATCCTGTACTTTTCCGATTGCCTAGATTCTTTTGACTAAACTTGGAAAATAAATTTGACTAAATATCACAAATAATTCTGAGAAAATGGGTGAGCACTTAAAATTCTTCTTTATGAACCACAAGGAATCTACTTTAAATTAAATCTAAAAGGGAAATTATTAATGTTAAGCATTACCTAGTAGCTTTGATAGATAATTCAAATAACTTTACCATTTTACATTTTAATAGAGCTCTTTAAAATATGGATAAATTGAATTGCCCAGAACTCTTCAGCATAATTAATGAGAATGCATTCAGTGAACATATTATGCCTAGTCCTATAATTAATGTCAAGGGGGCCACTGTCGTTGAGAAACTCAAAACCATGAGGCCACTCCAAAGATTACTTGGCTTCTGTAGTAGCCAGAATCATGGCCTCCCCAGAACGTCCATGTCCTGTGATTATGTTCTGTGTCCTGTGAATACGTGTCCTATGAATACACAGCAAGAGGGACTGTGTGGAAGAAATTAAATTAAAGCCCTTGAGATGGGGGCAAGGGATTATCCTGTATTATCCCATTGGGTCCAGTGTAAAGACATGAGTTTTTAAAAACAGAAGACCTTTCCTGACTGTGGTCAGAGGCAGATGTGAGGACAGAAGGGTCAGTGAGAAGTGACAGTGCTGGCTTTGAAGTCGAAGGAATGGCGCCACTGGCCCACGAGTGTGGGTGGCCTCTGAAAGGTGGAGAGAGCATGGAGCAGGATTTCCTAGAGTCTTCAGAGAGGAATGCAGCCCTGCAGCCCCGGATGTTAGCCCAGGGACACTACTCGGACCTTCTGGCCTGAACTGGGGGACACGGCATCTGTGCAGTTTTAAGCCACCAAGTTTGTAGCAGCAAAAGAAAGCCAATTTGTTTAGATCTAACCTTTCAAATAGAAATGTTAGAAGTGCTTCTAAGCTAATTTTAGAGCAGAAATCCTCAAACCCATGCACAATAAGAGACAGAGAGCCTGCCAGCCCCTCACCGGCTCCGGGCGACGAGGGTTCGAACATGCTGGAGGAGTCGCTGTATGTGTTAGAAGCTTGTTCCGAGAGCTTCTTTTTGCCACTTCCTTCTGACGACTTGTGTGATTTCTTCTTATTTTTCACCAAAATTTTGTACATTAAATCCATAGGGCTTGGAAGAGGAACTCCAGATTCCAGCTAATGGGGAAAAAAGAAAGCCCACTTTAAAAATACTTCTACTTTCTCAGATTCTCTCCCCAGCTCCCCAGAACAGCTCTGGGTACCAAGAGCTTCTAGGTTGCTCTTTACTACCAGTAATCTGAGTGTAAATCTATGAGCCACAGGGATGGCTCATAGCTCCTGGTTTTTACATATAAAATGTGTTTTTAATTACTGTACTCATTTTCCCACGGTGAATCCACACGAATAAGATCTTAGAAATACACTAGCAGATTAGGTATGCTAACACTAAGTTCCAAGAGTTTTTCCAATGACCATGTACATCCAACCACTTTGATTTAGGACAGATAAGGAACCCCTGGCCTGGATTTTCAAAGGAGGGAAGCCAGCTCGAGTGTGGCATCTGCCAGGAAGAGTTGGGAAAGGCAGGCAGGTGCTTCCAGGCACGTGCCTAAATCTACTCTTCGGTGCAGTTTGACAACAGCAGAAGCCCCATCCCGGCGCTGGGCAGTTAAGCTGCCACCTCTGTGGCATCAGCAGGAGTGGACCAGGCGGCTTCAGAGTTCGTTGCAGCCTTGAGATTCAGCAACCCTTATTTTCAAACCTTATTTCAAGTGTTTCAAGCTTGCACTTCTAGTGGCCAGATCAATTTCCCATGAAGGGGTTATTAGATACTGTATCAGAGAGCACGGGTGCAAGCCCCGAGGTGGGTTATTTTTAGAAAGTCTAGTGAGCTCCCATAAACTGGGATTGTATTCCTTGCTTTCAGTGATTCTGGGGACTGGAAGGAAATCATGTAAGGGGAGAGTTGGAGAAAGGGTGGAAGAGGGAAGAGTCTCCATGAAAATATTTCTGCTGTTTTCTTCCCAAAGCAGGGTTGTTACCATGGCAACAGGACGTTGAGTTCTACTACACCAAGAGGCACATGCAAGGAAGTGAGCAGCCAACAGGGACAGGCCCAGATGTCACTGTGGCACCTGCACTGTCCCATTTTGCTGACCCATTTCTCTCAAAAGGGTGTGATGAGGTTCTCTGGCAGGGGATCAGAGCCCTGTCCCCTCAGGCTGTCTCTGCGGGCAGAGTGTGACTGTGGGCATTCTGCAGTCCTGACTGGGTCACGTCTGGCAGTGTGGGCGCGGGAGGAGGGCTGGGCAGAGGAAGAGAACGGGTGTCTCCCATCCTCCATGGCACACACTGCTGCTCTCCTCCCAGTCAAAGGGTCCATTTTCAACTGCATCATCTTCCCGAGAAAGGTAAACAGGAAAGGGATGTAAGTCTCCCCCTACCTCCAATCATAAACAATATGTGCGTTCCTTCAGGGGTAAACATCAAAAGTGCTTACGGGGTATTTTTCCAGTGGCTCCATGAGAAGGGCATCCCCGAAGATCAGTCGGCAGTACTCCGCCATCTTGGCCTGCTGCTTCGGGCTGGGGGGAAACGAGGAGGGAAGAAGGAAAGCCAGGAGGCTTATTCAAAAAGGCTGGGCTGGAAGGATTACTCTGTGTCATTAATTACAGGAAGAGGTAATGCTCTCATCCTACCCTTCAGAATTAGTTTTTGTCATTCAAAATCCCTTGCTTACCATCCTGCCTTATGAGAATTTGAATACCACTCTTGTGGATGGGAGAGATATTCCTAAGGCTGATTTGCAGAGACACAGATGGAGGGGGAGGCAGGTCATTTGCTTGTCACTGGATTCTTGAATGTCCCAGAGTTAGGGATTCAGTCTGTTTTGCTTAATTTCCTGGTTCTAAGTCAAATGCAAGATACTTGGGGGTGGAATTTGTTTATGACTTCATGTGAATTCTTGGTTGAAATTTGTCCAACCAACAGAGAGAACTGTGCTGCACAGGAGGTTTATAAGGAGGTGGGAGACAGAAGGGAGGAAGAGAGGGAGGTCAACAGAGAGGTTTGTAAGGAGGGAGGGAAGGAGAGGGGGAGAAATAGAGGCGGGTGGATATCTCAAAATGTAGAAGAAAAAGGGCAGACAGGCAGAAGGTGTCCCCTTGGGAGTGAGTCCATAGATAATAAAAGCATCAAGCACCCCAAGGAAAGCTCTGTGCAGCTCTTCTGTGCATAATAGGGAAGCAAAGGTGGTGACAGCCCGACCATGTGCTGATAGGTACCCAGTCTATGGGAAAAGGCTGGAGCTGCAGCACTTGCTGAGCTGAGCTCCAGGCTGTCACCCACTCTTCACCTATAAAATGGATAGGATAACTGTTCTTGGAAGGGGACAGTGGATGCTGAGAAGATAAAGTCAAGTGATGCAAATGCCTTTTAAACAATAAAAGATTGGGGCAAAAGTAAGATGATCCCAGCCAGACTAGAGGACTTGTGAGCCTGCTGACAGAAACATAGCTGATCCGAGGAACATCCACATTCTTTCAATACTCCTGCTTCCTTTGACCTTTTACAAAGCAATACATTTTTTTCTCATTCTGTAGAATGTTAAATATAAAGGTATCCAATTCCATTGGGATTTATGGACTGTGATTTTGATCTACAGACTGCCAAACTTGATTTCCAATAGTTGTCTCTAGGTGCTACAAAGTTAACACATTTTAGCGGAACTGGGACTGAAGTAAGAATAAGTCAGTGGTCAAAAGCCTTCTTTATAAAATTTGAATTGATTATAGAGTGATTACTTTCCTTCCCTCTCCCATGACTGTTAGGCCTGAACCGCGGACTCTTCCTTCCTGGAAGAAGGGATGTTTTGGGGGCTCAAATCATATTGCAATGGCCCACAGGGAAAATCACTCTTTATATTCCCTTTATTTAAAAAAGGCATATATTTTGGGGACCAAGTGAATTTTCTGGGGTTCTAATATGAGCCTGAGTTCACTGCTTTCTCGGAACTGCAGAGAGAGACAAAGGAGAGATCACCAGAACTTGTAGATCCCTACATAACAACCTCCTAACTTCTCAGCCTGCCCTTCTTGACCCATGTGAGATGTTACTGCATGGTTTACGAGAATACACTGTGGATACACTGTGAATATACTGAGAACATACTGTGGCATTCCTCAACAGTTTCAGAGAGAGAGGAAAACCTGCCATCAGAAAACTGATCCTGGAAAACACTGGGGGTACCACTTATCAGAAGCTGGGGAGCAAGAAGAAGAGAGGCAGCTGACCTGGCAGGGCACCCTGGGCATCCTCAGTTCAGACATTCTAGCTCCAGGCATAACTGGCCAAGGGGCTCAACCAAGCCAGCCAGCTCTGTGCTGTAGGTAAAACAAGTCCATCTGTGCTGGCCCCCACACTCCAGGTGGCACAAAAAAAATTGTCTGGGCTCTCCATTTCACTTTCACAGAATGAAGCTATCAAATATCACAGAGTTTTGCTACTCCAAGAGTGGTCCATCGACCAGCAGCATCAACAGCACCCGGGGCTGGTTAGAGATACAGATTCAAGGCCTCCAAGGCAGATTCTGAATCAGAGTCTCTACAGAAGTGGGGCCCAGGGTATGTGTCTTAACAAGCCCTCTAGATAATTCTGACGCATGCTGAAGTTTGAAAACTGCTGTGATAAAACAAGTTGACATGTAAAGTTTTGGAATTGGGTTTTGGGTCTCTTGGGTTTTGGAACTTGGAAACCCCAAGTTCCTTTGATCAGACACCTGGAGAGAAAAGGGTTTCAGCCTAATGCCCTGCTTTTGGGATTTCTCAGGGAACCATGTTCTCACCAGTAGAGAGGAATGTTCTAGGTGTCCCATTGTAGGTGACAGACAGATACCTCCGTCCTCTATCAAGCAGTCCTCTAGGACAGAGAAGGAATTTTCTGGAGCAAAATCTTACATTCAATTCCACTATTAATGGAATTAATGGAAGCTGTTAATGCTGTAGGTGGTAGGCCTTGGTCCCCAGTCCCAGTTCACTGAGTTGAGAGTAGAGGCCCAAACCTGCATTTGTTACAAGTCTGCGGGTAATTCTGATACAGGTGGTTAATAGACTGTGGTGTTTAGAGCAGCATGCTAATACTTCATTCAAATCACTGGGAGTCTTAAGAAAATGATGACTTGATGTCAGAGTCTGGGGTAGGGCCTGAGACTGCATTTCTAACAAGCTCCCCGTGATGCCTATGGTGCTCGTCTATGGAGGGACTGTACCTGTAGAGCAAGGGTCTACATCTGACCTGGACTTTTAAAAAGCCACCTCAAAATCAACAGAGATGGAGACAATAAGATGTAAGTGTCAAAGGAAGCAGTAAAATGTGCTATTTGGTTTCAGGCAATTCATGCTCTTTGCAAGCACACATGCCCACCTGATAGGAAAATGAATCAGAACGGACAGCAAACTGAATGGGAAAAGTCAGTGGAAAACATGCCAGCTTTAATTGTGGATCAGAACTACAGAAATAAAAGGCATTAAAATTCAAATTGCAATTAGCAAATAAAAAAAAATCCTGAAGCATTTAGAGTGTCAAGAGTGGCTACCATGGAGATGAAGTAAGAGAAAAATATTCACAAATACATTTTGAGCTCCAGACCTTAACAGAGACATCTGGACATACTAAAGTTCTGTAGTATTTTAATAAAGTGTAGGCATCTGGCAAAGTGGTCAGTTTTCTGACCTAGAAATGTGCCCCATTTCATGGGGTAAGTCCTCTGCATTGAACTAAACCAACTTTCTTCTCTGTAGATGAGGAATCTTCAGTGCATGGAAATTAAAAACCTTGTCCAAAATCTCACATTGTCTGTGGTTGAACCACGGCTAGAGGTTACTTTGCTAAATTTCAGTGTAGAATTCTTCTTATGAAAGTGCCAGTTCACAGACTTGGTGGAGCATCAGAATTAACTAGGACTTTTTGAAGTCTTATTTCTAGGAGTTTGAATTCAGGAGTAGGAGCAGGGCTCAGGAATTTGCATTTTATGGGGTTCTGGGTTGCAGATGAATAAGGATAAGTTGCTAGCCACTAGTGGCAGATTCCCCTTTGTTGTCCAAGAATAGATGACTTCAGATATTTGGAGAGAAAACTACAAAACTCAGTGGGTTTTATTTTTTCCAGTGTGACTTTGTTTTGGCTCAGGTGAGCTGGGACCAGACATCTGAGCCTGGCATTCTGTATCTGCAGCACCCAGAATAAAACGGTTCACAGAGATGGCAGACAGAGTTCAGATGTCTTTGATGGGTGTGCTCCTGAGTCACTGTGTGGAGAAGGATTCTGAGGTTATGTCTAGGTTTAGTGGGACCTAGTGCTGCAGCTGGTGCAGATGAATGATGTCTGTCACCCAGTTCAGCAATGAGGTGAGGTAGCCTACAGGTCACTCACAGGGTTTACCAGCACAGGGAAAGCTTATCAGTTTTCTTTGGGTGTGTGAGAGTCCTCCCAGGAGAGAATTGTGGCTGAGCAATTTTGACATGTGCAGCTCAAGGACAACGGGAATATGGAGCAAACAACTTCCTCCCACAATAGAATTCATTATCTTCGTGTTCCACTGCCTTTAGTTTATCTCAATGGTTGGAGATAAATAGCATTGACATCCAGAGGCTGTCTTCCTGTTTTCTTTGGTATGTGTGAATTATTAATGAACTTTTAATTGCTAAATATCTCATTTTTAAACCAGAAAGAGCAGAATTATGGCACTATTGTTTTTGCTTTTGTGTACAATGTAGGCTTAGTTTTCATGCCCAGTTTTGTCTCTACATATGATTGGTGTTAAAAGACTGCAAAAAATGTTCTGTTATTAAGGGCACAACCACATACATGTGAACATTTATAGCAAGTTGCCTTGTGGATGCTGTGGTGGTCTTCAGTTGATGTTTTCAAGGCTCAGGTGTGGGGGATGGTAGTGGTCAAATGCAGGATTTTTGAAGCCAGACTGGTGGGATTTGAATCCCCCAGCTCTGTCAGGATTTAGCCAAATGGCCTTGGGCAAGTTACTTACCCTGTTTGGGACTCAGTTTTTATCACATGTCAAATAGTGATAATCATGATAACATTTATTCTTAGGAGCACCTGGGTTTGTGGTGAGGGTTACATGAGCTTATGCTTGGAGCTCTGCTTGGGACATAATAAATACTGGTGGTGTTAGGTTTGTGGTGGTGTTGGTTATCGATACCTCTGGCTACCTTATGGGAGAGCTCAATGAAGCAGGTATGACAATCAAGAATACAGTTATAAATTTTGTAAATAGCTTCTCATTTTTTCTAATTTACATAGAAACAATTCTTGATGAAAATAAATGTGCTACATTTGAGGCTATGGGAGCTATATCTCCAAAAATGAAATAATGCATCAAGTCTGGGAGCTGTTGTGCCGGGAAGAAAGATGCTAAAGCATTGTTCCAGCCCAGTTACACATGAATGGGGAGAGGTGAGAAAATGCTTCAGGAAAGGCAGCTGTAAATCAGAGCTGTGCAAGTGAGGTACTGAATGCAGAGACTAAAGTCATGCTGCTCCCTTCCGTTAGAAGAGAAATAGCAATAAAATGGAATAAATTATTTTCTCTTCAGTCAAACCTTAGGAGTGTTAGAAAAGACTATGTACCAAATGATTATATCATTCATTGGATGACTCTTTCTTAATGAAATAAAATCACGAGCCAGCAAATGTAATATAGATTTCCTGAGGGCAAACTAGAAATACAGACAACTATAAAATCAGTTACTTCAAAATAAGGTATCTCGCCACTTAACATTAACCACTGATCCCATGTCACTACTTAGAAATTATGCAACCTGAAATTTGGTCACGACCAAACTTCTTTAAGATTTACTGAAGTGAAGCATGTATGAAAATTAGTTGGGCAGATTAGTGAACTTGAAAAGACTTGCAGGGAGGAGGGAAACCTGTGAGCCAGATCAGGACAGGTGCTGTTGGCGTGCCGAGAAAACCAGCTTAGGCCACTGTAATGAAGGCGAGGACGGCTTCCCGAGTGCTAGCTGAGAGCAATGATGATGGTTACTACTATGTTGTCTTTGGACGTCAATTCAAAGCACGGGATTTTTAGTTTCCTGAATTTTATTCAATATAGATTAGAATTTTTTTCATTTTGGAGCTCTTTACATTTAATAAATATATGATAAACTAATACCCATGTAACTGAAATAAATGTGTCTTTCTTTGGTCCTTTGTCGTAAAACAAATACACTGGTAAAACAGTTAAGTCAGAACTATTGTATCTTTTGTTTGTATAGCTCAGTGATGAGTGTGGGCTATTTTGAAACAGGAAAATACCTGCCAATACTAACAAACAGGGGAAGCAATGGGAAGAAGATGGAGGGAAGATTTATTGGTCTGACTCCTGTGTAAGTGCAAAGTGGCAGAATAGAATCTACAGCTGTCCCTCCACCAGCTCCAATGTGTGTGGAAATATCCATTTTAGTGTGATGACACTGACCATACATTTGCATGCAACAGAAGGAGCTACTGGAGGAGGATTGTAAAAGTGGCTCCTGCCTTAGAGATGTGAGTTATGGAAGGAAGTGTGTCGCATTGCATTGTAAAAAGAGTTCTTAGTTGAAAAATCCTACTATGGCATGAAAGTAGATTCCACAAGTCCACTGGATTATTTTAATGTGAATAAGATTTAAATTAATGAATTCCACCACATACAGATGGAAAGATACTACCTAATACATAACATAAACAAAGAACACAACTATCAGATGAACGATTATTAAACATGTCCTATCTGGGAAAAGATTCCCTTTTGAGTGTATTAAATACTTACGAATCCACATGATTCTCAAATGAAAGGAGAATCGGAAAAGGTGAAGTCTTAAATGCACACTCAGCGATTGCTTCTATCACTTCCTAAAAAGGAGAATATATGTATTATTCCATATGTCAAAATTTTAATGTGCATATTTTTTCTTTGGGGTTACACCCATTAACATGGTTATTGTTTTCACTTGTAAAATAGCATCAAATGGTCTAAAATGGTCAGAAGGGTTTGTGAAGGCTGCTCGACTGTAAATTTTCTGACTATTGACCTAATAAGATAAAAAATACCAAATAACTAAATTTTGGTGGAGAGGTAGCTGCAACTATGGAGGAGAATGGCTCTATTTCCTCATTACATCTTTTTAAAAATATTTTTTATTTATCATTAGACAGAGGGGAAGGGAGGGAGAAAGAGAGGGAGGGAAACATTTGATGTGACAAACATTCATTGGCTGCCTCTTGCACCCGTCCCTACTGGAGATGAGGCCAGAAACCTGGGCATGTGCCCTGACCAAGAACTGAACTGGTGACATTTAGCTTGTCGGGCATCAGCCAACCAGCTGAGCCACGGTCGGGGGTCTACTTTGTTTTTATAATGAAAGAACTCTAATCATATTGTTAAAAATTTAGACAAGAGAAGTCAAACATTTTCACCCATAAACTCACCCTTTGAACCAAACCACTGTTGGCATTTGGCCATATTCCAGTTTGTTTTCCATGTGTTTGTATAATTTAGTTTTAATTACAGGAAGTCTCCATTTGCATTGTTAACATTGCTATTGGGATATAATTCACCAATTTAAAGTACACAATTACATGATTTTTGGTATATTCAGAGGTGTGCAACCATCACCCCAATCTAAATTAGAACATTTTTATCACCCCCAAAAGAAATCATGTACCCGTTAGCAGTCACTCCCCATTCCACCACCCCCACCCCACGCCCAGGCCTAGGCAACCACTATTCTACTTCTGTCTCTATATATATGCCTATTCCAAAAATTTCACACAAATGGAATCACATATATGTGGTCTTTAAGTCTGGCATCTTTCATTTAGCATGGTTTCATTCATCCATGCTGTAACATCTATCAGTGCTTCATTCTCAACCTGTATTTTTAAAAATGTGTTTGTCATAAGCTTTAATATCTATATAAAATTCTAGAGAGTAGCAGTATCATAATTGATTTAACCATTACCCAGTTGTGGGGCTATCATTCATATAATTCTATAAAAACACCTTCATTTTCCCTAATAGTTTGAATAATTCGGGGAATGAATTCTCAGAAGAGGAATTATTGAATCTAAGAATATGAATACTTTTAAGTCTCCTGTGTTTCTCCAAATTACTTTCCATCTTCAATTGCCCAGAAAAATCTATAGAGTACCAGACTTCAAGGCATATCCACCAGCTTTTGGCATTATTTTTTCAAAATATTTTTCTTACTGAACTGGTATTAAAGTGGGATCTCATTTATTTTTAATTATATCACTCTCAAAACTATTGTGATTTTACGTACTCAAATGTTTTATTTTTCAGTTGCGTTTATTCTTTTCATATTCTCCTTTCACTCAAGGATATCTACCCTTATTCCTTATGCCTGAGTCTTCCACTATCTTTTCTACCTTTCTTTATATCCAAGCCAGAAAGCTATTTCCCTGGCCCCAGACTATAAATAAGGCTTTCTAATTCTGTACTACATTTGCATATATCCTCTAAGAAAGATGTGCATACGTGAAGCAAAATAATCGCTCTCACCATTTCTTAGAAGTGATTTCAGTGATTGCTTTTCATACGTGGTCAGTTTTACTTTTACGATAGTTGATGCTATCAAAAATACGTGTACTATAGCAAGTTACACCAATATTTTAAATTCTTTATTTGATTTATTTGAACACAGGCCTGGGATTCAAACACACTTGTGTTTTAGTCCTACTTCTTCGTTTTCCAAGGTGTGTCTTTGGGAAAAATCACTTAACACCTCTGTGCCTTGGTTTACTGACCCCTAAAGTGGGATGATAGGTTTCATTCCATAAGCCTGTGGTGAGAATGCATCAAGAGAAGGTAAAGACCCCAGCTTATGATGGACACATAATCTCAAATCAGCTAAGGTGTTAACTTACTTTGCTGTTGTTTCCCTCTCCACTCACCCTAAACCTACCTTTTAGGCTCTAACTATTACAAACAAGAGGTACTGGGACAAGACAGAGGCATAGGTAGATACACTGTGACTCCTCAGACAACCAAAAGAAGGACAACAATAAATTTAAAAACAAAAAATAACCAGATATGCCAGAAAATTGAACTGTATGAAAGTCTGACAACCAAGGAGTTATGGAAGAAATATTCATCTAGACAAGTAGGAGGGGCGGAGATGGGCAGCTGGGTGAAGAGGACTCATGGCAAGGTGGCAGCTGGCAAAATGGGCAGGGCTGAGGCTGACAGAGCAGGTGGTCCCACATTTGCATGCAGATAAACTGGGAGGAACAACTGGGGAGCAAGACAGATTGCAAAATCCAGAGTTCCAGTGCAGGGAAATAAAACCTTAAAACTGCTGACTGAAAAAAACCTATGGGGGTTGAGGCAGCAGGAGAAACTCCCAGCCTCACAGGAGAGTTCATTGGACAGACCCACAGGGTCCTAAAATATACACAAAACCACCCACCCAGAAATCAGCACCAGAAGGGCCCAATTTGCTTGTGGGTAGCAGAGCAAGTGACTGAAAACTGGCAGAGAGCTGAGCAAGTAGCCTTGTTCCCTCTCGGACCCCTCCCCCACATACAGTGCCACAAGACAGTGAAGTGGGTTGTCCCACCCTGGTGAATACCTAAGGATCCGCTCCTTACTATGTAACAAGCACTGAGACAAAAAAAAATATGGAACAAATGAAAGAGTAGACCAAAGCTCCAGAAGACAATACAACTAAGCAATGAAGAGATAGCTAACCTATCAGGTGCATAGTTCAAAGCACTGATAATCAGGATGCTCACAGAAAAGATTGAGTATGGTCACAAAATAGAGGAAAAAGTGAAGGCTATGAAAACTTAAATAAAGGGAACCTATAGTGAAGGGAAGGAAACCAGGACTCAAATCAATGGTTTGGAGAAGAAGGAAAAAATAAACATTCAACCAGAACAGAATGAAGAAACAAGAATTCAGAAAAATGAGATGCTTAGGAACCTGTGGAACAACTTTAAATGTTCCAACATCTGAATCATAGGGGAGCCATAAGGAGAAGAGGAAGAATAAGAAATTGAAAACTTATTTGAAAAGGTGATGAAGGAGAAGTTTCCTAATCTGGTAAAGGAAATAGACTTCCAGGAAGTCCAGGAAGCTCAGAGAGCCCCAAGCAAGTTGGACCCAAGGAAGCACACTCCCAGATACATCATAATTACATTACCCAAGATTAAAGATAAGGAGAGAATTTTAAAAGTAGCAAGAGAAAAGGAGACAGTTAACTACAAAGGAGTTCCCATCAGACTCTCAGCTGATTTCTCAAAAAAAACCTTGCAGGCAAGAAGAGACTGGAAAGAAGTATTCCAAGTCATGAAAGGCAAGGACCTACACCCAAGATTGCTCTATCCAGCAAAGCTTTCATTTAGAATGGAAGGGCTGACAAAGTGCTTCCCAGATAAGGTCAAGTTAAAGGAGTTCATCATCACCAAGCCCTTATTATATGAAATATTAAAGGGACTTATCTAAGAAAAAGAAGATAAAAATATAAACAGTAAAATGACAACAAACTCACAAGTATCAACAACTGAACTTAAAAAAACCAACAAAATGAACTAAGCAAACAACTAGAATGGGAACAGAATCACAGAAATGGAGATCACATGGAGAGTTATCAGTGGGGGAGGGAAAGGGAGGCGAATGGAGGAAAAGGTACAGGGAATAAGAAGCATAAATAGTAGGTACAAAATAGACAGAGGGATGTTAAGAATAGCATGGGAAATTGAAAAGCCAAAGAAGTTATATACATGACACATGGACATGAACTAAAGTTGGGGAATGATGGTGGGGGGAAGGTACAGTGAGGAGGGGAATAAAGAGAGAAAAAAATAGGACAACTGTAAAAGCATAATCAATAAAGTATATTAAAAAAACAAGAGATACTATTAAATGAGCATTTATTATATTCCAGACACATATCTCATGCTATAAACATATAAGAAAAATAGTAGCCACTATTTTAAAGATTATAAAATGGAGGCTCAAGATATTCACCAATTAGCCCAAGTTCACAGAGAGGAGAATCCAGAAATCCCCAGAAAAGTTTGACTCTAGAGTTTATGCTCTTAACTTTTGCAGTATTTCTCCTCCAGGTAATGAGCTTAACCACCTAAGATCAGAGCCCTCAAAAGAATTGAGAGTATATATAAAGGAAATGCATGATAAGTGCCAAGAGCAGGGGGCTAGATTTTGTTTATTTTGTAAGTTTGGCCCTGTTGTATCAGTTAAAGGTAAAACACATTAGAGCTGTTCTTGAGGTCTGTTTCTCTCACATCTTTTGATTCATCAACAATCCTGTCCAAAATATATTCAGAATATAGCCATATCTCAGCACCTCTACCTCAGTCATCCAAAAATCTTTGCATTAATTACTGCAGTAGATTTTATCATCATTCCCACATTCCACTTCTTCTTCCTGTGACATCTGTTGATAACAGGCATGGCATGTGTGTGTTTTGGTCAATGAAACATGTGTGTAGGTGACATGTTCTGCTGCTGAGCAGTCTTCAGGGGCCACCATGTAGTTCTCTTTTCCCTGCAATGAGTCCTGTGATGTTACAGACTGGGGCTATTCTTTCTATGCAGATTGAAGGCAACATCAGTCAGAGCAACAGCCAACATCCAACCCAAGAGAGAAATGAAGCTTTGTGGTTCTAAATCACCGAGATTCTGGAGTTTCTTGTTATTGCAGCAAAACTCAGCAGAGGCTGACTAATAGAGCTTTTTAACTGCATTCCTGGCTTCCTTGTTTGCCCCCTATACTACATACCACAGCCAGAGTGATTGCTCCTAAACATGAATCAGATGAGTTCACTACTTTGGAGTAAACTGTTTTCATTAGCCTTCCATGTAACAGAGAGAAATCCAAATTCCTTATCAGATATGGCATGTGCCTCCCTCTAAATTCATTTCCTTTTCCTATTCATTGTTGTTTACCCTGATACAGCCCACTGACCTTCTCTCATTTTCCTTTTAATACACCAAGCAAGACTTCATCCCTTCACTCATCTCTCTCATTTTTGTTTATCTTTGTTGCTTTTGTCAGGAATACTCTTATCTGAAAGCAAAGCTAACTTCCATAATGGGGTTGGAGGTGGTCTCTGCTCAAATGTCACATAATCCAAATTTTTCTCCCACCACCCTGCTGAAAATGGCATGCCTGCAGCCCCTCCTTCCCTTCAGTACTTACTATGTTGCCTTAAAGGGCATATCTCCATGTGCTATATTGTGTGTTTATATTGGTCTACTTCTCCCCACTAGAATGTAGGATTCTTGAAGATAAGCACTCAGTTTTCTCCTCTGCTCTGTCTTCAGGGCCTAGGAAGTATTAAAGTACATTCTAGATGCTCACTAAATATTTCCAAATAAATAAATGAATGCTTAATATTCTTAATAGAAGAAAAATATTTATCTACTTGTGCTACAAGTATTTATTTTTCTATTTATTTTTCTATTGATGACTTCAGAGGTCAGCACACTTTTCCCATAAAGGACCAGATAGTAATATTTTAGATTTTGCTGTCTATAAGGTTTCTGTGGAAACAATTCAACTCTGCCTTCATAGCCTCAAAGCAGCCACAGATAATGAGTAAACACATGGATATGGCTATGTTCCAATACAACTTAATCTACAAAAACAGGTGGCATGCTGAATGTGGCCTCAAGAATATAGTTTGTCAACCTCTAGACTAGTCTGATCATTGCCTTAAGTAAAGCTTAAAACTTGATTGTAACCATAGGTAAATGTAATTTTGCATTACATAAGCTTGAATCATGATTCCATATGCAATGCCGTGGTTAACTTTAACAGTTTCCTGGCTGAAATTTCCATTCAAGGTTGAGTCTTACATTGAAAAAAAAAAAACCCTCAACAAACCAGCAAAATAGAACCAGAGACATGGAAATAAAGAACAAACTGACAGTAACCAGAGCGGGTGGAGGAGCATAATAGGAAAGGAAGGGAAGAGTCATCAAGGAACATGTATAAAGGGCCCATAGACAAAGACAATGGGGTGGGGGGCAGGGGTTGAATGTGGGAGGTGGGGGTGGGTAGGGTGAGGGAGAGTAATGGGGGAAATGAGGACAACTGTAATTGAACAACAATAAAAAATTAAAATAATAAAATATAGAAAAGTAAAAAAAATAAAAATTCTTTCAAATGCAAATATAAGTAAAAGTGTAATTAGATCTTGATACTTTTCTGATAATGACTGTTGTCCTTGGCTGTTTCAGAACTGCTTCAGCTGCTTCTAATAATGAAGCTTGATTGTAGACTCGGCCCAATAAGAGTCAGGCCTGAAGACCAGTGAGAACCCTGCACTCTCTTCCTTAGGAAGTGGTTGTTTCGCCAAGGACCTTTTTATTTATCTTTGGCCAATAAAGTGTGTTTTTCTGGGCCTGCTCTCAGACTTGTAGGGAATCCATGCCTCTCTGTCTTCCTAGCTCCCTGGGTCTGTTCTCTCCCCACAGTAGAGATGCTGGTGTGGCCTGAACTGCAGCTAGGCCTGGGGTTCCTAGACCTTCATACCTTGTGTCTCCTACTTCTCTTTTTCCCTGCCTCTGATGTTGTGCATGTTTAGTCTTGTGCACTTGACCTAGGACTCATATTCCTCCAAGCTCATGTGCCATATCCTTATCAGCTCCCACAGGGTGTCTCACCAAGGCAGGGCTATGTTTAATTTGCCACCTATTTTGGGTTTCTGACCTTTTCCTAAAGATGTCAGGGGTGGGTGTCAGGGATTGTGTGTGGAGGGTACACAGAGCCTCTACAAATGACTTAATGCAACCCCTGCCCTCACCCTAACTTCATAGCTCCTTGCACAAATAATACCACAACCATTATATTTGTCGAAAGAAAGCTAAGGTGTGACTTCTTAAATTTCTATTATAATATCAGTAGCTAACATTTATAAAGCACTCATGGTGAGCCATGTAGTCTTTTCAGCAATGTCCACATGCGAAGTAGCACCCTTGAATGCTGACTACAACCCTAACAGGTAAGCACAGTCATCGTCTCCAGTTTGCTCATAAGGAAGAGGCTTGGACCTGCACAGATGCTTCTCCAGTCAATGGGAGAGCTATTGGAACCCTGGCGTCAGCTCCAGAGCAGCACTTACAGCTCCCACCGTTTCATTTCTCTCTTTTTCTCCCATCCTCTCCCTCTGCCATCCTTCCCTGTCTCTAACATAACTTTAGCCACCAGCTTAGGAAACCAGCATGAACTTTTAAAACCCAAGAAAACATTTACTGAATTTCATCTAATAATTTTGATTGGGAGCAACTGAAAACTCCAGAAGTTCCACTGTAGGACTTTTTTTTTTTGTGCCTTTGAGATATTTTGCATAGTGCATGAGATCACTCAAGATAAGAAAAATAGTTACAGGTTTAAAGTTTTGTTCTTCATATAAGCTATCATCAGTGGACACTGGAATGTGAAAGTACCTTACTGCACAATTGCTCCTTATTAAGCCAAAACCATTTTTCAGAGAGTGCTAACACTGGGTTCAATAATCTATAAACCATATGGCTTAATTACTAAACTCCGGTGGGAAAAACTGCCTTTGAAATCCTTTATCCTTGACAGGCAACAGCAGGGTGTATTTGATATCCATTTTATGTGAGCATTTATGTAGCAGTTAAATTGCATTCTAAGTTATTATTTCTCCCAGCGAATGAAGCTTTATTTTCAGAAATGCTCCATTTAACCACACACTCAAATTTAATATAGTTTCATCATACATGTTATCACATTACCCATTTTCCCATCTTGTCCAATTGCTGGTTACAGAGTAGGTGCCTGTCGGGGGAGAAGAAGGAGCAGCTTGGGAATGGGGCAGATGAATGGGTGTCCCTTGTCGGGAGGAAGGAGACTGAGAGGGAGCAGAGAGAATGAATACCAAGTGGCAAATTACTATGTCATGACCATCAAAGGCTAAGGCAATGAGGCAAAGAAACAGAAGGACAGATATATGGGGTAAATAATAAATAAATCTATAGTGCAAAATAAAAAGCTCTCCAGAAAGAGACTGAATTACAGTCTGTCCCCTTACCCAGAACATAAACTTTTATTTTGGCCCATACAATAAATAGTAGGTAACTGCCAATAGGAACTTTTGCTTTCCAGGATATATTGCCCAGAAGTTCCTGATTACAGAGGCTGAGAACAGATAAACTGTACGACATAAAAATGACAAACTTCTACAATCAGTTTATTTTCCTGCTATAAAACATGCTATGGCTGTAGAATATAGTCTAATTAGCCTGTGAAGGTCAAGTCCAAATATATACGGTAGACCAAACTGCCAGATATTGGGAGAATCTTTTTACTACCCTCAATATACAGGGTCAGGCAGAAGTAAAATCTGTTTGAGTGTGGTTGGTAGGGTAATAACATGGGTGTAACAATTTATAGTTTTAATTTGAACATTTCACCTAAAATGTCACAGGGTGTGCTTGAGTGTGATATTAGTATGTTACAGAATCACATGCTTATGATTTTGTAATAGAAAGGGGGCATTATTTGTGCCAGACCCTCTAATATACATGGAACTTCACATGTGGAAATAGAGTAAGACAAAAATCCATTCATCTGATAAACAGAGGCAAGAAAGACTAAAAATGAAAGCTATGCTGTAGTTGGTTTATTTTCTTTGGAATGGAAAAATTTATTTAAAAAAACACACATTTATTGAGTACCTACTAAATGCCAGATTCTTTTCAAAGTACTTGGCACAGATAAGGGAACAAAACAAAGGTCCCTGTCTTTGTGCAGCGTACATGCTGGTAGAAGACGACAGACAGTAAACAAGGAACATAATAATTCAGTAAATTAAACAGAGTGGTACCAGGTGAGAAGTGCCAGCTGGTAAATAGAAAAAATAGAGTCCTGTCTGGTGTGGCTCAGTGGACTGAGTGCCAGCCTGTGAACCAAAAGGTCACAGGTTCAATTCCCAGTCAGGGCATGTGTCTGGGGTGCAGGCCAGGTCCCCAGTAGGGGGTATGCGAGAGGCAACCATACATTGATGTTTCTCTCCCTCTCTTTCTCCCTCCCTTCTCCTCTCTCTAAAAATAAATAAATAAAATCTTTAAACAAAAAGTGATGTCGGGTTAAAGAAAAAATAAAGAAGTAGTAGGGTTAGTATCAGGAGTGAGATTTGTAGTAGGGTTTGTACCATGAGAGTGAGCATGGTGGCTGGTCCCAGTGGCCCCACTGAGAAGGTGTTGTTTGAGAAAGGCTTCAAGGAGGTAAGAGGTGACCCATGTAGATATCTGGGGGAAGAGCATTCTAGGTGGTGGGAACAATCTGTGCAAAAGCTATCAAGGAACAGCAAGCAAGGAGGCCAGTGAAGTTGTAGCTGAGTGAGTGAGGGGAGATAGATGACATAGGGCCTTGTCCCCCATTTCTCCTCTTACCTTTCATACAAAGTCCCTGTACACATTCTCAGGTGTCAGCTCTGCATTTGACACTGAGAGTAAGCACCTCCTCAATTTTTGCGTGCAAGGTGCCTCACTTGCCTCACCCTTGTCCTAGTCCTGATGTAGAGAATTCTTGCTATATTTCTCCACAAAACAGGCTGGCATTTCTATACTTGGCACTCATCCTTGACCATCACTACCACCATATCTCTGCAAGAATGATCTATCCTCAAAACACACATCAGTAGGAAGCATGGTTGGACCAACCCACCATCAGGGGAGATGGATCTGCTATTCTCTTTGTTCACCACATACCCCAAACTCCAGTAGGGAGAGAGAGGAAGCAGTATTCTGGGCTAGATTTAGTCTTTTAATCCCTAAAACTTTCAGCAAGTGTGCGGATATAGTTGAGAAGTTGTGCTTCTGGAGCTCAGGAGTAGACATTCAATCTGGGGTCCCAGATGAGATTGAAGAATAGCTTGTATGGTCAAGTACAAAGGGAAGTCACTCGAAGCTAACTTGATGGCCGAGGTCTTTTTGTCAATGCTCCACATGAAATAAATATGCCTTAAAAGGGACCCAAAGGACCTTGAGGATTATAAATTTTTAAGAAAATATAATTCCCTTAATAGAAACAAGTGAACTCACATGAAGGGACAGTGGGCAAGGGCCCTCCTGGCACAGGGCCCTCAGGCCCTTAGCTCAGAAATGGTTCCATCAGGGTCACCTCCATCCATCAGCAGACGGATGGGCCCAAGTTGAATTCACCCCACAACAGGGGCCTCTGTCCCCCACTTTTTCTTAAAGAGTCCAACAAGATTAGGGTTGGGATCTTAGATATCTGGCAAAGAACAATGTCAGGAGCTAGGAGGTGGGAGACTATAAAAACGAAACAAAAAAAATATTGATTTTCCATTAAAGAAAACCAAAAGACCTTAAGAGTGCTCAGTCTCAGGAGCAGAAGCAACTTTTGAAGATTTTGATCAGAATTAAGGTCAACCCCATATTAAAATCTGTTGTAAAATTTAGCAAAGGGTGCTATTTTTCTCTATTATATTGTAGCTTGAGTTTAAGAAATCATGAAAAATGAGATTTCCTAAACACAATGTACCAAACATATTTTAAGGTGATAGTGATATTATTTCCAAACACATTTTTATTGCTGTCAAACTTAGTACCCTTGGTCAGGACCTCCATTTACCTCATCTGAAACCTGGCTGTTCCTTAACAATCTTTTATCTTTTTTGCTGTTCTCTCAAGTGATAGCTTTTATTTTATCACATCACAAGTACCCCAGGTCTAAAAGCCCAAGATTGGGAATTTGTTGCTACTTATGCTACTGAAATGGTGTGCAAACCAAGGGGGGTGGATCCTAAAACAAACCCATAGTCCTTGGTTGGAGGGAGGATAAATGGAACAATAAAGCACTTAAGATACTTTGCACAACTATGGCAAGTCGGTAGCTGGATAATAGCTGTGCTACTGCCCTGGGCAAAGGTGTACATGACTTCTGGAGTATTCAGGGACTCATGATGTAGCTGGGAGCTTGTACGGTGCCTGCATGACAGGCAGGAAGGCAGAGGTCCATGTGTCACTGAGTCACTCTTGCCCTGACTGAAGATGGCAGCCAAGAGAAGGTAGAAGACATAGGAAACTGGCAAATGTAGTGCTTTGTGGAAGAAGCCGCATAGAAGGTCACACAGGAAACTCTGGGTCTTAAAAGAAGGGTGGGCAGCCATGAGGTGGGAGAGCCATGATGTAGCAGCTAGGCTGTTTGTAAAAGAGCTGGTCTGCCATGGGGGTGAGTCATGTGGGCAAAGTAAGCAAAAGGAAGGAGGAGGAGTAGCCATAAGGAAGAAGCCATGAGCCAGAAGAGAATTCAGCCATGTGGCCTTCAGTTTGTAATGAAGGAGTCAGCCATGCTGCCTGTAATAATGCAGCAGCCATGTAGTTTATAGTAAGAGTTCCGTCATGCAGCCTGGTGTTGTAAGGAAGAAGGCATGCTGTTGCTCTAATCATGCTCACTCTAGCTGACTCCAAAGCCACCAAGGACTGCCATGCGAGACGCTGACCTGCTGCCTCACAGACCCAGACTCTACCTGGACTCTTGGGGCTTGGGACACATGAAGAGGCCACTCTCTGGGGACTTGTGCCTTTCTGGGCTCCACCATAATCCAGTGCAACATGGCACATGTTTTCCTGGACTCTTCTATGGAGGTCAAGGACAACATACCCCAAATCATAAAGGAAAAACTGCTGCAATAAGATGGAGACTTTGAAGTCCACAAGTGTACTTTCCAGAGGGACTGGAGAACTGTTTCTGCATCCAGCTTAAAATAAGGGTATGGGGATATGGGGAACTACTGGGCTTGTTTTTGCTTTATAGCCTGGTAGAGAGCAAGGGAAGTGCTGGGTTTCATGGGAGAACAGGGCTCTGAGTTGACGTGCT
Organism: Trachops cirrhosus; assembly: GCA_028533065.1. Taxonomy (NCBI): domain Eukaryota; kingdom Metazoa; phylum Chordata; class Mammalia; order Chiroptera; family Phyllostomidae; genus Trachops; species Trachops cirrhosus. The sequence goes on from CM052547.1 coordinate 66,739,664, forward strand.
CCCAGCCCACCCCCCCTCCCACCAGAAGGTTTCAACCCTGTAAATAAAAACCTGGTTTTTCCAACACTAATTGTTCAGTCATGCATCAAGGCACCATGTGCATGGGCCACAGTTCGCTTAATTACACTACTTCTGAAATATTACTTTTCAATCTTATTTTAAAACAAAACAAAACCCAGTTCCCAAGAAGCATCCAAACTAGCTTTTACCACTTCCTCATATCTGCCATCTACTGAGCCCCCTGCCTCAGCAAAGACTTTGGCACGTGGTTCACTGTTTTCTTCTTCATCATCCAAAGCTTTGTCACCAATCTTGGTGATATTAACATCTAATTCATCCAATATTTTGGCTGCTCAACATTCTGACCTCCCCATTTTCAACTGCCTGTCCTCACTCTACCTTAGTTACCCAAATACTTGGGTTCTATTTTTTGGTTGCTTAGGGCAAGAGTTAGCGACCCAGAGTCAATTCTGCCCTGAGAACCAGGCAACCCAGGTAATGGACCGCATACCATGAAACCTGTGCTCTAAAGGTTATCTTCTGGTCCTTCTCTGTCAATTCCCTTCCAAAGAGGTGAGAAATCTAAGTCATGTAAGAAAGCATGTAAAGTCTACATATCCCCTTTCTAGGTCATTTTCTAGTGTCCTAGAACCCCAGATGTCCTCACTCAAATGGCTCTATGCTCCTGAGGATAGCTCTTTGCAGGAGATATGAACAGAACTTGGATATTTGGGCTTGGGTGTCCAAATACACAAATGTGGGGCTCTTTATGGTATAGGATGGAGCCATAAATGGAAAGAGAAGGGAGATGACCATTTCTGGCTAATAAGAATGGTTGATATTCTTATAAGTTACTGTTTAATCTTGCCTCATAGACAGCTTTATTAAAATACCTAATCATAAGATTATTTCTACTTCTTGACAGCACCAATCCATAGAAAAACCCTGCTTCCTTGGTTCCTCCAACCTAAAATCACCTAATGCATGTCCAAATCCTGTGAGTCTTCTTAACACTTTTATTGAGATACCACAGCTGCCATGATACATGTGCTCCCTGGTTACATAAGCCAATAAACCCAACTTTGACTGCAGGTGTGTTCCCAGGGGTCTTTGACCCCTAGGTATCAGTGTGCTGAAAGCTGGCACATTCCATTCTAGCATCACAGAATGAAATGTTATATGATAATTATCAATAGTCATTAACATCATCATCATCTAGAAAGCAAACAGCTGTGGATACATGCAATACTATTGATGAATGTCCCAATGATGGAGTGAAAAAAAGCAAAAAAACCCAAAATAATGCATACTAGAGTCCATTTATATCATGTTTAAAAATTGGTAAAACTACAGTGTTTAGGGCTGTACATAAGCTAGTACTGACCCCTTTTTCTTAAGCTAGCTCTTAAGAAAAAAAAGGGTCATCATTATATTGGTCAGGAAAGTAGTCTATTCTGGGGGTAAGGAGGTCATTCTGTTTGAAATGGCTACATAATGTGGTTCTGGTGTGAAAGTTCCTATTTCTTAATTTAGGTGGTAGTTACATGGGTAAAAACTTTATACCCATTCATTAAACTGTACAAGTGGCATGTATTCTTTGTTATGCATTATTTATGTTATATTTCACAATGATAAAATGCAAGAAAAAAGAATGAGTGCTAAATAGAAAATAAATTGGCATTTCCTTTCATAGGACAGTTTGTTTAGATTTGGTTACTATAAATCAATTCACTTGATGCCAATTACCATGAATAAACAGCTGAACTTTAGCCTCTCAAGTGGCAAAGATGATTAATGGCTTATGGACCTAATTGTAACCACTGGGACTTTCTTCCTTAGTAGGATTTACCTCTCCAGTTCCCTCTCTCAGCAATATTCATACACTCTACCTTGAAGGATATTTCAGTTGTCATGGTGAACCCATGGGTGATGACTGGTTCCTCTTCTGCGGTCCGTCCTTTCCAGCAGTCCAGCTCCACACAGCGACAACCAGACAGGAGTACTTGACGATACATCTCAACGGAGGAGTTTCCAGCCAGTTGGCCAGCTGTAAAACACCAACAAAATGAAGCCCAGAGTCCCATGAAGTAAGGAAGACATTGGTGGCTTCCTAGAAAGGCTCTACACAACAATGGGAAAACAAAGTATTTAAGAGATTGATTGGTTGTGCTCAGCCTTTTTTCTGCCTCAAAATACCAGAAGGTTAGTGGGGTCATTGTTAATGCAATTGTGACTCCCTTGCAATGGTTTGGGGGAAGAGGGAATGTAAGAAAGAAAGCATTGCTACCATAACAATAACTCCATTTCATTAACTGCTTACCATGCGCCAATTATAGTTCTTTGAACCCAACATGTATTACTGTGCTTAATTTTCACAAAAATCTCTTGGATTTTTTCAAAGAGGTGAAAAACAAGTTTATTTTCAGATAACAAGTTTATTTTCAGATAGTAAAAATGGCATTGAAGAGTTCATTTACTCAAGTTTCTGAAGCTGGTAAATGGGAGACCCAGGATTATATCTTCAATACTCAGTCTTTTAATTCTGAGGGAGTACTGTTGACAGGTTATTTTATTATATAAGTCAACTCCTCTGTCATGTTTGTCCAAGGCACAAATGCTTAGAAAAGCTAAATATTTTCTTTTCAAAAGTACCCTTTTATAGGAATAAATTTAAATTTGCCAAAAGAGATGAAAAACTTATACTTGAATAATTATAAAACATTGTTAAAAATTAAACACAATCTAAATATATAAAAGGCATCCCACGTTCATGGAGTGGGAGACTTAATATTGTTAAGATAGTACTACTCTCCAAATTGACCTAAAGTTCAATTCTGGGGATTCTAATACCATAATTTTGTGACCAAACATCTAGACCTTCCTGCAATTTGATCTCTGGCCCTGCTTGAGTCACTAAACAGTTTTGCACTTTGAACTCTGACTGTTTATGTGGGGAACTGCATTCCCTGCATTGTCGGTTTAATCTCAAGACTTGTTTTATCAGTTTATTTTGAAGACTCAAAGGGAACCTAAGGCATTGGTCCATGCCTAGTAACTCCAATCTTGGTCGTATCTCACAACTTTACTCACTGACCATGAGTAAGCAGAAACTGAAGATGTCCTATAGCCCCAACCAACCTCATTCCTGCTTGCACATACTTACAGTTTTAATGCTTGTCCCAACCAATCCTGTTAAAGGTCAGCTCTCTGTGCCACTGCCCTTAACTGTTACGGCCTCTTCTTCCTCTTTAGAATGTACTTTTGGTCTATGCTGAAGGCTATGTCTTCCTGCAAGCCATGTATGAATAAAACTCTTTTTTGGCTGCCAGAAGTGTCTTCTGTACTTTCTGTTGACCATTTCTATCAAAATTCTAGCTGGCTTTTTGGCACAAATTGACAAGCTGATCCAAAAATTAGTATGAAAATGAAAAGGACCCAGAATAGCCAAAACAATCTTAAAAAATAAGAACAAAGTTGGAGGACTCACACTTCCCAATTTCAAAACTTAACTACAAAGATACAGTAATCAAGACAGTGTACTGGCATAAGGATAGTCATATGGAACACTGGAATAGAATTGAGAGTCCAGAAATAAACCCTCACATTTATGGTCAATTGACGTATAACCAGGGTGCCAAGATGAAACACTACAGAAAAAATTATTTTTTAAATAAATGGTGTTGGGGCAACTGGCTGATCACATGTAAAATAATGAAGTTAGATCTCCATCTCACATCATATTCAAAAAAATTAACTCAAGACAGATTAAGCATCTTTCTTTTTAAAAAATATTTTATTTATGTTTAGAGAGAGGGGAGTGGAAGGAGATAGAAAGGGAGAGAGAAAAATTGATGTGAGAGAGAAACACTGAGCAGTTATCTCTCATGTGCACCCTGATGGGGGACTGAACGCACAACCCAGGCATATGCCCTGATGAGGATTGAAACCAGCGACCTTTCCCTTTGCGGGACGATGCCCAAACAACTGAGTCACACCAGTCAGGGTAAGCTTCTTTCTAAATGTAAGCTTTTATAAAAACTACTTAAGCACAGTTTTTATAAAAACTATAAAACTCTTAAAAAAAACATAGGGATAAATCCTTGTACCTGGATTAGGCAATGGTTTTATAGATAAGAGACAAAAAGTACAAGCAACACAGAAAAAAAATAGATAACCTTCATGCAAATTAAAAACCTTTGTCAGAACTGACATACTCCTGTGAAATGATGAGAACTGTAATAATCAAGGCACCTGAGATGTCCTGAGAGGAATGGAAGCCAAGCTATTCTTATTTCACCTAAGAAAATTGAAGGCACTACTTTCTTGATAAATTATTTTTATAAGATTAATAATAAATAACTTTCAAGATAAGCCCACTATCAACACACAAATGGAAGTCTTTGGTTTTCCACATTAAATATTGTCTCTGATTTATACTATATAAGCCTCCATTATCTTTTCAAATAGAGTTTAATGATGACATATTGATGAAAACTGTTAAAATGACATTGAAATGGACAAGATCTGCCTTGTGGAGACAGGAAACAAACAAACAAAAATGGATATTACAACACCCAATCATCTGCATAACAAAAGGATGGCTTTTTTTTTTCCTTAAGATTTAAAAAAAGTTGTGATTCTATCACAGTTGTCCCAATTTTCCCCCTTGCCCTTTCTGCCCATCCCTCCCCCCACCCCCACAGTCAATTCCCACATCATTGTCCATGTCCGTGGGCCATTCACATGTGTTCTTTATCTAGTCCCTTCCTTCTTTCCACCATTATCCCCCTCCCCGCTCCCTTCTGATCACTGTCAGTCTGTTCCATGTTTCCATGCCTGTGGTTCTATTTTGTTTGTTAGTTTATTTTGTTCATAAGATTCCTGTTATAGGTGAGATCACATGGTATTTGTCTTTCACCAATTAGTTGCATTCTTTTTTATTATCTTTATTTTTTAAAGATTTTATTTATTTATTTTTAGTGAGAGGGGAAGGGAGGGAGAAAGAGAGGGAGAGGAACATTGATGTGAGAGAGAAACATTGCTTGGCTGTCTTCATACCCAACCCAGGCATGTGCCCCGACCCGGATCAAACTGGTTACCATTCACTCTGTGGGATGGTGTCCAATCAACTGAGCCAACACATGTTAGGGCAGAATGGCATTCTTGAGTTCTACAGAGCCCTAGTAAACGCACTGAAAGGGCGATTAAGTTGGTTTGCATAATCACTTTTCTCTGCTGGAAAAATAGGCATCTTAAACACACAAATGTGTTTGCAAAAGCAGAAATGCTGACCAAATAATCTAGAGGATTCCTGATGCTAAATAATCAATTTGCCATTTACAACCGCCTCAAAGTTTGTTGTAATAACAGTCTATGCTGCATAAAGGGCAAAAGGAGAGTTGGAGTGAAGTGGAAAAGACAATCATTTCCATGTTATTATTAAACTTAAGGGAAGGCTACATTGTAACAAACATTCTAGGAACAGTTGTTTGGATTTACTTGCAATTTTTTAATCTCAAAGAACAAATAGAAGAAAATGTACTTTTAAAATCTTGACCCATCAACATTTTGAAAGACATGGTAAGGCATGTCTTTCATGCCTAGGGTTTTGTTTGTGAGATGGAAAGGATTCTGAAAAAAAAAAAAAGAAAAGAAAGAATGGGAGGTATATGGGTGTGTGTTGTTTTACTGTCCAACACAATCTCTCCAAAGTAAATTTGTTCATTCTTACAATGAATAATCTCTTTAGAAATGGAAGTCTCCCAAAAAAAGCATATTTTGAGAAAACTCACATATTTCTGTAATTGTACTCTTCCTTGGAATGCATATTAGGTTCCCTATGTGTTTTCCTTCATTTATGGAGATTTTTTCCAAATATGGATATTAATATTCTCCATTATTCTCTCCATTTCTGCCTAAAGCCTCAAAACTGGTTTATTTTTTCTTTCTTAAAGTTCCTAACTCCTCATTCTTATATCCCATGCCCCCATTATATTTCCATTTGATTAGATCAAATAAATACAGCTTCTGGGGCCAGGGGATTTCAGAGGTTGGGATTAATAATATGTCATGAGTCACTCAATCCTTGTTATTTCTGAAATTAGTATCTGACATCATTTCTGCCTGGCTGTGAACACCCCTGGAGTACATTCCAAGCCCATGATGGAACTTTCGAGCTGAAGCTCCATCTCAGATTAATCCCTAATACTGCCCCAAGTCATAGCTCTGCAGCTTGTCACTTGACTGCACTCATTTTGGCTAGCTGGCTACATTCACTTGAGCTTTGTCTCAGATTACCCATGGGCATGCACAGATTGAAGAGACCTGAAAATTGAAAATAATCCCTCTATTAACACAGGCTTCTGAGGAATTCCTCATCTTGCATAGGGTAATGGTTGTCTATATTTATATTTACCATTATTTATTGTCATGTTATCAACCTTCAGTGAAAGAAGATTTCAGAATGTGATACATTTATTAATTAAGTGACCTTTAATAAACATTGTCTCTTTTAATAAATGGAAATGGGGACTATTTCTCTTTACTTTCAAGGCAGGGACAGCCATTCAGAGTGGGTAAAATAGGTTTACAGTTGTTTGCATAGGAAGTAAGACAATAATTAATAAATAATAATATGACAATAAGCTCTGTGTTCTCTGTACTCACAACCTACTTTTGCGCAACCCTGTGATCCCACACCTGCACTTGAGAGAAAAATACTGAGGAGGTATTCAGTTTGACTGTCTCCAGGGGCATCAATTTTATCTGATCTTTTCTTTTTTCCCCTCCACTCCCTAACCTCCCTGCCCCACTGGCTGTCATCTGCTCTCCATCTGAGTCTGTCTTTGTTTCGTGATCTGATCTTTTCTATAGGGTTTGCCTGCTGCTTCTGCAAAACCAGGGAACTCTTTTCAGCACAGATCCAACTGTCATGAGATGGCTTAGGTGGGAAGGTGGGAGAAACAACTTTAAGCATATAACTTACTAATTATCAGCATCTGTGCACATGCCCCAAAACATCCTCTGTGGGAGGCAAAATACTGGGAATAAAAAACAACATGACACATGCTCCTTACCTTCACCACTGGGGAGGGAGGCAAGTGCAAACAAAGGAGAAGGTTCTTATGTGCCAGGGTGTTTGAACTCACCCCAATTTTACACTTCTGGTTGCCCTTTCTTTCTTTTCTTCCTCTTTCTCCTTGCCAATAGAACTTTCTATTTAGGTTCTGATGTGCTTCAGGTTCCCCTCTCCCCAACCCTGGTGTAAATCTTAACTCTCCTCAGCCAGCCACAGCAGTTCTGTGGCCCATGTTAGTGGGCCATGTGGGCATTTCTGCGTGGTGTAACTCCAGGCTATAGCTAAAGGGGCACAAAGGAAAGTCTGCTAGGTGGCATTGAGGGGCCCTCACTTTTACAAAGGCTCCCAAGACAGGGAATTTCACTGTGCCACACGTGGACCTCATTTCATAGGGAGGTGATGTTCATGGTGCACCATCATCTTGAAGTCATAACGGAGCAAAAAGATGGAAAGCATCTGGGTCTCCCGTTACATCAATAAATTCCTGACTTAATCAATATCTAACCACCCTGCTTCTGGACTTCTTGTTGTGTGAGGTAATAAATTTCCTAATATTTTAAGCCAATGAGTAACAGTATCTCAAATAAGTCAGGGAAAGACAAATATTGTATACCATATGACTTCACTTACATGGGGAAACTAAAGAACAAAATAAATAAACAAACAAAATAGAAACAGACTGGTAGATGCAGAGAACAGGCTAATGGTTGCCAGAGGGAAGAGTTTGGGGGGGATGAATGATCAAGGTGAAGGGATTGAGAAGTGTAGACTGGTACTTACAAAACAGTCATGGAAATGTAAAGCACAGCATAGGGAACATAGTCAATAATATTGTAATAACAATGAATGGTGCCAGGTGGGTACTGGAAATACTGGGGGGACATTTTGTAAAGTTTATGATTGTCTAACCACCATGCTGTACACCTAAAATGAATGCAAAATAATATTGAATGTAAACTAATTGAAAATAAAATTTAAGAAAGTAGTAGTATCTTGTTACTTGCAGCCAAAAATGCCTTGGCTGTTTCAATATATCTTCATTTTACAAATGAAGAAACAAAGGCTAAAAGGAGTTAAGCATGTAGTTTCCTTAGAGGCACATTTAAACTTGGTCTGGTTTTTTGCTCAGCTCATCTTCTCTCCATTCTACCACCCAAGTTTCATAGGTCTGTGTGTGCTCAAACCAAAAATAAGTTGTAACAGGCTGCATATGCTGAAGGCTACACGAGTGGGAGAGATGTGAAAGGAGGAAGCAACACTCAGTCTGGGTTGGCGGTGGGAGACTAGCAAGGGCACAACTATCCCCTGAGTCATTTCTAGAACTTTTCTGTAGCTAAGAACATCTATGTGAGAGAGGAGTTGAATAATTATTTGATACATTCAATCAAACAATATAATTTATAAGAGGAATAACTAAAACCTAAAGTTACGTTTTACTTTTTAAGCTGAATAAGGATGTTAATCATTCAGTTATACTACTTAGCATTGCTGCTGTACATGGAGCCAATGTCTCCCAAATGGTTTGGAATATGGGAAGATTTATGAAGAGCTGAAAAACTATAGGTTGAAATGAGTGCATACTGTTCTATCCAGAAAGAAATTTGTTTTGAAATGTAGGGGTAGATTTCTCAAGGAAAAACAATAGTTTAAAACATAATTGCTTCTCTATGTACTGCCAAGACTGTCCAACTAGAAAATGACCATCGTAATTAAAAATCAGCTTACTCTGTGCAAATATTTCTCTCAATCATCCAATTTACTTTTCCTCCTGGTGTCTTGATCGTTAACAAAGGGGAAATAATGGGTAAAGAAATAGACATAATAATAGTGCATTGCTAAATTGATTGGTTTTCACATTGTACATTTGACTTTTATAGTTCATTTGAATACTTAAAAGAAAACATTATAAATATCAAAATTTTTGTTTTAATTTAGACCATCATTTCTCAGAAATGTTGGTTCCTAAAATGCTCTAAGAAAATAAATGGGCTAGTGACAGGGAGAGTAGGTTTATTACAACCATAATGACCTGAATCTGTAAGCCTTTGTTCCTGTATTGAAAACACACTGCAGTAGGTGCCAATCTTGTTTGTGCCCAGCATTTTTCAAACTTATTTGAATATGAAAACTTTCCTTTTTACCACTAAATATGCTTTATATAAAATAACATTTCTATATAAAAAGTTTCTACTTGTTCTGGAAATTGCTATAAAGTATAAAATCTAACTCATTTTCTTAATATTGATTTTAACATTTAGTTGGATTCTACTGAATTGTGTATACACTGGTTACATTTTTATTTTATAGTATTCTTAATTGGCCTTGGAAATTTTGAATTTCTGTATCACTGATGTTTATATTTAGCTAAAGGTTCCTGAGAGATATGAGTTCCACATTCCACTTATAATTAAAACAGGGATACTAATAATATATAAAGTAAAACCTCTTGTAAGTAAAAAAAGGACTTCAGGCAAAACCTCAAGAACCTGTACTAGGGATAATTAGATCCGGCCAATATGGAGGCATAGGTAGAAACCCTTTGCTTCCTCAAACAACCAAAAGGAGGATAACAACCAATCTAAAATCAACAAACAACCAAAAGCACCAGAAAATTAAACTGCATGGAACCCCAACATCCAAGAAATTAAAGAAAAAATCATCCAGAATAACCAGACCAGTAAGGCAGCAGACCACACAGGCCAACTCAGAAGGCAAGGAGGCGGACTATGGCAAGGAGGTGGACTGTGCAGGCAGGACTGGCTAAAGGTGAAACTGAGACTCAGAACTGACGTGGACTACAGCAAAGGTTGCCTCGGTGGAGAAACTCCCAGTCTCACATGAGAGTCCATTGGAAAGTGGAGCTAGAGCTGAGCAGGCAAGCTGCATTGTTCCTTCTCTGCCCTCCTCCCCCACAGGCAGCACCACAGGACAACAAAGAGGGTTGCCCTGCCCAGGTGAATGCCTGAGGCCCTGCCCCCTTACAACTTAGCAGCTGTGCCAAGACAAAAAAATATGGCCCAAATGAAAGAACACAGCAAAACTTCAGAAAAAGAGCTAAGTAATGAGGAGATAGCCAACTTATCTGATGGAGAATTTAAAGCCTTGGTAATCAAAATGCTCACAGAACTGATTGAACTTGGTAGAAAAATGAAAAAAAAAAACAAATGAAGGATACCCAAAGTGAAATGATGCAAAATATTCGGGGGACCAAGAGTGACAGAAAGGAAACCAGGACTCAAAACAACGATTGGAACAAAAGGAAAAAATAAACATCCAACTGGAAGAAAATGAAGAAACAATAATTCAAAAAAGTGAAGACAGTCTTACAAACCTCTGGGACAACCTGAAATGTTCTAATATCTGAATTATAGGGGTACCAGAAGGAGAAGAACAGCAGCAAGAAATTGAAAACTTATTTGAACAAATAATGAGGGAAAACTTCCCCAATCTGGTGAATGAAATAGACTTCCAGGGAGTCCAGGAAACCCAGAGTCCCAAAGAAGTTGGACCCAAAGAGGAACACACCAAGGCACATCATCATTAAGTTACCCAACATTACCGATAGAGAGAAAATCCTAAAAGAAGCAAGAGGAAAGAAGATAGTTACCTACAAAGGCATGCCCATAAGACTAGCAGCTGATTTCTCAAAAGAAACCTTACAGACAAGAAGGGGCTAGGAAGAAATATTCCAAGTCATGAAAGGCAAGGACCTACATCCAAGATTGCTCTATCCAGCAAAGCTTTCATTTAGAATGGAAGGGCAAGTAAAGTGCTTCTCATGTAAAGTCAAGTTAAAGGAGTTCATCATCACCAAGCCCTTATTATATGAAATGTTAAAGGGACTTACCTAAGGAAAAGAAGACAAAAACTATGAACAATAAAATGACAACAAACCAGTAACTATCAACAAAGGAACCTAAAAGAAAAGAAAAACAACAAAAACAAAAACTAAGCAAACAACCAGAGCAGTAACAGAATCAGAGAAATGGATATCACACAGAGGGATTTCAGTGCGGAGGGGGAAGGGAGGACAAGAGGGGAAAAGGTACAGGGAAGAAGAAGCATAATTAGTAGACATAAAATAGACAGGGAAAGATAAAAAATAGTATAGGAAACAGGATTCAAAGAACTTATATGTACAACCCATGGACATGAACTAAGTTGGGGGGAATGCTGGAGGGTTGGGGGGCAGGGCAGAGGGGGAACAAAAGGGGGGAAAATTGGGAAAACTGTAATAGCATAATCAATAAAAATAGTTAAAAAAAGAACCTCTATTAGTATTTACATGTAATTTTTTGACTAATTATATGGAATTCTCCTTAATTCCCCTGTAGGAAAAGAAAAGATTTTGATACTGGGACAAGGTAATATCGTTAGAAAGTGGATTTTTATACTGCAAACTTTACTATAATAATATATAGCTCAGAAAAGTGAGTAAGATACATTTTTTAAAAACCCTAAAGATCAGAACATCATTTAATACAGGTAATGTAGTTTTAAGAATTGAATATTTGAAAATGTGTGAATTCTACTATTACCAGAAATTAAATAATTGGAGAGAGAATTGGTTTACTTGTTCAGAAATCTTGTATATGAATCAGATGTTGGTGATATGAAACTATTGTACAGAAATTTGGAGACAGCTACTTTAGTTCTTTCTTCATCAAAAAGGGAGTGGAGTCTTCCTTAGTAGCTGAAAGTTCTTCCTTTTGAGAACTATTGGCCTTTAATATGCTAACACCTTAAACAAACTAATAAATGAAGCCAAATTCTGATATCACATCTGTGCTTACCAAGCTATTCAGAGGGAGGGCAAATCAGTGATTCTGGGAGAAATTAATAGGATTGGAAATCTTTAGTGAATGCAATTAAAGAAAACAAAGAACTGCAGAGACAAATTTGAACAGTATTCTGTAATTTGTTTGATCTTGAACAATTTTCCTAGAACTATTATTGTGTTGTCAGTAAAACAAATGAGTAATTATGTATAGTTTATTAGGTATGAAGATTGATAAAAGGAAGCACAGCTATAAATTTAAGAATTAAGAAAGAGTGGAAATACTTCTGTGAACATGTACCTTAATAAGAATAAATATATATATTTATCTTGTTTTGTTTATAGACAAGATCTAAGAGATAACGTTCTATAGGGCAGGACAGGGTCCAAATTGCAGTTACTTATACAATTTCTTTCCCACTAAAAGGAACCAGAAATCATTGGGGAAAAAGTCCATTTCCATGTGTTTTGCAGAAATGAACAAGGTGATCCTGGGAGATTTTTATGTGCCAGAAAGCAGAGACACTTTCAAAGATCAATTGGTGATACCAAAAGGACACAGGAGCCCCTAAAAAGGTTGCCACCAACTTAAGCTGAGGGAATCTGAACCTCGCAAGGAAAACAGCGGCTTTTTTGGATGAACAAACATAAAATCTGAAAACCATAGGTCCACGATGATACACAGAAAGAGGAAACTTAATCTATTTTGAAAGAAGATTTAAAGAACAGAGTGTAGATCCAGGAAGACTTGTTATTCAATCATTCTGGTATTACCGCCTCATTTATTATATGACAAATGATAGAAAAACCATATTTAATACATCTGTTGAAAGCATTTTGGGACTTAAAAGGACTATTGGTAATATTACTGCATATTGTGACATCCAGGTAGGTGAAACCATATACAGTATCCAAAATTTAGCTGGACATGTATTTAAGTGTTATTAAGAATCTTGCCATCCTGAGCATATAATAAATGCAAGATTCCATCATGTGCCAAAGTCTCTGAAGTTATATTTCTATCAAATCAAAGCTCTACACTCTTAACTTGAGGTTTTATAGATCTCCTCAAACGTAAATGAGATAAAAGATTACATCTTCAATATTATCTTCTATGTGAAATTTAACATTCTCTTCAGTTACAAATGGAGCTCACAAATCACAGCACTACTAGCAGAACCTGTGATTTTGTCTCAAATAGAAATCACAGATATTTTCATATATTCTAATTGTTACAAATATCATAACAATTTACAGTAACTTTTGTGTTAATAAAATATATATTATCTTACCACAGATTTGACTTTTAATATTCGATAAAAATATTTCAATAGACTGTGCACATTATCCATTGACCACTAGAACAGTTCTAAGGCTTCACTCGACTGCCAAAAAGGTCAATGGTACCAAATAAGATTAAGAATGCCTGAGAAGAAGGAAAAAACCCTTTGTAAAGGCTTATAAACTTGAGTAGGAGCTGCGAAATTTTTGAAATAGGCCTAAGAAACTGAATCCAAGGAAGTGGGCTAAGTGGACACTCTTCTTTTAAAGTTGGTGGTTTTAAAACAGGGCTAAAAACATTCTGACACTTCTCTGATCCAGAACTCCGGTCTCTGTTCCCTCCCTTTGAATCTGGTTAGGCTTCTGGTGACTGTTTGGACAAATAACAAAAGGAGCGACAGTACAGAACTTCAGAGGGTCAGAGCAAAAAGGCAATTAATGTTCCTCCTTGTTCTTTGGGACACTGGGTCTTGCACTGTGAGCCTCCGTGGAAGAAGTCCTTCTGCCCTGGGGCTGCCACTTGGTGAGGAAGCCCAAGCTCATGGTGAAGCCTGCTGTTGGCAATTAGGTCAACAGTCCCCACTGAGCCCAGCTGTTGTCTGTCCCAGCCCAAGTGCCAGGCACATTGGTGGAGAAGCCTCCAGATGATTCCAGCACTCAAGGTGTTTGTGTTACCCTGAGCCATTCACTTCCCAGCTGAGGCCCAAGACACCAGGCAGCAGAGACAAGCCATCCCCTCTGTGCCTGTCTAAATCTCTGACATACAGAATGTGGATGAAAAAAAAAAAAGGTGGCTGTTTACTGCCATCAAGTTTTGGAATGATTGGCTAATGCAACAATAGATGATTAGAATAGGGTTTGGATGAGTCAAACATAAATCTAATTAGTTTTATAGCGTGAATCTCTCTTAGTAGATAATGTCAGTTGAAACAAAATAGACTACAAGTAGCCTGAGGGTCAATCTAATTTTCCTGAAGGTCATGCCGGTTGTAGTGCACATGACTTTAGAACTCAGGCTATGTGACCCTGAGTGGATGGCCTCAGATTACACAGCACCATCCTGACATTGCTCTCTGTGGCTGTCTGGAGGCTACTTTTCTATCTACGTCATTTCTACTCTAAACTATTTTTCATGGAGTGTGGAATACCAGGCTAATGCTGAATTTGATACCAACACAAATTGCATTTGAGCCAGGAAAATTAGGCCTCTTTAAAGAATTTAGAAGAAAGAACTGCTTAGATACCAGATGGCTGACGCTGTGAGACTCTCTTGGACCCTGCCATGGGTATCCAGTGCCCGCATCTCTCTTGTCATTATATAGATAGTACTGCTGGTCTACCCCACCATGCAAATCACACACCCCTGGGCAATAAGCCCCAAGCACATCATATTCTCCACCAAGGCAGGGTGAACGTTTACAACTCAGATACTAAATGGGAGCCCAGAATTTGGTTGCAATGTGGGTGTTCAGGTCTCTCTATTTTATATTCATCTGGTTAATGAATTGTGTGAAGCTAGAGAGTGATATTTTTAAAAAGCTTTATTTTTTTTCTCTTTTATTAACCAGTAGATTTTCTACAAATTCTTTTCATGCCTGTGATTAGAGATTTGGCACACAGAAAGTATTCTGGAAAGGCATTTTGATTATAAAAAACATTTCAGCCTATTAAAATCTGCACTTATTAAAAATATTAATTTTAAATTATATTGAGATAATGTATATATATTTGTGTGTGTATATATATGTTTTAATATTTTTTGAGTCAATGATCTAAAAACAATGACAATACTCAAGACAAATTAGGAAACACTGTTGTTTTTTCCTCCTTCTTTATAATATTTACAAAAATATAGGTTGTCTTTCACAGGTCAATATTTTTAAATATCTAAAACCCTGGTCCACCTTCAGCAAATGGGCCATTTGCTTTGTGCAGAAGTATTAAGGCCTCCAGAATTTTTTTGTGGATAAAAGAAGTCCAGAGAACTAAGTAGCATTGTAAATGGCTTAAAGTCCACTGAAGAATTAGTTCAGTTACACAAAAATTCCATTGGTTTGAAGATACAGACATGGATGCCTTTCAGATGACTTGAAAACTTAGAGACATATGTGAAAAAATGATATTGTTTCACACACTGGATGACATAACTGCTTATGTCCAGAGCTTCTGGTCGCGAACCCCAGTTCTCAGAAGCATTTCACAGAAAACAAAAGAAACTATATCTTCACTTATGAGTAACAAAAGTAGAAGTTGGTGAAATTTGGTGAGACTGGCTAAAGTAACTGTCAAAGAACTATATTCATACCTGTGAGGTAGGTGTTGTGCGAGGAATTAATGAAATAGTGAGAAAGTGGCTGAGACATATCTTCGTTCAAATCCAGTTTCTCAGGTGAAACGACTCCATTTTCTTCTCCACTCAGATAGCGCATAAATCCATCCACTGATATCTGTCCTGGAGGGAAGGGAGAGTTAAGAAGAATGTGAATGTATTCTTTGTATGGGTTGCTGGTATCATGTGGTTTTAATTTTTTCCCCCAGAAAGCTCTGGTCACATCCAAAGTAGAAGACAGTAGCCAGAATTGCATTTTGATATGGATAAATCATTCTATTTCATTGCCATTATCTCCAAATACCACAGACAACAGAGAAAAATGCACTTACATGAACCTAATTGACCTTCATACATTTTAAATACCTAAACACCAACCTCCTGTTTTTAAATATTAGAATGCTTAAACTTTATGGGTGGACTAAAAGTTATTAGTGCTTATCTCTGGGTAATAGAATTAACAATGATCTAGTTTCATTGTTTTGCACATACCAGTCCAGTTCTCCCAGCAACCAGAGGGGAGGGTGAAGAAAGATAGGAGTGGAAAGAAGGGGAAGGGACTAGTCAAAGAACATGTATAAATAATGCATGGACATGGACAATGGTGTGGGGACTGACTGTGGGAGTTGGGGGGGTAAACTAGGTGGAGGAGGACAAAGGGGGGAAATTGGGACAACTGTAACAGAATAACAATTAAAAAATAAAAATCTTTAAATTTTATTTAAAAAAGATTTAGGGGTGATTTTCCAAATTTTCCATTACAAATATGTTACTTTTATAATCAAAAAAGTTAATTGCAAGAGGTTTTATTATTTAAAATGAAGTGAAAATGTTTTCAAAAACTGATATTTTTGAAAGAGACAATAAATATGACCACAAATAATCTCTCTGAGGAAAAAATATCAAAAACTGATAACAAAGAAGGACTTTAAATTTCTTATTTAAAATGACTTTATTTCAAATGGAAAAAACATGATTCACACTTTATTTGCTTTGCTCAGATTTTATTCTTTTGTTGTAACCTTTCTGAGGTGACAATGCTAAGCACTGAATTAGTTCTTTATTGTTATCATAGTAACTTAACTATTTTGATCCAGCCCCACAATTTGTTTCTTCAGTCTTAACAATCAAAGCTTCAAAAGAAAAAAGAAATAAAACCTTGCCAGCGAATGTTGAAGCGTAGAATTTTCTTCTCGTTGAAATGGTTTTGTATTAATATAAAAATGGTATATGTTCATTGAAGAAAAATTAGGAAATGAGATAAGCAGAGAAGAAAAATAAAACTTTTTCTGAACATGTTTAACCCTTCTTTTAGAGGTAACTACTGTTAAAATCTTATGTGTATGTGTATCCTTCCAGTGGAAAAAATATGTGTGTATAGTTATTTTATAAGGATGCAATCATATATAAACTTAGTAACTCTCATTTATATTGACCAATATGTTATAAACTCTTT
This sequence comes from Trachops cirrhosus, assembly GCA_028533065.1. Lineage (NCBI taxonomy): Eukaryota > Metazoa > Chordata > Mammalia > Chiroptera > Phyllostomidae > Trachops > Trachops cirrhosus. The sequence continues at coordinate 66,756,585 of CM052547.1, forward strand.
TTGCACAAATTCTTAATTATTTACTTAGTATGAATTCCCAGAAATAGAACTGCTGGTTCAAAGACTATGGCTGAGATGGGAGTAAAAGACAGAAAACTGTACTTGAACAACAATTAAATTTAAAAAAAGACTATGCTTATTTTTAAGGTATTATTTTTTTGTACAGGTAAGCAATTTGCTTTCTGTTAAAGTTCTAGCAATTTGCTCTTTCAACAGTGGCTTTCCTTCTCTTCACCCCTACAGCAAACTCAAAGGTAAAAAGATATCTAATAATTCTAATTTTTATTAATTTGTAATTTATTCTTGAATGGTAAAAGGTGTGTCATCTGTAAATAGCAAAGCTAGCATTGACTATTTACCATTGTGTAAATCTTTTCACAGCCAATAAAATTCACAAGATGGCTGATGAGTACTCTTCTCAATTTTTGAAATGTTATACTTAAATCATCTTCAGTATTTTCCCATAACAAAAAACTTGGTTATTGGCTCCTGATTAGAGGAGCTGAGTTTTATAAAAAGAAAAATCTTCCTAAACAAACTTTTAAATAGGAACAATTATTTACACTATGAGCTCCTTAAAAAACAACCCTACATGCACCATAATAATTTTAATAACAACAAAAGGAAAAAGTGCTAAGTTCTCTTGCATTAAAAATATAAAATATGACAAAAAGGTCCTCATCTTATATGCTTGTGTGATCAGTTTTTGAGAGATGTCCAGTTTATAAATAACCTCCAAGGGCCGTCGCCTAACGAAGCGATCACACTGCTCATTCTGCCTTTGATAGAATGCACACATCCTCTCACCTGGTTCCAAGTTTTGGAAACAAACACAAGTCAGTACAACTCTGGGCCAAAGCTATTTTATTTTTTTTTTTATTTTTATTTTTTTTAATTTTAGTTTATTCAGTACAGTTTCTATCCTTTATTCCCATTCCAGCCCACCCGCCCATCCCTCCCCTCCTCCCTCCCATCTCCAACCCCCCTAGTTTTGTCCATGTGTCCTCTATATTTGCCAAAGTTACTTTAATAGATGGCTTTAAAAACTATTTGGGAGTTTACAACCCACTAAGAGGTAAATTTTTAAAATCTAATTTCTTTGTAGTTTTCCTTTTTTTATGACAAGTCCGTTTGTCAGCTTCTCCTCAAACTGGTGTCCATTCCTCCCTGACATTTGCCTTCCTTCTCCCCTCTCTCATTACCTTCCACTCATTTAACAAAGATTTTTTGATCATCTGCTATGTGACAGAAAAATACAGCAGAGCAAACCACAGCCTCAGCCTCAAAGAGCTCATAATCTAATAGAAAATAAAACAGTTCACACCTTGAAAACCAGGTGTGAACTCCTCCAAGGCAGGGTGCGCATTTGTGTCTGTTATCCTGGAATCTACCACAATGCTTTGTGCACAGTAGGTGCTCAATCAGTGCTTTTTTTGATGATCAGTGATTCAAAAGAGAAAATAAATGGCTTTACACCTGACAGATCACCAAGTAGAGCATAACTTTGATTCTTTTTTTGATTAGGTTGAATCACATGAAATTGCTAGTATCTGGCATTATGCCAATGAGAACTTCATACAACTTTAGTTTCTAACTACAGCTATTTCTCAGAGGACCAGCAGTAAATACAAGCGTCTATAGGGACCAGCAAGGGAGAGCAACATGACCGCTGGAGTAATGTGTGCACCAAGTAGCTGTGGGGTGTGGAAAACTCGCAAGGGCATACCTCTAAAGGCATAAATGATAGCAATAAAATACCGTGTGGCCAAACATACCATCTTTATGGAGCTGAATTTAATCTTGAGGTTGTTGGCTTGTGTCTGTTACCTTACCCAAATAAATATCCTTTGGTCTAATCTGCAAATTTTAACAGCAATTAAAATACAACATATGCCAACATGGTAGAGATGACAAATTAATTTTAACTGTAGCATCGATTCTCATTTATTGCTTCTAGTGCCTTCTGAGCACTTGTGGTGAGAAAGATTCTGAAGCATGCTTGTCATTAATTTTGATATCATCATGAGTACAGGACAGAAAAGTGGGGATGTACCAGCTGTATATTTGTCATTTTCAAATAAGGATGCTACAATTAAATCAAGGTTATAATCTGCAACATGCCAAAAAACATGTGTCAAAGTTTTATTTAATCTGCTAATGAGGAAACCTGGAATATGACGCTGTCATTTCAAAGAACTCTATGAGACACTGATATATACATGTATGTGTCAGCAAACTCCCCAAACAAAAAGAAAAAACCCCAAAACCTGGAAAAATATTGTGAAATTGAATACAGAGCTTGTTAATATTCTATAAATCAATTAAACATAACCTTTGGGTTATCTTCTCTAACTTTACTACTTCATGGGAATTAGAAATTTTAAAATCAGTAAGAAACAAGAGTTAGGTGAATCAGTGTTTGTGAGGGTTATTTACAATTAATCATATTCAATAATGCACAAATCCCCAGTGACACATTTACCTATCTTGGAACAAGAAGAATGATTGAGGTTAGAACACAGTTCAGAATATGACTGCAGGCTAGGTGAGCAAACACCAGGAAAAACCTTCCAAACCCAAAGCATTGCCTTGCTAACTAAAGGAATAAATGTGCAAGATTTTGATGCATCAAATGACTAAGCAGAGATATGTGAAAGTCAAGAAAAGCCAATGAAAAAGTAAGGGTAAGGAGTAGTCAGTTTATAATTTGCAAGGTGTCAGCTAAGGGGTCTGGAGTTCATTTGCAAAAATGCAGATGGCTGGCATAATGAATTAGCCCCTAAATAGTTCTGATTAGTAAAGGCTTTGAGACAGAAATAACAGAACCTTACAGAATTTCCCTTTGTTGCATATAGCCTATGGCTAAAATATTTGTAGTTGTTACTAACTTAAATGCATCAGTCCTTTCCCACCACCTTTGCACTGTTTTTGCAAAACTTCTTACATTATTTTTCCTGGTCCATTCAGGAGCATACAAGAATGAAAAACCTTGAGAGTTAAGATAGGAAAATACTGGTTGTCTAAACAAATTAGTAATAGCACAAGGAATCCCATTTCCATTCCTGCCAACAGTAACTGATCAGGGACAAATTCCCAAACATAAAGATGAATAAAATATATGGACTCTTAAGTCTCTTTTACCTCTAAAACTCACTCTATAAATTCAGGTGGTCTAATATATTAGGGGTGTTTACTAGCTAAATTAAAACAAAACATCTCATAATAGAATGAGATTATGAAACAACAAACCACAATTAAAAGCAATGCTACAATTTTCTGGAATAAAATCAACAGTAAAAGATGTTAAGTTCAGAAGGATAAGGCCAGCTGACAATGGCTAAAAATAAACCCTTTACATATTTTTGTAATAAAATATTGGTATGCTTGCAATTGAATATGTCACTCATATAATGTCACCTAAAGATTTTCATAAGCATATATATTGTTTAAACCACTTACAGCAGCAACTTCCAACTTTTGTCACCTCATTCATGGCACCCATAAACTACTAAAATTCTGCGGCACACCAAAAATATATTTTTTGCCAATATGACAGAAAAATAGGTATAATGTTGATTCATTCACACCTAACAGCTATTTTGTTCACTGTTGTCAGTTTTTAATGAACAATCTAAGGGAAAAGAGGTCAGTGCCCTTTTATTAGCTAAATTAAAAATAGTCAGATATTGCATATTCTAAGAATGCTTGCAACTCAAAACAAACAAAAATTCTAGCAGCACCAGTGTGCCTGCCATAGCACACCGGTTGAAAATTGCTAACTTAGAGCCAAAGTAGGAAAAATATAAATTTCTCAAGTAATGGGAAACAGCAGCAACAACAACAACTGCTCTTTGAAGCTTTTCCATTAAAAAAAAAAGTCCTGGTGTTCAAGCAAAAATTAAACTGGTGATGCAAAAGTGAAAAGATCTAACTTAATGGGGAGGGACATTCTCCAAAGAGACACATGAGGAGAGCAGCGTGACAAAATGATGGCCATTTATATGACTCCTTGTACTTCAGCGATATCTTCACTGCAAAGAAACTCGAAAGTCACACAACTTGGCACAAATGCCATGACCAGCAACTGCACCTCTACCTCCTTCTGCCTGTCTCCTGCACCTGGGGTAGATAGTGACTGAGGCTCCCCTGGTGGCCTCCTGAACACATCAGGAAGACACACATTCAAAATTCTGCTATGACAGAAATGATAGCAACTCAGGGAAGTTTTAAACTGTGCTGTGTATCCACTGACACTCAGCTGGATGTATTTCATGCTCACAAATGCATGCAAAGGCCTTGAAGTAATTTACTGGGGTATGAGCCTTCTCTATGCCTCCTCCAAACCTGAGGCCATCCCATGGGTCTCTGGAACAATAAAGAATGAGGAGGATTTGTGTCCAGACAAGGGAGCTCTGGAGACTAGAACAAAAGAATTGTCTAAAGAGCTTTGTGGACTGCTTCTCCTATCCTCTCAGGTTCTGACTCCTTTAGCTAGAAACATACTTCCAACAGGACTTTCTGGGTTGGCCATTCTATTCTGGACATCTGAGAAAGATGTTTCTGCTCAAGTCTCTTCAGGAAGAGCAAGATATTTTGAATTTATCCTGGAGCTAGGGCACTCCTTTTTGGCGGTTACTGATGAATATATTTTTAGTGAGGGCCCAACTCTATGTGCCACATGTGGAGAATAACCAAGAATGTGCCCAGAGTCCAGGTTAGAGGCCTGACCTTCAAGAACTTATTAAACATACCACGGAAGGAAAAATACTTCTTGATGTCTGTTGATGTGCAGTTTGGGTTTCTATTTGTTCATTCGAGTGTCCTAATACACATGTAGCTAAAGAGTTTGGAGTCAGAGCAACATGCTGAGGTAGCAGACAAAGACACTAACTTTGTGTTGGCCATGTAGGAGCCTTCTGGTGTCTTAAGGATTTATATTTCAGGAATCCTTGGAGAGGATCATTTTGATCCAGTTCTGCTCGTTTCTCTTTCACTTTTCTGTTGTCCAAGTTTGGCAGAAGATGGAGAAAAAGCACCCAATTTTGATAGCTGATCAGCTGAATTCAGAGGGAAGGAGTGGAGAGGGGCAGAATGTGGCCAGTGGGTAGAGTGGCCAAGGCGCAGTTAAGAAGCCTCCATGTGATTTGCTCCTGATGCACAGATACTACTGCAGGAAATGACTATGGGCAAAACAGCATGGTCCAGAGTGACTGGCTAGGATTGTTTCCTAAATTTAGATCTATTCCTCTCACTGTTATCCAGAACTACTTCTGCTAGGATAGCTAGTAGAAACTAGCTCCCTCATTTCCCCTTTGGTGAAAGAAAATGCTTCCAAATCTTTTAGTTGATGCTTTTGATATTCTATATCTCAAAATAATATGCTTGCATTACTAAGTTTTGACTTCCAACATGGGAGATGAAGATATTGCTCTTTCTTTTCTCTACCCCATAGTGCATATATACATTCTTCCCATCTTTTTTTAGAGATAGTTATATCTTATGACTTATATCAGTAAACAGTACTTATATTATCATGAAGATACATTCTGTTCAGGGCAGAGTCATATAGTAAACCAATAAATATTTTTCTTTTTATGCACAATTTTAAACTTTCCCCATAGTTAATAATTGTCTTGTTTTGTTATTTCTTTGCACATATCTCTAATCCAACTTCCAACTCTCCATCAGTTACCTAAACCTCTTTGCACTATGGTCAAATACAGGAAGTGTTTTCCCAGGTTACTTTTCTTGAGGGTCTTTCCTAGAGTCTTATGACCTGCTCCAATCTAGGTTAATCAATTTTCATTTCTTTTACTTTTATTCTTTTGTTCAGGGTCTTTTATTTTTGTATGCCTGTCTTACTCTTTCATTTGAGTGGAAGCAAATTTGTCAGTACTCATGAGTGTTAAATTTTTGAGCTTTGATGTCTAACATTGCTTCATGACATTTGCATATTTAATTGCTAGTTTAGCTAAGTATAATGTTCTAGGTGTGTTTGTTAAAAGGTTTGAAGACTTATTGATTTATCACACTAAAAACAAAAATGTGACCTGGTTTTTTCTTTTACTTTCTTTTATCTTTGGAAATTTCTAATATTTTATTTAGTCTAAGTTTTTTGAAATTTGACAATGTGCTTTGGTATATAGGTCTGTCTTGATCCCCTATGCTGGTACTCTGAGATCTTTCAGTCCAAAAACTATTATCCTTTTATTTGTGAAAATTTTCATGAATTATATATATATGATAATGTCCTCTGTTCTCTCTTTCTGGAATATTATTTGGCTAAATTTTAAACTTTAATAAATTTTTCTCTGATTTTTCATTAATTTTCTGTTCTCTCTGGAGGATTTCTTCAAGTTTACTTTCAACTCTTCTTTGAAGGTTTTGTTTCTGCTACCTTCTTTTTAATGTTTAAAGCCAGTTTTTTGTTCTCTGACATTTCTTTAAAAAATAGCATTATGTTCTTTTTTCAGGGGTACAATATGTTGTGTTATCTTTCTAAGGATGTTAATGATACATGTATATTTAAACATTTCTTCTCACTGCATAATTATTGTTTTCCCTATGGTTACATTTCTCCTGATTTTTTCCTACTTTTTTTCAAAAAGTTTTCCTCATATGCCTAGTAACTTTTAATTCTTCATATTTTAAATTGTTGGACTAAAAACTGATTGAATTTTTGAATGCATCTGATGGACTTGAAAAGTAAGAGAGGTAACAAGGCATCCTTGTAGAGGGATCAATATTTATCTCTTTGGTATAATCCCAAAATAGAACACTTTTAGGCCTTTCTCCTTGGGTTAATCAGAGTAATGAGAGATCATTTTATTACTTATCAGGAGAGTAATGGCCTGGATGCCATCATTTTAGAGCCAAATGAGGAAGAAGGCTAGAGATCTCAGCACTCAGTATGTTTACGATCACATTGTCTCCTTGCTTTCAAAGTGGGAGCCATGTCTTCACTCGGGCTTGTGTCATCCTCAGACCCTCTGTTTTCTTATCTCTAGAAACTAAATACTTAGTCTTCTCCTAGGTGGGAGTTCTGACTATTCCTTATTTAGTCCTGACTAAACAGCTCTTAACCAGCCCTCCTTATTTTAGGTCTTACCTCCTAACCCATTTCTATAGAATCTTGGTACTATCAATTTCTGTGACTTCTAAGGTTTTCATAGAACAACCTGGGGTGTTTCCCAGCTTTTCATATGGATGATCTATTATTCTCAGCTCTGGTTAGCTATAAACATACAGCTCTTTAACTGTAAACGTAAAACTGTTGACTCTTACCCTATTATCCCCACACTTGCCAGGTTATGCCTTTAAAACTATCTCTTTTAATGCATTTTTAGTATGGCTTCAAGAAATACTTTAATTAGATGAATATTTTCAGTTCCCCATATTTGTCCTCAAGTTCCATGGTTTTTCTACTACACCATAATGCAGACATTTTAGTTGATTATGTTTTAAAGTAGGATTTTGCATGCTTTACCTTTTGATCCTAATATTTTTAGGTAAAATTAAATAAGAAAGGAGAAACTACAGGTCTTTGTTACAGGCCTAGTTTGCCTGATTAGGGACTTACCATGGGTTTCCTGGTTTTCTTTTATTTATATATTTATATCTTTCTAATGAAAAGTATGCAGTGACTAATATCTTACTATAGAAGGCACAACATGGATAATTTGTCCGTCAGGTTTTCCCAGGTCGAGTGTAGCCACTCACAGGGTTAGCTCGAGCTCTCAGGTACTTATCAGGTGGGAAACTGCTTGGACCTCTTTGTCTTTCTTGCCAACCTTTCAGACAGCTAGTGTGGAACAGGAATGGTAGTATGTGTAAGGATCTGTCAATGCCTATGCTTCTGAGGGAGTCATGATGGAGTCAAGCCAACCTTTGATTCTGAGTGCTGGTGAGTTGTTCAACTCCCTTCATGGTGGTCATGGGAAGTGTCCCTCATGACCTCATTCCATCAGAGGAAAATATGTCCAGATTTGTATTTGTATTGTATTCTCTAACTGTCTTATAAAAATTACAATTCTAGTTCACAGAACTGCTGGATAAATTATATGATGAATTCTAAAAAAATTAAGGACCTCTGGAAGTAAATTCTAAGGCAGCTGAAATGAATTGCATTACTGTATTTGTACTGTTGTAGTTGGCGGTATTTAAAAAATGAGATAGTTCCTCCCTTATTATTTCCAAGTCCCTCTCACTCTTCTCCACCACAGGCAGCAACAAAGCATTCTAAATTTGCCTCAGGGAAGGAAGGGATGGTTAGAGAAGAACTAAATGGTTCATTTTCTGTTTGGTTTCGAGGCCACTTTTCTGCCAAGGCTTCCTTGTCCCCAAGTCTGGGGGAAGTCCCAGACAAGTTTAATGTCCTAAAGAGAGAAGCCCATGGCTCTTTTCCCAGGAGATGCCAGAAGGTTGCCAACTTTGCTATCGCTCAGTAACCAGCAACAACAGGAGCAGAGCTGTCTGCAGGGTCTAAATAGATGGACCTGGGCTTCGGGTTTAGAGAGAGCCTTTTTGGTTCACCCTTGACTAACAAGCATGTGACTGAACCTGTGGTCCTAAAAAGGATGATCCATGTCTAAGACCAGAAAGAAATAGGCTGTACTGGGCTACTAACTTGGATAGATGACCAAATACAAGATTCCTTCTTTGATGACCAGGCATTAGCTAAGACTCTTAGAACTTAGATACCACCCTGGGTTATTCAATATAGAAATTAAGATTGAGGGGAAAAACATTTATTTCAGGTATGCTCCAGTATTACCACGAGACAAAGCCTTTCCAAGCCTTTTCTGACCATCCTGTACAAATAGCAATCCTTCCTGCTGGCACTCTCATTACATACTACTTAATATTCTCCATGGCATTCAACCCAATCGATCATTCTATATATTTCCTGGTTTGTTACCTTTGGACTCCTGCTACAAGATTGTAAGTTTCATGAAGACAGAGTATCTTATTCTGGATTTCCCTTGAATCACATCTGGAGACCAGTATTTGCTTTTCAGTTTAGTTAAAAGGGGGTTTCTTGGAATCAATGGTGGGGAGGAAGGAAGGCAGTCAATAATAGTGAATTAGAAAGCAAATCACCACTGTAGGCAACTGAAATTTAATCTCATTGGGGAACCACTAGGAAATGGAGGAGACCCGAATGTGTAGGCTGTCCTATCTAAGAGAGGAAGTTGGAGTATTTATACACCAAGTCCCACTTAACTGCTTCTGGGGTCATTAACTTCCCAGTACTTTGGTCACTCTATGTTGGGAAGACGGAGTTCCAGGGGCCAAAGAAAGCCTCCAGCAAAGAGATGCAGGTGTTCAGTGGGAAGTCCAGCCCTCAGTCAGAGCTTTTGTCAATTTATTGTTGATCTTCAGAACACAGAACAATGCCTGGCACGTAAGTGCTCAATAAATATTAGTTGACAGAATGATTATTGGGTTCCACAAATATTAACGTTTATGTATTAATATGTATCATAAGTGGTTTTATATATCCTCTTGAAAACTAAATCCTTCAAACTAATTTGTATCATATAGAACTAAAAATAGTAATTCTGAGTTCATGGTAAAGGACACTGCAGAGGCAAAATTTAAGACAAAAATATCAAAGAAATGCAAGGACAGTTTACAGACCAGAACAAAGAGGCACAGTCTGGCTTTGATTGATGGTACTTTGGTGGTCAACAGGTATGCTTAAGAATGACGGGGAAGGTGTAGAGAGCTGAGTCCCAACCAAGATTCCCAGAAAACCTGCAAGTTTTATCTTTATTCCCTCTCTCCACCTGGCCCCTGGCAGAAATGCTAATCAAAGAACATTAAATGTCTAAAGCCATCAAAATAGACCAGGAGAAGGAGACTCATAATTCAGAGTAGGACAAATCAATCTTTAAATAACAGAAGAGTTGACTGTACTTTATTACATAGCACAGGGCAACTTAACTGCCTCTGTCAGTATTGTCTCATCCTAACATCTTTGCTGAGCACTAACATAATTTCTTTTTAAATTACCAAGTGAGATGTTTCTTGAAATAAATCCACAGGCCCTCACCTTCTACCTCAGGTAACACAGCTGAAGCTCTTCATTGTACTGAAACTTCTGAACCTGGTGGTCAGTCTTCCGCACCATACCCTCTGATGATCCTTTACAGGAACTCAGTGATTCAGAGAAGGAAAAAAGTACAGCAGGGCATAATTGAAAGCTAATCTCTAAATAGAATTCCTGGCACTTTACTCAGGTGTCTTGAAGTCAGGCTCTTTCCTGCTCAAGGTGTGTGTTTTTTACCAGGATGGTTACCTTGAAAATCACCCCATCATGGTATCAAACCACCCACATGGAAGTGCTCCTGAGCTAGTCCTAAAAGGGGCTGTGAGGCAGCAGCAGCAAGTTGCTAAAGAAAAAATAAATAATACTGTGGAGGTTCAAGGAAAGAAATGTGGCTGGCTGTGTTTACAAACATACATTATTTTTGTAATGGATTCTGACTTGAAAGAAGATATATGGTATAAGTACGAGCAGGATAGGAAAAGAAGCAAGGGAGAGAGCCAGCCTTTGAAGAGAGTCATGAATTTAATCAATTTCCAATGTAATGTTTAACATAAATTTATATATTGCTTGCTATATGCAAATATTAACTTATTTCATCCTTATAGTGACTATTAAGTGGATAGTGCTTTTATGCCTATTTTATAGATGAGAAACACAAAGTAAGTAGCTTGCCCAAAGTCACATGGTTTGTAAGTGGATAAATTGGGTTTTGAACCTAGGTAAGTAAGCTTTGTGCTCCACTAACCACTATGTGAGCTATTAACCACTATGCTGTGCATCTGCAGAAGACACTGCACATAATCTAGTACTAGAAGAAGGTAAATAATAATGGGAGGGTTAGCTACTTTTATTTGAGAACTGACAATGTGCCAGGCACAGAAATCCTATAAAAGATATACTTTTAAACTCACATTTTTAGCTGAACAACTGAGACTTAGAGAGGTAAACAACTTTTCTGAGATCACAGGTTTACTTCATGTGGGAGCTCACACCAGGGCAACAGAAAGAGAGACTGTGGTGAGTAGGACTAATAACTTTCCCAGCACTGGACTGGGGAAGGGACATGGATAATGGAAAGGAAAGGGTCTTGCCTCTGTGGCATTTGGCTTTAATCAGGGCATCCTGAATTAGTCCTAAAAATAGTCCTGAATGTGACCAGGAAGAGTTTTTTCCCATGATTTACTAATCACACTAAAACGTGCCACTTTAATCTTTCTGTTAAAAGAAGCTGGGCTCAGGCAGGACAAATGACCCATCTGGCAGAGGCGTGAGGATTAGCTCTTTGATTTGGATTTGTCTATCACAGTGTAAAATTCTTTTCCAGACTGAATTCACATTCTAGTCTTTTCAAGTAATTTAAAGGCGTCCTTTAGCATTTTTATTCTCCAACCCATGAATCTAACTTAGGAAGAAAAATAAAATACAACAGAAAATTTGTCATGTCAGTGTGAGGACAAAAGAAATGCTAAGTAGATGTGACACTGTTTTGTAGGTTTTGAAAAAAATATTCAAGTTAGCTTAAAGAAATAAAAATAGCCCAAATACAAGCAAATAACATCTTTCAAAGCCCTGAAACACAGAGACTTCACTGCAAATCCTGCCCTGGAAGACAGATGGCCCATAAACCCACACAGTCACCCCACTGTTGAGATGGGCAAACCAGATGACATGTGTGCCAGCTAGCATGGCCACCAGTCTCATTCTGTTGAGCCAAATGCCAATTAGGCAGGATCTGGCTCTCAAATGTTTGGATGTCCCTGGGATTAGGTGGTTGAGAATCCATTCATCCTCATTTAATCCCCACTCTTAATATAAAGATACCAGAGCATGTTGGAATGCTACTGGTCCAATAGATTACTTAGTACCTTCCAAATCACTTCCACACATAGCACTGAGAAGCCATTTCCTTGGATCTTGTTCTATTTCTGGTGTTGTAACCCTTATATAAATTTTGCTAGAACAGCTCGGAGAAAGTAAGTGTAGATGGCTTTAACATCTCATGGCTCACTAAAATCTGTGCCTGCTTTCAGAAATTTTCTACTAAAAGTTCCCTCTTCAATTATCTTTGCTTGGACACAAACTTACTCCTATTACATTTGCCAACTAACTGTGCTTTTGTATAGTATATGAACTTGGCTGGTTTCTTTATCTATTTTATCAATTTCTTTTCAATCCTGCAGTCAGTATGTTCCATACATGTTCTCATGCATTCTTAATTTAGGTTGAAAAGTGCCCAGTATTCTTATTCCATCTTGACCACTAAACCTGTTTTGTTTACATATAAATATAAGACTGAGCTACTGTGCAATAATGGCCACTAAATGGCCATGTGCTCTTCTCAAAAGCCTTTGTAGACTAACCCTCTTACCCATCTATCGTGGCTTTCTGTGTCCTGCAGTTTGCCAGGATTAAATTGATCTTGTCAGCATGGTTTTGTATGAAAGTTTTGAATAATAACTTTGATTAAGCACTTTCCCCTTTCAAAATATTCTCACATCTGCAATTTATTTACTCCTCATTGTTCTGTTTGGTAGGTAAGACGAAGTTTTATTATATAATGTGAAAGACAAACCCAGGACAAACTGGGTTAATGTGTTTAACCCAGTGAGGTTAAACAGTCCTTTAAAATTGACATGACTACATAAAAACAGAATCCAGATTAGAACCCTGTGTGGGCTTGGAGTCTTTCTACTAGATCTGTGTGAGGACTAATTTATCATTTAGGGTTAGAGGTTCTCAGAGAGTAGGTACGGAAGCAGTGCATTGCATTTTATTAGTGCACTACCACATTGCTCTATAAGAAAAGACCCTTCACAATGGTTCCAGACCATAACACAAAGAAGGCAAAAATGTTCGTAACTAGAATGTCATGTTCCTTGGTCAAGTTATAGACTGGATTTTAAGGCCAAGGAGCATGACCTTCTCTTTGTTTTCAACTCTTTCAGCAGTTAGCATAAAGTTGAGTCCAGAATGTGTGCTCATTAATGCTTTTTGATAACTACTTAGAACATGTTATCACTTAGTGCCTTAAATGCCACCTGACTCTCATTTGTGCCTTGTCCAGACTTCTACTCTGCAGCATTCCTGAATCACAGCTCAAATGTCACTTTTCTCTTCAAAAGCCTTCATGTCATCTTTCCTCATAGAGGAGGTTCTGTGACTGACAGGCTCATGCCAAGAAGAATGGTGCCTTTCTGTTGTCTAGTTCAAGGGTGGACACAGGCAGTAAGGCTCAAATAATGTGGGTTGACAAAAATGAATGAATGAGTCAAGATTAGCATCAAGGCCTTCATGGCGTTTCAGCCATACTTCTCAAACAAACTCATGAAGTTACTTGACTAAAGACTCAGCTTCCTCACTGTCAAGTGGGTGTAATAATACAGACTCAAACATTTGTTCTGAGGTTTATACAAGATAATTAGGTGATGAGAGCTTGGAACGATTCTTGACATTCCCCAGACCCTCAATAAATAAAACATCTTTTTTTCCATGCTTCCTTAGCACATAAAGGTCAGTCACTCAATAGATACTGGCTGAATGAACAAATGAAAGTGTATCACATTCTTTCTTAGTATAGTTATTTACATATATCATCCATCCATCTGAATTACAGTTTCCTTGAGAATGAAGACTTTATCTTGATTTTGTTACACTTTTTTGTAGTTCTTAAGTCAGGTGGGCAATACATGTTTGTTGATTAAAATATCCATACAACTTCATTGGGTGTGTATTAGAATAAAGAAAAGAGTTCAGTGAGCACCAGGTACCTTGGAGGATATCTCCTTTGGCATGTTTGAGATTCTTGGAAAAATCCTTTTCACATGGGCTTCCAGAGTTTGCCCCAGGACTGACATCCAGCCATGCATACTGCTAACCTGCTTGATGACACAACCCTTGCTGGGCTGCTTTCCCTTCCTCATTCTCACTTCCTAGATCACCCTACCTGGGATCAACTCTCAAATAAATGCTTTGTTTTGGAATTCTTCTTCCAGGGAGGGCTTCAGGGGGAACTCAAACAGACCAATGGTGACATTAATAAGAAGCATTTTTGACTCATTTTCTTTGTGTTAATGTAGAGTGCTAGGTCAGAAGATTCATTTTGCCAGTCTTCCTCAGTTAAAGCTTCCTCTTCAAATAATGCTATTTTTACTCTGTAGATAATTTTGCTTTTGTGACTGAGTCCTATAGATTCCAGTGGTACAGAATTAAGACAGGGCTCCTAGAATCTCTATAATGAATTAATGAAATTATTGGTCATACCCAGCTTCCTGACATTATTTCATTCAGTGCCATGGCACATATTCAAGCTTTCCTATTAAGTGCTAAAGTGGAAAGCCACACTTCCCCTCATCTGGCTTCCTTGTGGTTATGTTTGTTTTGTACGAACTTGGTTCTCTCTGCATTTCATCTGTTTCCCTACCACTTATTTGGTATAAAATAAACTGGTAACAAGACTGGACTCTAGGTAATGCAGATGTCTGGGGGTCAAATGCCTGTGGCACTGTGGCCTTTCTCCAGCACAGTGCAACCTGCCAAGCTGTTCCTTTTAATTGAGGCATAGTCCCACCTAACTCTTGCTAAGAAGGGGAAAGATACATTAGTCAGAGATTATTAACACTATGTTCTTATGGGAGGTTACATCCAGGGAAAATATAGCCATTGTCTTCTTTGTCCCAGTAGCTTTCAAAGAGATGGTCAGGCATCTCAGAAAGGTATACTCAGATGAAGTGAAGAGGTTTTCACAAAACTTAGCAGACTGGGGTGGATGAGGCAACCAAACTCACTTCCCCACCTTTTGGGACTGGCATTTGACTTTGTCTTTACTATTTATATTTCTCCTAATTGGGTGTTTTATAAACAAGGTCATTTTGGCTGTAAATGGACATGGTTGTGACTTTGAGGTCACTTAACAAAGGCTAGAGGAGAAAAGAAAAAAACCCAGGACTCCTGGACCAGGCATTTGCATCTTCTCATAACACTTCCTGCTTCCTGAAAAAGGAGGAAACACAATCAAGGAAGGGAAAGTAGAAGAAGTTACCAAGTCAGCTAATGCTCAATGGACTCATAATGGCTACCTTGAAAAAACAGTTTTTTTTTTCATTTTGGCTGTTCTCTCATACTTTGGAGAAATCGATGAACATATGAAACACAGAATTAAGTATAGCTTGAAATATTCTCACAGATGACAATATCATTCTTCTTCGACCTTCCACAGAGGCCAGAAAGTCAATATAGGTGGATTTTAAATGGGATATTAATCAATAAAATACTAGAGTGACTTTTTGGCAGCTCTCTATTAGTATAGTAACTTAATTAAGGCATAAAGAGAATTGCCTACATCATATAGTTTCTATCTGTCTTTGTCTATTAGGAACAAAGTCTATCTCATTTAAATTGACTTTGTTCATTCATTTCAGTTCTTTTATTTCTTGCAGGGAATCTATATAAAAAGTTTAAATGGATGCCACCTTAGTTGTGAGGCAGACCTTTAAACCAGTCAATATTTCCTCCAGATGGGTGATTCCTAAACTGCATCCTGAATCTCTGAGGGTTGTGGCAGAAGTGCCTGTAGAGAATGGGAGGGGCAGGAGAGAAAACAGGCCATCAGCAACACTCCAGGCTCCCCTCTATTCAACCAATATAGTGCCCTTAAAAGTTTTTCCTACACATTGGCCTTTTTTGGTTGAGATTTTGTTAGAAGAAACAAAAGGATGCTATGTCAAGAACAAGTCTGCCTATAAAATAGACAGGAGAATGTTAAGAATAGAATAGATCCCAGACAAAAGAAGTATAAAGGAATACACCTCCACCAAACCAGGTCTGCAAGAGAGGCTAAAGGGACTGCTTTAAGGAAAGGAAGGAAAAGAGAGAGAGAGAGGAACACAGGTACATAAATGGCAATGAATAAGTACCTATCAATAATAACCTTAAACGTAAATGGATTAAATGCTCCAATCAAAAGATACAGAGTAGCTGAATGGATTAGAAAGCATGAACCACACATATGCTGCCTACAAGAGACCCACCTCAG
>CM052547.1:66773166-66796529 GCA_028533065.1 Trachops cirrhosus
TACCCTTTGCAACAGCATGGATGGAGCTGGAAAGCATTATGTTAAGCGAAATAAGCCAGGCAGTGAAAGACAAAGACCATATGATCTCACCTTTAACAGGAACCTAAACAACAAAACAAAGAAACAAGCAAAATATAGCCAAAGACACTGAAATAGAGAATAGGCTGACAGTGACCAGAGGGGAGAGGGGAGGGAATTTCAGGGGAATTTCAGGGGAAAAGGGGAAGGGTTTACAGGAACAAGTATAAAGGACACATGGATAAATAAACTAGGGGTGGATGGAAATGGGAGGGAGGAGGGGAGGGCTGGGTGGGTGGGCTGGGATGAGAGTAAAAGATAGAAATTTGTACTTCAAGAACAATTAAAATAAAATTTAAAAAATCAAGAAAAAAGAAAACAAACAAACAAAGGAATAGAATAGGAGATGGAGAAGCCAAAGAACTTATATGCATGACCCATGGACATGAACTAAGGGTGGGTATTGCTGGAGGGAAAGGGGTACTGGACAGAGGGAACAAAGGGGAAAAACTGGGACAACTCTAATAACATAATCAATATGAATAAATCAATAATCAGTTTAAAAAAAGAAAAAAAGAACAGGTCTAAAAACCACTGCCATGGATACCAATTGCTAACTTCTAAATAACCGCCTTGCATCTCTTTTCTCAGCAAGTCCCAATGGAGGGACCCAAGCAGAGGTCTGGACACAGAAAATATGATCCTATTCTCAACATTGTTACTTCCTTAGCTCCCTCTTCTATGATCTGAGAAATTGGGCTACATGGCTAAGTCTCTTATGGACTGGAGATCCTATTATTTCAAGCCACTGGCCAGGACTTCATAAATGCTGACAGCTAAGGCAGTTACATGACAGTTTGGAAGAGTAGCCTTGGGCAGAGACCCTTTGAATTTATTCTCTCAATGCTCAGCTACTCTAATCTGACCCACCTTTCACTTTGATTCCGTTAAGGACATTTACAAAAGAGTGCTTGTCACAGTTTGGGTTCTTCTAAAAGTAGGTTTTGAGTAGAGCTGTTTATTTAGGAGGGAACCCCAAAAATAACTGTAAGGGAGTGGAAAAATGGGAAGGGAAGGAAAGAGTTAATAAAGTAAAAAGGATCAATTACCATATTTTGTTGTGTATAATGTGCAGTTTTTGCCCAAAATTTTGAGAGAAAAATGAAGATGTGCATTATACATGGGTAGTAATAATTCCCTATCTATATAAAAGTTTTTAATTCTTTTATTAATGCTGACACATTAAAAGTTTAACTCTAGAAAGCAATCATGATATCCATATACAACATTAATCAGTATATAAATAAAACATTGAATTAAAAAATTAAAACAAAGGGTTTGTTTTCCTGAAAGATTGGGCCAAAAACGTGGGTGTGCATTATACACAGCAAAATATAGTAGGTTATGGTTGTGGGCAACTAAAGCTAAATCCCACTGAGGAGTTCCAGGAGAAAATGGATAAAACGCATCAAAACAGCCCCACATATGGGGCAAGGAAGATGAGGAACTATTTCCTGAATTAAAACCACTCCTGGGGCCATGGAGTCCTGGGCATTTGTAGGTTGTCTGTGGCTGGGTTGAAAGAATGTCCTGGAGAATTGCAGAGCATGTTGTTGACTGTGTTGGAATAACGAGTGCCAAGAGATACGGGGAAAGCTCCGATGTCCACTAGTGTTGTTATCATCCCATTTTACAGACTAGGAACCTGAAGCTCAAGCAGGTCAAGTCACCTGCCTCAAATTAACTTGCCTAACCATCATATTATGCCAGCATTTTCTTTAATTATGAATGTATAATAGACATTAATGAAAATAATCATTTTTTTATGATTTCTACCTAATAAAGAGAAATGGTGCTGAGAAAATAATGATTTTTTAAAAATCTACTAGGAAAATTAAGTGCTAAAGTAAATAAGATTCCAAGTGTGAATCTTTACATTTTAAATTGTAATTCCTAATTTATATATATAATTGAGTTAGAAATAAGCACACATGCAGAGATGCAACCTGCCATACTTTTCCAGGTTTCATGATCAAGTGATGCTAACTTACTCTTAGTTGCAGTAACTTAAATAAGCCTGTTAGCTATTCAGGAATGCCTCTGACCAATGTTCTAAATTTCACTTCTAGAGCCATTAATCATTTGAAATTATTTGGTTTAAATGCCAATTATCATTTTTCATTAGTCCAGGTCAACCAAGGTTTACTGGGCAGCAATCAATAGATGCAATCTTCTTACCATGATCAACTTAAATAATTCTCCCAGGGAATTTTTTTAAAGAAGAAAACTCTAGGAGTGGGACTGGTCAAAGAGGTGAAATGGTTTCCTAAAGTAAGATAAGCAATAATGAGGAATTGTTGATTTCTGACCCAGATTTAGTGGGCTCTGCTGTTTTTTATCTGCCCAGTAGGCTCCTTCTTTTAGGTAGCATACTCCATTTGAATTTCAGGGAAGTGCCTCTCTCCCACTATCAGTCCATGTGGTTTAGGCAGTTAATTTCTCATCTGGGGAGAGTCATGTGACCTAATCTGCCCAATTATTACATTCCACCCTCTGGTCTACAGTGATCCTTGTTCAGGAATGGCCTCGGGTGACTTAGGCCAAACTCAGGTTTCTGGCACTTTTGATGGAAACATGAGACAACATAATTTCTGCACAGAGACCAAGAAACCTGGAGCTTCTGGTAGTTTGCTTGTCACTTCAGGAGATACTGCCCAAGAATTACAGCTAGCACTGAGAAAATGATAGGAGATCACAAAAAACAATTCTTGATGACATCTTTGAGCTCCTGGGTGTAGTCATGTCTGAAGTCATTAACACCTTGCTTATCTGCACCAGTAAATTCCTTTCTGTGCTTCAGTCTGAGTTAAGCTTCTATCATTTTTCAACTGAAGGAGTACTGCCTAATACAGGTTGTGAGATTCCCAAGTCCAATGCTCTTTCTAGAACACTCTAGGTGCTCCTTGCTGTTGACAATAATGATACAGTATAGTTCAGTTTTATCAGTATTTTAAAATGAAACAATAGTGAAAATACAGTAGGGTTATATTTATTGATGCACTGATGCAATCATTATTAGCATAAGTCTATTTGAAGCAAAAATGCTTGCTGTATCCAAACTTCCATTTGCTTTGCTGAAAACCATATTGCTTTGCTATTATTAACATCGGGTTCATTTCAACTGCTATACTATTCATGCAGTGAGTACTGATCTAAAACAGACTATACAGTTAATTTTTATGATTAAATTCAACAATGTGGGGAAGTTTTCATATAGTACACCTTATAAAATTTTAACAGGAAGAACTGATAATAAAAAAGAAATGTAGCTTGAAACATCTGCTAATATTATAATCTGTTATAGTAATTCAGTTGTTTAACAATACTCATAAACACCTGTTCTTCAAAGGAAAATAAAAGTATGAACAAACTCAAATGTTTTCTTTTGGTTTAGTAGTTTATTTGAGCAGAATTTGACCTTCATTTACAGGTATATCAGTTGAATTTAAAGGTTTACATTCTATTACCAAAGGCCCCCATGTAGCTACTTTATTTTGCATGCTAATTCTACTCACTGGCTCTCTTCTAAAGAGTTTAAGTATAAAAATGACTGCTCAGGAGACATTAGTCCAAACTCTGACATTCATGACCTATGTGTTTAGAAGAGGCATGGTCATCGAGCATTCCTGCGTTGGGCACATTCAGGTCTGCAGGGCCAATGGCATGACAAGGAAGATACATTCACTGACCTTTGGCCACAGCTTTTTTCAATGTGTGATTTTAAATTATAAAAAAGTAAAAATAAATAAGCCAAACTCCTTTTAGAATAGTATTTTCTGCAACAAGATTCAAACCCCTTCTTGTGGAACCCAAATATGTAAACACCTGGCCCCCTCTGCATCAGAGACTACACATAAATCCTCTTATTGTTTATAACTAGCATATACACCTCCAGAAATGAAAATTCTGGTGTGGGAATGAGGCCAACATGCTAATGACAGGAGGTCCACGAAGCATCGAAGTCCATCATCTCTCTTCTGCACTCATTTCATACTTCCATGAGGTACAACTTTGTTATTTTTTTTAAATATGTACGTATTTGTTTCTAGAGAGAGGGAGAGTAGAAACATTGATGTGAGAGAGAAACATCGATCAGTTGCCTCTCTTTCGCACCCTGATGGGGACCCATACATATGATTTATGCTCTGAGGGATGACGTCCAACTAACTGAGCCATGGTGGTCAGGGCCATGAAGTGTAATTTTAGACAGTTAACTTATGGTCATCTTTAGCACTTAGGCTTTTGGCCAGACTGAAACATTTTCATTTTATTTTATGCTACTTTTCATATAAAACATAAAGAATGCATATA
Organism: Trachops cirrhosus; assembly: GCA_028533065.1. NCBI lineage: Eukaryota > Metazoa > Chordata > Mammalia > Chiroptera > Phyllostomidae > Trachops > Trachops cirrhosus. The sequence goes on from CM052547.1 coordinate 66,777,556, forward strand.
AAAACTAAGTCAACTTTGTGTATTATTTACTTGTTTAACACCTAATTTAAAATGTGTTTCTTGATATCAGAGATTATATGTACACTTAAGTTACTTAAGTATCTTAAGTTAACTTAAGATATATATATGTATATATATAATGTATGTGTGTTATTCCTAGTATTTTATCAAATATAAGCAATATGAAAGTATCTTTTTCAGATGAATGAGACTGATTTTGTGTTTCAGTCAATTAATGCTTGGGCACATTTGAAGAACTAGTCAAAATTAAAGCAGAAAAGAAAAGAGTGCAATGTAATATTAAAATTCCCTACTTATTTTCATATGTATTTATTGATCAAAATATATTAACCAGTTGACTGAAAGTTTAAAAATCTGCTTTCTTTTTAAAAACATATTTTATTGATTATATGCTATTACAATTGTCCCAATTTTTTTCCTCTCTGCCCCTCTCCACCTAGTATCCCCATTCCCTCCAGCGATCCCCCCTTAGCTCATGTCCATGGGTCACACACATAAGTTCTTTAGCTACTCCGTTACCTATACTGTTCTTATCATTCCCTTGTCTATGTACCTACCAATTTGTGCTTCTTAATCTCTGCACCTTTCCCCCCATTTTCCCTATTCCCCCTGCCAACTGATAACTGTTCAAATGATCTCCATATCTACGATTCTGTTCCTGCTCTGCTTATTTGCTTAGTTTGTTAATTGTATCCAATTATTGATAGTTGTGAGGTTATTGTCATTTTAATGTTTGTCACTTTGATATTTTTTTATATAATTATCTTTACCATTTCATATAATAACAGCTTGGTGATGATGAACTCTTTTAGTTTTACCTTGTCTGGGAAGCACTTTATCTACCCTTCCATTCTAAATGATAGCTTTGCTGGACACAGTAATGTAGTTGTAGGTCCTTGCTTTTCATCACTTTGAATACTTCTTGCCAGCTCCTTCTTGCCTGCAAAGTTTCTCCTGAGAAATCAGATGACAGTCTCATGGGAAAGCCTTTGTATGTAACTCTTTGTTTTTCTTTTGCTGCTTTTAGGATTCTCTATTTATCTTTAACCTTTGGCATTTTTATTATGATGCATCTTGGTGTGGTTGTCTTTGTGTCCATCTTGTTTGGGACTCTCTATGATTTCTGGACTTGTATGTCTATTTCCTTCACCAAATTAGGGAAGTTTTCTTTATTATATTTTCAAATAAGTTTTCAATTTCTTGCTCTTTCTCTTCTCCTTCTGATATCCCTATGATTTGGATATTGGAACATTTAAAGTTATCCCACAGGTTACTAAGCCTCCCCTCATTTTTTTGAATTCCTGTTCTTTCATTCTCTTCTGGTTGAATGTTTATTCCTTCCTTCTGCTCCAAATCATTGATTTAAGTTCTGGTTTCCTTCCCTTCACTGTTGGTTCACTGTATATTTTTCTTTATTTCACTTAATGTAACTTTTATTTCTGCCTGGGTCTTTTTTATGCCATTGAAGTACCCAAACAGTTCCTGGAGTATCCTGATAAACAGTGTTTTGAACTGTGCATCTGATAGGTTTCTTATCTCCATTTCACATAGTTCTTTTTCTAGAGTTTTGTTCTATTCTTTCACTTGGGTCATATTTCTTTGTTCCCTCATTTTGGCAACCTCCTTGTGTTTGTTTCTGTGTACTGGGTAGAGCTGATTTGACTCCCTGTCTTAGTGCACCTATTAAGTTGTAAGGGGCTAAGCCTTAGGTAATCACCAAGGCAGGGCTACCCATATCACCACTCCGTTGCTCTATGTCAGGGAGAACCCACAGAAGGGAGGGGACAATGTTGCTACCTGGCATCTGGAGTTTTGCCTGGGAGGCAGCTGTCTCTCCATTCATACTTCACTTTCTCCCTATGTGCCACTGGTGTCCTTCTAGCTGTTGCCCTAGTGTTGAATCCCAGAGGGGGTAGGTCCTCCTGAGTCCTAAGTCCATTTCAGGCCTTTTAAGAGGACACAGTTTTTTATGCTGTTCTAATCCCTACTGGGTTTTACAGCCAGAAGTTATGGGGACTTATCTTCCTGGCATTGGGACCCTGGGCTGGGTGGTCTAGACTGAGGCTGGGATCTCTGCTTCTGAAATATCCCTCCAATTTTTTACCCACCACACATGGATGTGAGACCTCCTGTTCCTGTCTCTGCACCTCTCTGCATCACTCCACATCTCCATGCCTCTCCATTCCTCTCTGCATCTCCACCCTTCCTTATAGTCTTGATGAATGTGGCTTTTTTTAAACTATTATTTCTTTATCTGAATGTGGCTTCTTTAAATCCTTGGTTGTTGGACTTCCACACAGCTCAATTTTATGACAATTCTAGGTGAAATCTGTTTTGTAGTCTAGTTCTATTTTTTGCTATCCTAGTTTCTGTTTTGTGGAAGCAAGGCATGCTCACCTTCATTTTGACAAAAATTCTGCTTTCTTGAAGAATGCCTTGCTATTATACCTTAGGTAAATATTTGACCTCAAAGCCTGGGTTTACTTCTTTGGAAAAATGTTAATGTACATTTTGAAAGTCACATAATAAAAGAGAGCTAATTTCCTTGCTCATCAGTCACCATATTGAAGTCAAATAATACTTCCTGTAATTGGACCTTTTTGGATTTAAGAAGACACAAAATGAGTTCCTCGAAAGATCTTAAAGTCAAATTGCAATATCAAATTAAAAATATATTTTTATTTTTGGAAAAAACATTTCAAACTCTTAGCTACTAAAGAATTAATTTCTAACCCAACAATTTCTTGTTCCTACAAGTAAGGATTTCAAAATCATTAGCCTATTCACTGTGAAGTAATAGTCAACAAAATAAATCTTCTCTAATCTTCTTTGTTCATATAAACAGAGCCAAAGCAGCAAACAAAATCACCTGGTGTGAAAGAGTTCAAGTTAATTGTCTCATTGGAGTTTTTTGGTTGAGAAATGAGTTCTGTGATTTAAAAAATCACATCTGTGATTTAAAAAGCCGACATGGAAGCTTCATTATGAATCATACCAGGTTTTAGAAAAATAATGTTGCTACTTTAAATATACCTGAATTTTGTGTGCCTGTCATGACTATGGAATTCTTATCTGGCACAGCTATAAGATAGCATGAAATATTCTTGCAAATGCTAAGATACATCATCTTAATTTTTATTAGATCAAAATTGGTTCTTCCAGGATTCACCTTTTTCAATAATGTATTGTAATTTTTTTCTTTGTATCCTCTGCTTTTCCAAGTCATCAGAATTGATGTATGGAGGCATCATATGCCACCCGAAGCATGAAGCAGTGTGGTGTGAAGGGAGGAACAAAGGGCAGAGTTCAGGTCCTGAAGTGCCTCATTGGTTTCTCAAAAGCTTCTTGTTTTCCTTGTGTCAAAAGCTAACCATTTGTTGTAAGTCATGTTTTATCTGTTATAAAGCTGTTATTTTTGGTGAAGTTTGGATTTCAGAAAGGAACTGTCAGCTATTTTGGGAGATATCTCTAAGGAGTTGCTCTCTGCTGAATGACAGGGAGGAAAGCCACCTTTGCGGTACTAGGGAAAAGAGGGCGTCATATCTAAGTACAATTAGAGGGGCAGGCCTGACAATGCCCACATATACTGTTGGGTCAGTTGTTTCCTTCGACTGACCTTGGCAACGATAAGAATGATGGCAGCAACAAAGGCAAAGTGCTTGACCAAGGAAATAAACACTAAAAAATGTGATCTATAAATTCCAAACTGATAATCTGCAGGATAAAATTAATTAAGATGTTAATTTATGCTTAATAAATACTTTATTTTTCATTTAGAGGACCAGCTCCAGAATAAATACAATGTGCTGAAAAACTTTTTAATCTAGTTTTATGATAGCCATTTTTATTAATTCTTGGCTTACTAAAGCTATTTCTGTTACTTATAAACTGCCTGCATATTAACATTGGTTCATTGCACTTCATTTTTCTCCCTATGGAATATCCAGGCAATCTGCAATAGCATCTGTGATAACAGATCAATTTTTGCAGTGAAGGTCTCTCAGTCCAGGAAAGGCTCGGTCTTAGTGGTAAAGAAATAGCTGAAGATCCTTTTCAGGGACAATGATGCCACATATCATTGAAAAGTCTTGGCAATCAATTCATCATGATCTTATTCTGGCAATTCATTTCTCCCAAATTAAAACACAAATTTTTAAATAATTTCCAGGCAACTTAGAGGTGTCTTTCAGATATCAATGTTTAGACTCATTATTTCTAAAAATAGTAATTTTTTTACATAAAAAGTCAAATTTTTATAATGTTTTACCAAGTGGAAAAGTTTGTCAATAACATAAACTAGAATAATATAAAGATTTAATCTTTTCAGCTTTAGAGATTTAGAAAAATCTGTGGATCACTTCTTAGAATATCTTAAAACAGACCCAAAAGAGCAACTTGTAAATTTAAAAAAATAAATGGTTAGACATTTAATTTATTTTTTAATCATTATTCACATACAGTTTCTATCCTTTACTCCCATTCCAGCCAACCCTCCCATTTCCATGGTTAGACATTTAAAAAATATATTACATGTATGCATATATGTAACAACACAAATCACATATTAAAGTAAAAAAATCTACTTTTTTTATTCTCATGTGAGGATATGGTTTTTATTGATTTCAGAGAGAAAGAGAGAGGGGAACATCAATGTGAGAGAGAAACATCGATCTGTTGCCTCCAATATGTACCCCAACAGTGGATAGAACCTGCAACCTAGGTAGGTGCCCTGACTGGGTATTGAAACTGCAAACTTTTGGTGCATGAGACAATGCTCCAACCAACTGAGCCACCCAGACAGGGTGAAAAAAAATCTACTTTCGATTGAACCGTCAGTGATTTAAGACATAAAGGAAAGCAGGCAAACAAATGTGGGAGAGTGACCAGTGCGTGACACATTCACAGTTAGAAACCAGAGCTTCCCTATGGTGTCAGACAGAGTGGACTGACCTTTTTTGGCGAGGCTATTGTTGGGTTCATACTTCTCAATCAATACTTGGACTTGCTCTTGCTTTAAAGGTGGGTAAAGTATTTCATTTAGCCGGGGATCTCGCTGCTTAAGATTGATAAAATCCATCATCTGATCAACGGTAAGGTATGGTTTGCTTTTGGCACCACTAAACACAATTCAAAACCATAAATTAGAATATTTTCCACCAAGTCTCATCCACGTATTTGCATTTAGCTACAGAGAAATCAAATCTTGCCATACCTGGTAAAAGCACGATTTACTGAAATGCCTGTCTTGCCTGGAGAACACTGTACTGCTCCACTGCAACTGCTGCATCTCTATAAACTACAAATATCTTCTGCAATCACTGCCACTAAATCCCAATGCCCTTCAACAATACTGAATGCATAAGAAAATCTACAGTAGGAAGGCATGCACCACTCTAACCTGAACAGTGAGGTATGGGCTGCTTTTGATTATGATACTAAACTTCTGGATTAGCCATCAAATTCTCATATCTGATTAATCACTTAGAAGATGTAATTATTACTTATCACTAAAAAAGTAAACAAGGTGTTTAAGTGCATTGTTCTTTTCATTAAATTTACATTTCAGCCAGGAGTCTATAACTCTTCTTTAAAATTTGATTCAAACTTCACATTTTAATCTTGTTGACAGCCCAAAGTCAAGTTCTATGGTACAAATATTGCATGTGCTCAATAAATAGATGATGGCAATGAACATTAGCAAGTGAATATATCCAATGTGATTCTCAACAGCACTGTTTGCCTATCTTCAATATGAAGAAATCCTCATTTTATTTATTAATTTTGGGTTATCTGTTATCATGTTGTAGATTTCAGTGTATCAAAAAAGTAAATTGTCACTTCCCCACATTTGCCTTAGTGTTTTGGTTTGCTTCTTATTTTGTTCATTCATTAAAAAAAATAATGCCTATATAATTTCTAACATAAAAGCAAGCAATTTTCAGCTGGGAGGGTTTTTCATGATCTGAACTTCTCATTTCACTAATGTGATTCAGAGGGGTAAGATGGCTAGTTCCCAATTCAGAGTTCTTTCTGCAACATGAGTCAGTCTTCACCAAGCTGCCTCTGTTCTAGCCATAGTCTTCAAACCACGATGAGCCCCTGAGAATACTGAAACAGCTACACCCAGCAACAAATCATGGCAAATTTGCACTCTGTAAAAGCACTACTTGCACCTCAGGGGTGGGGATGCGTGACTGTCTCCAACAATTACACGGTAGCACTGATATTAGCCATAGTGCACAAGAGGTTCTTCCTCTCCCTCTGCTGCTCAAAACCCTGCCCTAGCCAGCCCGAGGACCCCTGAAGCTGGAGAAAGGTGGGTTAAAATATATCCTCTTACAATTCAGAAAAGATGTTATCAATTTCAGGTCGAGGGCAAAGGTTGTTCAGGAAAACTCTGTACACTTCTGGAGTGAAGTCTTCTTGAGGTATTGAATCATTCTGAGAAATAAAACAACAGGGTCAGTAAATGGTCTTTTTCTTTCCTATCTTCCTCCCTTCCTGTTTTCCTTTGTTCCTTCCCTCCCTCCCTCCTTCCTTCCTCTTTTCTTCTATGTGGTCAGGGTAAACAAACACTCAGAAGACATTTATGAAGCCAGCTGTGGGGTTCATTTGATCACAGGCTTTGAGATATTAAAAACCTAATTTTCTGTTGCTTTTTCATGATAATTTAAGTGTAAGAGTTCTCTTCTCCTAAAGGGATGTTAAGGCAATTTCTTTTTCTATTTTTAAAAGACTTTATTTACTTTTAGAGAGAGGGGAAGGGAAGGAGACAGAGAGGGAGAGAAACATCGTTGAGTGAGAGAGAAACAGTTGCATCTCACACACCCCCAACTGGAGACCTGGCCCACAACCTAGGCACGTGTCCTGACTGGGAATTGAACTGGTGACTTTTGGGTTCACAGGCCAGTGCTTGATCCACTGACCCACACCAGACAGGGCAAGGCAATTTCTTAAGTACATTTTTAAAGTAAAGTTAGACCTACTAAAAACAGGGTCTCTTTAACATATTTTTAATTTGCTTTTTGTTTTGGTTTTAATCTTTATTGTGATAAAATATGCATAATATAAAATTTACCATTTTAACCATTTTTAAGTGATCAGTGGCATGAAGAACATTCACATTGGTTTAAAAAATGTAAAGAACCTAGAGATAGACGTTTTCAAAATTAAAAGATAAATTTCATTTTTGCATCTTCTTTTCCCAAATAATGTTCTTTCTGGTTTAAGTAATCTGATAAGTTGTAAAACAGTTTTCATAAGACAGGAATCATTATTTCTCAGTGACTCTTCCTGGTCCTATTGTTTGAGAAGCAAATCACTGACATAAAAATTTACTTCTGTGACTTATTTTTCTGTGTAGTCGGGCTGCCATGGAAACCGGAAGCATGTATTCAAGCCTTTGTTAACAGGAAGGATATTCTTTATGCCGTTTTCCTATTTCAGGTATGTGTTTATATGAGTATTTTTATTTTCAAGCCCTTAAACCAAAGAAAACATCCTTCCTTTTACCATATTCATAGTTTTTGAAATGTACTTTTGTAGAAGTTTCTAAAAATTATTGTCTGAAGTTGTATACTCCTTGCTAACAGATAAGAAAACTTAGCTCACCACTTAGCTCACTGCCATATTTGTGGAATGAGCAAACAAAATAATATTTTCTTTACTTAATCCATTTATAGAGCAGGAAAACCTATTTTGCAAAATAGAATTTTGAGCCAACCAGCAACACATTTATCATTATACATAGCAAGATGCATTATGCCATTAAGCTTAGTTACCTGGACATCAGTTTTGAAGTTACGAGCACAAGTGACCAAATTCAAGAGCAGTGGCAAATTCCCATGAATTATTTTACTGGTGTTTTGCCACATAAAATGGAGTCAAGTACAACCTGTAAAACTGGTTTCCAAAATTCCATTTGATTCACAAGATGAAAGAAATCCTTTGCCTAGAAGATGTACATTTTTCAGTGGTCATCCTTTCTGTGACTTAGATACCCATATCTCTTTAAGTAGGTTTGTAGATAGTTGGAAGTGACCCTCTCTACTCCACTTTTGGCTGAGAGACACAGGGAAAAGAAACACTTAAAAATCAATAGTAAAGAAATACTCACTAGCTGTGTTAGCCAACTCAAGCATCCAGCGTTATTGGATTCTATAAACCCCATGTGTGTTCTCCCATTCTCCCTACTATTTAGGTACTATTTAGAGCTCACCCCTCTCACCAGTTCCACCTTACCCAGCACACACATAAATGGATTTTATCTAAGGATATCAGTAATTGTCTTTCTCCCCTTCTTGACCCTCCCTTTTTTCTCCCTTCTTGTTAAAATCTCGTCCTCTGGGAGCCTTTCCTTCCACTCAGACAGGGTTTTGTCTTCCATCTGTGCTACCATCACACCTTGCTTGTCTCATGTTTCAACATTCATATAATTGGATTGTGTTCCCAGCTGTTGGATTCTGTTACTTGCCAGCCTACAGATCTACACAAGTGGGGACCTGTGTTTTGTTTGTTAACTGCTCTATCTCCAGTGTGTAACACACAACAGGTGCACAATAAATATTCACTAAACGAATGAATGGAATTTATGAGAAAGGTGGAAATTGATAGCAAGGACTTGTGTGTTATATGTTTCTCTTAAAAGATCAGATTCAGCTATAGTCATTTACATAAGATTCCAGACACATAACCTCATATAACAATATGCTTTAGTAAGATTCTAACCATTGCTTATTTACCAGCTGTGAATTAGGACTTCCTATTAAAGGGACAATTTAATGAAACAATCTGAAATAAACATAATTTATTATCATTACCAGTTGGATGTTAATACAAAGAAAAAGGAAATATTTCAATATAGCTGATTTTCCTTGTCTCATTTTTCTTTTGCCCAGCTTGACTGATGAGGATACCCTAAAGCCTTTGGAGTCAATGGGTGAAAATATTTTGAAAAAATGAGTTAAAATGAGCATCACTGAAAAAGCTAAAGTGAAAGAATATAGGAGAGATATGTAGGGAAAAGTTAGGGATGATTCTTATTCCTTACCTTTCAAGCAAGGCTGAAAATCACAAAGCATATTCACATATTTTCCCCCACTGGATCTCACAATTTAGTGAAGTAGATGGAACAGATTCATTTTGTCCAGTTTGAGCAGAAAGAAGCCCAAGGGCCCATACTCTAAAGATCATACCCATTGTTTAAATACTCTTCTGTGAACCCTTCCTGACTATACCATCTTGAGAAGACATGTAGTTTTTTGAGTCCACAATCCACTTTTATATACCTTAATTATAGCATCTATCACAGTTTTCCCTTCATTTTTTTATATTTCTAATTTTCTACTAGACCAAGCTTTTGAGTAAAGGGACTATATCTGTTTAATTCCTTTGTGTCCCCAGCACAATGCCTGGCATGTAACAGACACCCAATCAATGTTGTTGGAGAAACCCAGGCAATGGCATGAGAGCTTAGGTCCTCTGCCCATAGTCCAGGAGCTGGCCCACTACTTCATGCCTCCAATATGAAAACAGATGGTCCGTGACTATTTGTTGCTATTATCAGAACTTTTTGGAGGGAAAATGAAGAAGGTCAACATAGTTTGGATCAGGCACATTTATTTCAGAAATTACAAAGTACTGGCAAACTTTAAAAGTGGAGTTGATTCAGTCCCTTTCTTGTATACAAAGAATCTCAAAAGGGAAAATATTTTTTAAAAAAAGATTTGCTGGTAGTACTGCTGGCATCTGTATTTCCATATTCCATATATGGTTATGGCATATCCACATGCCAAATCAAAAATAATAATGAGAAAAACCTACACCTCTAAGAAAAATACTCAGAGGATAATAGCAATGAGTATTTATTGAACACTGCCAAGTATATGGAGCTGTACTTGACTGATTTCATTTAATCTCAAGTCAACCCTACTGGCAAGGTTAGTGTCCCACCTTTACAGATGTGAGCACTAACAGCTGAGATGTTATAAAACTTGTCTAAGGTCCTTGGTGATATTGGAGGGGAGAGGCGTTATGTTTGAATCCAGGTCACTTGATTCCATAACACACTGTGAACTAGCAAACTAAATGGTCACATCAGTTTTTAGATGTGGTTTCAATTTTCTTCCTATACATTTCCAGATTAAAGAATAACTCTATAACAAACAGGTATTTAACATTCAGGAAAATATTATTTAAATGTATTAATTTATTACAGCAGACTCTAATAAATCAAGAGTTTTATCTTAACAAATTTTACAGATTTTATCTTAACAAAACAATGGATTATTTCTCAGCAAATTCAGAGTTTCAACATATTCATAATATTTTTGATCTAGAGGTATAAGTCAAAAGTTGAATAAGCCATAGAACACATAAAATAATTGCAAGTAAACTACTCATAATAAACCTCTTAATGTGGTTTTAAAATGGAATTTTGATATGAGTAATTTTAAGAATCACAGCTAGAGAAATGATTATATTTTTTATTTATATTTGGAATGTAAGACATAGGAGAAAGACAAATCTTACAGCTATTTTGTGAGAAATTTTTATGAGTTTTATTCATAGTATTCCTTAGTAAAATTTAAAGTATTCCTTTAATCCAAAAAATACTATTTCCATAGGTATTGCATGTATATTCATAACTCCAGTAAACTTTGTTATTTAAAAGAAACAGAGATTTATTCCTTATCTTCTTCATTATAATGTGAACACGTATGTCAGTGCTGTGCCAAGACTACAATACAATTCCAAATGTCACTGAGCTCTTTTCAAGTTAATAAGTCTTATATCAAAGGTAATTTGGTGCAAATAAACTATTTTCAGTGCTCAGAAACTTTGTGGGTAAAGTGGTAATTTTCTGAGTATGCAAAGGTCTTCAAAGGTTTCATTGGAAAATGTGTTTAGATTATTAATAGAAGGGAAGTAATTGCTTTGTCTCTCTTTTTAGATATAGTACTGCTTATTAACAATTAAAGTAGCTTGAACAAGCAACTGTAATCTCTAAAGGGGTACCCTCTAAAGGAATGTGTTTTCCAGTGGATCATGTTGGCTGGGACACAAGTTCAAGTGCATTAATTATCCTTAACAATGTGAACAAAGATAATATTTAAAAATTCTCAACAGGATATCCACTGTGTTTCTGGTAATGTATCTATTTACAGAACACAATTAAATCTAGTTTGAATGGTTGCTGGCTATGAAATGAGGCTCCTGATATGCAGTACTATCTACCATTTATATAACCCTTTCTTCTGTGTAGTATTTAAAATACCTCTTGTCAGTATATTCAGAATCTTTTTTGCTAATCAATAGATATTTTCTGGAACCACCGTTCTGTAGATATGAAATTACAACAAGGATTTAAAATATAGTAAGTTTGTAGAAGTATTTATTTCCCAGCTCTAAAACTGTCTTTGCTTTTAAGATCTTTTAAAGTATTCTATTTCTGCAACTCCTCCAAGTAAAGCATACTTTACTAAATAATGATCTTTCAAAACTTTATGATGGAGTTTGATTATAGCTTTTAAAATTTTCCAATTTGTTTTTAGAAAATTGTCATAACATTTACTTTATTAAAGATAATTTTTTTCAATTTAAACATGACTCCTGTTATTTGAATCTCATTTTCCTTTTAAATTGTCTCCAGTTGACATAGGTCTGAAGCCTGTAATAGACATAGTGGATTGTAAAAACTCAATTTATATTTATTGACTGAATTTTCAGAATCCACTTGTTTAGAAAATTGCAATTTACAGAGAATTGATTGATGGGTTTGACTTTCTATTCAGTTTTATATTTTATTCCTTCTTTCCCTTCACTAGATTTGTAATAATAAAATTTTTGATCATTACATTTCACAAGTGTTATCCAATAAAGGTAAAATCAGGAGCAATTACAGAGGAAAAAATTTTTTTGTTCATCTTTCTAAATTAATCTCTCACACTTTCTTTTTATGCTTAAGTGCAGTGGTTTTTCTTTCAGTTACTCAAACTGGTCAATTCTTTCCAGCCTCAGGGCTTTGCACACATTTTTTTCTGGAGTGAGCTTCCCTTACTCTCAATGGCAACTCTTTTGCTCACAGAATTCCCCCCAAATTACAGGTGTAAGTCAAGGTGTTTGACTAGCACTGCCAGACTCTATGGTCCTTGAACCCTGGGACTTCATTTTGTTCACTACTGTATTCTCAGTGCTTGAGGGCACACAGTAAGAGTTCAAGAAAACATTTCTGGAGTTAACAACAGCACCTTAACAGTTATATCTTTCCTACTCCAAAGCATCTAATGAAAGAGAAATAATAAGCAAGTTTGATCATTTCATTTTGCTTCTTCAAGTGCAGGTTCAAATGTTTTGGGAGCTTTTCCATAGCTCCGCCCCAGGGTTTGCAGCATCATCATCCTTTTTCACTTACAGCAGGAAACTGGTGGTGGAAAGGCACTCTTGTTTCTTCTTGTTTTTTGTTGCCTACCAAAGTCATTATTAAAATTAATTTTTGTGAAAAGTATTCACAACAAGAATTGACTGGTGAATCTAATAATGGTACTCGCACTTTCCCATAATTTAATCACAAGTTTAAGAATGGTTCCACAACTTCCTTCAGCATGATTGAACATTGTCAGTGTTTCAAGAGGTTCGGGGGTACTCTCTACAGTGTAAGTATTATCCTTGGGAAAGTGCTTACTCATTGCTTAGACACCTGGGTAAAAATAATTTGTAATAGAGAGTTCTGCATACAGCATGAGAAAAAGGCTTCATGCAATAGATTCATTTCTTCAAGAAACAATGATAACAAATCAATTTAGAGCCAGGAATGTAGAAATACATTGACATGAAGGAAAACCACTGTGATTCAGGTGGTTAACATATACCAAGTGCCTTGAATATGTTGGGCATAAAAAAAAAAGCATATCACACGCTTCTCCTCTCATCTACTTCTCCACCCCACGAGCAAAGCAGGCAGCCTCCAAACTGTTTTGATCCTGCATCCCTCTCAGTAAAAACTTTTTGAGCACAGCTCTGCAGAGCATGTACTATACTTCTTTATAAACATGTACTGCTATACTAATTGCTTATCAACTTAGAACTCTTAAGATGAGAAGTTTAAAAAGAGTGAGATAAGATGAAATTTATATTTCAAGTATCTTCCTAATCATAATCCATAATGATTAGCTAATATCTCAAGGGGCACCAAGAAAGGATTTATTATTGAGAAGTTTAAATTCTTGATAATGTTAATAGTTTTTGGCCAATATATTTTTATATTAGACAAGACTCTTTATGGATTAAAATATTGTGGAAAGAGGGGGTGAAAGAAAATATAATTACAGTGACCCCACATATTATAAATACTAATAAATATGCCCTATGTTTTTCTTAATTAAAAACATATTTGAGTAGCACTGGGGTAAGTCATATTTTAGTATGATTCCTTAAAGTTATTTAGTAGTGGGAATTTTAGAAAGGCAACATGCTTACCCTTGAAGATGGAAGACTACAAGCCTCTAAAGCTGTCTCAACTCGTTTCCGATCTGCTGAAAACATACGGTATATGCTGCGAAGTGAAAGCATAATGCATGAGAGGTGCTGGGGAACAGCACTTGTAGGTGACGTCAACCAAAGAAATTCCATTGAATCAAACCTCTTTGTCATTCAGCTTTAAGGCATTAAAACCTCCCCATGGCTCCAGGCATTTGCACGTGTGTTCTGAAAGACTGATGCATGTGCTTTTTATAATCAAAGTGTCTAATATAAAATCAATATTTTCAGACAATGGTGATGACTCAATTAAAAAGGCATCGCACTAAGTAGTCTCTAATACTAAGCATTAAAATAAATATCCTTGCCAACTCTGCCCCCTTGCTGCTACTCATTGCTCTAAAGGTGTATGTTGTTAATATTATTAATAATAATTAATTATTTAACTTTTATATTAACAGGAGTCCACTGGTACCTAGTAAGTCAAAGGTTAAAGGTGTTTGGCTGAATATGATCTAAAGATATGCTTTCTTTGGTTGGTAATTTGGCTTTTAAAGATATACAGTAACTTAAGTACTAGGCCATTTAATATAATAATTTGGATTTATTGATTCTGTTGAAACAGTAGAAAATCTAGTGTCTGGAGCCTACTAGTCCCACAGGAAATATGGTGGAGTTGAGTTGTCGTCTTCTTTAGATGGGATTTCACTGTTCATTTTTCTTCCTGATCCTGGCCTGTGTCATCTTTTGTTTTCCCTGCCTGGCTTCAGTTGATAGTGGTGTTTGTAACCCCTGCTTTCAAGTTTTTCAAGTTAGTGTCATGTTGGTGTAAGGAGACACCATGGCTACCCAATTTCCATTTCTAGAATAGTTCTTAATCTTGGGTGATCTTTTGGGTTATCAGCAAGATTCCCCTGACTCCATCTACACCCTTCTTGCTTTAGTGTTTCTTGAAAATGATGCCACAGAAAGGGGAAGCCCGGGAAAACCTCTTGGAGGAAGCCAGCTGCACTGATGTGAACACGGAGTGTGAGGGAGGACCAGTGATGTCGCACTTCCACACTCCCACTTGGGCCAGTGGAGAAACAAAACAGAGGCATGGCATGGATTCAACTCAATCTCTGAGAAGAATAAAACAAAAGATGGGAAATGCTCCTGCAGCTTACTTTTTGAGAGGAATGCGCCCTTCTGGAGTGACTTGCAGCTTAAGTTTAGTATAGCTGTGGGAGAAGCAGAAAAACAGTGTTTCATTTTTAAAATGCTAATATAATACATTGGAAAAAGGCTCCTGCATATGTGCAGTTTGCTGAATTTTTACAGAATGCCCAAGTCTCTACAGTTGGTGCTCAGACCAAGAAATAGAACAGTATCACACCAGTAGCCACCCAGAAGCCCCTCTCTCACCCCTTTCTAGAATCTGTTTTCCAAAAGAGAACCGTGGTCCTGACTTTAAATAACATAGATTATTTTAGCCTGTTTTTGCACTGTATATAAATGGAATCACATTCTTTTATGTCTGGCTTCTTTCACTCAATATTATGTTTTTGGGATCCATCTGTTTATTTGTTTTTGTTTTTGTTTTTTTTTTGCTTATAGCTATACACTCACAATAATATTCCATTGTGTGAATAAAGCTGTATTTAACTCTTCAACTGCTGCTGGACATGTGGATAGAAAGAAGCAGCAGAATTTTCAGGCTCTGCTGATGGGTGGGTAAATTCGGACCACCACTTTAACAAATTGCACATGGTATGACACAGCAGTCTGATATCAAGTTGTATATACAAGAGAAATGCTCATAACATGTTCATTAAAAAGACATGTTCTATAATGTCCGTGGCAGCTATTCATAGGGAGACACTTATCTGGAATGGACATTTGTAGTAGATAATAAGTGATTAGCCAAAGAGATGTTTTACCAGCTATAACATGCTATGTTTCAGATAAAACATTTATCTCTGTGTTGTCTTCCACTAACATTGCCTGGCACAACAGATGTTCAAGAAATGTCTGTTGGATAAGGATGGCAAGATCAAAGATGGTAAAGGAAAAGGTAGAAAGAAAGGGAGAGAGGAGGAGGCATATATGAAGGGTCAAAATCAAGGTGACAACTAAGGAGATGACATGAGACGATAAGAAAGCCTTTCAGTGAAGACCTGTGAGGTGCAGACTCAAACTAAAAGGAATTCATAGAAGAGTAAGAGAGAAGTGTGGGCTGAAGCCTTAGGTCTGAAATGATGGGTATGGTTTACAGAAGAAGAAGGAAGAGAGAAAGATAGTAAATAAAATAGAGGACCACCTAGAAATATTTCCAGTTCGGTTTTGATTTCACAGCTGCTCATCTCTTGGACATACAAAGCTTACAAAGTGAGCACACCAATTCACTGAGGCTCATTGGGCAGAAATCATTGTTTTTCTCAGTCAAATAATTTTTAGAAACACTGTTGTAATTCCATAGTGATTGGGTAATTCTGATTTGCTTTTCTTTCTTTCTCCTTTTTATTCTGCTCTTTCCTTTCTGTCACTTGACACTTGCTGTGACTGTCTACAAGGACCAGAATCAGGACATCAGCCTACTGATTTGATTTAAGAAAAGTTATTGTAGCATCTATCAGAGATCTAACAATCTGGAGAGATGAATACCATGTGTTGCTCATTCACTTCCTCAGATTAATAATTTATATGACACAGGCAGATGTAGAAGCAGAGGACTATCTGAAATTAATATATATTTTTGGACCTGAGCATAGATGCCAGGATTTGGAAGTGTCTCCTTATTGTGTGCCAAAGGCATTGCCATTCCGAGGAGCTCAGGGTAATATGGGTGTGCAATTCAAAGAAAAGAACAATCTTTCTTGGAAGTCTTCCAATGTCAAAGCCTGGAGAAATCAGTTCTCTAACAAATCCCAAAGGGAAATTTATATTTATCAACGTGAGAAGCCAGTGCAGCCTAAACAAAAGGCTCACAAAGGAGAAAGGAAACTGACTCAGAAGAAGCAACACCCTTAGCAATAAAATTAGTGCTACTTACGCTTTTTCCAGAAATGCATCCCTGGACATGTTCTGGGCCAGCAGGTTTGATGCCAAACTGAAAACCTCATTTGTCCATTCCTGGAAAATGTAAATCACACTTGTATTAGCTTAAATACTGTACAGTCATTAGACACATGTTTAACTAGGCTACCAGCAAGACAAATTAGTTCAATTTGTATGCCTAAGGGTATTTTTTTGTAAAAATGACATAATTAAATTCAAATCCCTGAGTAACTACTCCTTTCCTAAGAAAATGTTCTTTACACATAAACAATATTTTCCTGCTTTTTAACAATCCCCAAATGATAGGAAACTGGTATGTTGCCTTTCAACACCTGAAGACTTCTTCCTAGTTTTCTTGTACTATAAATAGATAAAGAATTCTAGAAAAGTTTAAAATATAGTCAAATATATTTCAACACACCTGTAAATGTAATTGTCCCATTTTACTACTCAAACCAAAGAAGCTATACTAGGGATCTTTAAATGTTAATTACAGTTCTAGAAGTTCTCCAAACCGGTTGTAGTCACATCATACAGTATCCAGTTCTCTGCCTCCCCTAACTCTGTCAGTCCTTCACTTCTTCCTAATCTTCGTCCCTACCTCACACCATTCACCAGGGATCTCACCTGGTTTTCAAGAAAATGGAAAAGAGCAAATCTACAAATAAAGGTGAAGTGCTATTCTGGATGACAATTTTGAATACACAATTAACATTCTAGTCCAAAAAAGAAAATTCTCCAAGAGCTAAGTAATCTAATTATCCAGTGTTATTCCTGACTTGGCTTTCTCCTCAATGAAATCAATGTTTTGAAATCAATGTTTCTAATTCAATGTTTTTCCACCTAATTTTGTTATTTTTACTCTTATTTCTTAGTCTTTTGTTTTCTGTCTTCTAACTTAAGGCAGTGATAATACACCATCATGTAATACAGTAACATTTGAGGCAGGACTTGAGGAATGGGGGCATAGAGCAATGGGGGAGAGAACAGGGCATTCTAAGCAGACAAAACTGGGGGACAAAAACAGAAGTTAGCACACACGGCAGGACTTGGAGGGAATGGTAAGTTATCTAATAGAAATTGAAAAAGAATGGGGAGTTGCAATAACAACAACAAAGAAGTAAAATAGGGGCCAGAGTATAAACAGCATTGAATGTCTATTCTGGTATCTGAAGATAATTTAGCAAAACAATATAATATCACCAAAAGGCTTTTACTTTTTATTGTGTCAGGTGAAGGCACTATGGCCTAGACTGTGGGTTAGTGAGATTATATGGCAGCCATGTCAAAAATGGATTTGAGGTTGTGAAACCACACAGGAAGAACTCAATTAGGAAGTTGTGGTCATCCAGGTGGGACTTTGAACTCTATCTATACACTGTTGGTGGAGGACTTGGAAAAGACAATGCAGAATAATGTAACTGAAGCCAAATAATTGACCACCAAACTTGATGGACACACAGAGAATCACAAAAATAACTTTTTAACAGCTATAAAATAAAATTTCCTCAAATCAGATCTTAAACTAAGAGTAATAATTATTGACACTAATTTTAAAAATATGATTCTGGTTTAATATTTTCTGGGCTAAGGATCAAGCTTTAGACATTTCCAGCTCCATAGCAACTTTATGCATTGGTAAAAGTATTTACAATTGAGGGCAATGTGCCATTTTGTATGCTTACTGGGGGTCAACTCCACACCAGAAATAGGTACAGTGAAGGAATGAGAAACAGATGGGGAGATTTAGCTGGTTCTGACCTTTTGGTTGAGAACTAAAGGCCTGTATTATATCCAATCCAACAGAAATACAGGGTAGGGCAAAAGTAGGTTTATAGTTGCAAGTATATGAAACGGAGAGCATATTCTTATATTATTATTTATTTATTAATTATGGTATTTTCCATACAACCAACCCCTATAAGTGAACTACATTTAATTTTCTAGTACCCACATTTAAGAAGGTAAAAACAAATACAGGAAACTGATTTTAATAATATATTTTATTTAACTCAATATTTAAAAATATTAATATTATTAATCATGTAATTAACATAAAAATTACTAATATACTTTACATTCTTTTTTCTTTTTTTCTAATTTTATTTTAATCATTGTTCAAGTACAGTTTTCTGTCCTTTACTCCCATCCCAGGCCACCCAACCCTCCCTCCACACCTCCCTCCCATTTCCAAGCCCCCTAGTTTTTGTCCATGTGTCCTTTATATTTGTTCC
Source organism: Trachops cirrhosus (assembly GCA_028533065.1). NCBI lineage: Eukaryota > Metazoa > Chordata > Mammalia > Chiroptera > Phyllostomidae > Trachops > Trachops cirrhosus. The sequence continues at coordinate 66,796,323 of CM052547.1, forward strand.
TGTAAACCCTTCCCATTCTCCCCTGAAATTCCCTCCCCTCTCCCCTCTGGTCACTGTCAGTCTGTCCTCTATTTCAGTGTCTTTGGCTATATTTCACTTGCTTCTTTGTTTTGTTGTTTAGGTTCCTGTTAAAGGTGAGATCATATGGTCTTTGTCTTTCACTGCCTGGCTTATTTCACTTAGCATAATGCTTTCCAGCACCATCCA
>CM052547.1:66797029-66815237 GCA_028533065.1 Trachops cirrhosus
AATCCGTCTTCATTCTTTCTGAGCTTCTTTTCCTGTTCTTGCTCTTTCTGGGTGCTTTTTTCTACTGTGTCCTCCAGCTCACTGATCCGATCTTCTGCTTCATCGATCCTGCTTTTGATTCCTTCTACTGCGTTCTTCAGTTCAGAAATTGTGTTCTTCATTTCCTCATGGCCCTTGTTGATAGTTTCTATTTCCTTTTTCATGTTGATATAGTTTACAGTGAGTTCATTGTAGCTTCCCTGTAGTTTCTGGTAGCTGATTGTGAGCTCATTGAGCTTCCTGATAATCATTTCTTTGAATTCAGTATCTGATAGTTGAGTTGCCTCTATTTCATTTAGCATTCTTTCTGAGGCTTCCTCCTTTTCCTTCATTTGGGGATTGTTGCTTTGTCTTCTCATTGTTCATGAGACTCTTCTTGTTAGCCTCTGTTTCTTAAATTGATCTGGTCTGTTTCCCTGGGTTTTTGGTGTGAACTTGTGTTGTAGAATACCTGTGAGATTCAGTGGTGCAGTCTCCTTTGGGTGTCTTGGTGTTCACAGTTTCCCCCTACTCTTTTTTATGATCAGTTGGAGGGGTAAGGCAAATAGGTTTAAGAAAGCAAGAGAGGATTCTCTGATATTTACAGTAGCAGCCAGTAGAGAAGAGATAGGAGATCCTTTGGCTATGTATAGTGTTAACCGTGATCTTCCACCCCACTGGCCGCTTTTTAGAAAGGATGAAAAGAAGATAAGGTTCTTATTGGGGAGGAAAGGATAGTGAGTTGGATCTAGAAAGCAGTGAGGTTGTGGGAGGTCAGACTCTGACGTAGGGTGAAAGTAAAGCATAGTAAGTAGATAGGTGTAGTGTGTGAGAGAATAGAGTTAACCACTACAGTAACTGAGTTCAGGAAACTGTGAAGTGGGCTAAGATCTGGGAGGGGTTTTGTGTAGTATTTACAATTGTATGGAATAGCTATTATTTACAGTAGCATTAGAGCAACAATCATATGACAGAATCTATGAAATCTAGATAACAAGAATAGGGAGTATAGAACCTTGAGTAGTATACTAAGGGAACACAAATGAAGGACAGTAAATTTATAATACACTATGAATGAGATAACGGGAAACCCGTCAAATGATACAATATAACCAGCCAAGCAAAGAAGACTATACAGAAAGCAGAGGAATACCAAAATACTATTAAAATAAAAAATGTAAAAATAATGAAAAATGATAACACAAATATGCAATAAGTTCCCGGTTGAAAGAAAGAAAAAAAGAAAAGAATAAAGAAGGAAAAAAAGCAGAAGATGGAAGGAAGAAGAGATAAATTTGGGAAGAACATAATAAGGAATAACACTAGAAAGAAAGAAAGAAAGAGAAGCATAAAGAATTGAGAGATATAAAAATAGTAAGAATTAAAAAATAAAAATAAAAAGTTACTTAAAAAAAAGAAAAAGAAAAGACAAAATAACAAAAAAAATCCTCTTGTTGGTTTCCAACTGGCCAAACCATTTTTTCTGGTCTTGCTGGCTTCAGCGGGCTGGGGGGTGATTGGTGTCTCTTTTCACCCTTCCTGTTCAGTACTCGGTCAGTCTCTGGGGTACTCTCCCCAGGGCTAGCATCTCATTCTCCCCAGCACCAGTCAGGTGTCTCTCTGCCAGTCAGGTGTCTCTCTGCAAGGCCCTGGGTGTGGGATCTGGGTCCTCCTATGTAGGCTCTCTGGAGCTCATGGCCGTTGGCTCCCTGAATCCTGCGAGTGCAGAGTGTGCTCACCTTCCCCGTGTTCACAGCTGTGTGCTCTGGGGATCCTGTGGAGCCTTCATACCTTTTCTGGATTCATGTGTGTGGGCTCGGGGCTCCTGAGGGATGAGCACTTCCCCGAGTTCACGGCCATGGACACCGGGGATCCTGTGGAGCACCCGCACCTTTTCCTTATTTACAGCTGTGGGCTCCGGGTCTTCCACAAAATGACACTCTCTCAGTGTTGCAGGTGCAGCAGGGTGCGCAACCAGGCTGCTTTTGTAGCACAGGCTCTGGTGCACACTCTTCCCAGGGCTATGCATGGGTGCTCACAGCCCCTGTGTGATTGCCACTCAATCCTCACTCCCCTCTCAGTGCCTTCAAGCAACCAGGCCTCCTCCAGTGCTGCTCAATCTGTGTTTGGCGGGCGAGGAAGCAGCTGACCCAGCTCTCCCGAGTGCCCTGATGCAGACCTGGGATCGATAGGCCTGGGACTGTAACATCCCAGGTCCCAGCGCTGATCCCTGGGCCTTTATTATCCTGAAGCAGGCTCCTTACCATCTGGTTTTTCAATGTCTGCAACAATTTTTGATCTCTAATTTTAATCTATGTTGTGATATTGTTGGCTGCTTGCTCTGTTCCTCCACTAATCAGGTAGGTTTTTCTCCTGTGTGTAGGGGGAAGTGGAATCTTCTCCCTCCTACCACACCGCCATCTTCTCTCCCCTTTACATTCTTTTTATGAGCTAAGTCTTTGAAATGAGGTGTGCGTTTTACACTTACAGCTCATCTCAATTTGCACTGGCAACCTTTCAAGCATTCAATATAGCCACATGTGTGGCTGCTGGCTGTGGCTGCCACATTGGTCAGTGCAGGTCTTCTAGATCCTTTGCTCTTTCCATGGATTCTTTACAAAGCCAGGAGTAAGAGAACATCACCCTTTTCCTCACTGCACAGCTGCAGTTGGCTCATTAAGAAAGTAAAGCATAATTTATTTTCATCACATTCTCAGAATGTGACCATCTAAATTTGCAAGTATGGAATTCCTAGAAGCCATTGGCCTCCTGCAACCTTTTGAGACACATAAGAGATCTAATCCAAGTTGAGACAAAGATTCAGGAAAAAAAGAAGTGACCAAGAGAACTTTATTTATTTTTAATTTTTTATTTGTTTATTTCTTATTTGTTTTTGTGTCACTTATTTATGCATTGATCAGTTAATTTTGATATAAGTCCTGACTAGGAATCAAACCCTCAACCTTGGCATATTTGGATGATGCTCTAACCAAATGAGTTACACAGCCAAGGCTGAGAACTTTAGAAATAACCCAATTCTTGGTTTGGTACTGGTCCCTGACTATTTCACATTGAGCTAAAACAATGTGTCTTACTTTGGATTCCCTAATAGCAGACCCTGAGACAAGAATTTATGAGTACTGGGTATATTACAAAGTGCTCTCTGAAACATTATAGGAAAGTGAGCAGAGCTGGCATGGGAAAAAGGCAGAAGGGTGAGATACTAAGCAAACTTGGGTAAATGCAAAGTTTGGCTTAATTCCTTCCTGTGTGGACCACACCTCAAAGTTGAGTTTTCTGATCAGGGGCAAGGGACCTGAAGTATGGCATTCCTGTGCCTGTTAATCTTGGTTAAGGCTGCTGGGTGGGGGGAACCCCCAGGCATTTCCTACTTTCCGTGATAGCAGACAAAAAGGGTCCCAGCATCCAGAATAAGCTGCCCACATAGACACAGGTGCTAGTTGTTGAGAGTAAAAGTCCACTAAGGTGATGTGTTTGAGAATGGCAAAGGAATAAGTGGGAATATGGGCAGAGCATTGCTAGAACCTGCTATAACAAGATAACATATTTCAAGATTTTTGGGTACCAGTAGTAGCTACATTATGTAAACAAGGGATGTTCAACCAAAGGCGTGGGGATACTGGCTCACATACATATGTTCTAGAGCAGTGCTTCTCAAAAAACTTTCATGTGCACACAGATCACCAGGGGTCTGGTTGAAATGTAAGTGCTGACACAGGACATCTGGGGAGGAGACAGAGAATCTCTATTTCCGACAAGCTCCCAAGTGAGGTCTACGCTGGACCATACCACAGAGGAGCAAAATTCTAGAGTCAACTTGCAGCACTGACCCAAAGTTTGTTAGAAATGTAGGACTTAAGGCTCCACACCAGATCTTCTGACTCAGAATGCAGAAAAAATCTGCATTTTTTTTCATGAAACCTTTATATGTTTATACCTATTAAAGTATGAGCACACTGCTGGGCTAGCAACATTTTGAATAACAAGGTGTTCCAGAAAGCATTTATTCTCATCTTTGTCCACTCAGTTTCCAAGTGAATAAAGAAATTACTTTGGTTATTAGTTTTAGAAAAATCAAAAGCCCGTAAGGCTGTATTAAGAACAACATTGTTAAGGAGATGAGGCCAGAGCAGCTTAAAGGCGCCTCTGTTCATTATGAGATTATGACATGCTTTCTGCAGGGTAGACAGATCCAACCCTGGCAGTACCATCAATCCAGAGCTGGGCCCTAGTTAGTTTGGCTTTAGAAAGACAGCTTCTTATTTAATCTGGAGGATTTGTTTTCTACTTTCAGAGACAAAGTTCTGATGATTGCCACTAAGCTTGGTTCAGCCTCTGCTATTTAAACCTTGAAGCTCCTTAAGTGACATTTTCTGCCTTGTGATCAATCTCTTCTCATAAAAGGGATAACAGAGACCCGAACTAACAAAAATGGATCTAAAGATCACCTTCTGTGGAGGCTCACCTGGAGTTTAAATGTGCATGTTTGAGTATTACTTCTACGAGATTATTTCTGCAGTTCCCTTCCCCAGGTTCCGGTGCAGTTAATATGTCAGTCTCTTCACCATTAGAGAGATCAAGTTGTCCTACCATGTCACAAAATTTATTTCTAAAGCTATTTAAATTCTGTCATACTTAGCACAGGATTTATGTGTTTGTTTAATACTACTGACAATTATTTCACGACTCTCAATCACTCCCACAGGTATTGTTTGAGTGCTTACTGTGCACTGAACTAAGTTCTTTGCATTCAATATCATAATTCTTACAACTGTTCTCAAGGAGGTAGGTACTGCTTTTAGCCTCATTTTATAGATAAGGATTCAGTTTAATAGCACTTATAAAACTTATGTCCTCAGAGGTAATAAAAGTCACAGTTTGGGATTAGATTGCTTGTTTCATGGGCCCCAATACTTATACTCATAGGTACTGTGCTTTCAGTCATTTTGTCCTAAAGAATTTTAGGGTTGCTGATACAGATAACTCAACAAGATAAAAAGAGAAGTAAATCCACCTAGCTGTTTTCTGTATAAAACACCAATTTAGCACTTACTGTAGGCTAGACACTATTCTAAGCATTTTTCAAACAATTAACTTATTTAATCCTCATGACAACCCTATGAGATAGATTCTATTATTACCACCCCAGTTTACAAACGGTGAAGGGGAAATGTCAGGAAAGATGATAAGATGGAGAGAGAGGGGAGGTCAGTCACAAAATGCAGGTCAAAGGTCTTGAACTTTGATAGAGATAGGTCATACATTCAACTTAAACTTGCTTGTAAAGAGAGAATCAATCATAACATGATTCACATTTCCCCTAGATCCAAATACCCATGCAGCAGTTCAACAGAATTCCTAGTTCTGAGAACAATAGTTTCTCCATTGGCAATTCGCACCCCTTAACTAAGTTGTAACTGCCAAGGGTGTACTGACAAAGACAGGGTCTTCTGGAAGAAACATCATTCTTTCAGGTATTTCTGTTTCCCATTGTCCTGGTCCACATTATCTTTAGTATTTTAGTGTATTGACTTTATCTTTCCTTGTTCAACTTTACGTATATTTGGCACATATAAAAATAAAGAGAACAATGTAACTAACACAGATCTAAATTTAACGAATGTCAACATTTTGCCATATTTGTTTTAATATGTAAAAAAAATGTGTCCTTAGGATATTACAATGCAGAATAATTGTATGTTGTGCCTCTCCCTGACTCCATTCTTCTCCCTTTCCCCAGAAGCAAGCTCATTTTGAAAGGTAGATACCAATACCATCTATTTTCATGGAGAATTATGAGGAGAAGGGTATAGGTCAGGGTTCAGCAAACTAAGGCCTGCAGGCTAAATCCAGCCTGCTCCCTGCTTTTGAAAATGAAGTTTTACTGGTGCACAGACACTCGTTCATTCGTATGTGGTCTCTGACTGCCTTCACGCAACAATGGCAGAGCTGAGTATCAGTGGTTGCAACAGACTCTAAATGCGCAAAATATTTACTATCAGGGCCTTTACAGAAAGTTTGCCACTCCTTGGTATGGGACCACTCATGTTTAAAATACTACATAAGTATGATACTAGATATCACACTGTATGTATCTTTTGACTAATGGATATCTGCAACCAACATTATGTCCTTGCTTCTGCATGTGGATGTATTTAATTTATTTTAACTATTGTACTATTCCACTGTAGGAATGTACAATTTATGAATCCATATTTTTATTGATGAACATTCATTGTTTTTTCCTTCAAAATTGTTTGTTTGTACAAACATACTTCCTGTTGCCTTAGGGCACATGTAAGAGATTCATTAGGATGGATATCCTGATGAATTCTTAGAATCCATGCATGTTCCTAGTACCAGATGCTGCTACTTGCTCACTGAAGTGGCAAGGACACTGTACTTTCCTATTGGCAATGAGCTTTTATTTTCCCATGCTCTCAACAACTTGCTATTATCAGACCTTCAGAAGACTTTGCAAACCTGATGGATGCAGTATGGCCCTTGCACAGTTCTTGACTGGCATTTCTGGTTTACCAGAATAGTGGAGCATCATTTTAGGTATGTTGGGGCTGTTCTACTTTCATTTCTGCAAATTTTCCCTTCACATTCTTACCCCATTTTTATTTTAGGATATTCATGCCATTGTCATTGAAAGGTGAGGGTTTTTATTTGATTGTTTGAAGTTTGAGCTCAAACACAGACCAGTGATGGGTATCAGTCTTATTGGTAGAAAAGTGCCACACAAAGGTTGCATGTTGTAAATGGCACCCATGGTGTCATGGCACTGAGGAGCCCAGATCATGGTACCACTGATGCCAAACACCTGTAATTACAAAGAAAAGGCAGAGTATAACTTCTGCTCTAAAAAATATGTATTCATTCAGAAGATTCTTTGGGAAAACAAAAACATTCCAAAAGGAATACTGAATTCCTCTCTCTCTCTCTTTCTCTCTCTCTGTGTGTGTATGTGTGCAAATTATTATACTATATAATTACATAAATAATTATGAGTTAGTGGTTACCCAAATTAAGTAAAAAGAGTAGCAAATGATAATCTAAAAGCAGGTTATTTCCAAAAATGCCTTATTAGGAAGCCTCAGTTTACTATATTTAACTAATTTTTAGCAGGTTTCTGGAGTGTATAAGAATTTAAAACAAGCTATTTTAATAATTGTAAGACATATGCAGGCCCTAGCAATTTTAATTATTTACTATTTATTTTTTATTTATTGGCAAACCTCTACCCCAGTAATGGTGTCATTTCCATTACCTCTGGTCCTATGTGGGGAGTGATTTGAGATTTGGATGAGAACACCGTATGGCTCATTCAGAGTTGCAGAGCCTGGCTGAGCACATTCTCTCACCTGCTGGCATGCATCAGAATTGGTCTTGTAGAGCATTTGTCTTCATGGCACAGTGAAGCATTTTTTCATGTGAAAGATGGTATATGAGCTACAAAGACTTTCATTAAAAACAGAAAGGACTAAGAAGTCACTGCATTTATGATACTATACAGAGGATTTAGAATTTTGGTAAAATTGCTGGCACAGTTTCTCTGTATTAGGTGGCAATGAAGGTCTTATATTTTAAAGCCAAAATGTTTTCATCTTTATCTCATACTTAAAAAGAAATGGCTGTCAAATACAATATAATTACCAAAACAAAAGTAAAGCCAGGAAACATTTTAGAACCCAATAATTATCATCATTGGGACACTAGACAGTCATTCTATTCAAATATCATGTAAGGGTACATAATTATATTCAGACTATGTGACTCGAATGTCTTCAGGCTACAGTTGACGGAACCGCAACTCAGACTAGCCTAGGAAATAGGAGAATTTATCAAGAACAAGGGGTTATTTCCTGAAACTGAAGGAAAAATTGGACAAACTGTAACAAAAGAATATATTTGTAATACAAAACCATAGAGAATCTGGGGCCTGAATGCCAGGAGGAATTGCTTCATTGCTTTTTCAATGCTGTCTCTTCCTGAGGGCATTTTTCTCTCTACCACCCAGTTTCTTCCCCACGACCACCAACTTTACCAAGAGATGTGACATATGGCACCTCTCCACCACCAGAGAGAGTGGTTTCTCACTTCTTTTCCCAGAATGAAAAATCCTGGGAAAGATCTCTAATTGGTATACTTCCAGAACAATCAAGGTAATACCCTAATAGTGTCCATGCAAACCACACCATTGGAACTGGGGAGAAGCAGAGAGCAGAAGGGTAGAAGAGCACAGAAAAACTACTTAGGTGCTTTTGTGAGAGTACTGTGGCAAAGCAGATAAAAGAAGTGCACATTGTCACAGTTCTGTGTCCCATTCTTTTTATAAAATAGGCAATAAATCCATACTGGTTGGCTTATGATGACTGCTTCAGTGAAGAAATGTAAATGAAAGAGAACTACATTTATGCCTGATAGTTTATGTCTTTTGAATTTATTTTAATGTATTTTCTATTGTTATGAGTATTCAATCACCATTCTTGGCTACAGGACTTGTAATAGTGGCGTTACACTTTTCTTACTTTAAACCAAACTACGCGGGTTTGGCCATGAAAACTTTTGGAGTACTGTCTGTAATTGGAGAGGCTGGGGAGGGGGCTCTCCAATTAATAAAGTACAGACGCTTTGGTATTAGAGCTTAGGGCAGTTATGGCAGCAACATAGACACACGTTATGCTTTGTTTCATGTTTTGGACTGTATTGTGAAGAACATTCCCTGACTATCTTTCCCCAGATGAGTGAAGCTCCATTGTGTGAAATGGTACCCTGATGGCCTTAGGAAGTGTCCATGTGCTGGCAAGTGCAGTAGAGGAGAAGTACATCTTGGAATGCGTGAGGATCCACATTTTGAGATAATTTTGAGAGATGTTAGGTCTCATATACTCTTAGTCCTCTTCCAACACCTCTTGATACTCCCTGACCAATGGGAAAAGTTTAATGTGGTGAAATCAAGTCAAAATGAATATTAAGAGAATTCTTCAAAAGGAAAAAAAATAAAACCCCCAATAGAGCAACATCCATGGCACAGAGTAGAAAAGAAAGATGTTCTGCTTTGGTTAACTTTTCATGATGAAAGGATTTCAGCTGTATCATTGTGAATCTCAGGTGCATTCTGAGTATTTTGAGCTGAGGAGACACCCTCTGCTCCCTCCCACTAGTTTGCTGAGTGACTTCTCATTTGTACAACTGAGAAATGCTAATTGCATGCCCACATATGAAACACCAAAAGTTCATTTCTATGGCTTTCATGTCAATCTGCTATATTGTTGAAATGGTTCTTTCCAAAAGCTTTGTGTCCCTTGTGAAAACAATTGTTGTTAAGTCTTCTGAGCTTAGCAGTTTCAATGCTATTTATTACTTTGGTTGCATCTGCCAGAGTGCTGTGTACTGAAGAAAATAAGTGTATATAAGCAGGGTCTACAAGTATAATTGATACCACTGTTTATTTTATTAAAAAAATTCTATTTGAAGAGATCAGATAGAAAATGATTTTAAAAGAAAAAAACAGTTAATTTCCTTAGTGAGATGTATGTCGACTGAAACAAAGGAGCAATGACAATTTCTTGGGAGTTAAATGGTGCTGCTTTTTTGTTAAATAAAATGGGTTTGACAAAATTAAAACCATATTCCTTGAAAATTAATTAGTAAACTACATATAGGTACTCCTTCATTAACTTGTAACTTAGTATATGGCATTCTGCTAAAATATAATTTTTCTCATTGGGAAATTCATTTGTTTTACATTATGTTCATTATGCCTCCTATGCTTATTTTAAAACATTTTGCAAGCTAGATTTTTCCTATCCAGATGAAGGGGTCTTTGGCTCTTGGTAAGTGAACCTATCCTGTCAGTCCTTCCTCTACTGTGAAGACTATTCTTTGCCTTGGCTCTAATTATCTCATGTTTAGTAACCCTCACTGCCAATGGAGGCTATGGAAGGGTGAATCTTAAAAGACAATTTGTGCTTGTCTTCTAATTTAAAGTTAAATGCTCCTAACTGAACTTTATACTGTTGATGCTTTTGCCAGTTTAGTTAAAAATATACTTGATTTCAGAACCCTGCTCTGCCACTTACTAGCTGTGGGACCCAATGCTAAGTGCTAGCTAATATCCATTTTCTCCTCTCCTAACAGAAGCCCGACATTATTTAGGCCAGAAATATATCCAACTGAAAAATGTACCTTTTCTACCCTCCCCAGTAGCTAGGGTGGCAATGTGGCAATGTTAGCAGAAGTCTGCTGCAAATCCTTAGGAAAATGTGGTTTCCTGATGTGGGTGCTCATTTCTTTTTGTTGTTGGGGATGCAAATGGAAGGACTGGAGCTGCAGAGGCATCCAGATCTGTGAGGGAAAGGCCATGAGAACCGTGGGGTCTTGGCCTTGTTATCCTTGAGGCACTGAATGGATGCTGCAACCACCCACCCACCCACCTTCAGGGTCCTGCTGTATGAGAAAAAATTGCAAACAAATAAAAAAACCCCTCAATTTCTTAATTTGTCTAAGTCACCATTTGGTTTAATTTTCTGTTATGCATGGCTAAATGTAACCCCTGCCCTAAAGAATCATCTTTGATCAGTTTTTTAACCTGTCTGAAATTCATTTGCCTTATAAATTAAAGCTAATAATAGGACTTACTTCATGGAGCTGTTGTGAGAATTAAGGGAGGTAATTCATGTTAAACGCTTTGACCAGTGACAGCCACAGCAAATTCTTAAGTGTTAGCAATCTAAAAATATATTGTTTATCAAAGAAACAATACGTAGTTTAAAACGCTATGCCCAGAGGGATTATAACAAAAGTCAATGATTGCTTATGACATGATTACCCTAGTTCTGCTTCTTGAAAACCATTTTCAGCATTTCTATTTCTGGCAGTACTTCCATATTTTTGAAGAATATATGTGCACAGCTTTTTCTTGATTGACTGATTTCAGAATTTACTGTTGCCCAGCTCTGATTGATGAGGCTTTAAATCTGTTATCCCAACTCCTGTTGCCTTTTGTCCTCCCCCCTGCTGGACTGAATCACCAGTGTTCCTTGCCCAGTCACTTCTATAACCTCTGGCAACATCCTGAAGCCATTTCTCGATCCACCAATGAGAGATAGCATCTCTTGGTTTCTCTGCTTGTGAGAAGAAGACAGTTAATGACCAATCTTCTTACTTCCAGCCCTTGTTACCTTACATTTACTTCTTCGATTGTCAAAGTTGAAATGTTTTTGTCTTGTTCAGTATCCATAACTGACTTCAAATATTTGCATATAAATTGATTCAAAAATTTTAAAACCAGGAAAATAAATATTTACATGCTCACAAAAATGCAAATGCAATTTTCTGCAAGGCTACAATTATCTTAATTGCCACAGTTCCAACACCATGAACCACGTGGCTTTCCAAGGGTAACATTCCCAATATCAAGATAATATCAATCTTTCTTGACTGCTCTTCCAGTTGTTGAAATTCCTGCATGCTTTACCATGGCTTATATTGGATAATACATTTCTTTTAAATTTGTCCCTCCTTCTACCTTAATCTTCCTCCAGGGGGAAAGAAACAAGCTTTTTTAAAAAAAATTATGTAACATCTTATAGCTTCTTATTCACATTGCCTGAGCATATTACTCTCCTATAGTTGCTATTTTGATTTTGAGACCTTTCTTTAGCTTTCACATATTTTCTTGCACTATGTCTTTCATATTTTCATCTCATGTTTCCTCCTTTTCATTGGCAGCCACATTCTTCAGATTGATTGTGTGTGCATCTCTTATCTTTTCTGTCTTATTGCCAACTTTTTGTCCTTAACTTTTTGGTTATTTGTTTGCTGGCTTCACTGTTGTTTGGTTCTGCATTCTGGAAGATTCCCTTCACCTACAACAGTTGTGTAGAATTTTGATTTTCATTCTGTTATCTTATTTTTTATTTTTGAGAAGACTCTATTATTTTTGTTACCTATTTTTCATAACGTCTTGTTCTTATTTCATGGATACAATATACTGAAGACCTTCCCTGAAGGTTTACTTTCTTTTTTAAAAATTTAATTTGTTCCTCAAATTATCCCTGTATCTTCTATCACCATTTCACTTTTGTTTATCTTGGCTTCCTTTATCTTTTAATGTTGTACTCTTTCTCAATAGCCTGTGATTTTTTGTTTTCAGTTCACATTTTAAACTAGGGCAATGACGGGCTGACAGGGAGCTCTGAGTGTGTAAGTCAAACTTACTGGCTTGCCGACTTCCATTTAGGGTAAGTGTGTGGGTGCCAGCCGCTACGGTGTGGTAACCATAAAGGCTAGAATGAGAAGAGCTTTATACTCTGGATCCTTAACTCCAATGCTTGCCACCATAATTCTTTTCAAATAGTTTGTTCAGTTCCAAAGAAGACAAACCTTCACCTTTTGACATGAGAAGTGATTGGTTATCAATTATCCTACATGCAACACAGGAAGAGGGAGGGGAAAGTTGGACCGTTTGTCCTTATTCCTTCAAAAGACATTATTGTCACCCCCGACACAATACACAATCTGCTGGGTTGGTAGCACCCAAGTCTGGAGCCTCTCTCAATTATACCTGAGCAAATCAGTGACCTCCTTGGCTGTAGCCCTATCCGTGATTATGATTGTGGTTTCCTCCACTTCATCAGGCATCCTCCTCTCTCCATCTTCTGCAAGTGTACTGAAATAGGTCATCTACTGACCCATCTCATTCTCTTCATCATTGGGTATTTATGCTCCTTTACCATAATTGTCACAGCATCACAAGAGATAAGAGGTCATACCTGTGTTCATTCTGCTAATTTGGGCAAATTCTATTTTTAATTTTATGTAAAAAACCGATTTCTGACTTTCCCTTCCTAACCAGCTCTCTGTCTCAAACAAAGCTGAGATCAGCCTTAGCAGCTTCCTTCTCTCATACCATGTACCTTGCATCCATAGCCAATCTTTTGGCTTAAATTCAAAATATCTCCAGGATCAACCATTTCTTATTACCTCTAGCCCCAGCATTTTTGTCTCTGTGTTTCCATTCTGGCACCCCCTTCTATGGCTTTTAACAGTGCAGCCAGGGAAATCCTGTTAAAATATCACACCAAATCAATCACTTGCTCGGAATGATGCAATGGTTGCCCATGGACGTGGGAGTAAAGCCAAATTCTCACAGTGGCCATCTATCACTATTTGGGTCACTTGTCACTCCTCCCCACCTCTCTGACTTCTCTCTCCCTTCTAGATACACTGGACATGAACCAGGTGGCATGAAATTTCATTATGCTGCTCAGAATGATGTGTAATTAAAAAAAAAGTATCAGTGCTTATTTATGGAATTTTCCATTTAATATTTTTGAAATGTGATCGACTGTGGGTAATAGAAACTGTGGATAAGGTTGGGAGGCTACTGTATATATGATTTAGCAAAGAGAATAAACAAATGACAACCACATGTAAGATACAGAAGTCATATATAATATTAATAAATGTCAGACCAAAAAGAAAAATATTGTAGGATTCCACTGACAGAAAATTTAAAACCAGGTAAAACTAACCTATAAATTTGGAGGTCAAAATAAGTGTCTGTTAGGAGGGTAGATGCCTGGTGTGTTGGTGATGCTCTAATTTTGATATGAGCGCTATTTGCATGGGTGTGTTTCAAAAATCCATCACTTTTTGTACATTTTTACTTTTCCATGTATATTATATTTCACTTTAATGTGTATATTATATTTTAATCAAAAGTTTTCTAAAAATCTGGCTGAGTTCCTGTTAGAAGCATGGGAAAACTAGATGAATGAATTTGTTTTTCTTTTCCAATTTATACATGCTTTAGGAGAATTTAGTGTGTGCAGAACTAAGGATTGAAAGCAATGGTGCCTGTCAATCCTTGTGCAGAGAAGTGCATACAAAATTTCCTCTGCACAGCCCTGCTATCAGGTAGCTCGGCCTTAACCTACTGGATGTTGCTGTTTTGATCCACTACATTTCAACACACTAGAGCAACAATGGGCCGAAATTTGACAAGCTGGGCCATGGTTCAGCAATGTTTCCACCCAGGGGCTGGTCAGACTATTGAACTATTTGGGCTGAACCTGAATGTCAAATCTTGTCTCTAAGGCTGATAGGCCATCTCAGTAATACATTGCATTGAACAAGAATCTGGGATAGGGGCTGGGGGGCTGGTTGTTGAGGGGATGAGCTTCTAGGGACCCAGCCATGGACCAGGATCCAGGGGGAAGAGATGCTGAAAATCATTTTAATTTTCCAAAACCAAAACAGGGAAGACTTCATCTTCACTGCCTTTGATACTGGTATTCCTCTTTGCTAATTACAATACAGATTTCATTCTGTAGATGAAGTAGTCTCCCATCAGTTACCCAGGATCCCTTAGACCTGTAGGCAAACACTTGCACATGACAGTCCTGTGAACCCCACCCCTGGCTCAGAGCAATGTGGGCACAACCTGCACTCTGCTGTTTAGACTGCATGCATGCAGGTAGTCGTGTACACAAGTAGAAGTCCCTTTCCATGTGGTGCCCAACCTCAAAGAAAAACCGAATATTGGAAAGAGAGGCTAGAATGGGCAGGAAGAAGTTATCTTCATACTTCCTGACCAGTGGAAAAAGTTGTACTGATCTGTTAAACATTAACTTGTTCCAAATGACATTATTTTCAGGGTTGATGTGAAGGATCTGACTTTTGTAGTCCATGCTAACCTTACCAGTCAGCTCTTTAAAGAAATTCACCACCTGGTGCTGAAAAAGGTTTGAGGATTCAAACAGTCCTTTCTCTCAGCTACCTACTGACCTCATCTCCTTTGTCACTGAGAAAATGGAGGCAATCAGAAGACTTGTATGACTCCCTCCACCACCCATACCACTCATCAGCACCCCTACTGATGTACCCCACTTCCTGTCCTCTTATAGATGAAATGCCCTTGCTCCTGTCTGCGTCCAGCCCCTCCATTTTTGAACTATGACAGGGTCATCAAACATTTTTTTTTAATTAAGGAATTTAGTTAACATTTTAGGCTTTGTGGGCCAGATGGTCTATGTAATAACTTCTCAGCTCTGTCCTGGGAAAGCAGCCACAGACAGTATGTAAATAAATGAACATTTTTATTTATAAAAACAACTGGTGGGCCAGATTTGGCCCCCAGGATGTAGTATGCTGTGCCCTGCACTAGACCTGACTGCCCTGGCCTATTCAGTGGCGTTGGCCAGCCGTTCTCATGCTCTCCTACATCAGCGCACCGTGGTCCCTTGACGAGGTCATTCCAACCAGCACACACGTCTATCCCTGTTTATTCTATATTAAGAATCATTTCTCAATCTCACGTACCCCTTCCGGCATCTTTTCATTTCTATGCTTCCTTTTCATAAAATATTCTCTATCATGTTTGGCTTCTTAATTTGTCTCTGGTGATATTCCCCAAAGCCCACTCCAATAGGCTTTTGACCCCAGTACTCCACTGAAGTTGCTCTAATCAAAGCCAGCAATGACCTCTGTATCATTCAATCTAGTAGTTAGTTCTTGGTCTTTATCTTACTTAACCTATGAGCAGCATTTAACACAGCTGATCACTCTTTTCCTCTCTGACTTAGATGTGACAAATAAAACAAACACTTATTTCCCAGGTATATTAAAGGAGGTGTCCCAAGGGAACAGGGGCTGGAAAATCATGCTGAATAGTCACAAGTATGACTGTTGTTTAATTGCAAGAGAGATCATGTTTTTAATCCAGCTACCAAGAGAAAAATCAAAAGGCAGTTTTACTCCCCAAGTCCATCTTTTAAGGGAGTCACTTATCTTAAAGAATAAATAAAAATTCAATTTCAGGTGATTTATGTAAGAAAGAAAGCATTCAAATCAGAAATAATATCTTTAGGAATTAAGGCGGTTAAGTCCTGGTGCTGATTAAACATTTTAATTGATCCAAGACAACTTCTCATAAATTTATGAAAGTGTTGCAATTGAGCAATTTCCATCAGATTTTTGCCTTCTCAGAGCACCCGATGAAGAAGAAGTTTCCTTTTCCTACCCTCACTCTCCTTCCACTTTTGCTTTATTCTCCCTCATAGATCTGACCGATGATACATTTACTTCTGTGTGTTCATTTGTGTATTTCACCCAGAATGCTGGCTCTCAGTATTCTAAAATGTGCACCCATAACTCTGGAATTATGAGTTCCAGAGAAAGCATACAACAGATATGTGTTGAATGAATTAATGAGCCAGAATCCCTTTATAAACAATTTCTTCTGGAGACATTTGACTTTCAGAAAAGCACAGGTTTCTCTCAGGCGTTCTGCATAATGAGGAAGCTGTCTCCTTTGCTGCCGGCACTACACAAGGTATCATGTACATTGGCCCTGGAGATTAAAGGTGTGATGTTATGAGACAATACTGAGAATTAGAAGGATGGAAAACACATTTTCAGAATAAATGGTGTTTGTAAATCTTAACCTCTGGCTGAGCAATTTCACTGGGGGGAAAATATCCTATATATTAGCACAGCCAGGGAAGGCAAAACATATTCTGTAGCTTAATTAATTATACTAGGAATGTCAAGTAGCTGCTAAAAAAAGGTCCTGATGAGGAATATTATAGGGCTCAGAAGTCAAAACCCCTAAATAAAATTAGTGGCTAAGAACTAACAGAGAGGAGAAAATTGAACATATTTCAAACATAACTGCATAAAGGTTTAATACAATATAAGATGTAGATCCATTTGTAATATAAATTCTGTATTCACTCTTAGTAAGAACCTCTCTGTCACTTATTGAATGTTTTTAATTGAGAGTGAATCTCATAAATTGATAATTTTTGAAAAAGAATATGGTTACATTTGGGGAAAGGTATTTTTTTCCACATTTTTATATGGTTGCTCAAGCACAGTTGTCTCCATTCCCCCCCCACCACTCCCCTCAACCCCAGCCATCCCCACTTCCTACCCTTGATCCTACCCTCCTTTGGTTTTGTCCATGTGTCCTTTACACATGTTTCTGAAAACCTGAGGAAAGGTATTTTAAGAATAGTTTGCAAATACTTAGGGTTTATCTATATTCATCTTGCATCCATATACTGAGAGATGAAGTATAAACAATCCAACACTACCAGGATACCAGAATAAGGACTATTACAAGGCAAGTACAATTCTGTCACACAGACGCTGTTTCATTGGAGTCTCTTCAAACATAAATTATAATATAGAGCAAATGGGTGACTTGGTTCTTAAAGAGAAAAAAAATACAGGGTCTGGCACAAATAATGCCCCCTTTTTATTACAAAATCTTTTATTATAAAATCATAGGCATGCAATTCTGTAACATAACAATATCACACTCAAGTGCACCATATGCTTTTTAGGTGAAATGTTCAAATTAAAATGATAAATTATTACACCCATATTATTATCCTACCTACCATACTCAAGCAGGCCTTACTTCTGCTGAACCCTATAGATTAGATTTCTGACAGTCTTGGAAAACAGTTTCTAAAAACCTCAGAGTACTAAAACTGGTTGGCATTTTATTCATTCCATTATAAGACTTGAAGTTGATATTATGTACAAGTTGAAATAAACCTCTACCATAACCACTAAAGAATCAGAGGTCACATCAGCACATTCGGTAAAGCTCAGAGAACTGTCAGAGCGCTGGCCTGACTTGACCCTGTGTTTGTGATCCATGATGTGAGAAGCTCTGTAAGGGCATAGAGATGGTGCGCAGACTTCAAAATATTCTTAGATTCATATTCTTAACTCTTGCAAGAAATTGTATGAAGGGTAAGGATCACCACTAATATCCTATAAACATGAATAAAGAAACATTCTCTTTCAATATGTTCATTTCAATGTTTTTTTAAATGACAATTAAACATTTTTAGAAAAAGCATCAAACTTGAGTCTGAGGTTCGCAAAAGTTCTCAGCTTCTTGTTTGATATATCTTGCCAGTACTGTAATTATTTCTGTATGTATCTGAAAAGCTTGCTATTTTAATAGATTAGCAACTTCTTAATGGAGAGGCCTTGTGTAATTTATCTTTCTAGTCCTTAGATGAATAAATATTCTTTATTATTAAATATTATTATTTGAAATTTTATTTTTCATTATTTCTTTTTTTAAATTTTTTATTTTAGTTTATTCAGTACAGTTTCTATCCTTTATTCCCATTCC
>CM052547.1:66815737-66843173 GCA_028533065.1 Trachops cirrhosus
ATGTGTCTCTGGATCCTCTGTATGTCCTCCTTGGTGAAGTCATTATTTCTCATATTAATTGAACAGCTACTATGTGCATGGTCATGGGCTAGTTGCTGCACAGGGTAAGAATGAGTTGTAAAGGTGACAAAGATGCCAGCCCTCCTGGAGAGTATTGGGAAGGCAGTGGGGTGGGAAGTGGCCTGATGTGAGAGAATGAACTGGGATAAGATGTTTTGGTAAAATGGAATGTGGCTTTACCTATATTTTCTTTTGCAAATCTATTATATCAAATGCCTCATTCCTACTGAAAAAAATCTCCATAATTCTAAGTAGATGCCATTACTAGAAAGGGTTTGATTATACTTCTCCTTGGCGGCTGAATTATTTTAGATGGACTTTTAACACATGTTAAACATGACAAAACCTCAAAGTCTTTTGGGCATCAGTACAGTATAAGAATTCAGATCAAGGTGACAACTTCAAAGTTTCTTCAAAGTGCCCACCCTACCTTGGCCACTTCTTCTTGGAAAGCCACGAGATTCAAATAGGAGATGTTAACTAAGTCGGGTCCATACACCACCGTTATCATGCGATGTTCCAGACGTCCTATGTTCCCCACATCCAGAAGTTCACGTAATTTGGGGTCCTGGAGAGCAAGTGGAAAAAAATCAGTCTATAAATAGAGGTTCCAACATGGTAGCATAATTTTAAAACAGTTAGAGGCAGAATGTCTTGAAAGCAAAGTTGCCTTTTATTCTTACTAGAAAAGGGGATGAGTTGAATTCCCTCAACCCCCAGTGTAGCCCAGGGAGGTTAAGTAACTTGCCCAAAGGCTGTGGAGAGAGAATTTCTGGCTCAGGACTCACAGCCCTTGTAGCATCTAAATGAAATGAGTCAGGCAGAGAAAGACAGATACTGTATGATCTCACTCATAGGTGGATGCTGAAAAAGCCTACCTTGTAGAAACAGAGAGTACTGGTGTTAGGGCATAGAAAAAAACTTCGGCAGTCTTTTCAGGTCAAGTTGCATTCTTTGGAACATCCTAAATGAGGATGCCTTGAAGATACAGTCCTGCTGGGAAAAGGAAATTCCCCAACCTTCTGAATTCAAAGTAAGACCTGAAATAGGGCTGTCAGGTTGGCTGAATTTATTTTCCTTCATAGGGCAGGCCTTGAAAGAAATGAGAGGTCTATTCAGAAAATTAGCATCAAATCAATCACTTGGCAAATTGGCAGCCAGCTTCTGAGTAAGGAATTAACTTGGATTCTTATTTATTTAGCTAAAAGCTAGGCTAACAGGGCTGGATTACTTAGGTTGGTTAGTCTGATCGCCCTTCTGAGGTCTTTACATACAGTATTCTTACAAAGAAAGAGTGAACTTAAAAAAAAAGAGAGAAAACAAATAAAACCTTTCCAGCTAAGTTATTTGACTTGGTGCCATTAATTCTCTCTTTAGTTAATAAAATCTTTTTCTTGGTTTGGCTGCATGAAGGGGAACACTTTCAGGTAAGTGATGAAGAGAGAATCCCATTTCACAGCTGTGTCCAATATAACTGAAACTTCAACTTTACTAACAAGTTGAAAGCTTATCAAGTACATCAGACCACCTAGAAAGATCAAATGCTATCACAAAAAACATCAATTTGCATGACCTAGAAAAAGAGGGGAATACAGTAAAAAAAAGTATTAAATAAACAAACAGTAATAGCTACAAGGGGACATTTTTAGCATTCTAGCATTAATGTAAGATTTTAAAAGAATGCTCAAAAAGAATGGACTTTTTGTAAAGGCTAATTAAAGAATGATACCAGCTGCTCCGTGAAATGGTTAATTGCATCAGTGTTTGAATGCCACTGAGGCAAGGTTAGAAGAGAAAATATATTTGATCAGTACTTAAATTTCTTTTATGTACTTGGAGGAGAAAAAGAATTCTCAGAAACCCTTGAAACTGAGTGCTACCTCTCAGAACTGCAGGGACTAGGTATGGGAGTCAGGAGTTCATTTGAATTGTCCTAGAACTACAGGAACACAAAGCAAGTAGACAGACCCCAGAGGAAGTATCCAGGATAGAAAATAATTCTGGAAAAGGGCTTTTGGAATTCTTACTGTCCCTAACGTACCGTTCGAGACTATTAGGGGCAGTCACCAGGAATTTATAAGAAAGATGATTAACACTTTGTGGCATCTCTGTAAAAATTTCCCACTAATGTTTGTGTGTGTGTGTATATTGAAAAATTATTGGTTTTTATGTAATTAAAATTTTTAATGAAGTGTTTAGAGGTGCTGTCTGGAACTGGAAGACTAAAGCAAGCTACCAAATGATATGATGGTTGAATTTGAGAAGGAGGTACTTGAGGATTCATTATATAAGTCTCTCTGTATCTGAGATGATTAACATTATCACAACAAATAATAAAAGACTACTAAGCATGAACTGAAGGAATAGTTATATTTGAAAAATATTTTTTCCAATATTAACCACAATATTTTAAAATTGTATAATGCTGGAAGTAAAGAGAACTCTTTTGAAGTATATCATAAGCAAGTTCCTTACTAGTGCTCTTTTTTGGTGATGGATCATACTAACTTTTAAACTATATTTTCTTTCTCTTCCACCATTAATCATTTCATTTTTCTTCAGAACTATACCTTTTCTTCATCTATTTCCTTTTAATGACACCAAATTTGGTAATATTAGAATTCTCTCCTTTTAGAAATGACTTTGCTTTTCTTTTTACCTGTACTTTTAAGATTTTTCATGTTGAACACAATATCCCAAGCTGACCTGCTGGCTTCACACCTCATTATTGAATATATCGATATGTTTACTGAAAAAGATATGTGTTCTTTCAAGTAATAGACAAAGCACTCCGTTGTTTTCAGCAGATCCTCAAAGACTAGGCAGAGAGGGAACTGTCTAGAAGAATGAACAGCAAAGGCACCAAGCTTTGAGAGGACCTTATGGGGGAAGTAATTTACTGGAAAGAGATTCTAAAGAAATGGTTGTTTCCGGGGTTCATCGCTCTCAGATCTGGGGACATGAGTGAATGCACTTAAAAAGCAAACAAACAAAATGAAAAACAGTAACAAGAACAGAAACCTACAGACAGTTTGGATGAGAAACACCTCCTCCAAAAAGCTGTTCCTTTAAGGAGCTTTATATCTGAATATTTCTCATTGATGGAATCTCCTGATCAGTTTTCAAAGGATTTACTTACTCAGGGTTGCTACTAGACTTAAATACATTTCTTGGTCCCTGCAATTGATATAAATTCCCGGAAATTTTTATAAGCTATTCACACAATTCTCTAAAAATATTCAATTTCTCTGTTGCAAAACACCAAATATATATACCTCAAAAAAAGAAAGAGATGACTTAAATTTGAAATTTCAATTTTCACTAAGGTGTCACTCAAAACTTGCTTTCCCCAATACAGTATCCTGAATATGTCTCCACAGTGGAATTAACGAGACCAACTTGGATCCCTGGCGGCTACAGTTTAACTGCACTTTTAACAGTTAAGCCCTAGATCACCTCTACTCCTATAAGAGTTACAAAATAGAGACTGACTAAATAAGCTCACCTTCTCTCAATCACCAGGTTTTGTGATTAAATTACTACATGTCTGTTGCAAAGAAAGTCAAGTTGCCCAAGTTGAGGATTCCCATTTCCAGGTAACAGGCCATGGAGAAAGCAAAGACTCATTCACACAGGGACACAAGGACTGCATTACAGCCTGGGTTGCTCTCATTATAACATAGTATTCAAAATATTATGAAGTCATGGACAGAATAAACACAAGCTAAAGTATAATTTTTAAAAGTTAAAGACCAGTTTCAAATGTCATTCCTCAATATGACTTTTAAGAAAAGCTATTTTATTTGTATATCAGATACCCAAAAAATAAAATACATTTTCAAGATATCTAGATTTCATTTTTTGGGAAAATTTGCCTTTCTTATCTTCCAGCCCCATGAAATATGTCTTTACTGAATTTTAGGCTTATTGAACAACTCATATATTAGGTTAATTTTATTCCCAGCACTTAATGCAGTATTTTCAATCTGAATTACAGTTATATGGATGTAACTTTAATCCATCATTCATATAAAGCAGGTATATGAAAGTATTTCCTTAGTCAGTACAAAAGTCAGAAATGAAAGAGATGGATCCCTTGTTATACTTAAGTGATATTAAGAACAGACTGACTATGGCAAAGAAATGTGACTATGGGAAAACAATAGAGAAAAAATAAGAGCTGGTACTGTATTGTCCTTCATATCTCAACAGTGTTATTATCAGAACAAGATTTTCTATATTTGTTTTAAATAAAGTGGTAATGAATTTGTGTAGTCAGTCTCCATTTCACTCATTAGGGGCCTCAGTGTAAAGGTTGGTACAGAGGAAAAAATTGAGTTGACCTGGCTATGCATCTCCAGCCAAAATAAAATGGTCTAAAAATACCATGCATGAACTGATTGAACTAAAGCTAACATACTATTCAGATATAAAAGGGGGAAAAGGTTTATAAGAAATGTAAAGGCAAACTATGAATTTTGTTATGCTTGGGATTGGCCACAGAAAAGAGATAAGTAACATTCAAGGAGAGTCTCTAAATAGTAGTCTAGTGATTAATTAAAAATTTAACTGCTTGAGGTTTTCCTCCTCTCCAGAACAAGCTCAGGGTGTGGATTAATGTCGTTTCATAAGCTAGAAAGAAAGGGAATAAATAGGAAAGGGCGCTGAAGGCGTCCAGGCAGGCTGACACTCAGAAGAAGCAGAAAAAGGGGGATTGGAATTAAGTGCCCAGTTTCTGGGAGCAGCTAACTTTATCCCAGGATTTGGAGATGTCCAAGGGAAAGGCATTTTCAGAGCTGGGGAAATGCTGTGTATTTCAAGAAGTTGCATTATACCAGTAAGAATTCTAGGGTGCAGTACACATGCTTGGCTTATAGAAAGTTTGTCTTGATGCTCCAGAAGCTGACCTGAGTCAAAGACCTGGGGGCAAGAGGTTGTTTTGGAAGTAATCACAGGATGCACAATGAGGAAGTGGGCAAGGGAGACAAGGAGGAAAGCAAGCCAGTAAGGAGTGTGTTAATGAGTGGTTTAAGCACTTTGGGCATCTGAGGCTTAGTCCAACCAGAACCACTCCAAGACTGTATGGAGAACACACCTCAGAATGTCCCCAAGAAGCCGGGAACGTAAAGTAGTGATCTGTCAGCTCCCACTGTCATTGGTGGAGAGTCTCTTCTGGGATGCCAACTCTCTAGCATTTCCATGACCAGATCATGTTCTCAGGACAATATGGGAACTCTGCACAAGTAACATCTAGGGGTGAGCCAGGGACTGAGGGCACTGCAAATGTCTGCTACAGAGTTGAAGGAGGGACATTTTCCTGAGATTGACTGATCTTCATGTGTTTAATGAGATCCACACTCAAAGAAAATTCATCCTGGCAGCAAATAGATTTAGATTTCTAATGGTTCAGCTTTTTATAAAAATAGTAAATATAACTAATCATAAACTGCATGTCAAGCAGCATCCTAGCTGTTCATTATTTTTCTCCTCCATTTAATCTTCAAACTAACTCCAAGAAGTAGCTATGTTTTTCTTTCCTGATTTGTAAATAAGAACTCTGAAGTTTGGGGAGACAGTTTGCCCAGTTTTACAAAAATTGGAAAAGGGATGATTGACTCCAGGTACATCTGATTGTAAAGCCTAAGTCCTCCCATATCACATTGTGTTATACACAGCATATCCAATTTGATGAAGTTTATACAAAAATTGTGAAAACAGTTCAGCTGGCAGCATAAACTTAAATAAATCAACATCTATCTAACCTCCACACTTTAGACATTACATTAAAATATAAAATAGCCCACATGTGAAATTAAAATAGGAAAGAAATATGGTTTAATGGCATCATGCACTTGCCTTCCTGGGAAAGAAATAAAACTAAAACATCGAGTTTAGTCATCATTTGTATAATCATCCTCACTGTAAGGAAAAGTGCATGGAATGCAGAGCAGCTATAAACAGGAGCTGGGAAACCAGTTAGTTTCCTCCTCATCATCTAGTTCACATTTGACAAACTGAAAAATTCTAAGGAATAGATAGCTCACCACTCATGTTTCACACCACCCTGCCCCAGCCTTCTTTGACACATGCAGCCAGCTCAGCACCAGCAAAATTCAAAGGGGCGCCATTACTGCCCAGTGCAAAAAGTCCTCAGGCCGAAGGGTAGCGGTGTGTACACAGCAGGCAATTAGACGTCACATGTCCCTTCTTGTTTAAACCCCGCCCCCCATAGAGGGTGAAATGCATTCCATTCCCCTTCAACTTCTGGTGGGGGCAGGGTCAGTGCATCTAAGTAAGTTTCAGTATCTGTGGCCAAGTTTTAGAAGAATAATGAGGCCTGTAAAAGAATGCAGCTACACTGATTAAATGCTCCCTAGTCAGTGATTCCTTTATGGGTGAGGTTTTTATCCTGCCTATTTTGTTGTGGTGTCTGCCTCCTAACATGGAACTCTGATACATTCAGACGCTACCAAAGGGGTTTCTGGTACCTCGGAATATAAGTTAAAGCCAAGCATACCTTATTTCTTTTTTAAAAAAATTTTCAACTACAGTTGACATTCAATATTATTTATATTGGTTTCAGGTGTATGTATGGCATAGTGATTAGACATTTATATAATTTACAGAGTGATTCCCCCTGATAATTCTACTACCCACCTGGCATTACTCATAGTTATTACAGTGTTATTTATTGACTATTTTCTCTATGCTGAACCTTGCATCCCTGTGACTATTCTGTAACTGTCAATTTGTGTTTCTTAATCCCTTTATCTTTTTCATTCAGCTCCCCAAACCTTGCCCAAAAAAGAAGGTCCAACAACTCCTTAATAATAACAAGCACAAACAATGTTCCCTTTGCAGTTTCTGGAAAATCCACATGTCTAGCTAAGGGTTTTGGCACTGGGAGAGACAGTAGAAATCATATCCTTCTGTCTGACTTTTGAGTTTTGGCTCCTCCAGTTAAAAGCAATGTGACCTCATGAAGTTTTCCTAGCCCTTCTAAGCCTCAGTTTCTTCATCTGTTGGATGAGGTAATAGTAGTATCTTCTTTAAAAGGTATTTATAGGAATAAATGATAATTATAAGTCTTTGGGACAGCATATAACAAGCTGTGAGTACTTGAAGAATAAATCAATAACTTAAAAATGAATGACAATATGGAAATATCTACCAAATAATATAATCTCTTACAGACCCAAGAAAAATTCATTATATTTATTTATATATATTTACTTTGTTATTTGTCAAGTAAGACCTATTTCTATGGGGGATGACAATAGTAGGTTTACAGTTATGAGTATGCAAAACACAGGGTTTATTCTTGTGTTATTTATTAATTATTGTATTATTTTTCATATGAACTGTAAACCTACTTTTGCTGACCTCTATATTTACATTTATGTATATACAGTTAGTATATACTTGGCTGACTATATTCTAAACACATGTATTTTAATTTTATATTTTCCTTAATTCACTCTTCCATGGGAAGCATAATTTAAGGAGTGCTAAATGACAAATAATATCTAGAAATTTTATGTTTCTTGCTTCTGTATTTAACTAGCTTTGAAAATTAGGCAACTTGATTTCTTTGAGTTGCAGTTTAGTTTTCCCACAATTGGATGATAATAACGCCTGCTCACTTTAACACAGTGTGGGGATCAAAATTAAATCTGCAAACTGTATTATGTGACATTGTACAGAAAGAGTTCATATATTTTTGTGATGTCAATTTATTTTAAGTATAACATGAAAAATTACAGTGATAAAATTCTTAGCTGTTTATCTTTTTCTTATTAAAATTTTAAAGCATTGTAGTGTTGGGAACAGCCCTGCCTGGTTTCAGAAGCTGTAATCCCCCGTGGCAAAGGCTGAGTAAAAGACCTTGGGACCATAAGCCACCAAGGAGACAAAGCTTATCTTCCAGGCAGGGGCGCCACCTCTGCCCCCTTTACTTCATCCTGCTTGGCCCTGTGGATGACTAGTTAGCCAATGATGGGTTGGATTCCTCAAGGGAGGGATGACCTAAGACAGGCATGGTCATGAAGGAGCCATCAGGGAAGGACTTAGGGGACTATAGAAAAGGGGTGACGGACCCTTACCCCTCAGCTTTTCAAGGGCCTGGGTCCTCATTCTATCTGTAAAAAGTCTCCTAATTTCTTGGCTATCTGCATCCCCCACCTGACTTAAGCCTGAAACAATGCCAGAGATGGGTATGGCCCTGTGCTGGAATGGGTGGTTTCAGGGTGATCAGGCCTAAGAAAAGAATGCATAAAATCCTATGAAACCTGCTTTGCTAAGAATGCCCTCAATTTAAATAAGGGTCCAAGCACAAAATGAGTTTGTTTCCCAAAGTTTTATGGCCCTTTGGCTATCTGACCCTGACTCAGAATAAGCCCTCATAGTTCTTTGAATGTTATCTATTTTTTGATCATTACTGCCTGACAATGATTGATGAGCTTTACGTATATGCCCTGTATTCCTATGCAAATGAAACTCAATAAAAACCCATTGAGGAACAAGATCAAGGCCCTTCTCCTTTGAGAGGTTGGCCACCTTTCCTCCCCAAGCAGATCATGTCTTGGTAGAATTACTCTCATCCATGGTGGACAGCAGGGCTGTGCGGGCGGAGCGCCCCCACATATAGGAGTATAAAGGAGGGAAATTTTCTTGTCAATTTGATACAAATAACTAAAGGAATTTGAAGTAAATGATACTTATTTGTAAATGTCTAAATACAGACGTGAATATGTGTTTGCTAAAGACTCTCAGAATATTTCAAGATTAACTATTACTTAATTTTCAGATTTATCTTCTTGTTTTATTTACATCTTATTCTCCATTACTCTATATAAATGAGTTATCTCTAGTCTATAATGCATAAAGATTGATAATGTGTTATTTCTTAAGAAAAAGAGATACAAAATTCTTTATAATTCAAAGTCTGGAGGAGGTCTAACATTTGTTTTATAGGAAATTACTAGTAGCATCTAGGTAAAGCCTGTCTTAAATATGCCTTCTCATGTATGTGCTTTCCTTTGAAAGTAAGAAAATGTCTTCTAAAATATCTTTCTATCCATCCATCAAAATAATCCACATTATACCTGAAAACCAAAGTTCTCATCTCTAAGACCTCAACTTTCAGTAAGAAGTTTATCTTGAGAGTTATATGAATGTGTCTATTCAGTAAGATTAGATAGGTTAATGATATCTCCAAGCCATAACACTATCACTGAAATTGTTAGAACAGTTTCCAACAGGAATGACAAAGGAACTCAAGGAGTCTGAAGCTCTCTTAATTCTACAACAAATGGATAGAAAACAGTAAGTATTCCCAGGAAATTACTAGCCATTTATTTTCATTTTACTTGTTGATCTGCCCTAATTAATTTTTAAGCAATTGTTTTCACCTTTGTTCTCAAATACCATTTACCCTCTTTTTACCCTTTTTCCTCCTTCCCACTTTTCTCAGCATTCCTCATCTTTCCTCTCCTCTACCAAAGTTTTCACTAAGGGATTTTATAAATCCTTTGCAACCTGGCAGATCAAAAGTTTTTAAATCAACCTAAGAAGATAACACTTAATGCATGGAAAGTTTTAGCATGAATTGTAATGTCTCCCATCCAGTTTCATATCAGGAGAGCTCAAATAATCCTATTGTCAAGGGCTAACTCAAACTATTCCACTTATTGAGTTCTCTAATCTACTCAAATATTTGCTTTAGAACATTTCTTTACATAAACACACACACACACAAGTAATCTTGTATAAGTAGTATCAAACTACACGTATTCCTTTGTGACTTGCCTACTTAGCAATACATTGATGAAATGTTCATAAACACAGGAATATATTGTTCTTTTAATTGGTTCTGCAGTATTCCATGACACGAGTGCATCATAATTGAATGCCTCTCATCACTGAACAAGTTTTATTCTTATAAACAATGCTTCAGTGAACACCTTTGTGTGTATGTTATCATTTACTGTCATGCACTTGACTGATGATCTACTTGGGATAAATTCCCAAGCTTGGAACCTCAGGGCTTCGAGGCATTCTTACCTAACTTGTGACACATACTGCTGGACACTCTCTACAGAGTCTGTACTCGTTTACAGCCTCACAAATAACATGTGAACTCATGAAGATGACTTAATTGGGCAATTTTTTCTCTTTACTAGTCTACTAAAAAAACATGTCTTATTAATTTTATTTGTGTTTTAAAATTACTAGTTAAAGGAATCATCTCTTTTTGTTGACTGCATTCATATGTCTTTTATAGTATGAACTGTTTCTTCAGGCTGTTATCCCCCTATGAGGATATTTCTCCTTGGCTTACTGATTTATATAAGATGGTATTCATTCACCTTTTTCCTGAAAAATATGTTGTAATATTTTTCCAAATGTATCATTTATCTTAATATTTGTCATGATACATTTTCCCTATAGAAATTAAAATTTTTTAATATTCAAATCTATCAATCTTTTAAATTATTTTTTGATTATCATGAGTAGAGAGGCCTTTGGTACCTTGACATTATCGAAATATTTAGTTTATAAGAATCTATTTTCTCCTTATCCTTTATATACTCTGCAAATGTTTACAAAGACCATGCACATTATTGTGACATGGAGAAAAAAACAAGAAGGTAATCATTTTTAAAAATAACTGAGAATAAAGTTTTTGTTTAAATGGAAACATTTAACATGAAAAGTTACTTTTCAGGCTACCTATGAGGATTTACAAATGCAAGACTTTATAAGAGAATCTTACAATATTGACTAAAGGTCATTCTGGTACAGAAGGGAGCCAGCTACGAGCCCGTGTTCCGAATTTCCCTGTGTAAGGTTATTACAAGTAGTCAAAGG
Organism: Trachops cirrhosus; assembly: GCA_028533065.1. NCBI lineage: Eukaryota > Metazoa > Chordata > Mammalia > Chiroptera > Phyllostomidae > Trachops > Trachops cirrhosus. Next base: position 66,826,667 of record CM052547.1, read on the forward strand.
TATGGGCTAATGTCCATGAAGTCAGTATCCAAGTGTCCATTATTGAACTTATTATTCTTACAAGACCTTGAAATGGACCTGCAATAGTCATGCTCTAACATCTGAATAAAAATGCCGTAATTAATGGTAGTCATTGGTGTCATTTTCATGACTGTTTTGGGCCATGTGTGTGGCACACAGTGCAATAATGCACCATAGAGGAAATTACAAATTCAGAATAGTGTTAGACAGTGTTGGGCACAGTTTGAAGAGCCTTTAAATGTGTTCTTTTTTCTTTTACAGAAATAAGCACTTTTTTCATGTGTTCCTTTTCTTTTTCCTCCTTCATTCAACAAACTGCATTCTTTTGTATCCATTATCTGTACTAGGATTATGTTCATAAATGAGGGACAGTCTTTGTTATTGAGGTTCTAATTTTCTGGGAGAAAAGAAAAACAACAGATCTTTTGAGTGTAAAGGGATACGTGCTTTTAGAGCACAGAAGAAGGCCACCCAATTGTGTTTAAGGAAATGAAAAGGGGGAACTATAAAGCTGGTTGGTCTTTCAACAGAGAAAATGTGAGGTGACTATACCTCTTATGAGTTTGAAAATACATTAATAGTGCAAAGTAAATGTTCTCAAAAGACCAGCAGAAACACTAGGAGAGTTGATCAAAGAGTCATTAAGTATTTCGTACACATTCGGCCAATAAAACTCTATAAACCACATTTGGCCAATAAAAATATTTTAGTCCCTGTTACTAGCCGTCCTGGTAATCCTAGCCCTCATGAAGAAATTGTTTCTACAGGTTCTAGAAGTGAAAAACATACGGATGTCATATTTTCAGGGATTAAGGAACTCATAATTTTTTATTGTTAAAATAAAGTTTTAATAGAGGCTTCTAAGGTACTTGGGGCTGTCTGTCAACTAGGTGACTTATGTGAATTAACTGACTATAGTGGAGAGCTTTCCTGGCGATCCTTTGTTAAAGATACTGATGTATTTTTAATTTTAAACTGATACAAGAATTTTTTACATGAAGGCTTAATCTTATCAAAAATCAAGTATTTCCCTGTATTTTATAACTGAGAATTCTAGAAGATGGGGCCCAATGGGACTAGCTTGCATACATGTTTTCTTAACCTTGAAAACACAAGGGCTTTTATTTTAAAGTAAATTTTTACATTCATGTAGTGGTTGGCTCATATAAGCATATGAATTCCAACCTCTATACCACTCCTGTACTCCATCCTTAGTGTCTATCAATTAAAATAAAAACAAAGGTAAAAATTTAAGTGTAAATTTCCTCATTAATATGAAACATAGCTTGAGTTAGGCAGTGGTTTATGAGACACCAAGAGCAAAGCAACAAAAGGAAAAACAGACAAATCATACTTCATCGAAACTAAAACTTTGTGTTTCAAAAGATACTATCTAGAAAGTAAAAAGACAACTGACAGAACAAGAAAAATAGTTGTAAATTCTATCTGATTAAGCACTTAAAAGTAAAACTGCTGGTGGGTGTGAAATGGTGTAGCCACTTTGAAAAATAGTTTCACAGTTTCTCAAGATGTTAAGCACAGAGTTACCATATGACCCAGCCATTCCACTCCTAGGTGTATACCCAAGAGAAATGAAAGCATGTCTAAACAAAAACTCGTACAGGGAATTTCATAGAAGCATCATTCAAAGTAGCCGAAAAGTGGAAATAAGCCAAATGTTCATCAACTGGTGATTCTATAAACAATTATGGTATAATCTCTACAGTGGAATATTACATAGCAGTTAAAAACAATGAAGTACTTTTCCATGCTTAAACATGGATGAATCTTGAAAATGTTCCTCTAAGTTAAAGAAGTCATTCACTAAAGATCATGTGTATGAGTCCATTTACTTGAAAGGTCTAGACCAGTCGTATAGTGGCAGAAAGTAGATTAACGGTGATCGGAGTCTGGGGGAAGGTAGAAAGGAAAGTGACTGTTAATGACTACAGGATTTATTTTTAGAGGGATGAAAATCTAAAATGATAGAGTGGTCATGGATATACCATTCTGGTTATATTAAAAATCATTGAACTGTAGAGTTTGGAAGGGTTAATTTCTTGTGCGTGAATGTGGATGTCATTCACCACCCCCAGTACGCCCTCACAATGCTGTGAAAGAAGTTGCTTTATGTCTCTGAGAGAAGACATGAGTGAATCATGAAATTCAGTGTTTTTGGAGGAAAGTTGAAAATATTTTTACTCTTGGTGAATGATTAAGTTTTCTTGGCCTAATGATAGGTGGTGAATTGAAAATGAAGATGCTTAAAATAAAGGCTGACTAGGTGGATGTGCTGGAGTTGGCATGTACAAAATGCTCAGATTTTAAGGATGTGGTACCCTGGCCCAACGACTTTTCGTTCTTTACTCTCTTTGGCTGAACCTCTCCATCCCCACTTCTCCCACTGCTGGGGAGCTTCCAAACTTCAATCTCATTTTTATGCTCAAAGCCACAAATGTAAATGCTTAAACCAGGTATAGCTTATTTAGGAAATACACAGTTACAGCGTAAGTATAGTTAAAAATCAGTAACCTAATCCCCAGTAGCCAACACTGTTTTTGCTCTACTGATCTTCTTCCTGTGTGAATGAGTAAAATGAATGGGAAAGAAGTTGAAGGAAAGTAATACTTTCAAATCAATAGTTTTCCTTACTTTAGCAAGGAATAAAAAAGAAGGTACTTAACTTTCCCTAAACTCTGAAGTCCCAGGAATGCTGGGGCCAGTTTTTTAGTGTACACTTGAATGATTAGGGTGTCTATATTTATACATTCAAAACATTTTAGGAGCTAATAATACAGCCCATTTCTGGGGTACAATTAATTGGTAATTGTTACAATCTTCCAATTATGATGGATTAAACATCAAATCCATTCAAATATTAAAATCTATAAATAAAATAAAGCTTTTTCTGGAACCTTAAATAATTACCTCTAACATTTTTATTTTTTAACCTCATTTGTTCATTTACTTATTCAAAACATATTTGAGTTTCTACATTGTGCATATTGCTATGACTACTGACTCATATGTGTGTTTTTATAAAATACATTTATGAAAATTTTAATGAAGGGCATTAGTGTCTTAAGCAATAAATCTAAGTATCATTTTATAAGTGCCAGGAAATATTTTTGTATTTAGATATTTAACAAATGTTACATGGTGCCCTGGCTGATGTGCATTAGTTGGTTGGAGCATCATCTCATAACCAAAAGGTTGCAGGTTTGATTCCTGGTCAGGGCACGTACAGGAGGCAACCGATCAATGCTTCTCTTTCTCACATTGATATTTCTTTTGCGCCCTTCTTCTCTCTGTTAAAGCAATGAAAAAGTGTCCTAATGTAAGATGAAAAAAAATTTTTTAAACGTTACATGGTAATGAAAAGATATCTAATTTAGGTGAGCATGCTAAAGTGTTCTTTGAGCTGAAACAAGTTTCCCCTATAAGCCTACCCTTTTCTTTTAAGCCAAAGATGATTACCAGCTCATTTTAAGTACACTTACTACCTTGAGTAAAGAGAGAAATTTTATTTATCAACCACAGGGTAGAGCACAAAATCTTCAGAATCCCAAAGCTCATTTTCAAAGAAATTTCTAATTTGCAGGTAATACTAGGTCTTAGTCTAAGTGAAAATGGAAGCTTCTGAGTTAGGCATATTTTATGTTTAAGCTATGTGCTCTCTCTAGCTATTTTAAATATATATTTACAGATTTATTTTATTGAGAAATACATTAAAGAGCACAGAATGCATGCATTTTAAATGTACAGCTTGATATGCATATATTCTAGTCATATATCTATCTTTTAAAAATTCTCATTCTTCAGTCTCTCACATCCATCCATTTTTATCATCCTGACTGCATTCACTCACTCACTCACTCACTCACTCACTCACTCACTAACCCACTAACTCATTCAGTGTATTTTTAATGAGGGCAAACATGTGCCAAGCACATGTGAACAACACATATAATGTTTACATCATAGAAGGGTAATAAAAAATAATGAACCAGAAAATTTCAGAAAGTTGTAAGTCAATGAAGAAAATAAAGTGAGAGAAGGTGAAATCATGAATGGATTGGGGGTAGGTGTCATGAGGAGGGACCCATACAACATAACCCTGATAACAGAAGGAGGAACCACACAGAAGTTTGAAGAAGAAGGTTCTAGGCTCTGAGGTGGGAATGCATTGGCTCATTCAAACAACATGAACCAGAGGGACTGGAACAAAGAAAGAGATGGGGACAGTGATCTATGATGATGTAGTTGGGGACACAAGTGCAGGGCCAAGTCACTGGGTTCTTGTTGGATAAAATTTGGATTTCTGTTTGAAATACAGAGAAAAGCTCTTAGGTTCAATATAGGAGAATGACATATTTGACTTATATTTTTGGAAGTTAACTTTGTGTGGCATGGGCAAATTTAGAGGCAGGGAGGCCAATTAGGAGGTTATTTCTAAGTCTATCATGGTGGTGGGACAAGTGTGCAATCAGTGGAGGTGGATAGAAGTGAACATTCTAGATGTAATTTGGACATGGAGGCAACAGGCCTTGTTGAGGGATGGGATGTGGGGATGGTGGTAGGTGGTGCTGAGGGAAAGAGAGGAATTAAGAAAGACACCCAGGATCTCACTGTGTCAACAGGGAAGGTGGTGTTGCCTTTTATAGAGCCTGAGATCACTGTGAAATGGATGAATTTAGAATTGGGGACCATCACCTTCTGCTTAGGCTGTCAGAACAACTTCCTTACTGGTGCCTACCCTATGGCATGTTCCCAACAATTTATTCTAGAAAAATATCATTTATCAAAATTGATCCAAAAAACCTGTTTTAATGAGTCAAAAATCAAGAAAAACCCTGAATGGTTTTCAAATTCTTGTCTTAAAAATAGGTTCAGGGTTGCCCTGGCTGGGTGGCTCAGTTGGTTGGAGCATCATCCTGTATACCAACAACAAAAATAAAAAGGTTATGGGTTTGACTCCTGGTTGGAATGTGTTCAGCAGGCTTCTCTCCCATGCTGGTGTGTTTTTTCTCTCTCTCACTCCTGCTCCCCCATCCTTTCTCTCTATAAATCAGCAAACATATTCTTGGGTGAGAATTTTTTAAAAAATAGGTTCAGGTTTCATAAGTGTTTAGGGGGAATTCTGTACATTTATCTTGGCAATGATAAGTTTTATATTTAATAATATAGAAATAAGAAGATGTAGAACTTTTTTATTTTATGAATTTTCAAGTCCCTCATTCAAAGTCTGATAAAGTTAACATAAGCACAGGGAGCACAGGCCATCTCATCTAGGAATATAAATGTAAATATTCTGAGAAGAACAGTAGTACATTGAGTTGGACAGAGTAGTAATAATTAAATAGTATGAATTGTACTACTAGTCTAAGTATAGATTAAGTATTTATTCTGTGTCAGTTGCCTTTTAAATGCTTTCTGCATATTAGTTGTTCACTTTTTCAGGAGAGAGAGCTAAGACACACAGAATTGAAGTAACTTGCTCTATTTTACACACCTAGACTGATATACTTGTTTTCCAAATCTGTGGAGAAAGCATTGAGTTGTTCAAAAAATGGTGATGAAGCTTTTAACTATTTAGAAAAATTATTTAGATCTTTTTACCATATAACAAATCACACTGATGTTCAAATAAAGAATTAAATGTAAACAACAGAACCATGATGATGATATTACAGGTACATTTTTAGGTAATGTTAGCATAGGAGACAATAGACATTAAAAGCAAAATTAAAAATAATGCGACAAACTGGAAATAATGTTTGACAAAGAGAAAGGTTAATGCTTTTAGTATAAACAAAGATGTTACAAATCAATAAAATAGAATAATAATTAGTAAAATCACAAAATATAGATGCAAATATGTTAGCCATGGGATATGTGAGGTCTGTCCAGAAGGTATCCAGCCATATAACATGAAAAATAGAGACATTCACTGAAGAAGATACAAGATACAAAAAACATTGTACATAGGACAATGACTCCTCAGTCCCCTTCAAAGTAGGCTCCTTGGGATCTCGCACAGTCCTAATCATCATCAGCTGCCCTGTCGTATTTTCTTGAATCTTGTCAAAAGTCTGATATCTCTTCCCTTTCAAAGGTGATTTTAGTTTTGGGAAAAGTCAGAAGTAGCAGGGTACCAAATCTGGGCTATAGGGTGTCTGAGTCACCTGGGTGATTTGATGTTTTGCCAAAAAATTCTGCATAAGTCATGATGCATTGTCTCGATGAAGCTGCCAATCACAAGTTGCCCATAACTGCAGGCTTGTGAATCATCCAAATAGTTTCCATGGAGGAATGTGCAAGCTTAACACAAAATTTGATGCAGATTCATTGCTTTACTCACTCAGTCATTTTGAATGTGATGGCCACACAGTACACATGCTCACTCAACAGCATCTACTGCCCCTACTACTAGTACAGTGAAGTCCTCAATGTTCATACATGTGCATTCTAGGCCACTCTCCTTGGCTGACAGGTTACATCAATGTCAATGTCGTGCAAACTGTTCTCATTATATTAACAATGGCTGGACTTTTTCCAAACAGACCTTGCATACCTTAATGAAAAGCTAGATGCAACTGGTAGACTGATAGATGCAGCAAGTCCTTGAATGACATCACTTTTCTATAAGTTAAAGGGATGCTACAGAAATTTAATTCTTGTTTACATCAATTAACTTATGGTAAATTGGTTTCATTATATGTCATTTTGCTTAAAGTCGCAGAACCTATTGATGATGTTAAGTATATTCAATTAGAGGAAATAAATCAATTAATCAAGTAAGTTATGTTCACAGCTGGAATATTATGCAACTCTTAAAATGGTATTGATATTATAGAAAAGCACTTCTTGCCAAAGGAAATATGATATGCTAATGAGAAGAGTTTTCAAAGTGGGACATACCGCATGTCATTGACTAGAGTCTATGCACAAATGTGTGATCTGGGTTCACACATACAGACATACACTCACAACAAACAACAGCTGTTATTGCTCCGTTGTAAGCATGAAAAAAATTATTTTCTTTTTATATCTTAAATGTTTTCCAATATTCTATATTGTAATATGTCTATTTTAAGAAGGGGGATTATAGGTTTGTATAACAAAATAAAATATTATTTTAAGACTTAATTATTGTTTTCCACAATTAATGAATTTTCATAAAACCTTTTTTTGTATATTTACTAAAAACATAATTCAGCAATGAAATTTATAATAAATATATTCTGTAGCTCTCAAATCCTCTGCCCACAAAGCACAATATGCAAGACATATGTGTTGCACAACTTTGGAGGGCATTCTCAGATTATATTATAAAATATGAAACTCTATATTATATTCCACAAGGAATAAGTTATTCATGGAATATATATGAATGGACCCTCTCAAGTCATGCAACTGAGGGTTGGGGTGCTATAAGACATTTCCTAATATTTAATTTTAGAAGTTTGATTTTTATTCTTTCTACCTCTTTTATAATCCTCACTATGACAATGATAGGCAACAAATAATGATTTCCCATGTTCTGTTTGTAGTTAAAAACTACTGTTTGAATCATCAAGATATTCTAATAAGCAACTTTCCATCACCAGCACTGGAATCACAGTTTGATGAATACTCTGATATTCATGTATACCCAGGGAACTTTAGTAATTGCATAATTAAAATATATAATGTCGTATGTGTCTATAAAAAATTAGTGTATACTGAAATCAAATGATTATGGGTTGGGGAATTTTTTAATCTGTAGATTTCTAGTCTAGACTGTCATGCCTAAAGCACTTGAGTTTCAAAGGGCTTTCATTTACCTTATGTCTTCTTCTGAAATTTTTTTAAAAAGTCATGTAACAAAATTAACCATTTTTTAAAGTAAGGAATTCAGTGGCATTTAGTGTGCATTGACAGCATTGTGTAACAACCACCTCTATCTAGTTCCAAAATATTCCAGCATCCCCAAATATAACCTGGTGCCCTAAGCAGTTCAAATTATTCAGTTTTACCTAACACAAATGATCATAAAAATGAAAGCTGCTAATTCTAAATGGTGGAATTATCTGTTAGAATTAGCTTAAAACAAGTAGCCATAGAAGTGGTTCTCAAACTCTAGTGAGTTTCAGCAGTACCTATGGGGCTTGTTACATCACATCGTACTGGGCCCCATCGCAGAGGTGCTGATTCACCAGGGTTCCTAAGGGAAGCTGATGTTGCTAGTATAGGGACCACACTTTGGTAACCATTGATTTATAAACTCAGAAACAGCTGAATTGATGAGCTTTGACACTATGCTTAAGTCCTGCTCCTCTTTGTAGAGAAAGCAAATAGCTTATTTGGAGCCAGCTGGTGATACTAAAACACACTAGTGTGGATTACTGAAAAGGCTGTTTGAACTACATCTCCTAGTTCCACCTCAGGAAAAGTGCAAATGTTAACCCAACTCTGGATTTAAGCCACTTTGAAAACAAACACTGGCTTTAGCTACAGATTTAGAGTGTTGTGTACAAAAGGAGGGCACTTGATCATTGGTGAGTAAAGTCAATGGGCATGGAAGACCCCTAGGGTCTTTATGTTCTGCCTTGAAGAAAAGAATACAAAAGTTCAACACTATGGTTCTACCCCTTCCTATCACCTTGGATGGCTTACAAAGACTTGGCTATAAGAGAACAGGCCAAACTCCACAAAGGTACCGCTAATTTGACTTCTGGCCAAGATGGAGGTGTAGATAGATATATTTTGCCTCCTCGCACACCCAAAAGAAGGACAACAAATTTAAAAACAAAAAAACCAGAACTGCCAGAAAACTGAACTGTATGGAAGTCCAAAAACCAAGGAGTTAAAGAAGAAATTGTCATGCAGACCAGTAGGAGGGGTGGAGACAGGTAGCTGGGTAGAGAGGACTTGCAGCAAGGTGGCACCTTGTGGACCAGGTGAAGCAGAGACTGGCAGAGCGGGCGGTTCCACATTTGCATGCAGATAAACTGGGAGCAACAACTGGGGAGCGAGACAGAGCACACAACCCAGGGTTCCAGCATGGGGAAATAAAGCCTCAAAGCCTCTGACTGAAAACACCTGCAGGGGTTGAGGCGCCAGGAGAAACTCCCAGCCTCAGAGGAGAGTTCTTTGGACCCCCACAGGGCCCTAGAACATACACAAACCCACCCACCCAGGAATCAGCACCAGGAGGGCCCAATTTGCTTGTGGGTAGCAAGGAAGTGACTTAAAACCAGCAGAGGGTAGAGCAAGCAGCATGTTCCCTCTCAGACTCCTCCCCCACTTACAGCATCACAACAACACAGCAAGGTGAGTTTCCCCTCCCTGGTGAACACCTAAAGCTCCACCCCTTACTACATAACAGGCACACTGAGACAAAAAAATGTGGTCCAAATGAAAGAACAGATCAAAACACCAGAAAAAAATACAACTAAGCGATGAAGAGATAGCCAACCTATCAGATAGATGCACAATTCAAAATACTGGTAATCAGGATGCTTATAGAAATGGTTGAGTGTAATTGCAAAATAGAGGAAAAAAATGAAGGTTATGAAAAGTGAAAAGAAGGGAACCAACACTGAAGGGAGGGAAACTGGGACTCAAATCAATGATTTGGAGAAGGAAGAAATAAACATTCAACCAGAACAGAATCAAAAAACAAGAATTCAAAAAAACGAGGAGAGGCTGAGGAACCTCCAGGACAACTTTAAACATTCCAACATCCGAATCATAGGGGTGACAGGAGAAGAGGAAGAGCAAGACATTGAAAACTTATTTGAAAACATAATAAAGGAGAACTTTCCTAATCTGGCAAAGGAAATAGACTTCCAGGAAGTCCAGGAAGCTCAGGGAGTCCCCAAAAGTTTGGACCTAAGGAAGCACACAGCAAGGTACATCATAATTCCATTACCCAAGATTAAAGAGGAGAATGTTAAAAGCAGCAAGGGAAAAGGAGACAGTTACTTACAAAGGAGTTCCCACAAGACTGTCAGCTGATTTCTCAAAAGAAAGAAGGCAAGAAGGCAAGAAGGCAAGAAGGCAAGAAGGGGCTGGAAAGAAGTATTCCAAGTCATGAAAGGCAAGGACCTACATCTAAGATTATTCTATCCAACAAGGCTATCATTTAGAATGGAAGGGAAGATAAAGTGCTTCCCAGATAAGGTCAAATTAAAGGAGTTCATCATCACTAAGCCCTTATTATATGAAATGTTAAAGGGACTTACCTAAGAGAAAGAAGAAGATCAAAACTATGAACAGTAAAATGACAACAGACTCATAACTATCAACAATTGAACCTAAAAAAAAACAAAAACAACATGAACTAAGCAAACTACTAGAACAGGAACAGATTCACAGAAATGGAGTTTACACGGAGGGTTATCAGTGGGGAGACGGAGTAGGGAGAATGGGGGAAAAGGTACAGGAAATAAGAAAGATAAATGGTAGGTACAAAATAGGCTGGAATAGGTTAAGAATAGTATTGGAAATGGAGAAGACAAAGAACTTAAATGTATGACCCATGGACATGAACTAAGGTGGGGGAATGATGGTGGGAGGGGGGTACAGTGTGGAGGGGAATAAAGAGGAGAAAACATGGGACAATTATAATAGCATAATCAATAAAATATACTTAAAAAATAAGAACTGCCGATTTCTGGGCCCAAAACATTATAATGACAAGAATCTCAGCCTTAAAAAGCCAGGAGACTAGGCATAGTTAGTATGTGTAATACCTAACACTGATTTCTTAAAATAACTAACTTTTATTTTTAAACCTTAATTTTTATTAAGGTATATTTGACTTAAAATAAATAATAGGTGATTGGTGTGTACAATTTTGATAAGTTTGACACATGTACATAGCCATGATATCATTACCGCAATCAACATATTTTAAATATCCATCACCCTCAGGATTTCTTCGTGCCCTTTTACAATATCTTCCTTTTGCACCTCCCCATGTTCTTATTCACCAGAAAATCACCAATATGTTTTTTACACTATATATTAATTTGAATTTTCTAGGATGTCATATAAGTAAATTTATGCAGTACACACTCAAAAAAAATTAGGTCAATGAGCAAAAAAACAAACAAAAAACCAACAAAATCACCCAAGGCACTTCATTCCTTTATATACAAGTACACTAAGGGGTTAAACCTTGGGTGAAAATGAAATTTATTTTTGCTAGAGCATTTATCTTGTTTTTCACAGACAATAGATCTTTCATTCTCTGTAGTTTCAGAGTCCTTAAAATAGTGCAAATGGTCTTACTATACAATAATACTTTAAAAGTCAGTTTTACGTCTCTGGGGCTTTTTGAAGGCAAGGTGTGTGCTAAGGACAAAAAAAAATAAAACAAAACAAAAAACTCTCTGGATACTCCCTAAAAGAGGAGCTTCCATTGCCTTGGACCTCAGCTCTCCAGCAGGCAAGCATTTAGAAAACTTCTACTGCTTGGAAAGCACAGGAATAGTTCTCAACTAAGATATGAGCTTTGAACTGCCCTTAGAGTTCCTCTTGTATAAGCTTCTCTTGTATAGTTTCTCTTGTAAATTAAACTCCATTTTAAAGAAAGGCCTGCTTATCTGACATGACTGTAGTTAAAGTAGTTTAACTTGCAGCACACAGGTTTTCTAAACCATTAAGAACAATAGATCAAGAAGAGGCAGTTAGCATAATTCCAAACCTTTTACAAACTCACTCTGCTTGCCCTTTTAGTGAAGGAAGTTTTTTGTTAATATTCTTTGACCTGAATAAAGTCCTCTATTAGAATTTGATTGCTCTCAGGTAGAATCTGTAACCTCTGGTTAATTGTCATGTATCACACATTTTGTGGACAAAATTCATTTGGACAGGGACAGATAAGTCAATTCATGTTAATTCACCATTTACATTCACTGTTTAACTCAATTTTCAGTGATAATATTCCTGGCATTTCAGTAAGTCCATTTTAATTAATATCTCTACACCTCTTTACACACCATTTTCCATTTTTTATGCCAACTTTAAATTAAGGCAATTTAAGGTTGGTTATGAGTCCCTCATCTCTCTCTGGGATTTCTAAGAGTCAAACTTCCCTTTTGTTTGATTAAAAAAACAACAACAACTTTGGTGTCAAACATTCTACTTTACATAGATCATTCTTATGGATATTAGAAAAGTATACTTTGTGTCTTATGGTCAGCTTTCAAACTAGTTACATCAGAAAACTTTATTTTTATTGAATAGTTCATTTTTTGTTTTTTCCATTACCATTTATACCCCCTTTTACCCACTTCCACCTTTAGCCATCCTCCTAACCCCCTGCAATCATTACACTGTTGTCTGTTTCCATGAGTTCTTTTTCTTTTTTTGCTAGATGCCTCCACCACTTCAATGCCCCATCTCCCACCCACTGCCAGAGCTGTCAGCCTGCTCTCTAAGGCTGTCTCTATTTTACTTGTTCAGTTTGTTCATTAGATTCCACAGATGAGTGAAATCATATGGTACTTGTCTTTCTCTGATTGGCTTATTCCACTTAGCACACAGGTGGTGAACACAAGGCCCAGGGGCCGAATCCGCCCCTCCACCTTGTTTTATTCTGCTCAGCACCTTGTTTCTACCCAGCGGCAGCGCTGAGCTCTCCCTTAACTGTTAAGTAGTTACATTTATATAGTCCTAAAATTACATCCGCCCCTTTGAAGACAGCCACCGGGGTGATGTGATGCCATTAGAAAAGTTGGTGCCACTGTGTAAAGGTGTATTAAGTGATGTTCAGTGACATCAGGTACCCTTGGCCTGGAACTCCTGCAGTCCTAGGATATGAAGCAGTGGCTGGGGTGGAGGTGGGGTGCTGGGAAGAGGAAAGGAGGGTGGAAGCATGAAAGTAAGCAGGCATTATGCTTCCAGAACAGGCCTTGTATCAAAGCAAGGGAGGTCATGCTGGTCAACATTCAGAGGTCTAGATGAATTTTTTATTTCAACTTGGCTCCCCATGAATGTTCAAAACCTTTCCAACAAAGAGGAATCCGTCCACCTTACTCAGGTACAAAGAAAGTTTACTCAAGAGCATTCTAATCTAGGGATAAACAACCTGGGTGGGTCTGGCTTTGTCACTTACTAGCCAGGTAAACAGGGACAGTGATTCAACTCCCTTTCCTCATCTGTACAAGGGGTCAGAGAGCACTTACCTCAGAGGCTTTGCCTAGCAAAGGTTTGTACATATTAGTACCAAGGAAGTGCTCAATAATTGTTAGATTTTAACATTGCTTTTGACAAGAGGCTCTCCTTGACCCAACTCTACGCCCTCTAGGCCTGGACTTTGGTGTCTTGTCAGGCCTGTATCACCCCCTGGTAGCAAGGATTTCGCCAAGTTGGTTTAGAGACAGCTCTCCACACTTAACTGGTCACCTTCCAATCTAATCAAATTCTTTATCTCCTACCCTGGGTTTCGGATCACCCTGGCTTGCCTTCAAAAAGCATCATTTCAAATCAGTTTGGCCACCATTCTCCCTTACACCCAGTGTTTGTAACAAGTAATTTTCCACCCACTGACCCCACCCTGCCCCTTGGGTATAAATCCCCACTTGCCCTTGTTATATTGAGAATTGAGCCCAGTTCTGTACTGAGGGTTGCTCTCCTCTATTGCAATGGTTCCTGAGTGAAATTTGATTTTACCACTTTAACATCTGCCTGGCTCTGAGTTATTTAACATTGCTGCTGTTGACATTATTATTTAAAAATCTGTGCTTTATAGACATTTTCATGTTAGGTATCACAACTCTGGGAAATGAATTAAAAACCAAATCCATTCCTTTATTTTTCTCTTTATTTGTTTGGTATGTTCAGGCTAGTTTTAGTCTCATTAAAAGTCTTCTTTTTTTTCCTTGTATTTTGCACAGGTTTATTAATTGCCTATTTTTTTTAAAAATATGTTTTTATTTTGCACCTGAGGTCAATACATACTCTTGAATGAAAATTCACAGACACATCCTAAAAAAGGCACCCAGGTGCTAGATAGAACGTGGGATATAAAATGTTAAGACCCACTTTTAAAACAAACCAAAGGTTAAGATAAAAATTCATTCCTGTAAAAATGCATGTTTAAACACCCAACTTGACTGAGGAACTTTGTTTTCTAAGAATGAGCCAGATGAAAGCTTAATGTTTAATGGATACAAGATACACTGGGTTAAATATTCTATTTTTTAAAAAGGTAATTATTTGCTGTTCTAGTTATAAAAATTCATTTAAAGCATTGAGCTCTTATTGATGTAAATGTCTAAAAATTATTGTTTTTTACTTCCTTAAAGATATACTAAGGGATTCTTGCAAAGCAAGGTACAAAAATTACACGAAAAGGAGTGGAGAGTAAGTGCTCTCGGGCAGCTCCCCTCAGGTACCAAGCTGAGACTCCAGGTGCAGCTTGTGGACCGTGGACATTGCGTCCCCTGGGATGCAGGTCCAAGTGCAGAATCTCAGGTCACTCCTGACCTACTCATTCAGGGTCTGCATCTTAACAAGAACCCCAGGTGACTTGTATGCACAGGAATATCTGAAAAGCCCTGACCTACAGAAATCTGTATTTTTAACTTTGGTCCATCCTTGGTTGGGGGAGGTATGTGAAATCTTATAATCTTAAAATTATAAGTGACCTGAGTGGTCACTTCATTCAACATTTCTATTTTATAGGGTTGGTCTGAAATATCCAGAAATGTTCAATAACTAGTCCATGGCCACTTCGCTAAGAAAAACTAAAACCTAGGCCTTCTGATTTTATGTTACTTGCCTCTGGAAACTTATCAATTGTCATATACACAAATGTCAGTATGAATGACTATGTATTAATACACCACTAATTTGAAAAATTTACTATGTCAGTAAGACAGTTATAAGCTTTACCACAATGGCCATAAATGTACAACTCTGTGATTTCTTCCTATGCTACCTTGCAGGGATGACTATAAGTACTCTTGAAAATAGAGAGAAAATAATAGAAAATACAAAAACCAAAGTCTCATGATGTCTTCAACATGAAGAAATGACTGGTCTCATGTTTGTTTTCCTCATTTTCCTTAATTCGTTGGCATGCCAGAGGCCTCTTGGGATGGTCTGGTGTATGTTCTCGTTGAAATTCCCTTCTTGTTTGTACCGTTGTGATGTTATTATATAAAAAGGAGAATCAAACTGCCACAACCGCCCTTGGAGGGTCCCTAAGGCAGGCTACGTTCAGAACAGTGCTGTACATGATCTGATAATTGTTTTAATACCTACTAATTAATAATAACCCAGCTCATTTAGTATAAGCCCTGGGAGAATTCTCTATTTCTACTGCTCAGAGCTAAGTAGATCCTACATTATCCCCCTTTGAATTCTAAACAGTTTTTATATTTGGTAGATTTGGTATTAGTTCTCACCAATAGCAAAGAAAGCAGATCATCTTCTGTTCTTAAAAATTTGGCATGATTTTTGCAAACTAAATAACACTTCTGGTAAGTAAAAATATTTTCATCCATTAAAAGATATTTTTAGGCCTGCAAATTTAATAAAAAAATATCATCATTATATAACTTATACCAAAAAAATATCTACCCTTTCACAGGCTCTTAAATGAAAACATAGCAGCTGATGTTGGGATCTTTACTTCAAAGATTCCGCAGTGTATTTATATGAAGGTCCCTGCTTTTATAGCTCTGACTTTTAAGTTAATACCATAATTCTGCATTTTGAAATTAAAATTTGTGAACCCAAACAAAAAGGAGAAGTGGGGTCAAGAGTAGCACTGCTTTTGCAGACGATGGTATACATCTATGTGAATCTTAAATTGTCCTTAATCTAATTTACATCAAAATGAATTTGCAGAAAATGTGCGGGGGAGACCCTTTAAATTGACAGTTTTAATATTCCAAGTTTTTCCCATTTGTGAGTGGCCACTGAGGTCTATGACACGATGGAATTGTCACTGTGAATATCATCAGACTTTGTAAGGCCACAAGGAAGTGAGGCAATTTGCAAGTCTGGCCCAGACACTGGCCCACCATCTGCTTTTAAATGCAAATTTGTTTCTCTACTCCTTATCATGTTTACAAAAAATGCGCTACCATCACTAAACAACTTTGTTTCTTTGTGAAAAACATGCCTAGAAAAAAGGCCAAAGGCTAGTGTTGGTGAAGTGATCCACAAAGATGATTCTTGAGACACATTTTTTTGTGATATCAAGGGCATGTCAACTCTATAGGTCATACTGCCCTTCAAAAAGTCAGATAATGGAACTAACATAATAAAATGTCTTTGACCCAATTTAACTGGTGTGATCAGTCAATGAGCCTTGCTTGCTCATTCAGGTCTGTATGCATTCATTCAGCTCTGGGTTTGGGAGTAGAGGAAAGAAACTTGATTTATAGTATTTGTGGAGTTCCACCATGTAAATTCTCCCATCATACCAATTACAATCTATCAGTGTGATTCACTAAACGTGGAATTGAGAAAAACTGAGCAA
>CM052547.1:66843673-66929287 GCA_028533065.1 Trachops cirrhosus
GTGTCTATTTTTAAATCCTTGGGTGTCCGACTTCCATACACTTCAATTTTCTGTCAGTTGTGGTTGTTATTTTGTTTCTATATTGTTGTTGTCCCTATCTTGGTTGTGCAAGGAGGCACACTGCGTCTACCTATGCCTCCATCTTGGCCGGAAGTCCCCAGTACTTAATCTAATTTCTGTAGTCTGGATAGTACTTTACACAATATTTGATGAAAAGCTCTTTGCATAGAACTTTCTATATGTAATATATCACCTCCTCTTACAAATAATTTAGGTGTGTTCTCCATCATAACTTCTAATTATGGTTTTTGTGACCAATCAACACTTTCTCTGCATCCCATTTCTTATTTAGGAGACACTATTTTTTATTAATTTTGAGGGGTCAACAGCTTTGTTCCTTTCACTCCCTGTGCTTTAACAGATGACAGACTGCTCAGATTTGATCATTTACAACTTCACACACTAAAATATGACTTTAATCCCCCAAGAGAGGATTTATTTTATAGAAGTGGCTATCTCATGCCATCCAAATGAAGTTGGTTTATTCAACAAAAATATTAATGGCAGATATAATATGTGCCAACCAGTGGGCTGATGTCTGGAAAACACATACACACACAGACCAAGTTTGCATTGTCCTTGCCCTAACTAAGCCATTAATCAGCGAGGACAAAGATGAGTATACCAAAAATAACTTATAAAAGCTTACAAAGGTTAAGATTATGAGTTGTTAGTAGGCTTTATTAGAATACAGAGATGAAAGAGATCCCTATGGGCCAAAGGGGTCAGGTTTGTCAGCTGCTGGAGCAATTTTAAAAAGACATGGCCACAAAGGTGGAGGCCTCACAGCCCACACACTGCACGGACCCAGTTATAATGAGAATCTGGTGTCTATAAAAGCAGAAATGGTTTTCACAGGACAACCCCAAATAGTAAGCAATAATGAGCTCTCCTTGGCATTTTAACTATGAAAACAAAATCAAATAGGGAAGACAACAGGGGGAAGCAGAAAGAAATTGAAAATCTATAAATTAGCTAAGAGAAGAGAATCAGCATGGTTTATTGTCCATGCACTTACAGCTAAACAGCCGTTTAGATTTATTATTTTTTAAACTTTAAATGTCAGTTCTACTCAAATCCCTTTCATACTAAGGCTCATAAACTAAACTAGGACACCATATCGTGAGGGAATTTTTAATGTTTTTTTTTCTCTTGTCAGGTTAAGATTGTTAGGTCTCGGAGAATATGTAAAGCTGTTTTATGCCTCAACATGATTGTTTTCAAGACTCTGAAAAATATTTATCTCTGCTATACAATTTGACTTTTTGTAATTCCTTAAGTATTTATGATCAACTTGCAATCTTGCACCTGCAGCTCCTATATTGGAGTACTCTACTCCCTTTCCATAACCTGGCTCTATAGAATTAAAGTCAGTTCTTCAACATTTCTTCTTCTCTTCCTACAGTGCACTTTTTTTCCTCATCTTAACTACAGGTCTCATTCTCCACCACATATAGCTTTTAAAAATCTCATATAGAAACTTAAGTGAAAGGTGGCTATTAAACTATGCTATAGAGTTACTCGTTGACAACTACAACTTAAAAAATTAAAACAAAAGAAGCAGAGAAAACATCCCCACATCTAACTTTGGCTAGATAAAATATAAAATGAATGCTTAAAAATACTACTAGGAGAGATGAGAAATAAATTATTTTCAAATTCTGTATAGATATATATTCTCCAAATATTTCTAAAATCACCTTTCATTATTTCAGTACACACACACACACACACACGTACATATAGGCCGGATAGCTCAGTTGCTTGAGCATCATCCACTGCACCAAAAGGTTGCAGGTTTGATCTCCAGTCAGGACACATACCTAGGCTACAGTTCAGTCCCTGGTCCAGCACATCTGGGAGGCAACTGATTGATGTTTCTCTCTCATCGATGTATCTCTCTCTCTCTCTCTCTCCATATATATATATGGCTATTTATAGAGATATTTATATATATGGCTAGCAATAGATAATAGATATATCTATATAGAGAGAAACATTGATGTGAGAAACATGTTTCTCTCACACACACACACATCAGTGTTAAATTTCATCTCCAAAGCTTTTGCTAAAAGTGAAAAGGGAGATTCTGAAACTATATTTAGAATTAGGAAAGTCTGGTCAGAGAGAGTTCTTTTATTCTCCTTGGTCTTTTATTTACTGCTTTAAACTTTTATTATCCCAGGCTGGAGGAATTTCATCCATAATGAAGATGCACTCTTAGGAATGCCTTGAAGAGCACAGCACAGTCTCTAAACTCTTAAGTGGCATTCTTTTATTAAGATATGAAATCAGGTTAAGTGCTTCAAGGGGACAGGCTGAACTGCTGCCTTTAATGAAAATTAGGCATAAATGCTCATTGACTCTTAGGTGTTTTTCAAATATTAATTCACGTGAAGATTAAAATTAAAGAAAGTATATTTCTTTTTTTAATTGTTGTTCAATTATGTTTGTCCCCATTTTCCCCCATTACTCTCCCCTGACTTACCAAAGAAATTATATTTCTAAACCAGGGGTGTCAAACTCATTTTCACCGGGGGCCACACCAGCCTCGCGGTTGCCTTCAAAGGGCCGAATGTAATTTCAACTCCTTAACAGTTAAGGAGTAGTTACATTTATACAGTCCTAAAATTATTTTGGCCCTTTGAAGGCAACTGTGAGGCTGATGTGGCCCGCAGTGAAAATGAGTTTGACACCCCTGTTCTAAATGAATTTAAAAAAGCATACTGCACCTAGACTTATGAGAGTATGTGTGATTTTAATGGATTTTTAAATTTTATTCTATAAATTAGTCTTTGGTATTTATGACTTAATATACAAATGTTTTAAGGCTGGGTATCCTCCATGAGGCAGGAAGTTTCATTTCTTCTTCAATTTGATCAGTCAGTTTCAAATGGTGTCTGAAAGAAGTCTCTATGGTTGTTACAATTATAAAATAAAGGGAGAGAAATGGGCAGCCAGACCACAATCTCTGGAGGTAAGGTGGATATCAAACCTTAGGTGATGTTGGGCCAAAGGGACATCAAATCAAGATGATTACAGGTCTAAATTCCACTTTCAAGATTGATCTAGCCTTACCATATAAGCAAGTCAGATCATGTGAATCCTTCTGGTAGCACTTTCCCGCTTATGGTACATCAAACCTGTCTAACAAATGGATGACCAAAATTCTAGAAACAGAGAACTTACCTCCAGATGACATGCTAAGCTGGGGTCACTGCTTAACCCTGATGTAGTTCAAAGGACAAAAAAATGTTCTACCCACATCCCATAACTTTCCTTTGCCAAATGTATGTTTGAGTCAGGAAAGAAAACATGGGACACACAGGGACTCTCATCGCCAGACATATTCTGTGGGCACAACAGCCAGCTTCCATGGCAAAAGGAAAACTCTTGTTGGGATCCTGGATATTGTCTAGTTTAGTGTTCTTGTCTGTTTCTGAGTCTGGCTGGGGATAAGTATAAGCTGAGTGGTTTTGCATTTTGAAATGCTTTACATGAATGTCCAAGACAGCTATTTTCTTCTTCTTTGTCTAAATATTTGAGGACACACAATTTACTGATGTTCATCAGATGCATATATTAACACAAGAATATAAGGTGTTGATTTTTCTATTGTATTTGTGCATCTGAGCAAGTCACTTAAAATGTCACTGAGCCTCCATGTCCTTATTTGTCAACCAATGGGTTAGGCTCAATGGCTATTTTCCAAAGGGGTTGGAAGAGGCCCCATTTGGAGTAGTATCAGAAATAAGTAGTCAAGGAACTTTGTTTAACCACTATTATATCTCCCCAACCCAACCCTCTGTTGATGTCCCACTCATGTTTCCTTTTCCATTTCATTGCACTTGGACTTGACCTCCAACCACCAGGCTCAGTATCTTTTTGTCTGGGATGATTTTTCTGTGGCCAGATTCTGCTTAGTGCCTAGCAGGCTGCAAGTGCTACAGATAAATGTCCCTGGAAACAGCCTTCAACCAATGACTGAAGGAATTGGTAGATAAAGAGCCCAGCTCCCTTACATCTCAGGTGGGTAAGCTCTGAAGCTTGTATTTGACCCTGTTCCCCTTAGTTTCAGTGGGATCGACTCTGGTTGCTCACAGCGGTAACTGGCTTGATAACAAACACTTACTTTGTTGTCTACATCCCTTTTCTGCATCACATCATATTTCCTGGGACATCCTTCAAAATAAACTACTTTCCTTCAGATCCTTGACTCTGGGCAACTCAAACTAAGATATCTCCCACCATTAAGGGTTTTGTGGTGAAAAATTATTAAGAATTATAAATATTTATTGTTTTTTTTCTAATGACTCTAAAATCCTATGATCTTAGGATTCTCTAGTCTTAACCTTAGCATTTTTAACAGTACTCTCTGGCTCTTGAGTCCTTCTCTTTTGCTGTGTAAACTAATTGCTAGAAACTCTTGAGATCTAATCTACATGTTTCCAACATGAATCAGACTTTAAAACCAAAGTCTTTGAGGAAATTCTAAAAAGATCTACATTTACTTTACTCTTCTTTTGCCCATTAAATGAGGTTCATCAACTACAGCCTACAAAATATAAATGCTCAGTTACCCTGAAATAACAGGCTTAGAGTGGCAGGGCATTCCTGGCTTTTGTTTTGTTTCCATTTGATCATGGCCTGAGAGCCATGAAGGAAACTATTGCTCTAATCATCCACTGATAATTTGGAGTCTTGCTCAGAGAGAAACAACAAACAAACATTTATAAAGCTCTTTATGCCCGTGGGAGCTTAGAGTAGAGCCTGACTAGCAGAGATCAAAGTGAAACTCAAAGTGAGACCATTTAGAACTTGGGGTCAGAAAGATTATTTGGCCAGAGTCTCACATTCATGATTTAGGACATAAATAATTGAGAAGTCTTCTTTCTGTTGATGGGAGTTTAAATTGAGACCACTTTGGAAAATAGATGTAGATATAAAAATTTGTAAAGGTAGAATTTTAAAACACTAGCTATACTTAGAAATAGTCCTAATGTCCAACAACTTAGAAAGGGTCTATAAAACTTGAAGTAGGTTCACAGAATGGAATAATATACAGCATTAAAATGAACTCCACTGCACACATCAAGAGCACTCCCCTGATACCCCACTGTTCTGCAAGCAAAGTCCCACTTCTCTGATTCTTAGGAAAAGGTCTTGAAAAGGCAGTCTACATTGCTGTCTCTTTTCTCATGGCACATCATCTCCTGAATGTTCAGTTGTCCTCAGTACACCAAAGAGATTGCTTCCATCAACATCATGGATGACCTCCATGTTGCCAAATCTAATAATGATGTTTCTGTTTGTATCTTGCTTAGCCACTAAGCAGCTTTTAATATACGTGACCATCCCTCTCTACCTAAAATATCTTCTGATGGTTTTTAGGTCTTTGCATTCTCCTGTTTTCCTCCTATTTTAATGAACATTCTCCCTCAATATACTTTGCAGGTCTATCCTCTTTTATGTCACTGAAGTGTCTAGGATTCTTTCCTGAGTCATTTATTCATTTGCATACCTCTCCCTAGGTGGTCTCAGACTGTCTGTGGCCTTAACAATTTAACATTTAATTCCTAATGATTCCTGAGTCTTCATCTACAACAAAGACCTCTCCTCAAAACACTAAACTCAAAATATGTATCTCCTAGACATTTCCACATAATTGTAGGACCAGCTTCAGGGGTGTGGGGTCCTGTGCAACTGCACTCAGAAGGGTTCATGCTTGGTTTAATTTTCTACAGTTGCCATTCTGAAATTCTTCAACATTTTGGCAAAATGAAGAATTCATGTGGGTAGAGGAGATTTGTGTAATGTGCATATTCCCTCTGCCTCATTGCCCCAACCAATCACATATAGTATTTGCAATGCCATAAGCACAGAATTCCTGTGTATCCACAATGCATGGGAGTTCGCTGAGACTGAAAATGAGCACAGTAAGTGCCTCTCTAAAGGGACTGACTGCCATGAAATGACATGCTTTCCAGTAGAATCAGGACTTGCTTCAATGCAGTAAGAAGGCAATAGCATTCTCAGAAACATGAACAACCAAAAAGCCCTATCTTATTTGTGTCATTTCCCTATATTAACCAACATTATACTGAAAAAAGAGAAAGAGTAACCAAAATACATATGCATATATGAACTATTGAATGTGAATTTATAATTTGGGTGACTCAGTATATGAGTTTAATGCTCTTATATTTGTTTTTATAAGGGTGTCACATAATATAAAGATGAATGGTAAAATTCATGCAAATACTGTAACATTTTAATTTTTCTTAATTTAAAATGACCTTAAGTAGCAAATTATGGATGGAACTGCCGAATATTATGCTAAGTGAAATAAGCCGGTATATGAAAGACAAACACCGTATGATCTCATCTATAAGAGGAACCTAATGAACAAAATAAACTAATGAGCAAAGTAGAACCAGAGGAATGGAAATGAGGAACAGACGGACAGCAGCCAGAGGTGGGGGGGGAAGGGGGATAAGGGTGAAAGGATGGGGAAGGGTATAGTCAAGGAACATGTATGAATGACTCAAGGACATGGACAACAGAGTGGGGATTGACTGTGGGGGCAGGGGTGGGCTGGGCAGAGGAGGGCAAAGGGGAAAAACTGGGACAACTGGAATACAATAATAATAAATTATTTTTTAAAAAATTCCACAAATCAAGAAAGACAGTAGAAAAAAGAAAACGGCTTTACATTTGAGTACTTTTAATGGCACTTTCCTTTCTGCTTTTCGAACAAGTAGCTCTAATTTTCATTCTTGCACTAGGCCCACAAATATGTAATGGGACTGCATAAATGACTAATAGACATCTCAAACTTTACATTTTCACAAAGTATTCTTAGTTTCCCTGTTTCCTTCCTTTCCAAACCTCCTTCTCTAGTTTTTCTCATACTAGTCAAAGCCCATAAATCCACTCAAGTAAAAAAATAATAGAATTAGACTTTATTATCTATTTTCTCCATCAGTATGCCAAGTAGCACTAGCTCCACAAAGCGCGTCCTCAGGCTGTCCACTCCTCTTCATCTACCATTACCCTCTGGGTTCCAATCACAACCATCTTTTGCCTTGACTAGCAGAGTTACTTCTTAACTGGAATCCCTGTTAACACTCCACAATCCATTTTATAAATAGTCCATAAAGAAATCTTTTAAAGACACTAATAGATATTTGCTCTTTCCTATTAAATACTCCCTTGTGTCTCATTGCTTTTTACATGAAACTCAAATTCCTACCATAGTTTTCAAACTTCTACATGACCTGATATCTATGTACCACTGCAAACTCTTAGTCTACTCTGTTTCTCATACCCCTTATCTTTGCCTCACAAGGCTTTGTGTGGTTTTCCCAGAATCCTAGGATTGCTTGGACTTTCAGGTCTTTTGTACTAATGGGTCTTCTTGTTGTCATGCTCTTTACCCTGGGCATCTCTTCTTTTCATACGGATCTCAGCTTAGGTGTTTTCTCCTTAAAAAGCCCTTTCCTAATCACTCCAAAAAAAGAGATCTATCTTTTGTTCCAATAGGTGTCTTGCTTTAATTTTTTCACATAATTTTTCTTATGTATTCATTTAGGTATTTATTGCCAGTCTTCTCCCACTGAGATGATAGCTCCATGAGATTGGGGACCTCACCTATGTCATTTCATGTTGTATTTGCAGTGTCTATAATAGTATTTGGAATGAAGTAGGTACTTAGTAAATATGTGTTGGCTGAATGAATAAATGGACAAATGAGTCAGCTTGGCAGTTCAGTTGTGTTTCCTCTGTAGATGGTTGTGCTTGTGTGTGTATATCTGTGCATGTGTAGGAGACCGTTCTGCATGGCGTGAGCCCAGCTCCCACTCAGAGATGCACTGTACCCACGCCCACGAATAGGTTCTCCCATGGGGAATCAGGCCTGCAATGTACCTAGGCTACTTTTAGACTTGCTTTTGCTAAAAGTCCCTCACCCTGAATTGAGACAGCAAGTGCTTACTGTAACTTCCTAAAATCCATGCTAAACCTTCCAAGGATGAGTGTAACTGTTTCAACTACTTTTCCCTTTTCATTTGCAAATATTCTTCTTCTGTGATGTGATTAGCAGCATCAGCTCCTGTGTTTTCTGTAAAAGGTAATCACCTAAAGCCAACCTGTGCATAGTAAATGAAGACCATCATGTAATGTGCCAAAAAAAACCAATAAAGGCCAGTCACAGGGAGGGCCTCAGCTTTTGCTCCCCTTGAGAGAAAAGCCATGCTGTCCCTTTTCCTCCACAGGACTAGGTAGTCCATGTGAATGTCTCGTGTCTCATCCACAATGTGGCAGACCCCACGAGCCAGGGTCCACATCGTGCATGCATGTACACACATGTAAAAACATATACATACATATATTTATATACCATAGTAGGTACTGGTATTACTTTCCCAGCATTCATGCTATGCCTCCCTCACTGGGCAACAGTCATGGATTCAGAGTGGAACTGACCCACCTACAGTTGCAAGTGGGTCCCCTAATTGGCTTAAAGCCAATCTTTTCTACTGGCCACATTTCTGATTTTTGGTTGGCATATAACTCAGAACTTTGGGATTTTGTTCAATATTTGAGGAAGAGAAGTCCTTATTCTGATCCTCAGTTTGACAGGGCAGCACCCAATTTCAATTTCTGCTGGCATTAAAGTAATACCCTAGAGGAGAGCATGCTTGACCATGAAGCAGACAGTACAGAAGGCAGAATGATGAGGACCCCAACTGTACTGTTACTGACTTGGATGAGCTGCTGGATCACACCAGGAGCCCAACTGCTGGGTTTTCCACTCACACGAGGCAAGAAACTTTTTCATTGTTTAAACCAGTAATTTTCCATTTCTTGCAAAGAAAACATTGTGATTGATACTGATGCTAAATTCTAATCACTGTCAGCATTTGGGGCTATTTCCTTTCAGTCATTTTTAACTGCCGTTTAAAAGTAAGATAGCTGTAAATGGAATGCATATATATTTTTGTGTATTATCTTTTCCTACTTATTTTCATACTAATACTTACCTTCACAAGCATAATCTCAGTGGTTATATAAATATTGCTTCATTGAACACACTATAACTTAACCATTTCCCCATTTTTTGACATATAGGGTATAATCACTCTTCTCATGTTTTGATTAATTTCTTTAACACTTATTTCCCAGAAATCTAATTATTGGGTCAAAACATATAGAAATTGCTTTACCTCCTGAAACACAATGCCAAATTGCTTCCTAAAAGAATTTTAATATTTTTAATACCATCATGTACCCTGACTGTATTAAACTGTATCACAATTTCACTTTTTATAAAAATTTAACAACTGCTTTTCAGCAGTGACAACCTCCCCATGACAACAGGCTGCATGCTAAGGATCTCCTTCATCCCTCTCCAGAGAAGAGAAGAGGAAAAACAAGTGCCTGGCACAGAGCCGCAATTCCTACTTCATGGGTGTGAAATGCTCAGTATGCTGCAAAATCACCACCGTCTTTCGTTTTGCTTGTTGGCTGCTCCCTGTCCTCCATCAGCCTATATGAGGAAACACAAGGCTTCCAGAGGATGCTCACTCTGAAGGAAGTAGCACTAAAAGCACCTGTGTCAAGATGATAGGGAATCATCCCAATAAACACATTTTGGATAAAAAAATTATCAACTAATTAAATACCAATAACTGGTTTCATATTATATTTTAATTTGCATCTCTGATTACTGGAGGATTTGAATAATTTCTGATGGGTATTTTACTATTGATATTTATTCTTTGGGAAATATTTGTCACTATGTTGTTGGATTGTATAGTAAGCTTTTTAGACTCATTGTGGCAGATGCTGTCAGTATCCTAGCACTATCTCCTGGGTTCCTGCCATTTCTGTAGACTCAGGTCAATGACTTACACAGCAAACAACTGAAGTTCTCTGCCTAAGGGCTTTGTGGCTGGTGCACACAGGACCCAAGCATGGGATGACCAGGAAGTGGTTGAGTCAAAAGTCCTCCCTCAGAAACCAGAAGCGCTCATCAATCAAAGACTGATAGAAGTTGTTATATAAACACCCCAGCTCCCTTATCCTTCGTGTGAGATAACACTAACATTTGTGTTTACATTCTCACCCAGAGTGCATCAGTGAGATTAAGTTCTAGTTGTCCACAGTGGCAATTTGCTTGATGACTTAAATAATATTGGCTGCCTTCCCTTCCTTGTATCAGCCCCCAGTCCTATGTTGCTGCATGTTGATATCACCTTACAAATAAGTTCTGTACCCCAAACCTTCTTTCAGGTTCTGTCTCTACAGAATCCAACTTAAGACACCCATATGAGACTTACTATAGTATAATAACTTAGACTTTAGGAAAACAATTATTGAACATTTGAAATCTTCCCTGCTCTTTGTAAAAAAAAATCAAAATAAAGCATTTCATTTTCCTTTGGAAACAAACAGAAGTATTTTGTCCAATGTGCACTGGCCTTTAAAATTTTTAATTCACTTTTAAGAAAAAGGAGCAAAAATAACTAATGATTTGTTGTGATTTTTAAGCTAAAAGAAATGTTTATTTGTTATATATGTGGCTTCAGGACTTAGGTTTTTTTCCTGTGGGTACTTGTTTGAGCTTTTGAGAAGTACAAATTTATTTCTCCCTAGGCTTTAATCACCATGCTTAAAGGAAATCTTTTGAAATGAAGGCAGCACATGTTGCAATAACTAGGCCCTTTCATTAAATTTATCCCTTAAGAAAAAGCCCACACAGTAACTGATTTTTGACCTCAGTTCAAACAGAACTTTGGCTCGAAAATTCTCAGAGGTAAAATACCAAGAGTAATGGGAACTTTTCGTATTTTAAAGTCTTCCAACAACCACAATGCACTTCGCCCAGCATATATTTGGTTTGGGCTGTTCGAAGTTCACATGGAGTTTAGATGGTGTTTTATAGATTGTCTGAACAGCCTGTTTTCCCAGTATATGTGACCTTCCATTCTGAGGATTGATAACGTGAGAAGAAATTCTTCTTTTAAAGGAAAGTCTGTTGTCAAAACAATAACACAGTTTTATATGCATGTCCTTACAAACATTGTATTTTAGAACTTCTAACTTCAGACTCACAATTTGGGTATGATATTTACAACTCAACAGATCATAAATTCCCTTTAAAGTATAAATTTACTTCAAAGCCACAGCTTTGGCTGTGAAGTCACAACTTTTAAATAATGTCTTTAAATTTTTTTAACAATTTCAAATGTGTATTTCAACATTAGTGTCTTTTAAGGCAAGTAGCAGCATATACCACCTACTAATAATGATTATTGCTTAACCTATTTTAAATGAAAGTAACATAAAAGTTTCTGATGTATACCAGGGATATTACAGATTTATGGGCATCGTGATGTAAATTCAAAATATTTGGAATTTGGAGGGAATATTTTGCCATCACAATTTAGAGAGACCTTCAACCAAGATTTTGACAGGATTGTAGAATATTTGATTTATAAACATCATGTCCTCAGAAGTCAGGCTATCTACAAGGGCACAGTGAAGTGGAGATTTGGGTGTCTGGATAATTTAGGCTAACAGCTGTTAATGAAATTGAGTAAAAGGGTTCAAGAGAGGTGGGGAGATGAAATTAAATCACTACAGACCTATATGAGAGTCACCTTTTTAGCAGTCCTCCTCCTTCACTTTAACTGTGATGTTTTTCAAATGTTCCATACTTGTTCCTAGACTTGACCCATCCTCTGCAGAGCTCAAGGTTAAGAACACACAATTAAGAGGCTACCCTGAAAGGCACTAGTACTTTAGCTCACTGAAAGTGCTATTCCTCTCCAATGTTGATGAGACCAATAATGGCCCCAAAAGCCAAAAGTATTCTCATTGAGAAAAACTAAATGTGGTCTAATTAAGTTATCCAGCTAATTGGTGCAGGACCAGATTTGCAAGTTCCGTCTGTTGTCCTGTGCACAGTCTAGAAATTCTACATTAATTGTCTATTACATACCAATCAATCTGAGCACAACCCTCTCCCCACTATTAAAATTATGGCATCAGCATATTCTGATGTTGGTAGGATCAAAGGAGTCTTCTACATATATACTACATTTCCTGAATGTGTGATTTGTAAAACTCAGAAGTGATCTATATTCTACCTCTCAAATTAGGTAAGTGAGTTCTAGAAAATCTAATACAGGCTTCACCATCCTTAGGTACATTGATAGGTAGTCATGCATCATAGCCAACTGTGCACTAAATTTATGTTATCTCATTAGGAACGTTCCAAAAAATACAATAATGTCTATTTATTAAATTCAGTGCAATAATTACCAACCAAGCAAAACAAAACTAAAATATATTCCATGGAAAATACAACTGCTTGAAAGTTATTCAACAGAAATGTAATATTTATTTGGTGAAATTTACATAATGATCATCATCTCATTCATATTCATGTGATTCCTAAGAAATGCTGTCTTTTACATTTCCAGGAGAAGTTACGGATCATTACCCAGCCCTGCTGGACTTTGAAGGTGCTGGGATACCTGTTGCTGTGTTTAGTGAAGACAAGCAACCTTTTGATAAAGTGTGCATTTGGTTCATGTGCTGAAAAAACAAGATAAGCTGAGGTGTATTTTTCATTCATTCAGTTAATACACTAAGCAGACATTTTTTATAGCTAATGATGTCTCCATCTATTGATAAGGCACAAGCTTCATCTCAAATGAATATAACTCATAAGCAGACAGTGGCCTATTGTAAGGCAGTCAATTATACTATGTAAAATTACAAACTGGTTGGTGGCTTAAAACTAATTTCAAAAATTAAGAAATAGTAATTTAAAAATACCTACATAAAAATAAAATAAATAAAAATATCTACATAATATTTTATTTATATACTGGTAGAAAATAAATAAGATGAAACTTTTGAACTGCTGAATTTTTTTTAATACATAAGAATTGATTTTCTTTCTTGTAGAACAAGCCCAGAATAGGGAGCCAGGGTTGGTGTGGTGGCTTCAACCACTAGGAACACAAGCCCCTTGTATGTTTCTGCTCTAAGACGCTTAGTAACAAGATCCAGCTGCAAGGTTGCTTCATGGTCCAAAATGGCAGCTGGACCTTCAACCTTCACCTTTTCATTGCAGGCATCAGGAAGAAGGGGAAGGAGGACAAAAGGCAAACCCCAATGTCTATACCCTTTTGAAAAAAATCTTCCTTAAAGTTCCATCTTACAACTTTTGATTACATCACATTGGTCAGAAATAAGTCACATGTCACACCCAGTCTTTCAGGTGATTACATTGCTACCATGAATAAAAATGGGGTATGTTACTGAAGAAAAGGAAGGGAAAGAATATTGGTTGAGCAAATGTACCTTATATTTTCCAAATGCCCATTCTGACCCAGTTTCCAATTTTCACCACCCTGTTCTGTGCCTTAGGAGACAGACCTCTGTGTCCCAGGGGACAGAACTAGTCAGCCTTCACCCTTTGAGTTTGGACAGTGAAACTAACCAACAGAAGATTAAAAGGTGGGAGGAGGGAAATGATGAGTCTTTATTCCTCCTGCCCCAGCTCAGGCCAGAGCACTTATAGATAAAAACAAAATTATTTGCCAAATGAGGTCTTTTAACTTGATTTGTTTTTCTTAATTGAGCTATGCTACTCACCATTTTAAGAAAATTAGAATTGCTTTCTAATTCTTAAGCAAATGTTTTATTTTGTTGTATGAATGAATGCATCTTATTTGCCAATTCACACAAGGACTATTCCAACTGAGAATTATTTATAAATTGGTTGCCTTCCTACCCTGTGATTTAACATAATATGTACACTCTTTTTTCTTTTCTTTTTTATTTGTTGGCCACAAGTCTCCTAGGTCTCTTTGGTTTATACACTACAAGCCACTAAAAAGGTGCAGTTTCACAGAAGTGGTAGGGGCAATGCCATTAGTGGTCCACAGCTTAGTCAGCAACATGTATCTCATGAAGATGAAAGACTGTTTATTTCATAAAATCAGACCTCAATTATGTACTTTTCCTGGTTTAGAATTTACTCTCATTAGTAAAAATAGTGCAAAATTTCACCAAAGGTAGGAATCCGATATTAGAAATATTCCAGAAGTTACTTCATTTCAGGTGCTATTAATGTTAAGATTACCCCCATGTGAAGCCACGTTGCCTAATTGCTTAGAATTTCAGTTGGTTATATTTAAATTGGGGTATGCTTATTAGAAATGCCACCTATTTTTTTAAAGAGCAATTTCCAGTCCACAGAGGAGTCGGTGTTCTATTTGGCAAAAAGATTGAACACCATCCTGTTAGACACTTTGTATTTGCGTTTGCATTTCCCTGATGGTTAGTGGTGTTGAGGATCTTTTAATGGGCTTATTGGCCATTCGTATATCTTCTTTGGAGAAATTTCTATTCAATTCCTTTGTCCACATTTCTAAACTATTTTTAAAAGATAATTGTTACGTGTGGTGTCTGAATATCAATTCCTTTAGCTTGTGGGTGAGTAGTAGTTTGGCAGATATTTCTTTAATGTCTAGAGCAAAACAGAAAGAAAACAGCAAACAAACTAAAACTCTTGGCTTTGGGAACTGGCTCTGTATTGGGCATTCTCAATGCTCAGACAGGCTGTTTACAACTCTGAATTAACCTTCACTTCCAGTTGGCATGGACACTAAAGACCTGCCAGAGGTAAAAGTTCAGGGTCTTTTCAAGCCTTTTGTAAGCACGCACCCTACCTTGGGCATGTGCATGGCTTTTTAGATTCTTTATTATATTGGAATATTTTCAAAACACTTATTTCCCAAAGTAACCCTCTCCAGCTTTTCCTCCTGGGCTTAGGCATGTCTATTGTTTGCCCTGACTGTAATCTTTTGTACATGGTGGCAGCAGCTTGTCCCTTGGCTTTGCCTTTCAGTGTTTTTGAGGAATGCCATCTACACAGTTGCTTCTCTGCCTTTAGAGAACTCCACGCCAGGCCAAAGAAAGGCCGGCCTCTTGCATCATTCATTCAGGGCTTCCCCAGACAGGTCAAAAGAGAGGAACACAATTCCATGAAAACAAGTTTCATTATGTTTCTTCTAGAATCAGGTATCCGTATCGGGAACATGGGCTGACACCTTCATCGCCACTACCATGCTGATGGTGGCAGGGCCCAGTCAGAATGTCACAAAACTCCTCAGTGCTGTTTAAGTCAACTTTTTCTCAGTTCAGCATTTGCTTAGTTGCTTTAAACCTTTGGTTATTTCGCAGAGCTCTGATAAAGTTAACTAGAACTGACAGCTTTTGCTTGTTTTATCATTGTTTCTGTGAAGAAATGGATCCTTAGAGTTCTCTTCTCTACCCTTTTTGCTTTATTTTTTAACATATTTAAGAGTCGATTTTAAAGTCTCTGTCTAATTAGTTTTGCTCTACCAATTTACCACCAAACCTCACATTCTTAACCCTGTATTCTTACTAGGGTGCAATGGGATTTGAGAGCAGGGTAGGCAAAGCATCACGATGCCAAGCCAATGGTGTGAGCTTTGAAGTAAAAGAGGCAGTTCTGACCCAGCCTGAACATATATTCCCTCTCTCTTCCCCATTCCTCCCACACTTATGTAATCCAGAAGCGTGGAGAAGACATCAACTCACAGACCAAGACCATCCACAACACCCTGGAATGCTGCACCTCACTCAACACAGGACCTTGGCTTGAGCTTCTAGAGGCAGCTTTTATGATTTAAGCACCTTTGAGGGCATACTTTCTCCCTCCTGGTTGTTCTTAAGTCTTCTCTAGAAAGATCATATAATTGCACTTTCTGTAAGTCTGTAGCCTTCTCTCAATTCTTATGAAGCATTTCTTTCAATTGTGGCAAATAAAAGAGAAGGGAAGGGTTTACAGGAACAAATATAGAGGACACATGGACAAAACTACGGGGCTTGGAAATGGAAGGGAGGAGAGGAGGGATGGGTGGGTGGGCTGGAATAGGATTAAAAGATAGAAACTGTACTGAAGAATCTAAAATAAAATTAAAAAAAAAAACAAGTGTAAACATTTTGTTTTAATGATAAGATAAGGCCCAGTGTGCATGCCAGGGGAGGATATGACATGTACTCCTATCTTCAATGTCACAGGAGCTGCTTTGTTGTCAGGCTGCATCAAAAGCATCAGAAAATCATTTCAGTTGGAGGGGAGTGGACTATAATTTCCATTTCTGTCCCAAATAATCAGTCATTGACAATTTAGACAATTCCTACCAATAAAGATGAAGCCAATTTTCTCTACTCCATCAAACTAAGCATATGTTTTCAGAAAGAGTTTTAAAACTCATTTCAAGGCCAGACTAAAATTACATGAAAGAGACAGTTGAGTCATAGGAAAGATTTTTAAATGACAAGAAATTAATAAGTGACCATGAATATCCGCTGATGTGCTGCAAAGCCCTTCTCTGCAGGATCAAAGATCTATCCGGTAATAATCAAACTATCTAGGTTAACTTTGGAGGAGAAAATTCTTTCAAAGCTAATGGGCCCAAGCACTCGGTGTCCCTCAGCTTTCCTCAAGCTGATCCTGTGATGACATGTATCTCTTCTCCCCCAGCTTAATTATTTGGCTTTACCAAAGTTGCAGACTTCTACCTATTGGTTGATATTATGCAAAAGGGCTAGAGAAAGACACAAGTAAAGGGAATTGTGGTACATTCCACACAGTGAAAATCTTTCTAAAGTATGAAATATCCAAGTGTTCAGAAAATACTTGTCCAGCTAGCCTGAAAGAATATTACATGTGCAGAAGACATTTTAGTCAATGCCACATGAGAAGATGACCAATATGAGACCCCCACAAAAAGAAAGAAGCAATCACAAGAGACTTTGTGGCAAAGCTGGTTAACTTTTTTTTAAGGCTTTCAATTGAAGAGAAAGTTTCAATTTTCTGAGGCATTTCCTTAAATGCCACAGCACATGTCTCAGTGATTTCACATGAATGAGATCCTGATATCCTCAAATTCACATGCTGAATTTGAATTTGGCATCTGAGCTAATATAGAAAAACAACAAATAATGTTAATATTGTCAAAAAATAATTGAGAAGCTGAACAACAGCTTTTATTAATGTTAACAGCACCTTATTGAGATACAATTTATGCACAGATAATGAATCTTAAGCTGGCAATTGTATATGATTATGTAATCATCACACAGATCAAGGTATAAAACATTTCACCTCTCTAGAAAGTTCTCCTCATGCTCTTTTCCACTCAGTCCCCCAGCACTCCAGAGTCAACATTTTGGTTTCTATCACTACAGACTACTTTGTCTGTCTTTGAACTTAATATTAATGGAATTGTGGAGTATATTCTCTTTTTTGTCTCTTAAAATCTCTTGAAAAACATGATTTTCCATTTTGTGGAGTGTAACAGAATTTCATTCCTATTTATGGTATTAGTATTCCATTATAATATATGACAATTTGTTTATTTATTCACCATACGATGGACATCTGGTTGTTTTCAGTATGCGAATATTATGAATAAAGGTGTTATGAATGACCTAAAGGTCATTATATGAACATGTTTTACTTCATTTGGGTAAATACCTAGGAGTAGAATTTTGGGTCAGAAGATAGGTGGGTGTATATTGAATATTATTAGAAACTGCCAAAACGTTTTCCAAAGCAGTGTTACCTGTTTTATATCACTATTATTACTCAACATTCTTATATAAACACTTGGTCTTATTAGAATTTTTTATTTTATCCATTTTAATGAGTACATAGCTGTAGAATAGCTTTGGAAAAATTAATAAATGGTTTATCAAGGCTCCTATTTTGTTTTTCTGGGCTTATTTGCTTATTTTTTTTAAATTTTC
The DNA here is from genome assembly GCA_028533065.1 of Trachops cirrhosus. Classification (NCBI taxonomy): domain Eukaryota; kingdom Metazoa; phylum Chordata; class Mammalia; order Chiroptera; family Phyllostomidae; genus Trachops; species Trachops cirrhosus. The sequence continues at coordinate 66,861,596 of CM052547.1, forward strand.
TAATTTCCACTCCCCAAATGCTACCAGCAGTTATAGACAAGAGTAAAAGATTAAAACATAATATTCACAGAAATAGACACATAGGATAAAAGTTGTATGCTTACATAGATAAGAATCTGTGTTTTAAAAATCAAGAACTTTCAAAGGCAGAGAAGTTTGTAAATCTTAAAACACAATTTCTGGGCACAAAATTGTTGCTTGATTTCAAGAAGTTATTCCGCCTTAACTTAGAGCTGTGCTGACATCACTCACGGACTTGGGAACTGAAATTTTTGGCATTCCATTAATACTTCAATAGTAAATCTAAACAGTGAGAAACTACACCTAAATTCTGTCTTGCAATAGTGGAAACCAAAAGCAACCCTGAAATTGCTTTTCATACTTGTAAGAGTGTACCTTTTGAATTTTGTGATTACTGTGTCACAAGAAACCATAACATGCACTCAGGCTATAAAATCACCCTGATTCTGATAACTGATTTACCTATGGCCTGTTTTGGGGCATTTGAGACAAAACAGCTTCTGAAACTTCAGCCCTGCTCTTTAGAATACAAGTATGAATCTAAATCAGGCTGCTTTCAGGGGTCACCACATACACAAGGATGCAGCTCGGGGACAGCTGTCATTAGACACACCTAGTCTCTTTGCTCACCAACCTAAGTTTATCCTGAATTCTCAATATCTCCCTGAGGTGATTAACACATAATCACCATGAAATCAGCATAAAAATGCTTTTCCAGCTATAAAACCTGGAAAGAGAGCTGGGAGTGCAGGACCAGATATTAAATGTCTGTTGCCTGGGGATAGCAGTGTAGGTAGTGGATCTGGCATCTGGCTTTGAATCTAGAATAATCATCCACATATATCTGGTCAAACAGCAAACATTCACTATGAAAATGTGAGTGTGTGTGTGTGTGTGTGAGAGAGAGAGAGAGAGAGAGAGAGAGAGAGAGAGAGATGTTCAATCTTTTATTTCTTTCCTGTGAACATTTTGAATCAGGATGAAAAGCAGAGGCAGGAGAATGTGAGTCTAATTTCATGGAAGTCCAATCCATTGGACTCTAGTAGTCATTCCATTGTTTATAAATGCTGTGGGGCTACCATATAGAAAATTCTCTATTTGTAGGACCAGCTTAAATTGAAATGCTGACATAACTTCCAAGAAATTCATCAGGTATTGATATCTCCATTATTCTCCTTCTCCTCCTCCTCCTCCTTCTTCTTCTTCCTCCTTCTCCTCCTCCTTCTCCTTCTTCTTTCATCTATTCACTTTCCTAAAAATCCAGCATGTATCAGTTGAACACCGAGTGCTAAAGGATGTCTTTGCACAGAAATGACAAAAACTGAGTTAGGAGAATAAACTTCAAGGTCTTCTCTATGCAAAAATCAAAGATAGAGCTCTGTTTTAAATCTGGGTACAGAGTATGCCAAATTAACCACAAATATTACTAAAACCATTGCCCACATAGCCACAGCGAGCACACTAATCATTCAGGAAAGTTGGTGCCTACGACACCACATGAGAGTCTTCAAAGCTTCCTGTTATGACCAGGGACTGATGATCAGGGCAGCAGCCACGCCTTCTAGACAGTTTGGGAAACAGCTATTTACTAATGGGCATAAAAGGATTTCCATAGTTTTATAGTTGGTTAGACATAGCAGTTTCACTAACCTGGCTTGAGGATCAAATCTCATTTTAGCTACAGCCTTTCATGAATGCCAGGACTCTCCCTCTCAGGTTGTGTCCCCTACTCCCCGCTCACCAGAAGTAGACACTCTCACAGAAATCCAAAATCGTACTCTTTTTACTGAAAAATGTGAAGTCTGCAACAAGTATAAGTAGTTACTTGTGAGATGATCTCAGAATAAACTTGTAGGGGAATGAGAGAAGGGGATGGAAGGGGGACAAGGAAGGCTAGGTTGCCGGGCAGTTACTACTGTGGGCAAACTGGGGTATCCTCATTCAGGGCTCTCTGGGAATGGTGTAGTAGCCACCTCAGGGATGAGAAGCTGGGTATTTATCCAGTAACTCCCATGGGTCATTCTGAGGGCTGTTTCTGGGTGTGCTCACTTCACAGCACCCAAAGGGACAGTCAGTCCACCAGAGAAAGCCCTCAGGCAAAAGGATCCAAGTGCAGGAGGAGCTGGAAGACAGCAGGTGTGCACAGGAATGTAAAGGTCACAGGCTCCATATAATATACCTGTTATGCCTTTAGAAGAAATGATGACCATTAAAAGAGCAAGCTGAGTATATAATTTGGCTGAAGCCAAGAAAGAATAAACTCCCCAAAATATAAAAACTGTTCCTTAAAAACTAGGAAAAATGTCTGAGGATATTTACTCTTCTTCTCTCCAGTCTGCACTGCTCTGATCTTTCAGTGGAAAGAGATCTAACAGTAGATGGTTTCCAGGAGTAAAATTCTTACTCTTCGGTTATACTAAATTGAAAACCGACAATCTAGCAAGATAGAAATTAATGAGTGACCTGTGGTGAAATGCAGTATTTTATGAAATTATACTTGATTCAATTAGTCCTGTTAATCACAGGAAAATTAGTTCCAGGCTTTACTCCATGTAACGTGTTAATGTCTGTTTTTTGTCCACTCCACCTATCATTCCCTGTTACAGAATCCAAACTCCCAAACTGATGGGTATATCTTTTAATCTGCTCCTGGTAAAAAACATTCATTATTCAGATACAAACACAGGGAAAAATACAAGTAGATATAGAGCTAGAGATAAAGAGAGAGAGAGAGAATGAGCCATCATCTGGGATTCTTCAACCACTTAACTGCCGGGAGTTGTTCTTTTAATTCATTATGCATGGTGAATTTCATGTAAGGTCCACAAGAAATCCTAGGGAAAAAAATTCTAATGAAACCACTGGTTTAATTCCACTCTACGAATATACTCAAAGGACTGTGATGGTAGAGAATGAAGGGAGGTTTGGGGGAAGTATGAGTTAGGGTTTTATTTAGTAATCAAAATCAAATACTGTACAGTCCCTTGGCCATCTGGACCTTCCAGTGGGTCCTGAACTGGTCCTCTGCTGCTTCATTAGTAATTGGCTACAAAAATGAAAATACTGAAAAGCAACTACTGCCAACTTGGGTCTAGATATTCTTCTTCAATTCTACTTTATCTGCTCCCAACATAAGGTAACAGTAGCTAAGAGAAGAGGTTTATTTTATGGGCTTCATTTGCCTCTGCATTCCCCTTTTAATTTCTTTTGGTCTTCAAGAATTATGTCTTCCTTTCTTCCCTGCTTCACTGAAAACCATTTGCTGTGAAATGTTAAAATACCTCCTTTTCTCGGAATCTAATATTTTGCCAGTATAGTTAGTATTTGATCAACATTCAGAGCTCAGCAAAAACACTTCAACTTACTCTACTAATATATACTGTATTTTGCCATGTATGATGGGCACCCACATTTTTGGCCCAAACTTTCAGGGAAAAAAACTTGGTTTTAATTTTTAACTCAGTTATTTATTTATTTATTTATTTATTTATTTATTTATATTTAGATACTTGTTTTTTGTATTATAAAGGAGTTTTAGCATTTATTTTTGAACATACAAATATCATTATTGCTTTCTAGAGTTACACTTTTAACATGAAAGCATAAATAAAGTTAAAAACATTTGCATAGATACAGAACTAGTACACCCATATATAATACACATCCTTATTTTTCCCTCAAAAATTTGGGCAAAATAGTGAGCATTATACACGGCAAAATACAGTACTCAGAACCCACCTGTACCAGACATTGAATTAGGTGTTGAGCATATAAAGCTAAGCAATACCAGATGCAACCACTATTCTCATGGTGTTTATAGTCTAGTGGTGAAAACTGGATTCAATTAAATATAAATGTACAAAAGAAATAAGTGCTCTAAAGTACAGAGATTCAATCCAACTGAATATGACCATATAACTTAGATACATAGATAGATGATGGATGGATGCATAGATAGATAGATACATACATACATACATACATACATACATACATACATAGATACATAGATACATAGATACATAGATACATAGATATAAATAGATAGCCCTGGCTGGTGTAGCTCAGTGAATTGAGTGCCAACCTTTGAACCAAAGGGTTGCTGGCTTGATTCCCAGTCAGTGCACATGCCTGGGTTGCAGTCCAGGTCCCCAGTAGGGGGCGCATGAGAAGCAACCACACATTGATGTTTCTCTCCTCTTTTTCCCTCCCTTCCCCTTTGTCTAAAAATAAATAAATAAAATCTTTTAAAATTAATAAATAGATAGAAATTGATCCTGGAGGCAGGTTTTGGGTAGTAGGAAGTCTTCTCTGAAGAAGTGGCACTTGCACTGAGATGTGAAGGGGGATGAAAAGATTAACCAAGAGGAGAAATGGGAGAGAAAGATCAGTCCCAGTGGAGGAGATCTCTTCCTCCCAGAGAAGAGGAGAATGGTAACGAAGGGTCTAGAGAAATAAGTGGGGCCAGAACATGCAGGGCCTTTAAGTTCATGATGAAAGTGTTGGTCCTGATACTCAGAACAATGAAAGGCACTGAAGGATTTTAAACCTGGGGCTCACCTGATGCACTAGTTCATCTGAAATTATCACTTTCAGTGCAGCGTGCAGAAAAGGCTGGACAGGAACTTGAGTGAATGGTGGGGAGTTAGTTAGAAGGCTACTGCAAAACATCAAGATGAACTAAGTGCAGAAGGTGAAAAGGAGGAAAATGTGTGCATCCAGGACATTCTTGGATGGATTCCAGAGGCAAAACTTTACAATCTCAGGTGAGTTGAAAATGAGTTGGAAGAGAAAAGTATAAATAATGACTCATAAGTTTCCAGCTTGCAAATCTGGATGGATAAAGGTGACAGCATTTAAAACAAGAAAGTGATGACATTATAATGCATTTGACACATATCTCCATGCAAGACTAATTCCCTGAGTCTCAACCTTTGGTTTTATGAGGAATAACTGCCTGGTTCAAATCCGTGATGGACAATTAGATCCTTCCTTTGATAATATCCATGTTCAGTGGTGCCATAACTGTTTATTTAAAAAACTAATTCTGGAGTCAGCTGTAGGGCTTCAGTGAACACCACAGTAAGCCACAAGCAGGCAGAATGAGCACAGAAAACAAACTGCTTGATACTTAGTAGCCTGAAGAAACAATAAGCTGGTTTTATTACAAGTTCTGGGAAATGAGAAAGTTCTGTGAAGTGAGAGCCTGCCGTTACAGATTTTTCAGAGAAGAACTGAAGTTACTATTCTAGGAATGTATTTGTTTTATCAATGGGCCATTTCACCAGTAACTGTTAATTAATGCCAGCCCTTGATTTCTGCCTGGGGGGTGCAATTATAAATCTTCAGACACACAGAGCAAGATACGCTACCTGGAAACCGCAGAGTAGAGATAAGGCAAGGCCATTGCCAGAAAATAATATTCATAAAAGCCCAGCTGATTTCAAAACAATAACTCATTTTTATGGCATAAAAACCTCTTCTTTGTAAAATAGAAATGTAATTTTTGTCACGACGGTTTAAGGTGCTAGTCATTCCCTATGTTGTTTATTATAATGTCATCAACGGCTCATTTCAGCCACAGATCGAAGGTTTGTCAGCCACGTTCTGAATATACCTGTTTGTAGCTAGGTCTATTCAGGAGGTGACTGAGCTTAGAAACATAAGTTTTGTTACATTACTTTTCTCCCAGATATTAAGGATACGGTATGGGTATCCCTGTAGAATCAGTGGCATTCTTGGAAATATAAGAAAATCCTAAATCATGATGTATTCCCAAGACAAAGCTCAGAAACTAATGTGTTAATGTATTGTGTTAACAAAATGCTACTGAAACATTCATCAGAATGAATCACTGATATCCATTAGAAATGATCACTGGACCAGAAGAGCATCCCTGCTTTCTACATTTTATAAGACTATGTATACATACGGGATAGATTTCACAGTGCTCTGCAATATGTCAGAGAGAGGAGGAAATTCATTTTCTCAACTTCAGATAAAGCCACTATGTGAATTCCCTGTCAGGCTGTCTGCTAGATTTTTTGCAGTGGTGATATACAAATAATACAATATTTAGATTTCTTCTTGAATGACGGACGGTTTTTCCAACTTAGGCAGGTTACTTTACTTCTTGAGCTTCAATCTCTCTATCTGTAAAACTGGTGTGATCTTACTCTTCTCACAAAACCATTTTGAAAATTAAATAGAATAATACATGTAAATGTGTACAGTGTGGAAGAAATACCCAATAATATTAACTGTCCCCGGAGCATCACTAAGTCAGTATGTCTTAAAAGTACAACATTCCAGAAGTGCCTTGTATTTTCCTGATTCCATGACTTGGCTCAATCCATTCTTCCACTGTCTTTTACTCAACGCATTCTCCCAAGGTTTATCTTTGTGGCTGGAAATGGGAGTCTTCTCTTATATTTTCCTCTTTCCCAGTATCCCAATCCAGCAAGTTTTACAGTCCAGCCAATTTTTTAATACCAATGTTTCTTTTATGTATACTTACCTCCCTATCCCTACACATACTTTACTAGTTCAAATCCTCATTTTTGTTCTCCCCTTGACCATTGCATTTGTTTTCTAATTGGCCTGCTTAGCACTCCCCTCTCCCAGTATGTGCGCACATACAACAGAGCTGCTAGATTCGCCTTACACTGGCACACTTTGAGTCACACCACAGTCCTGCTCAGAAACCTCCAGTGGTTTTTCATTTCCATCCAAGAAAGTCTGGCACATAAAGCCTTTCATGGTCTTGTCCTCAATTCACCTTCTTCAGCCTGATCTCCCACAGTAGTGCCCCAAATATAAATCCCCTCCCAGCCAAATTGGCCTGTACATCATTCCCAAAGTGCCTTGTATTTTCCTGACTCCATGACTTGGCTCAATCTATGATTCCACCTGGGATGTCTTTCTTGTTCTCAGCAGATTTCTACTCATTCCTAACGTTCATTTCAAACACCTCTCTCACTTCCAGGAGACAAGTGTTTATCCTGTTTTTTCAACTCCATTTCACTACGTTTTTTTCTTACAGTATATTCCACATATGGTTTTGCATTCAAATAATTTTTAGACATATATTATTCATCTCCTTGACATCTCCAGAGTGTTACTCCCTTGATAATGAAGACTGTGTTTCATTCATGTTGCATAACCTTTCATGCCTTACTTAGCGGCAGGTGCTCAAGAAAATGTCAATAGGTACACAAATATCTAAGTCTTTGTCAAATTGATTTTGTGACTTTCAATTTTGTTATATATGCTGTCTCTTTATGAAACACATTTTTGCCTTTCACCATTTTGTCTTTTATTGAAAAGATTCCACCTCATGAATATACTCAAAGAGCATGTGCTGTACCTGTTTTGGGAACATTTCATGTAATAAAGAGTATTTTGCATGGAACATCTGCAAAAGTTGATCATGCCCTAAAATTGTGTGTCAGTAATGCCTGGTAATTGGAGCCCTTTCCAGTTCCTTGGCTGGATGGATACGAATACAACTTGGAGAAGAAAGGTTTAATAACCACTTACATGTGTACAGTGCCTTCTAATTTTCAAAGCAATTTCCCAGCTCTTAAGATGCACGTGACCCTTAAACAGCAAAGTGGCAGCAGGTACCCTGATCACTACTTGAAAGAGAAGAAAACTGCCTTCCCAAGAAGAATAAGTGACTTGCCCAAGGTCACAAAGCCAGCAAGTAAAAGAAGTGGAAGCAGAATTGGAATCTGTCTTCTAGATGCTGACTGTGTGTTTCTTTCTTTCAGTATCACTTTGGATTCTCTACTATTTTATTCTGACAACTCCCAAGCTTTTTGGGGTCCTGGAATGATTTTTGGCAGTATATAGTCTTGTACATGCCACACATCTCCATTTTTCCCCTGGGGATCGTTCACTTCTGGGACTGTTTACCTGGTCATTCAGAAAGAGCATAGAGAGCATTAGAGAGAGAAGAGGAGGTGTGTTCATCTGAGGTCACTATGTGAGTTAAATAAATGAGTTCCTGTGCAGGCAGAATATCCTGGGCCCAGTGCTCCTCCTACAGAAAGTGCTTTCAGTCAATTCAAAATTCTACCTCCGCAGAAGAAAAATTACTCGCAGCTGGGAAATGAAGTTGCATTTGTGCTTTGCAGCTAGCTGAAGCCACCTCATTTCTCTGTACCTGATCTTAATTGCACTGCTATTTCAAAATTTCATGCAAATATAAACAGAGGGAAGTTTGAACAGAAAGTTACATCAAAACTCAAAACTCATTGTGGCTTCCAAATGTGAGGCATTGCTTGAAGGTCAGTGTTGACTCAATATTAACCCTTAATTATTAAACCATTACATGAGTGCTCGCACTGAAACTGGAATGATACAGCAAAGGTTATCTTTTTCAATAAGAAGAAATTCTTCTACCTTTCATCATTACCTAAAATTTCTGTCCTTGGAGTTATCTGAGTCAAATTTCAGTATCAAGGACAGTCATCAGTGCCTTTGGAGAAAGCAGAAGCCAACTAGATTTCCTTGGGTCCTAGGTTACCCAATTGAACTTAGCGCCGTGAATGCATCCCGACGAAAGTCAATGTCATGTAAAAATTCCTGCACCTCAAGGATCATCTTTACTTCTTACACACACATAAAACAACAAACATGCAGGAGCATGACATCAGCAAGAATGGTGGATTAGGAGGTCTCATTACTTGTACTTCCAGGAAAACAATGATTAACATCTCTGTACTGATGAAAATAGCTCTGAGAGAGTCCTGGAGTACAATGCAGGAGATACAGCATTCCAGTGGGACACAGAAATCAGAGACAGCCACATGGAAAAGCATAGGCAGCCTTTTACCTGTGCTAGCTAATCACTCTGTCCTGCATGACTTGTCGCCAAAAGGGATCCCCTCAGCTGCGACCTCCCTTTGGAGGAAATGGTAAGCAGAAGACCCCAGCAGCTTTCACTACCAAGGACCCAAGCAGCCCTTGTGGCTGCCAGGGACACCCAATGCTTTTGCCTCAGTCTTTGCACACACTAGTTTCAGCTCATGGAGCTGCCCAGAATCCATGCGACTGAGTCCCCCAGAGCAGGAAGCTGTGACACCAACCACAGCAGCCCTGGCCCAGAGCATGTATACCCTATACCCTCTATGGCTAGCTATAAAGTAGGTGGACATTAGTGGGGTCCAAGCAAAGGTTTTACCCAAGGTGGTGCAGGCCAAAAGAACCCCCTACTAAGTGCCCCCCAAGATTAAAAAGCCCCCAAATGAGTCTTCTGTATTTACCCTGGCTTGGAGACATTTTGAAAGTCAAAATTCAAGGATTATAATGAGAAATCTGACCTGCAGTTGTTCTGAGCAATGGTTAGATGTATCAAGATGAAGACTGACAAATGAACCAGGGTCCCTTGACTCAACCAGTCTCTGGGGACCCAAAGCCTTTGTGCAGGAGTGGGTGCAATGGTCAGGAGGTGGAGAAGAGAAGTTTCTGGTTTACTTGACATGGGAACCCTATGAACTGTGGCACCAGGATCCACTGGAGAAGCCCTGGTGTGGGTTAAATTAGATTTAGAGAACATACAGGTTGTTCTCCCAGTGAAAGAGTTGGTAGGATTATGAAAGTTAAAATGTTTAAATATGCTTATGCAAATAACTTGTGTCTTCTTTACCTGAATGTTTTATGGGAAAAGGTGTTCTGTCTGGCTGAGGATTGCTTACCCTTCTGAGTGCCATAAAACCAAAACTGCCAATAAAGTCAGAATGGAAGCTATGGCTAAGAAAAAAAAAGTAAAATAAAATAAACTATTACAGGATGCATGGAGCAAGTTATGTATTTTATTCAGCTAATACTCAAGAAATGAATATAAATTATTCACAAGTAAAGTGTATGCCCTGTCCTGAACTCTTATCATCAGTCAACATGTCCCCACTTCATCATATTTCTTTCTTTACTTGGGTTTGTCAGCCAGTCATTCAACCACCACAGGCATTTACAGCACTGTTCATGAGATGGCAAATCAACAGTGCCTGGCACAGAGGACTTCTGCATGTCCAGAAGGAGAATGAAGCTCAGTGACCCCTTGCCATTTAAACTTCCCCTTTGCAAGTTATCTTGAAGCTTTCCTCCTACCATATTAGTCCATGACCTTTAAAGGTTCTCCTCTGCCTATGGTAGAAACTCCATGATGTTTAAAGGTTCTCCTCTGCCTATGGTAGAAACTCTAAACATCTTGGAATGCCATTAAAAACCTTCCTCCATGTTTGAAGGGGGTTAGTGGTTTGCAGCACAACCCAATGGTGGAGCCCAAATACCAACCCATATGGGGTCGGCTCTTAAAGCCTTAATTCCTTATTTATGCTTGCATTGCCTCTCAGGCAGTCTATGCTTACTTAATCCAGAAATGCTTAACCAAGATAAGATCCTCACCACTACAATAGAAGAGACTGTAGAAATCAATTAAGGTGTCTTTTTCTTCTCAACAGTAGTGAGAAATCTGTATGCTTTCTCTTCCCATGTGTCTGTGTGTGTGACACACGTGCGCTGTGCAGAGCCAGGTGGCTGCAATATCATAATACTATGCCTCATTACTTGAGCAGTGGGAGAATTATTTAGAAAATAAATACAGGAAATCAGGGCTCTAAATCATTGGCTTACAACAGCTCTGGAAAAAACGTTCTATTTTCCTAAGTCGAAAACAAGTCCTAACTTCAATAAGTCAATTGTAGGTGTAACAATGTTGCTTTTATTCACTGTCTGTCAACAACGTGGAGAAGGTGGGAATAATTCTAATCATTAGTTATATCTGACACAACCTCCATCCTACATTTCATCGATGAGGGTCAATGACGAGGTGTGCTCCAGCGGTCTGGAAACATTTCAAAGGAAAACTAAGACTTGCGGGGTAATTTGAAAGGGAAGGGAGGGAGTTGTCTGTAGGCTCCGGATGAACTGGAAAGGAAGTTTGTGTGAAAGGACCCATTCAGCCTGACAGGTACAAGGAGCAGCCTTTCTGATATACTTTGCTTCTGATTGCTGGCTGACAAGCTATTTTTTTTCTGTCTTCTAAATTATGTAAGACTTTTTCTATGTTGTGATTTATAACTTGGTTAGGTTTCCTCCACCCGTGGGCCTCTGCAGACTGTGTAGTGTGTTACCAGTGAGAGGCCATGTTTTGATAGAAGCATCACCTGGTCAAGAAAGCTAGAGAAATGAAGTCTCACCCTGCTTTCTAGATGTGATGGTTATGGCAAAGCAAGAGAATGTCAAGTAATAGCTCATTCATCAGTCACCAAAGTTAAATGAGAACTTCTGTATGAACGAATTTTGCAGATAAATAAAAAAAGCTGCAAACCTGTTTTCTTGAGTATAAACAGTATCATTTAACATTGTCTTGATTAATTGATACCATTCTTATGAACTTCAATGACTATGTTGTGTTATATTGAAAATATACTGGATTGCTTATTTTGATATCAATTACTAATTGATTAAGTTGATTACTTCTATTGTCAAGACACTGGGCTAATGCCGGAGGTTCAGTGGCAAATAAGATTGATATAACCTCCAATCGGGCTGCTAAGATATGGAAGACATTTGGTCAAATCCCAGTCTGCTAACCTTTTTATGTTCTTACTTCTGTTTTTTCCATTGGTATTTGTGTTTTAAAAATCTCACTCATTCCAACAACAGAAAAGAAAGAAAGAAAAAGAGAGAAAGTGGGGAAGGGAGGGAAGGAGGGAGCTAAGACAATTGAGCCTACTCTGTGCCTAGCATAACCTTGGCACGGGGAACAGTGTAACAGCAAGTCATTTGAGTCCTTCCCTGTCCTTTTAGGGAGAGATTGTAACTTGTTAGTCATCCTTAATTCTATGCTCCCAGTATCAGCATTGCACCTAGAACAGTCACGGAATACGTGTCAACTGGGTGACTAATTTGGTCCTTGAATAAGTGAAGATACATGGTTGTGTGACAACATATTAGACAAGTTGGCTTGAAATGCAGCCCAAATCAGAGACAAATCCCAGAGCATTTCTTTACATTAGAGTCTTCATGAAATCAAGTCTTATCTTACAAATAGTTCTATTTTCCAAGTAAATGAATGAAGAAAGTGTTCTAAATGGCATTTCAATTACAGCTGTGATAAACTGAAACTGAGAAGTAAGAGTATAGTGAAAATATTTGATGACTTTTTGTAGGGAGAGGTGGTTAAAGAGTTGTTTGTAAAAATAAAACGGGAAGTGGAAGGTGTAAGCTAGTTTTAATTTACTTTTCCAGTCCCAGAATTGAGGCATTGAAACAGGGTTGTTCACTATGCTGTATACCTGAAAGTAACACAAAATAATATTAAATGTAAATTGTAATTTAAAATTTTTAAATAAAAAGTTGTAAAAAAGGAAACAGGACTGTTTGCTATCTTTGAATAAATGTCAGGTGTAGCATGTAATTTACCAGAGAAATGTAAATACTTTACAAAGAGAGTAAAATAATGCCAACTGCTGGTTAATTTGCGATATACCAGCATGCTTTTAATAGGAAGACTGAGTCTGTCCTTCTGTGTCAATGCTTGCAAATGTCTCTGTATTTCATATGTATATATATGTTAATTATCTTGACAATTTGCTCATGAATTGCAAGTAAGACTAGCTGAATCTACAGAATATCAGTCATCCAGTGCAAATAACAGCTCTGGTCATTTACTCATACATCTAGAAACAGTGTAAGAGTTTTGTTATCCAGCACAGAGGGGCACTAGTCAATTGTTTTGATTAATTTAATGCTGATGCTGATGGCGTTGAGAGTTCCACTTCCTTAGTTACCCAACCAAGCACCTACAGTCATGGAAAGGTAGCCTTCTTAGCTTGAGATGCCTTTCTACAGTAGAAAGTAGTTTGTATCTTTTAAAAAAATTTCAATCCAAACACAATGACTGTCCATTTAAAAATACATAAAAATGCTATTATTAATAAATATACAGGAATTTCATCCAGATGTCACTTTTCTATTGTGATCAATTCACATAATAGAAAATGATACTGGAAGGTTTTAGGAAAGTCTGTTTTTGGAAAGCTACTTGTCAGAATGATATTTCTTAAGGACTAGTTTCAATAGCTGACTTGGTTATTTTCATTCATAACCCAGATGTTCTGCATGTCACAGGTGTATATATGTCTTGATAGTGTTTTTTGAGGAAGCAATTTAATTCCACATATAATTTTTCACTGTGCAGGTCCGGGTGAATCTGCAATACCCATCAGTCAAAATTCTTCACACTGCTGCATTACTAAACACTTGAGGAAAGGGGGACTATGAATTCCTGTGTAAGGCTCTCCTATTTTCCTTTCTCATAGGCCCATTAACTTCCCAAGATTTTCTCAGATGTGATGAAAGTGTAACACAGGCTTAAGAAAGAATCAGTGTGACTGTGACCAGGGGCAGAAGTCATCTAGTAGTGATAAGGGCCCTACTTTGAGAAAGGAGAACTGGGCATGTTTAGGATTACTAACATCAGTGGTATTTTAGAATGTAGACCATCTGACTGTATTGACAAGCAAAACTGGAAGTCTGAAATCTGTTGAGGTTATTCCCAATCCTGAGGGTTTTTCTTAAGAAATGTCCCTGGACTGAAAGAAGTTTTGAACTTCACACACTCACAATTCATGGACATATTGATATAACCATATGGTATGGATTTTCATCACATCCATATTTGTAGAAAAGATGCTTGCTCTATACTGCAGTCCTCTCCCTAGCTTCTGGCAATTCCAGAAATCAAATCTTTGCTGTGGAATTGTGTTCAAAGACAGCTACCGTCAAGCCATTCCCTCTGTGTGTGCATGGCAAGCCCTCACTGAGAGAAGGTGTCTATTCTTCCACCCCTTACAGTCTGGGCTGGCTGGTGACTGTGTTGAACCATAGAATATGGTAAAAGTGACACATTCCCAATCCTGGGTCTAGAGGCTAAGAGGACTGGTACTTTTTGTTTCTTGCTTCTTGGAGTACTAACGTGCCATTTGTGAAGGCCAGGCTACCCTGCTGTGGGAAGAGGCCACAGAGGAAGCACAGAGACACCAGGCATGTGAGGGAGGACCATCTGGGAGGTCTAGGGCAGTGGAGCCTTCAGAAGACTTCAGCTCCAGGTACCGTTTTACTGCAACTATGTGAGATGCCGCAAATGAGAAATACCCCACAAAGCCCAGTTAGTGCATTAGGTTGTGGGGTGGTTTGCTGTGTAGCAACAGACAACTAGAACACATTCCCTCTTGGTGAAATAGTCGGACACCACTGTGAGTGACAGAGAGCTGTGAGACCAGGGTGAAATACAGCGCCAGACAGGGCAGCATAAGATCAAGATTTCAACTACAAAAAAACTAATAAGGGCTTAAACTGGTGGGTTTTCTCCACATTTTTTCTTCTTGTCAATCTATAAACTTTCTTTCTATTAAAAATAATTTCTTTCATCATAAATTAACATAACAGCTTTGCAAACCATTTGGAAGCTAGAGGCGAGAACAACATTTTCTCCCTCTTTACATTATTGCACGTAGCCATTTGGTAATTTCCCATCAGGTTCCTCTGGCTCCCCGTGTTCATACGAATTATGTTTCACATCAGGAAAATTATAACCAGGGGTGGGTCTAGATTAGTGGTACCTGAAACTTGTATAACTTGGGGGGGGGAGAAAACTCTTAGAGAAGAAATTAAAATAAGATTACTTAATTTTTTTCATAAAACTCTATAACCATATAAAACACATTGCTCCAAACTTGAAAAGCTTTGGAGGCCTTGTATAAGTGAGAGAGATGTGAAATTTCAGTCTTACTAGTTCATGGTAAATCACTGTTGACCATAGTGTATATATACATTTACATACTATTATATTCTCATATTGATCAAAATAATTTTCCATGCAGGAAGCTAGCCTTCATAGTATGAGCTTTAAAGTTGCATATTTTCCTTTTGAGTCAGTGCACTCTAATGGCCCTAAGGTGGAGTTCCTGAACCTTCTAACTATTGACATTTTGGTTTAGGTGATATTTTGCTGTGGGGGACAGTCCTGTGCTTTACCAAGTGACTCACTGCTAGGGGGCAAAATGACCCTCCCCCTGAGAACTACTGCCCTACTAAATACCTTACTGTGGTTACTTCTTTCTTTATTTACCATTATAACTGAAACACATTTTCAGGAATATGATTTTATTCAGTGTTAACTTTTTCCTAAGTTAAACTCTTAGATGTGGAATTACTATGTTAAAGAGACTGACGTTGACATGGTTTTTGATGAATATTGCCAAAATTCTTTCTCCAAAAGGTTACAGTTATCTGAAATATAAAGCAATGCAATTTACTGTCAATGTGGATGTAGTTAATAAATTATAATTTAATATTATACTTCATTATAAAATAGTCTATTCAAACTACCTAATATACTAAGGATACTATAATTAAAGCCACGTTTTTTGCTAATAAACTTCTATTATTGTCTGGGAATCTACCCTTTTATAGAATGGTCAGCAAGGAAGTTCTGGATTGATTCTTTTGTTAATTTTAAAATTCTAAAAATTATATTTGGGCAAAGAATTTCTCTAATTCCATTAACCCAGAGAAAGGACTTGAAGATACCATTCTAGTATGTTGTTTTTCTTATTATCTGCTTGACTTAGCCCCTTACAGGGAGAAGTCTATATTTGAATTCAGAAGGTAAATGGTAAAACTGTTTCAACATAACTGACTTCTAGAATGGGCAAACCTAGGCTTCCTGCTCTGGTTGTTTTATGAATAGAAAAGACAGACCAGGCTTCACAGCCTCTGTCTGCCACTGTCAAGATGGATAATTAACTGCAGCCCTCTTTTCCTCTTGTCATCACTAAAAAAGCCCCATAATTCCTTCCCACCCAAAGATAACCAGAGATCTCAGCTGTTTTGTGACAGGAATAGAATCTAAAAAAAGGGCTTTGTGCTTTCTCTGATGCCTGCTGCACATAGCTCCTCTTTTCGAAGGAAAGCTCTCAACCCTGATCCTCTTTCCCAGATGGTTGAAAACACTGATTCCTGCTGTTTTACTACAGCTCCACAATGTTTAAGGAGTAGGCCAGGTCTCTGTCAGCAGGCAACCCCAACAAGGAATGCCTTTGAGGGGTCCACGAGCCCCTCCTACGGGACTGCCTCCTTCATGCCCTGGATATGATGGTCAAAACTCTCAACTATTGAGGGTACAAGAGAGGCGGGTTTGTACCTGCTGGAGGAATTGACATAGTACAGGGCCCCAGAGAGCTGAAAGTCTGTCACACAAGGAATGTTCCATTATAGTTCGCCTTCACATATAACATTTCTCAAGATGATTAAAAAAAGAGCACTTCTTCCTTTGAATGTTCCATTATAGTTCGCCTTCACATATAACATTTCTCAAGATGATTAAAAAAAGAGCACTTCTTCCTTTCATCCGTTTCCTTTCCTTTCCTTCCCTTCCCTTCCTTCCTTCCTTTCTTCCTTCCTTCCTTCTGTTTCTTCCCTCCTTCTCACTGTCCCATTTTTTCATGTTCCTCTGAAATGTTTTTTACCAAATTTCATGAAAATGGAAATGTGACAGGGATTGTCTTTTAAGCTTAATCTATTCTCATCTTCACTCTCAAATTCCACAAAAGATTTTATGGCTTTAACTCTATTTCTGTTTAATGTTAATCTTCAGAATCAGTTAGTATAAATCAACCATATTTACTTCCCAAAATTGTCCCTGATAAAAGCTGTCACACAAATGGAGCACTTATGGCACGGAAATGAAAAACAAAGGCAGGAACATGAGAACCTCTCTGGCGACTCCCTGGGAAGTTCAGAGAAGTTGGTGTGAAATGGCCACAGGTCTGGAAGGGATTGCTTCCCTGCCAGCTGCCTAGCAGCCAAAATATGTACCTGACCTGGCTTTTAATGGGCAATATTATGCAGTGCCTGTGTACTTCAAAACTGATACAACAGCTTTGTTGTTGAAGGATCTGATATTACCAATAGCTCAGAAGATATCAATAGATTTTTAATTTAAATGCTCATTTTGTGTTATTCAGGTAGAAATACTCTCAAAGTTCAGGCAACATAGAATTAGTTCATAAAACATATTAGATCAGTAAATAAGGCACTTTCTAGACTAAGGTAAAAAACAAAATACCAATGTCTCAAAGAAGGTAATAGGCCTCTTTGTATCCTAACTTACTTATTAATTGGGCTTTGGGTGGTAGGTTAAAGCAAAGCTCAGTAGATTGGATTTCACCATTAAACTCATATTATTTTTATATTGCTGTATATATTATTTTTCATTTGTAGTTTTTAAAATATAGTAAAGTAAAATGAAACTAGAAGTTATAAAACAAAATAACATGCTTAAACAGATTCATGGGTCCTAAAATATTGGATGAGTGATGACAATTTTGTTTTTGATATAATATTATCACATTTTTCAGATATGTATTTTTCAATCTGGAAGAATTTAAAAAATCTTGATGAACTAATTTTTCTATCATCTTTCCCTTCTACTCACAACTTCCCAAGGTGGTCATTATTATTTTTTTATATACATAAGGAGGGGAGACCTAGAGATGGAAGAAATATTGCTGAAACTTTTTAAGTGAGCATTAATTTCTATGAGCACCACATATTATACAAAGTAGATTGTACATACAAAGAGAGCATTGACTTAATTTACTATCAGGGGGTGTTTTAGGTATGAAAAATATACTTACATATTAACTTTAACATCATATTCTAATTGCAACCATTATATCTTGCCATTTTTGTTCAAAGAGTAATTTCTTTAATCTAGTTGTTTCAAGCTAGAGTCAAACACCATAAAACATGCACCAATGTTATTCACCCATTTCTCTGGACACATGAGGAAGTACTGTGAGTATAATTTGGTGTAATGTTTATCTCCATAATATGATACCTTTTACACAGCAAAGAGTCCTTATTTAATAGGTTTAAATAGCTGCTAACAATGTGCAAACTCTGTTGAAACTTCTGTTTTCATTCATTATTTGCACATTCTTCTTTAGACAGAAGATCATGACCCTGTCTATCTTTCTAACGTATTTGCTTCACATTTTTGACTCGGGCACTTCAGCGTAATATTACACCGGGTCCCCATTTTAATTTTCATTACTGATTGTCATCTAATCAAAAAGTCCCATTTTGTATGAATAGATAGATCGATAGAATAGGATAGAAATCCACAAGTAAACCAAAAATGCAATAATCTGTCATGTAATAGAAAATGACATGACATATAGGTAGTGGGAAAGAGGGATGATCAAGAAAAGCTATTGTTACAACTTGGATTTGGAAAAAGAGAAGTTGGATCCCTGTCTCACACTTTTGATATAAAACATACCTAACGTTCGAATAGAAAAGCTGAAAACATTAGTTATATTAATAATAGGCAAATAAGACTTTTGTAGTTGATGTATTGAACAGTAAAAACATAGAATAGTTGAAAACTACAATAAAGTTTTGGTTTAGTGGAGAATATATGTTCTGTTCAAGCACACCACAGCATTTATAAAACTTGACCACATCTTGGAAATAAAGCTAATGTTATTAAATTCCAAAGTATCAGCATCACAGTGAACACATTCTTTGATTAAAATGCAATTTAATTCAAATAAATAATCAAACATTGCAAGAAATATCCCATGTTTTTTTTATAAATACAAAAATACACTTTGAACCAATTCAAGGGTCAAAGCAGAAATTATCATGGAAATAATGCTATGTTGAGAAATGAATTATGGCACACACACACACATTGAGCATCAAAATTTGTAAGATGAACCTTAAATTAAATAGTCTAAGTATTTACATTAGAGATAAGATAGGTTTGAAATCAAAGAGTGCTACATTCAATTTAGAAATTGAAGAAATACAACTAAAAGATACCTAAGTATATGAGGGACATTTTAGGAGTCAATTAGAAAAAAAATTATTAAAAACCCAGTAGAAGTGAAAAGAACAGGCAGAATGCTAAAGAGATAGTTCAGAGAAGTGATACCTGAATAAACATGTGACAAGATTATCAATTTTATTAGTATATACAATACACATATTAACCACAGTGAGATATGATCTTGGTGTTAGCAAGGATGTGGGGCAATGACTCTTACCCACTGCTGATGGTCAAATAAATTAGACTACTTGTAAACAAGTAGTAGCTAGTTTGAATATACCCACAGCATGCAATGCAGAAATTCCAGTCCTAGCTATATGGTAAGAATTATAGAAGTTTTGAGAACTTGTACCTTGGAAAACACTGACAAGAATATTCATAGCAACATTGTTTGAAATAGTAAAAAAATTAATTGGCACGCCAATGTCTACCACTAGAATGAATAAATGACTTAAACAGTGTGTTTCTGCAATGGCACATCACACAAGGCAAAATGAAAGAACTACTGTTCTATGCATCAACATGGATGATCTCAAAAATATAATGTTCTGAGGAAGAAGCACATTATAGAAAAATATACTGAATGGTTGTATTTATATTTATGAAAATAATATGCTATTTAGGAATCTGTACATTTATATATACTTCTGCTATTTAGGAATATATATATATATGTGGTAAAAGCATAAAATGAAAAGGGGGATCATAAATACAAATTCAGTATAGTGCTTACTCCTGCTGGAAATAGAAGTGGCAGGGATGGGTTTTGGGAGGGACCTGCATGTAGTGTCTAGGATTCTGGTGACCTTCCTTGTTACCATAAACTTGCTCTACTGAGAGCAAGTTGACAATACCTACTAAAATTGCCAAAGCACATACCCTTGTAAGAGTGAATACTGCAAAAATAATCCCACACATGCATTAATAATGTATAACCAAGGTTATTCACCACTGAACTCTTTATAATAGTAAAATACTGAAAATATTCTAAATTCTATCACTAAGGAATTGGTAAAATAAGTTATGACTCACTCATGCAATGGAATTGAATGGAGCTATACAAAAGATTGCTGAGCCTCTTTTTGAATTAATACATGAAGACCTTTAAGACATTGTTAAGTGAAAACAAAGTTAAAAATTTGTGTAATATATGTTTACATTTGTATAAAGATAGAATGAAAAATATATATTTAAATATGCACGTAAGTTCAAAATACTGTATTTTAAAGTATATGCAAAATTAAGATCATTGTTAGAGAAGCAGACAGAGTGGATGGGAGACGGTTAAGAGGGAGTTTTTACTACCATTTTATACATTTTCTGTGTTGAACTATATGAAAATATTACTCTGGGAAAGGGAACAGGATGGCTGGAGAAGGGTGTGAGAGACAGGTTTTGTCATTCATTATTTATTTGTTCCTTTTGAATTCTGCAACTGCAATACAATGTTTATATTCACTACTGATAAAATAAACAAAATGACATTAAAACAATCAACAACACAACCATCCACTTCCCATTTAGGATTCTGTCAAGAGACTGAACTGAAAATCTGTCACTGACCAGTAGAATGCCACTGAAAGGCACTTCCTTAAAAAAATGGAACTTTTCTTTAAAAAATATATACTTGAAAATATATCACAAGAAACAACAGGGCTATTTTAAGCCCCTAGAAATGTCCCTTTAGCATATATTGGAAGTCGGGGGGGGGGGCAGACTTGTTATTCATACAATCTTGAAGGAGGAGGAGTAAAATACATTTACAACAACATGAGGGAAAATTAAATTTTCCTTTCTCTCATAGATATATGAAACTTAATAATGTAAACAACACAGAGGGGCATTTTTACACATGTTTTAATCTTTTGGAGAATGATAAATGGATATATAATTAAATATAGTCATGAAATTTCTACAGATTTAATGAGAGCACAACTCAAAATTTATCATTAACACTTCCTGAAGTAGAATGGGAACAAACAAAATATTCAGTAAAAACATCAAATGTGTGAGCTTGAGTTAAGATAAACATCTGATACTGCAGAGACTGGAAGTGCTGACCCCCACATGTCTGCCATGAGAAATCGTTAGAAGGCTGTGTGTAGAACTGTATTTTCACTACCGAAGCATCGTGTCTTCAGCAGCTTCTCCTCAGGGCTTCTTATCTCAGAGTTTGTGCTCTTTTACTGTTGTGCAGGAAATACCCTTTCGATTTTTCTGAGAATTGTCACAGCTCTTTTAACCTCTTTTTTCTCATTAAGGAGACTGGGAATCGGATACATATGATCTAATCTTGGCTGTGTGTGTCCTTGGGCGAGACACAGAACCTCTCTGGGCTTTAATATCATTTTGTATAGAAGCTACTGTCTGTTCCAAGCCTATCCTTCTATAATGCCTGAGTGAGTGCCAGAAGGCTTCAGGAATTCCTGTACCCCTCCTTCGTAACTCCTTTCCACACTAACACAAATTAGAGCAGCATTTTTTAAAATCTTCTCTTACAGAATGCTATCAACTACAGTGGTTAAACAGATAGGACTTTACCTTTTTTACATCAGTGTGAAAATACTTGGGTCCTGGCACTGGTTCACTAGCACCACAAGCTCAGGTCTGATATCCTTCCAGTTCTACGGGGCAGACCCTTGAGGTCACATGCTGGCTGCTGCAGATGTTGCCAAACAGAGTGAAGACTATTCCACCACCAGGCAATTCCCTACCTCTAATACCTATCACCATAGACTGATTTTGCCTTTTCTGGAAACTCATATAAATGGAATCACAAAATATGTAATCTTTTATGTCTGTCTTGGCTCGTTCAACTTTTTTTTTTCAAAATTCATTCATGTTGTAGTTGCTTAGTAGTATTGCATTTTATGAATATAACGTATTTCCTTACCCATTTTCCTACTGATGGATGTTTAGATTGTTTCCAACTTGGGGTTATTATAAGCAAGGCTGCTCTGTATGTACATTCATGTTACAGGTCTTTGAGTGAACCCATATGTCTTCACTTTGTTGGTTAAATATCAAGAAGTTGAATTGCTGGATCCTATGCCTAATGTATGCTTAACTTGATAAAACACTACTAAGGAGTCCTCTACAATGGCCTCATCATTTTGCATAGTTATTTTTGATGACTGCATAATTCTGAAATTGGTGCCTCATTAATTATGTATTTTTTCAGATTATCATTCATTTAATTTATATTGTTTTAATGCTGGTTTCTAGAATAATAGAAAATACTGCAATGAACACCTTCATGCAAATAATTTTTATCTATTATAAGAATATTTCTGCTGGTGGATTATTTAGTTGAGATAATAGGGGCAGAGTTACTGAGTAGTTTTATAACTTCTAAATTTCCCAAAAGTCTGTCATAGTTTCCTCAATAAGCTTGAAACAATTATTTATTTTTATTGTTTAAATGTGCATAAATATTAAGTATGCAGTAGCTTGATGAATTTTACATATGTAAAATTCAATAGTTATGGTCTAGATCAAGAAATAGAACATTTTCACACCTTATAAACCCTAGTGCTGGAGTATATCACACCTCACAGATGGACCTACTATTCTGATATTTATCCCAAAACAATTGTGTTTGTGTTTATACATCATGGAAACTGAATCATACAGTTTATACTTATTTTTCACATACACAAGGTTTAAAAGACAAAATAGAGCTTTAATTCAAGTCCAATCTTAATTTTTTTATATCGATGGAATGTTCAATGAAAACAATGGTCAGCATTTCTTGAGCCCAGGAATGCACACCAGGTGCTACCTGAAGAATTTACATTTGTGACCTCATTTAACCCTTTAATAACCCAACAAGAAAGATATAATTGTACCCATTTCTGGATAAGAAATCTGAGGCTAAGGTTTGAAATTAGCTTGCCTAGTCTCACAAGGATGGTGTGTGACAGAGCAAGAATACAAATCCAGGTGTGTCTGACATCATTCAGGTGTGTCTGACATCCCAGCACATGCTCTACCTCTTACTGGACACTAGTATTTTAGAATTTCAAAGGTTCATTCACCAGATAAAATATATAAAGCATAAGAGGATGATTGTACTGGCTCTGCTCTTCTCTATTCTCTAATAAAAGCTAAAGGCAAGCTGCTAGAGATGAAGGATTAAAAAGCCAACTTGATGACAGATGTAATTGCCAGGCATGATTTTCTGCATCAACCAGGTTCTTCAGTCATTATCAGCTTTACTGGAAAATTGAGACAATAGGTGTATATTAACACTGCAGCTCATAGCTGGCCATATTATTGCTAACTGAGGTCACTGTTTTCACTAAAATGCAATTACCCCCAGGATACCAGTATGTAAAATTATATAGAAAGTAGTGAACTAAGTAACCAATGTGGGGAAAACAGCATGGATTCAAAAATCCACTGTGAGTAAAGACAACTCTCACACGGAATATTTTACATTTTACCAAGACAACAAGGGTGCTCACTGACAAGGAAGGAATAATAGAAAGGTAAGTCGAAGCCAGGGCACACATCTGAAGGCAGCTGGAAGCACAGAGCACCGTTTCATCCAAGAGATTTTCTAACTCAACTGGGAAGAAGATAGTAATTTTTACAATGGATTGGAAATTGCAAGTAGGTTTTTGCATTACAGAAACAAAGTCCCAGCTAAAAAAAATCAAAGAAAGATTTTAGGGTACATTTGATAAAAATGCATGTATTCAGGAAACTTGTCATCATCAAAGAAAATGATGGAATCAGTACTTAAACAAAATTTCAGGTCTTTGTGACAACTTCATTTACAGGGATGAATATAGGAACCCAATGTTTTTTTTTTTTTAAAGCAAATTCCTCTTAAGAACTTTTGGAATATAAAAGAGGTAAAACTGTATCTGCATGAATCTTAAGTATACACATTTACTTAAGAATGCAGTTTCACAAAGTTAACACACCAGGTAACCTCTGCCCACATTGTGATGCAGAACACACACCGTGGCCAGAGGCCACCCGGTTTGCCCGTCCTTGTTCCTGCCCCACCCCAACATTAACCACTGCTCTGCCTTTCACCTTAAGGGTGACCGTCCATAGTGGTGCAAGATGTCAGTAAACATACTGGTGCTTTAGAAAAAACAATGAACATTGTCATCCAATCCCGGTTATCATTTGAGGAGTCGAACCAGTTGTCCTAACAATTAAACAGCACAGAGTTACCATAAGAAAAAATGACAGCCCCTCCATCCCCCAAGCAAAAGGAAAGTTCATTTTCCCTCATTTTTAATTGATTTTCTCCCTAAATTTCACTTCATTTAATTCAGCTGTTATTATGGATAACACAGAGTTGATTTTCCTTTCAAGTTTTTTGTCATATGACAGTAACTGTTGGTTAGCCATGAAAATTGAGTTAGTTTTCCCAGCGTCTGTATGGAATGATTTCCCTGAGATTGGCTTTCCAAGATCTCCTGGTGCCCAAAGGCATAACACAATCAGTTAGAGTTGCGATGAATTGTGTCCCCTCGGTTCAGTCTTTTAGTATGAAATTAACCAGCCTAATTGAGATTGATTAACTGAACTTGATGTTATTAAAATTATCATTAAGTTAACTAACAATTCTATGCAAATATTTGACATTTCAACCCAAAACAAATGCAAATCTTGAAAATGGTTATGAATAAATGACATTAATTATAATTAAATAGCGTGCATATCTGCCAAGATTAAGCTTTTCTGTAATTGGCTCCTTTTTTTCCTATTTCCTATGGGTTAAGAGGATATTTTATAATGAATTTATATTCCTCTCTCCATCACCCAACCTTTGAATTGTTGTTTTTCCTTTACATTCTTTTTGTTAGCAGCTTCCTTCTGGACACTGGACTGGCGGGCTTTATAAAAATCAACTGAAGGGATGCAGAATGCTAATCACAATTTTTTTCAATTTTCTGTTTATGTATTAATTTATGAAAGCAAGTAGTTGAACATTTAAGCTTTGCTCATACTTCAGATATTCAGGCCAAGGCCTTACTACCCTGAATGCGACCAATCTCACCAAATATTCTCAGTAAGCTCCAAAGGCGCATGTGGCAGCACTCTCGAAGGGGGTGCTACAATGTTCAAGGCTCTGGCAGTAAAACAGGACGTCACTACCTCCCTCTTCTACATCCCACCCCTAAGCTATTTCTGGAGAAAATGGAGAGGGTATGAATTACTCTGATAGTATTTTTGGATGTCCTCTGAACATCATTTAACAAGTCTTACAAAGCACTGTTCATTCATGCCAAACACCCAACTCTAGCTTATAAATAGTGCTCCCCAAAAGTTTTACGATTTCAACATTTTGTATCATTTAAGTAGACCCTGCAGTGTGACACTGGTTTTACTTCTTAATTGCATCTTGTGCTCCATTTAACTTTACCCAACCAGATTTATAAATATTTAATCAGATCACTGCTGCCTGCTTAAAAAGGAAAAAGAAACTCTGGCTGCTCTTAGCCAAGCATGACCTTGAAAAGACAGAGACATACTTCAGTGTTACTCTCATTCTGATTTGCATTTAGGAAAGGAGAAAGTGCCATAATTGATTAGCAAAATTGAGTTGTAAAAAAAAGCTGACTCAGACTTAGGTAGCTTGGGGACACTTTTTTTTACAAAAGTGTTATTCCTGTCCCTCCCATAAAACCCCAGAGAGAGTATTTTTCCCCATGACTTACTGAATTTTCTGAATTGTCACAGTCATAAAGTTGTATTTAAATATTTGTTTTTCTTTAAATTTCTTCTCTAATATTAGATTATAGAATATTACAGTTGTGACTAGAGTATATGAGTATAACAATCTTTCTACTTTGGGGATATGAAGGTTTTAATACATGGCATTGAAGTGAATGAAGATTTTTTCTGGCTTTTATATTTTTGCTTTGTTGCTGTTGTTATGCTTATTTTTCAACTCTTAATGAAACATTGAAATGTGTGTTGGGTTGTTTTTCTTTGCATTTTAAAATTAACTAAGTATTACAAAAGCTTCAGTAGTAACACTGTTCTGACTAATTTCATACAATGCCCTCTCCGCAGGAGAAACCATAAGAAGAGTGTTCAGACCCCTCCGAGTTGCTTCTTCCGGGCATCACTGGGCATCTCTGGGCATCTCTCAGGCACTGAGTCTCCAGGCCTCACCACAAACTCTCCTAACGCACAAGCATCTCCTTCCCTCTCCTCAGTCCACATTAATTTAAAAGCACCATGATCCCCTAGATGCTGAATAAATTTCATTTACCCCTTTCAGCACACCTAAAACTGGGGTTAAATAACTCAAAGGATGTTCACTGATACCATCACTGTGCCCAAACATTTGCTCCAGCTCACGCCTTCCTGACTTTCAGTGAAGTCCTTACACTGTTCCATTCTATTTGTTGATGACCATGTGCTTTTCCTTCTTCTTCTTCTTCTTCTTTTTTTTTTTTTGTCTTTGGGGTGATATTCATATGTCTATCTTAGTAGAATTAGGATCATTTACAAAGCTTCCTCTTGACTCTGATTCTTGTTTCATGGACATGCTTATTTTTTTTCTGAATCCTCACAAAATCAGGAGCTTGCTGGGCCTTATCCATCCTCTTCCCCTCATGTCCCAATTGGATTGCCCAGACCAGTGCCCAGCACAAAGCAGGCTCTCAGACATGTGTATACTCAGTGCATCATGCTGGATCATCTCCTTCCAGCAGAGGATGGTAAGAATCTACAGTGACTCATCCTGAACTGCTTATTCCACAGAGGACCATGAACCATGTATAGTCAAATCCATTTAGGAGCTTGGGCTGCACATTTCAGCTGGTTTGACTAAAATGCCAGCTTGATTTGGCCATATTTTGATTTGAGTCTTTCTCACTTGAGAAACAGAGGCACCCTCCTGTCTTTCTTGCCTAAGTAGACTTATGTCAAACAAATACAGGGGTGGGTAAAAGTAGGTTTACAGTTGTTCACATGGAAAATAGTATAAAAATTAATAAATAATAATACTATAATAAACTGTTTCACATACAACTATAGTTGTACTTTTGCCCAGCCCTGTATAAGCCCTGTATAAGATAAGAACTTAATATTCTTACCTTAATTATGTTCCCATGTTTAGAATAATGTGCAGGCACAAATATTTTTACCTTTTTTTTTTTGGTTTAGACCATTTGTGTTTTAGACTTACTCTTATTCTTATATTTATTATGGTAAAGAATATTTAATTCCTTGTTTTTAAATGACCTATACTTACATGGGCATTGTCTACTTTCCATGCACAGAAGTCTATCTATTTCATCAATGCAAAATCATTTTCTTTATGTTGCCTTTTCCTGGTCCCAAGAAAAAGTCATTGCATTTTGCTTTGACTGTGTGTATCCAGTAGAGGAGGAAATATTGAGACAGGAGAGTAGAATAAGAAAAGCTTTAGTTTTATTGGTCCACACAGAATGGCATCTGTCCCCCTTGGTGAGACTCTGGGAGAAGACAACAGGTGGTGTAGCAGCAGGAAAGCACGAGGAGGACAACACAGATGGAATGGGTGTCTCAGGTTCAGTTCCCCAGAAGCAGATGCTTATAAAGTGATTTACTGGGGTGGGGGCTAGCAGAAGGAATCTGTAAGAGAGGAAGGATAGGACTGGATAAAGAGTCAAGTGAAGATGGGCGTTCAGGCGCTGAATAGTCTTAGTCTGGTCCCAAGAGGAGCTCTGGAGTGTGAACTGCATTCTTAGAATGTGTCCATTTTTGATGCAAGGGGGCTGAGTTTTCATACTGCAGGACCAGATATTCTTTGCTGATAAGATTTAGGAGATGAGGGGATGGTAGGGGACTCCCCTCCAAGCCTGAAAAAGGTGAAGCCAATTGCCCAAGGACAATCTTCCATAGGCATTTGCAAGTTTAAGCGTTAACACTAGCACCTACCAGTAGCTAGCTGATTTAGACTGGGTACCAACCACATTTGCTACAATGGAGAAGTCCTGTGTTACAAAGAAGGAAAGGATATATTTTGCAATTCTGAACTTTGCTTGGTTTCTGTGTGGTTTAAATACAATTTCATTCTTTGCTGTAGGTTTGTGTGTTTCCTCTTTTGGCTGTTATTATTGTTGGTCCAGGGAACACAAGTCCCCCAGCACCTCTTTATTTTCTTAATTCTGCTGCAAGGGCCCTTGAATTAATATTGTAATTGTTCTGAGCTCTCCATTCTTCTCACCACTCCAATTTTTGGTTCTTGGCTATATTCATTTTTTTAAGCCTGTGCTTAAAAAATTATTTAACTATAGTTAGCATACAATATTATATTGGTTATATGAGTTTCAGGTGTAAAATATATTCTACATTTTTATACCTTAAAATGTGATTGGTTCTACTTCTACACAAATACTGTTTCATTAATTTCAAGACACATTTTAACATCTCAGAAATTAAAATGTGATAACCATATTAACCATAATAATTGGCAATCTTTTCATTTTAGTACTGCTTACATAAATAAGGGTTTCTTTTATAATCAACAGCTTCTTAAATTTGATAAAATATGGCATATTATAAACATAATACACATATTATACACATAAAACATTGTAGAAAAGTAGTATTTATTTATAACTGTGTTTAAAGGTAAAATATTGACTTTGAAGTAAACTTCTACAATGCAGTCCATGCTCAAATACCAATATATTTGAACTAATATTCTACTGGATGTATTGCATGCTGTGTATCACAATTTCTTAGAAGGATTTAATTTATTAATGTAGAAGATAGTACCTTGGACCATGAGCACATAGTAGGCCCTCAACACATTTACTTTTTCTCTTTCTCTTCCTTCTCTTTCTTAAGCCTTAAGATGAACCTGCAGAATTCCACACATAAATTGGCACCCCACTAATTTTACAAGTAAGAAAGGCCTGCCTGAATTAATGACTTTCTGATGTCATTAATGAAAATTATTGAAAATGAATTTTTGAAGGTCAAGATAAGTAGTTAATAGAAGGTTATTGAAGAATTGTCTAGGACTGACCCTTAAGGCAGTAGTCTTAATAAATGGTAAGAATTGGATAGAGTAATTTATAATTAGCCTTTCTTTTTGCACTTGAAAAGTACTTAGGATGAGCTTATCTATAAGAAGGTTAGATACATCTTCCAATGCCTGCAATTTTATCTCTATGTTTAATGTGTTTCAGGATCACTATCTTCAATAGTCTGTAGCTAACAATGTAGTCCCTGCCTAAAGTAACTTTCAGGTAAAGAAGTGCACTTGACCCTTGAACAACATAGGCTTGAACTGCATAGATCCACTCACACTTGGACTTTTTTCAGTAAATACACAGTCAGCTCTCTGTATCCCCAGGTTTCGCATCCACAGATCAACCATCTGTGGATCAGATATAGTATTTTCATTTTGCATTTGGGAATTTGCGGATGCAGAGCTGACTATATACGTTGCTCTGTGCCATTTCACATAAGGGATTTGAGCATCTGGTAACCCCAGGGTAGCATGAAGTCCTGGGACCAGCCCCCTGTGGGTATCAAGGGATGACTGTAGTTAAGTTTTTGGGCAGTCAAAAGTTATATGCCGATTTTCTATTGCACTGGAGGGGGGACTCAGCACCCTTAAGCCCCATATTGTTCAAGGGTCAACTGTATTAGCTTAATTCTGACAGGTGTGGATGGGTGAAATTTTGTTCCATCCAGTATTTACAGACGCCCTAGGCTATACTTAACACTTCAGAAACCCTCAAAATGCACAGAGTTGAATAAAACAAGCCAAACCCAAAGACTATGTACTGTATGATTCTATTGATATGAAGTTCAAGAGCAAACAGTAGTAATTTTTGGTTATATGAAGTAGATTGTAGTTACCTTTAAAGGTAGGGGTAGTTAGGTGGACTAGGACAAGATGAAACTGATGGGGCAATGTTCCATATCTTAATCTGGGTGATTCTTAAATGAGTTTGCACATAGTCCAAAGTTCTTTCAGCTATACACTCAGTGCTTGTGTATTTTACTGAAGGTGAATTATGCCTTAATAAAAAGTTATTAGCAAAAAAGGTGCATAGGTTGTTACTTGGATCTTGGATCCAAATTTAGAGAGGGGGTTAACATAGAAAAAAAGTTGAATATGAAAAATTGGAGAGTATATAAAATTATTATATGTTTATATGGTTTAGCTAAACTCTAACCTTTGTCCCATCACCTAATACAAACTTTAAATATTGATAATGGTGGAAACTACCACAACAATGTGCCATCTTTACAAATTGGAGGCTAACTTTATTTTTTAATTTAAATTATTTTATTGTTGTTCAATTACAGTTGTCTGTATTTTCTCCCCACCCCCTCCAATCTCACCTCCCTCCCTTGCTTCCACCCTCCCCCTTGGTTTTGTCCATGTGTCCTTTATAGTAATTCCTGAAAACCCTTCTCCCCACTGTCCTCTCCCCCTCCCCTCTGGCTATTGTTAGATTGTTCTTCATTTCAATTACTCTGGTTACATTTTGTTTGCTTTTTTCTTTTGTTGATTATGTTCCAGTTAAAGGTGAGATCTTATGGTATCTGTCCCTCACCACCTGGCTTATTTCACTTAGCATAATGCTCTCCAGTTCCATCCATGCTGTTGCAAAGGGTATAAGCTCCTTCTGTCTCTCTACTGCTTCTGCATAGCTAAAGAAAACAGCATTAAAATGAAAAGAGAGCCAACTGTATGGGAAAACATATTTGCCAATGACTCCTTGGACAAGGGTTTGATCTCCAAAATATATAAAGAATGCACATGACTCTACTCTAGGATGACAAAAAAACCCAATAAAAAATGGGCAAAAGATTTGAACAGACACTTCTCCAAGGAGGACATACAGAGGGCCCAGAGACACATGAAAAGATACTCAGCATCACTAGCCCTCAGAGATATGCAAATTAAACCACAATGAAGGCTAACTTTAAATTAACCAATGAGATATACTGAAATTCCTAAAATGAGATTCCAAACTAAACTACTCCTTCACTACATCTTGGTCTAAACAAAACTTTTCAACTGTGTTATCTCTGTAAGTTAAAATGTTAAGATCCACCAACAGTTTTTCTTCAGGCAAAGTGTTAATAAACACTACAGGGACTGGACTTACTACTCCATCACCTACATGTGACTTTCTAAGTAGCTTCTCTCTGTGCCTGCCAGGTTTGAGAAAAACTGAATTCCCTTTTGACTAAAACATGAACCCCAAAGCATTCATGACTTTAAAAGGAAACTATATATTAAATAACTGGGTCAAGGTGTCTTATGATACAGAGATGTGTACAGCAGTTGCTCTGGCCAAATATCACATCCTTTTATGGATCAGGACACATCCAACAAGAAATCTGAGGGCTGAACACTCCTCATGTTTTAGTGAGTGATGTCCCAATAGTGCCTTAAAATTATTGAGCAAGTGAGAGTATAGATACAAGAAAATAATTTTCATATTGGTCTTTTAATAAAAAAGCAAGACTACATAATAACATTCATTTATCATTTTGGTGGGTTTCTGGGGTGGCAAAGGTCTGTATTTGGCTCTTATGGTGTTTTCTGCCTTTATATAGTAAAACTAGGCAATTATCCAAAATGGAAGAAATTACCCAAAATATTCAGATCCCTAACAGCAACGCCCTTACTTAAGATTGTAATCATCACCGGTTGTAGAGGGAGTTACAAAGGCTCAGGGGAACTTTGTTGTTATTGATGATATTTTATATATTTTTTTAAAGATTTTATTTATTTATGAGGGGAAGGGAGGGAGAAAGAGAAGGAGAGAACCTGGCCTGCAACCCAGGCATGTGCCCTGACCGGGAACAGAACCAGCGACCCTTTGGTTTTGCAGGTGGGCACTCAATCCACTGAGCCACACCGGCCAGGGCCCTGATGATATTTTATATTTTGTTTTGTACTTTGTACTCCCTCTTTCCCTTCCTGGCTCACCTAGTTTAACTTTACTCTTCTTTCAGCTCTCAGTTCAAAGTCCCTTCATCAGAGAAGTATTTTCTTGCCTTTCCCTCCCATGTATTTCTCCTTCTTTCATACTAAAAGTACTCACAAGTTGTCCATATTTCCTTTGTAGTAATCACCACAGTTGTAATATTAATATCTTTCTTACTAATAAACTATGAGCTACTGAGAAGACAAGGATTATATCTATTTTTGCTCATTTTGCAACTTTGGGTCCAACTGTATTGTCTGACTGTATTAAATGCTCAACAATATTAATATTTAGGGATAAATAAATACATGAATAAATCAATGAATTAATGAAGACTTCCCCTGAAATGGACATGGTGCTGAACTTAAACTGTGAGGAGAACATTATCTGGTCCCTTAGGAAAGTGTGGAGATGCTGCCTCATGACACCCAGTCTCCACTTGCCATTTCTCCCCAGTTGAGTTTCTTTCTTTAGTTCTATCCTGCATCCTGCCTCCATGCAGATCCTTTGTGATCAATGAGACCATTCTTTACCCATAAACATGTAGTGGGGAGAGACAAAATAATAATCAAATCTAGCATTTCTGATTTTGTTACTCAGTGTAGTCTACTAATGCTAAGAAACAATTCCCAATCCAAGCAGCACAAACGTTTATTTCTAAGCTCATGCTACAGTCCAAATGGGTGGAGAAAATTGTGATTCTCTTCTCCACACAGTCATCTAGGAACCCAGGCTCCTTCCATCTGGCCCTTTTGCTCTTCTCGAGGTCTTGAATCTTCTGCATTTAATGAGCAGACAGGCTGGGACGAACGGTGGGGAGCCACACTTTCACTCACATTCCATTGACCAGACCTCAGTCACATGCTCTCCTAATCACAAGGCACGCTGGGAAATGCAGACTACTGTGTGTCCAGCAAGAGGAGAAAGGAACACGAATGTTGTGGGAGCTGTTGGAGCTGTTTCTGCTACATGGGAATCACTGGGTCTTCCTTCTGCATTTCCTCCACCCCAAATCAGACTAATGTCATTTGTAAAGAGAACCTTTCACTGGTTGTCAGGCTCTGACTGATGACCCTGTTGTATCATAAAACTGGCACTGGGTCCAGTGTCAAGTGCAGTCAATGCCTTTCAGAGCATCTACTTCTGCTTCATATCTTTCCATGTTCTGGTAAACCTCACTTTGTTCCTCTATCGTGAGGGGGCTCTAGGTTCACCAGAAAGGCCCCAAAGGGTGTAGCACCTGAAGAAGGTATCAGATACAAACAACAATCCTACACCATTACTTGCAGTTCCATGAATGGAACATGATGTTATCTCTCTATGGGGAATTCCTAACTCCTCTAACCCCCTGGTGACTTCTACTCATCTTGGAGATTCAAAGCTAGCACCCCTTCTTCTTTCAGGTGGTTGAACTCATTCCCTGTGAGAAGTGGCATACACATAGTGCATCGGACCTGCCACCTTATATTGAATGTTTTATTCATTTGTCTGCCAACATTGTAATAATTGCAAAGCCTAGAACTATGCTGTATTCATCTCTAGAACCAAAACAAAGCATGCCGAGAAAATTGTTAATGAATGTTTTTTTGTTGTTGAATGAATGCCCAGACACCTTAACTATGACTCAACTACTACATCTATCTTGCCTAAGATTTTAGTCACCAGATTTTTTCTAAATTTAAAACCCTTATGTGACTAGTAGCATATAGAAACAAACTGAACAAATAACACATACGTGAATGTCAGGGTCATAATACCTCACTTTCTATAAAAATCTGAGATTCAAAAATGAACAAAAACCTACGGGATTCTTAAAGATCCAAAGCAATCCCGATGTTTCTAATTTGGCTAAGTAAAGTTATGTCTATTTTGTGTGTTAGGGAAATAGCTGACTCACAGGCTTTAGATATCACTTTTACTTACATGTATAAAAGGAAAACAGCCTGTGGTAGGTCAGACTGTTATCCTGGAAGGATCACTCCCTCCCCTTCATGTCGGTGGGGAGACAATGCCTCTGTGCTCCTCTTAAGTTAGGCTGGGTAGTGCGACTTGCCTTAGCTTCATCAGGAGTAGAGTGATTAGAAACAGGGCTCAACTGTGTGATGGGCTTTGACAATGTGACATTAGCAGCTGTGATGCAGCAAAGGCTTGACATGTGTGTCCATGGCTGAGTGTGCCCGCAGAGGCATGGACCTCCAGTAGAAGGACAGCATGGCTCAGAGGAGGCACAGGACGTCCATGTGGAAGAGAGCAGACTCACCTAGTCTGCTCAGCTGAGCTGAATCTAGATAAGCACTGTCAGATGACCCAACAGTGATGGCTTTTGGTTTAAACCACTATACTTTGGGGTGTTTGTTATACATCAGCATCCAATGTGTACATTTTTAATGTGTGTATGTCTTATAGGAAATTTATATTTTGCTTCCCTCAGAGCCATGCAAATTTTTTCTGACTGAGGCACTAAACTTTGAACTTACCGAGATTGTGAGAAGCAGAGATTGGGAAGAAAGTTCTAATTAGCTACTCTCCGAGCGGGTAACACAAGTTTCTAGGCAATAGAGGCATCAGTTTGAATAACTCTGGGATACTGGAAAACAGCTACATAGGAAAGCTTTCATGCTTCCACAAATTCCACAGAGTTATGTATGTGCTAGGAAGAGAGGCACAGGAGAGGTAAATGATCAGGATAAAATTTCTAATGTTTGTATATAATCTGAATATAATTAGTGTCATAATTACAAATGTAATTTACAGTGATGGTGCCTTCATGCTCACAGTCATTTGTTTAATGCAACCACTGCTCTAACAAAGCAAATGTTACTGAAACAGCTCTCTAATTGAAGGGGCATTATTACAGTCACTTTAAAGCAAAAATAGTAAATAAGTGGTAGAAGTGTAAAAAGTGGGGGCTGCTCCTCCAGGACGGAATACTGTATATTGAGACTTTTACTGTTTTCTAGACAGTAATACTTTGTGCCCTGACTAACATTTTGCTTTCCATTCTCTCCCCTTCCCCACCCTTGACTCTTATAAGCTGATCCCTGTTAGTGAATTGAAATGTCTTTTAACCTAAGACCTTGTCACTCAAAGTGCGACCTGTAGGACAGCAGCAGCAGCAGCCCCGCGGGTTTGCTAGAAATGTCAAATCTTAGGCACCAACCCAGAACTGGAAAATCAGAATGAGAATCTGACTTAGCAAGGTCCACAGGTAATTCATATGCACATTAAAATATGCAAAACACTGCTCTAAAAGATAGTTTCCCCGCACAATAAAAACGAGGAGGAATCTAATGAACAAAATGAACTAACAAAACAGAAACAGACTCATAGATACAGACAACAGACTGACAGCTGTCAGAGGGGAGAGTGCTTAGGGAGCTGGACAAAACAGTGTAGGGACTAAGCAAAACAAACAAACAAACAAACACTCAGACACTGACAACAGTATGGTGATTACCAGAGAGAGAGGAGGTGGGGGAGGTTTATGGGGGATAAATGGTGATGGAAGGAGACTTGATTTTGGGTGGTGAACATAATATAATAAACAGGTGATGTATTACAGAATTGTACACTGGAAACCTACATAATTTTATTAACCAATGTCACCCTAATAAATTCAATAACAGTTTTTTTAAAAAGGAAGACATAATATAATCTAATATCCAAAGTTCTTTGAAGAACTCTGGAGGCATTTCTATACAAATGAATTATAGCACCCTCCCTCACATTGTGGTCAATGGGCCAACAGCATCAGCATCACCTGGGTGCTGGCTAGAAACCCAGGACTGCGCCCCACCCTGCAGTGCAGAAGAATATCTTTTAACAGGATCCTCAGGTGATTGGTACGAATGTTAGAGTTTGAGAAGCACTGCTCTGAAATATCCTTTTTGTGGAATTACTTTACATATGAAGCAAAAGAAAGTACTATAAGAATATTCATTCATAATACTATATGGGATAGATATATCATGAGGCTAAGAAACATGGTGCTTTAACGTTCAGCATGGTTTTCATTGTTACGGCAGAGACAGCACTAGGTGAGAACAGAGAGGGCTTTACTCCTTGGGACACAATATTGTTTAGGGGTAGGGTTTTTTATTATGAGAGTCAATCTTTCTTCTAAATGATAAAGTTTAAAATGCTTCTGTTTTTCAGCTCTGGTAGAGCTCTACCATTTCCTTTGAAAATATTTTGGCCTTATCCTCATGCAGGAGGTTTTAGGGGATGCTATCTTATTTCAGAGGATATTTCATGACAGCAACTGGCAGAAAGCAAATAGAATTCTTACAAGACTTTAATGGGAATGTAACTCTTAATTTCAGTACCTGTTTTATATTCTGTACATGTCTTCATTTTTAATTGTCCAATGAATTACAACATACATGATGCATTTAAGTGAAGGTAACTACACTGTAAGAAAATGTAATTTGTCTTACTGCAACTTACTATGAGGAGAGTACTCATTCTGTGCTCCGATGTCACTTCATAGATTGTCTTTGTTGTGTGTAAATGGGTGTCTGTGTGTGCCCTGCACTGCTACATAACACATGGCACAGTCAGGGGCTCTGATACTGACAGCGTAGGTTAATGAGCTTGCTCAAAGCTACACCCCCATGTGACCTCCTCATAGATAAAAGAATATGCCCACTACTCCTGAGGTTTCCTCTAGTCTCCTCTCTTGGACTAATATTTCCTGTCCTTGTACATCATGTACATGGAATAATCCGGTCTGTATAGGGCCTGGCACAAATAATGTCCCTTTTTATTACAAAATCCTTTATTGCAAAATCATAAACATGTAATTCTGTAACATAACAACATCACACTCAAGCATGCCATATGACATTTTAGGTGAAGTATTCAAATTAAAACTAGAAATCATTACACCCATATTATTAACATACTAACCACATTCAAGCAAGTGTTGCTTCTGCCAGACCCTGTATTTGTCTTTGTCTAGATTATATATTGAATCCTCTTGTTTAACACTATAAAAACCCACAAAGTTTAGAAAAAGGAGAGAAAAGTTGACATCACATGAGTTCTCCAAAAATCTAAAAATGGTTTATTTAAGACAATATTTTGGAGAAGTTTTAGGAGGTTTACATTTAAAGTTTCAGTACCTCCCTCAAACAAAGCATAGAGAAGAAGGGAATTAAATATTTAGTAAAAATAAATGTTTAAACTATCATAAGATTTAAACTATAGTAGTTAAAAATATATAAAATACAGGGTCCAGCAGAAGTAACACCTGCTTGAATGTGGTAGGTAGGGTTTGAATGTCTCACACGAGATGGACAGCAATTTGAACATTTCCCCTAAAATGTCATATGGTATGCTCAAGTGTGATATTGTTATGTTACAGAATGACACGCTTATGATTTTGTAATAGAAGATTTTGTAATAAAAAGGGGCATTATTTGTGCCAGGCCCTGTATATTAAAAGAACTTAATAACTGTAAATATAACATCTATGTCTAAATCTTGATTTTTGATATTGAAATATTGAATTATTAACAGCTTATTTATATAGGATTTTCATAAATTCTCATACTATGTTAGTGAAACAGAAATGCACTAAAAGTGATGATTGCACACTTACATAGATTTCTAATTAAAACTTCACCATTGTTTTAATCCCAAAAGAACTGATCATTTAATTCCAATTTTAGAATACATGCCCTTTTTTCTGCCTCTATTTAATATAACGGTCATCCTACCTAGAAAAGTTTAGGTGAATACATGGTAAAAACCCTCTGTGTTTTAGAAATAGCCCAGTTGAGCCCTGGTTGGTGTGGCTCAGTGGACTGCACACTGGCCTGCGAACCAAAGGGTCCCTGGTTGATTCCCAGTCAGGGCACATGCCTGGGTTGTGGGCCAGGTCTCCAGTAGGGGGCATGCAAGAGGCAACCACACAATGATGTTTCTCTCTCTCTCTTTCTTCCTCCCTTCCCCTTTCTCCAAAAAAAAATAAGTAAAATCTTTTAAAAAAGGAAATAGTCCAGTTGAGGTTTAATTAACTTCTGTAGAACACTAATTAAAAATATATTCACTTCTGTGACAACAGTAAATTTTTAAATTACAGTTTATATAAGAACGTTACTATCCTTAAAAAATAACTCAGACAACTAATTTTGTTGTGAATATAGGGGATTAGATTTAGCTAGTGGAAAATTTTTAACATGGAAGTAACCTGTCCCCAGTTCTGAAATAATTTGGTTGACAGAATAAACAAGCTCCTCATTATGAGGAGTGACACCCAATTCACTCCAATATTATCAGTACAATGACCTTTGGGTCTCATCCCTAGTACTCAAAATGATGACTTTTACATTGCTAGAAAATCTTCTCAGACTCTTTGCCCCTTGTTATTCCAAAATCTACATTAATTACTCAATTAAGGCATCATGCAGTCCTCCACTGCAGGTCATAAATTATAATCACTGCCAGAAATGATGGTGAAAAAATGTTCCATAATGTAGTCCCTCCAAAGAAAGCAGAAATGTAAGCAAGGACACAAGAAACAGTGTTGTTTTGTGCCTACACCAGTCCTTAAAAGGCCTAACGGTGCAATTTCAGATGGAGCAGCCTCTTGAAAAATAACAATTATTCCTGAGGTCATGAAAAAAGCCTAAACTGAAGTCAACTCCAGAATCCTAATATTGCTAATATATATATATATTTAAGTGACCTCTCCTATCTTTAATGGCTTCCTCACGCCAGCGTCTTGACTAGAGGCTACCATTGTCTAAACACTAAAACAGCATTAGGTTAATGAACTGATAAAATTACCCTCTCTTTAATTTCTTTTCATTGTATTTTATGAGCATAAAGAATACTATAGTTTGATGAATAACATCAACCAGATTTCTGTTAGAACACAAACAGAATCGTGAACATAGGCTGCCTTTTCTTTCTACCTCAGATTGGATCTCATTGAAAGATTTTTCATTTGAATTTGTGTTTATTTCCAGTGCACCTGAAAAATAGGTTCAATAACCTCTTTCCCTTCAGTTCAAAATGATGACTTCATTCCCAAGTTGTCTTAGAAGGATTAGTGCTCTCTCATGTGAAACGTGTTTTGGAAGCATTCTGAAGCAAGGCACCATTTCTATTGCCAAGCGAGGCGGGCACGTGTGTGATTTCTCTCTGCAGCAGTACAGAACAAAGACCCAAAATATATTACTGGATACCAGTAGTTTCAGCATTGAATTGCTACTACTGCAAAAAGGTTAGGCTTTGATGGCCAATGGATTATAGGTTTTTAATGACATTAAGGGAAAAATATAATTTAGGCATGAGACTGTTGAGGCAGTAATGCATACAAGGGCAGGGCAGAGGGAGTTGTCTGCCACAGGTGCAGGAAACAAAGGACTGCATCATCCATAAGATTTTCAAGGAAAAATTATAATCAAAGGTGGTTGCTTTTTATATCATCCTTTCCTGGCAATTCTTAACAATGTCAGTAATAAAATACTACCCCCCCAAAATAAATCTGTTGGTTTTACTTTTAAACAATGCTGGGTCACTGTTGAATTTTCATTTTATATATAAATATATATAATGTATTTATATATAAGTATATATGTAAATCATACATAGGTATAATTTATTTATATGTATATACTTAAATTGCATATATATAATTTATTTATGTATATTTATATACTATAGTATTTTACACATAAATATTTATTAATATATACAGTTGCATATTTTGAAATCACATGTATTGCTATATATTTTGATACATCTGTTTAAATTAAATATATATTTATATGCATTTCATATTTATATGTATATGTTTCTTAAGTGAGCACATTTTATTATTTCAAGTGTTAATAGCCATTGCACTCTACATGGAAGTTGTCTTGGAGAACTCCTACTCACAGCTGAGCCCCGGCACACAGCGAACAGACTCAACACTGCACTGTCTGCTTTCAGGACAAGAAGAAAGCAACAGTTTGCTTTGAATTCACTCACTTTGGTCAAAGGGCCATGTCTCCAGCCTCTGTGGCATCACGTACACCAGAGTTTAAACAGTAGACATAAGAAAGGACTGTACAATGATGGTAAAGATGAAGAAACAGAACTTGAATCACTTCCAGTCTGTCACTTGATATGACCACGTGGTATTTTACCTGTGTTTAAAATTCAAAGCTGTGGAAGTATGAATTTGAGGTGTTAGGTGTCTGTGGGTAAGCCACACTTTTAGTACCTAGATGAACATATTTGTTGTATTTCAGGTTGGTATTTGAATTCAAATCCATATATTGTTTTACTTATAATACATTCAAATTATTCTAGAATTTGATAAGGCAGACTCCATACATCTATGCTAGCCCCACTAATACATATGAAATGCAAGTGCCCAATCATTTGACATGTCTTTAAATTATGTAAAGAGATTTTTACTGTTAATTCTATAATTGTCTGATTAATTTAACTTTCTGTGATACTTTTAAATTAAACTAATTGAAAAACTTTAAAATTGTATTGGACACCATGGTGCATAGCTATCAAAAGATGCCTGGCATAACTGTAATCCTCTCCTTTGGAAATGAATTGCTGACATAATAATACAGAGGCTAGAGTAGCAGCTATAGGGTAAAAGGTGTTAGATGATGCAAGAACCTACTTTGAATAGCAAACCTCAAAATTACAAATCAAAATGAACTCAAAATCATAGTTTTAGAAAGGGAGATACATAAAATTCCAATACTCACTAAAGAATGTTTAATAATAATGTATTTCTTATTCTATTCCTTTGGTATTATATTTATCAATGTTTATTATTAAAACATTTATTTTCAAGTACTGCATTCTTAACCTCTTTATAATTGCTACATGAACATATTTTCAACTTCTGGCACCAGTCCTCCCCAATCCCTTCTTCAGTAGGCAATAATAAATACCCTCATGTCTACCACTACAAGGCAGCTCTAGTTTACCACTTCCTTGTGGCAAATTTTCTTTGCCCTACATTCCAAATCTATGATTTATCAGATATTCACTAAGTCCTGCTTCTTGGCTTAAATCTTAAATTGATGGATTCTTGGCTTTTGATGGATACTGACCTCTATTATTCTCTTTACTTCGACTTTGATACTTGCTCACTGCTAATTGTAGCACCTGGGAAATCATACTCCTTAAAACTTTCACTATCCTAAAGGGTTCAGACTTATTACTTACTGTGATCTTTGGCAACCGTTACTTCCCAGTTGCTTTCTCAGTTACTGTTACAGTCTCAGACCCCGGCAGTATGTAGTAACTCAAACTTATTGATATCAACACATCACATGTCTACCCAGCATGACCGTTGCTACCTTACAATTACTTTTGAAAGCATGACACTTGTGAGACTAACGGTTTTTGAGTGAGAGTTGTTTTTATTATATGATTATACCTGTACAATGGTTCTATTAAAACTATGTTTAAGAATAAAATTCCAATAATAATATCCTATTAAAATGAAAAATCTGGGGCCAATGAAAAACTGGGAACAGATGTCATCTGAGATTATAACAGGTAAAATGGGGTAAAGGGTTTTCATAGCTTCCTTTGGCTCACAGAAAGCTTTTTTAGACTAGTTGTCATTAGTTAGATAGATTATTTGAACTCTATCTTCATTGGCAATTTACCTTATAAATAGCCAGCCAACACATGGGGATTCAGTTACAATGGACCTTTTAAACAGATTCATAATTGTTGCTTCATTAAACTTCTGATTTTTCCTGATATGTGCTTTGGCTTATTAAAATGTATAACTTTCAAGTTCATTATTTATGGAAAAGTCCTTTGCTAGTTGTTTGGCATGCTAAAATATAGACTCTCCAAGTTCAATATAGAGAACACCATAAAAAAGTTGATATAGATAATTTTACATTGAGAAAGAATGAGTTGCTTCAGCAAAATCTTCCAGAATATCAAAGGCAATTTTGGGGAGGGAAAACTATTATTAGATTAGGAAGTTCATTTGGGTTAGGTTCAATCCACAGAACTAAAAATACTAGATTAGAAATCCTTGGCAGACACTAACAAAATGTTTTTAAACAAACTTTTGATTTTTTAAGAGGTAAATGACTTTTTTTTCTAAAATTCTTGCAAGACT
Organism: Trachops cirrhosus; assembly: GCA_028533065.1. Lineage (NCBI taxonomy): Eukaryota > Metazoa > Chordata > Mammalia > Chiroptera > Phyllostomidae > Trachops > Trachops cirrhosus. The sequence continues at coordinate 66,903,564 of CM052547.1, forward strand.
GAGAAGGCACCCCAAAATCAGATAATTATATATGGGCCCAGTCTTACATTAAACTAACAGCCTGAGTAGGAAAGGAACAAGGAAGAGAAACCGGGGAGATGCACAGACCCGTGCGATGATCTGTCCAAACACCAGATCTAAAGCTTAACATTCAAAACAGCAAGTTAAACTCTCCAGCTGTGCCAAGAGTTATTCCCCCAAGAAAAATGGAAAACTGCTTTCCCAGTTGTCCATCTGATAGATTCCTCCAATAATAATGGCAAGCAATTTGCATGTAATCTAAGCCATCTTTAATTAAGTTGTTCACTCCCTTAAAGACCAACTAGTTTCTCCAAACAGATGTGACATAATTATCAGCTCCAAAGGATTCCTTTCAACTGAGCCAACTGTATTTTCCCTCCTCTCTTTCTTAGATGCTAAAATTTCCAGTGGTCCCTTGGAGAAAAGTTAATCTCATTGAACAATTTGACAGCTTCAAAAAATTGGTCTCATCACATCTAGCAAAACAGGATGTATTTTATGAAGCATTTCACTTGGAATCATAGGAATAAGAAGTTCCTTGTTGCAAAGATTTCAGAGGCTTATAAATTTATATTAGAAACAAACAATAAACAGACTAATTGGCTACATTCCTCTAATTCCTCTGCTCCTTCCCTCCACTAACTGGAGAAGAACATAAACATTTGATTGTTGCTTTATTCACCAACTGCATTAATTCAAAATGTCTCTGGAGAAGTAACTAAAACCAAAACCCATTCCCTGCACCCCAGTCTATGTTTCCCAACCAGTCACATGGGGTCGACATGGAGCAAGCTGCTGAGGCTCATGTATGCTCTCTGCTCAGTGAGAGAGGAAGCAAGAGACTGCAGAAAGTTCAATGGACTGGGGAACCCTTGTGGGAAGTCTACAGCAGAAAGAGATTGCCATTGGTCCTCCCTGAGAAAAGTCTTGTTTCTTCATCACAGTAAGAACTACCCAATGTCCATCTTCTTGAAAGACAAGATACAAAAGAGCCACTTCTCAGTGCCACCCTGGCAATATTAGAAAATTCAGTGGTACCCGGCTTTCAGTGTTTTTTAGAAAGCAAATATTTTAGAGGACACCCAGGTGGTTTTACTTTGCTTTGCTTTGTTTTTCTAGTGGTTAAACTGTGTTTTTATGGTGAGGTCAGAGGAAAATGTATGAGAAACAGGAGAGGGAGAAAACAAGAACAGAAAAAGAGGAGAAAGGGTGGGGGGCTGGGGCATGCTCACCTATTGTTTTGTAATTATGTGAATTTCGGGTATAACCCCAAAACACCCTGTGTACCAGGTTACAACTAAATTAAAACTTAAAAGGAATCCCACTTTTGACTTCTATTTCTCCAAAAACACTTCCAGTGCTGTTTGCCATTACTTTTGGTATTTCTAGACACATGGGGACCTTGCATGTGTCTGTCCACATAGAAGTTACGTGCAGTTTGCTTTGACCAAGGAAACGTCCGCTGAAGTGGCCTGTGTCACTTGTAGAAGGAAACTTTAAAGTCAGTACATAATTGTCACTTGTCCTTTTCTTGTGCCACAGCAATTGGCAACACAACGGTGGCCCCTTCCATCACATGGACCTCAGGCAGAAGAGGACACAGCACAGCTGCCCTTTCCAGCCCGGGACGTGAAACATCCCTTCATCTGGCATATCCACACTACGAACAGGCTTCCTGCCTATTCCTCAGTTAGTAGCCGTGTCGGTAATCAGATCAGTTAGGACACAGTGAAGGACGGAGGGACGGAGGGAGGAAAAGAGACCACATTCACATATAACTTTTATTACAGTATTTTGAGATAATTGTGTTTTATTATCACTTGTTGTTAATCTCTTATTGTGCCTAATTTATAAATTAAACTTTATCACAGGTATGTACATACCGGAAACAACATCGTCTGCACAGGGTTCATGACTATCTGCAGTTCCAGGCGTCATGGGGTCCTGTGAGCACATTGCAGGTGGAGAAGAGGGGGCCCTCTGCAATGGGGCTCGACTGAGAAATATGCATTTTATATCAAGCTTGTTTTTTTGTCAATATCCAATTAAAACTGTACCTTTCATGTCAAATCTTTATGCCCCTGGACTTTTCTCTATCCCTGCTCCAACCCTCGAGATGTCAAAGCATCATACCGGGTAATGTAGAAAAAATAGAGAGACGGGGGTGGAAACATTGACAAAGCTGGACACATTACTTTCTCCCCTGCAAGCTTGTAAGTGAGCCAATTTACCAATTAGTTAACGAAACAAAAGTTTTATGTGTGACTTTCTTAGAATTAAAAATTTTTATATTAAATGTTTAAGTTACTTAATATGTAAATGCTAAATATACTGCCATGATTCAAAATTCAAAAATTAAAACCAAAGTATACAACAAAAATCTCCCTCTAAACCTTGATCCTATCAACCTAGGATCATAACCTAGGTAATAACCCCCAATTCCTAAACTTTATTTTTTTACACTAATCTATGCTTCCAGAGATTTTTAGATGAATGTACAAGAAATACAAATAATATATCTTTAATAGTAGCATACTATGTATTCTGTCATATCTTTAAATATATTTTTTAAAAACACTATTTGTAAATATGTGATAAATAAATCAGTGTGATTTTTCAGGGGAAGGGCAAAATAAATGGATAGAAGGTGATTAAAAGTTTGTGAGATCAGAAATAAAGTAACTTTCTGTTCTCTCTGTATTCACGCAAGAAATGGTCCATGTGACTGTATAGTGCTCAATAGTGGGGGAAAAGGAAAAAAGACAAACACTGGCATTTTTGAAGAGTTACTCTGTATGGCTCATGTACACTCATGTACCAGGTAAGAGGGTGTCAGCTAACCATTAGGGGAAGAGAGAAGTGGAATGAGATGGAGGGAGAGGCAATGTCAAGGAGGCGACGATGGTAAATTCTGTACAGGAGGAAGAGAAGCATCCCACCAGGAAACCCAGGGAAAGAAAAAACCTTGTGCAGCATCTCTAAGAAAAAGAGGAAATAGCCAGTCCAAGCTAGGAAACCAGCCTTCGTTAGAAACCTGAATGTCATTTTAACAAGTCTGGACACACTGTACTGTTGGAGGTGTGTCGGAGGAAACGCTTGATCAGATTGGTGGTTAGAGAGCTTACTTCCTAGTATTCTACTATTACTGGGGCTTTGTGGTTCAGTATCCAAAGTGCCTTCCCCTCTATAAATTAACTCAACCTTCATATTTACTTCTAAGGTGGGTCTCATTTTGTTATTTCCAGATAATGGTAAACTCAGGTACCAAGATTCCACAGCACATAGCTGGTCAGTGGAAGGATCACATACTCCCTCAGTTCAGCTGAGCCCAGGATTGTTGAGGAAAGGTGACCAGCTGGGATAGAATAGACCAGAAGATTAAAGCTGCCCAAAGGTGATGGATTTTCTATAACATGGGGAAAGGAGATGGGAAAACATGAGCCAGAGAAGCAGTAGAAAATTAAACAAATTTTGAAAATGTATTCTCTCTAGGAATTATCAGCAAAATGGCAAAAATATTGCCTGGGATTGGGGTTTTTGCCACTATACTACCAGCAAATAATCTAAGAATTCTGCAAAGATGCACAAAAAATCAAAATATTTTCTCCAGTGGTTGGAGATTAGCACTTGGCAAACTGCTTAGAACCAATAATGAAGTTATTACCAACCAATCAGAAAAACTTCAAACATTTTCTTATCTATGAGAGTACAGTTGCTCAAAGAATAACTGGAAGTTGAAAATGTTCTATGGATAAATTTTGCACTTCGGTATGAAAAAACTGTACTTAGTTAAATGCAAATCATGTGCCAGAAAATAAATAAGCATTTCATTTCCTCCAAACAAGGATATATGTATATTAATAACTCTGCAAATAAGATTTCAAATGATAAACATGTCCATCTGCCTTGTCAATTGAAATATGTGAAAAATTAATTTTCAGAAAAATGTATGGCCATTAATACCACATTTACCATGTTCTGTAGCAGTGCTGACAAGAAAAAAAAAGATTAAATGTCAGAATAGTTCAAGTATTTTTCCTTTATGGAATGTTTTAATAATATATATATATATTAAGATTTTTTTTATCTATTTTTAGATAGAGGGGAAGGGAGGGAGAAGGAGAGGGAGAGAAACATCAATGTGTGGTTGCCTCTCACATGGCCCCCACTGGGGACCTGGCCTGCAACCCAGACATGTGCCCTGACTGGGAATCAAACTGGCAACCCTCTGGTTCACAGTCTGGTGCTCAGTCCAGTGGAGTCACACCAGCCAAGGCATAATAATAAATTTTTAATAGTTAGAGTATCTTTAGAGCCTATGCATGGAACACTGTTAATTTTAGCTTCAAGTTTACATAACTTTTTTAATGCAGTTGTCATTATAAATATTAAATATGGAAAAATTATCTTAGTAATAAAAAGATGTATAAGTAAAATACATTCAACAAATGAAGTAAGGTCATGAAATACAAATTTTATTTCTTTATTTGTCTGATTATTTATTTTTTGGAATCGTATTCCCTATACCTTAAAAAAAGTACCAACCTTAGCAGAAATAAAGTAGGCACAACAGAAACAAGAAGAAGCCCAAAGTATGTATATTTTTCCAAAAAAAAAATGGTGACATATGTTATACACTGCTACACTTTTTAATATCTTTGTAAAAAGAGACTATTTGTAAATATATGCTAAGACCTTAAGACTGCACATTGTCTAGCAAAAGCCACTAATTTAGGGGAACTTGACTCCACAGAAGGGCTACGTAGCAGGCTGACCCTGGCATGAGGATGTTTCCTATGGCCCGTTGCGTGGAATTTATCCCTGGTTAGCATGTCAGTTCACCCAGCCTTGAAATCTGGCAGGCTCAGTGTCGCTGTCCCGCCTTTCTGAGTGGACCACCAAGAGGGCACAGGCTTCTCTCCAGAGGCAGCCTCAGGAGGTGGGACAGAGTTCAGCAAGCACTCAGAGAGGGAGGCACAGTGGTGGTGGCCAGGATAGAGCCCACTGCTTCCAAGACAAAGGGCACATCTGCATCTTCATTTCTCACAGGAGCACACATTGAGCGTGCTCCTGTGAGCCCACTGTGCCTCAGGCACTGTGCTCTTTCCCTGGGAATGCTGGGGTGCAAGGCGCCCTCCAAAGGTCTCTCTTGAGGAGGGAGGTTATTGGACAAATAAGAGAAGAAATGAATTTGGGGTTAGAAACAGTGCCAAGTGAATTGGTGTAGCACAGGTTGGTTTTTGTTGTAGAAAAGGCATTCTCTTGCCCAGGCCATGAATGAAACAAGGCCTCGGTCTGGTGGGTCTAGGCTACCACAGTGTGTTACTCCAGTGCAGGTGGCAGAGAGGAAGGGAGGGTGATGGAGATCACTCTGAGGTGGACCAGTGGGTGTGTGGAAGTGAGCCATTGTGGTATATCAGAAATCTTAAAAAGAGAACACAAACCATGAGTAGCTGGGCCGGGCACTAAGGGCAAGAAACAGAGAGAAAACTCTTCTTTACTAGTCTTTCATGCTCCTGAGGAAACAGTGATACATTTTACGCATATTTCATAGAAATAATGCAAATATGAGTACAAATACAAATGGAAACAACAAAGGCGAGGATTTCAGGAGTGCTATCGATGCTCCAGGCACCATCATCAACTGCTTCAGGCATGATCGCGTTGCAGTGTTCGTGATTGCCCTACCAGGCATTCAGGACCTACATCTCAAATTCCATGTTATGGAGGAGGAAACTAAGTCTTAAGGAAACCACTTGCTCAAGATCATAAAAATAGTAAGAGTGACTCCAGGACTTGGATTCAGGCAAGAAGACATCTAAGCATGAACCTGCAGTCACTGATAACATGTGAATAATAAAGATGAGGAACAGAGATTTGGTAAAAGTTTTCTTTACTAAATTACAGGAAAAAAACATTTAAAAACAGTGTGAACTATTTGTACACATAGGGAACTCTAAGGTACAACCTTTGTGATCCCCATAATTTTGTGATTCCTGCTGTGATCGCTCATACCACAATGGGTCCTTCTAAGATCTAGACTGAAAGCGAAGATGTCCACACTTTAGGCAGGACCAGTTTCTCATATCTCTTACCTATCCCTACAACCCTAGAGACTAGAATAGTACATAGAACCCACACCAAAACACCAAAATGAGTTGTATGGGTTGTAAAATACTTGAATTCTCAAACAAAACAATCAGTTTTTGTAGTAAGAAAGAGAAGATAAGGTACTCGACAGGGTCTGCGTACTTCTTCAGACTATGTTTCTTTTTCTTTAGCTACTTTATACCTCATGGACTGATTTTTATAGATGTTTTTAATAAATAACCTTTTCCTAAATTAATAAGCTGCTAAAAATAATCACTGGAATATTGTATCCAGCTCAATAGTGTCCTGTAATTTTTCCAGATTTCCTTCAGTAAACTTCTTACCTCATGATTATGATTTTTATTAAAGATATTATCTGTAGGTAGTTTTCAAAAAGTATATGACTGAACTGTCCATCTAATACTTAACGGACTCTAAGTTCAGGGATGCAGGGCCATTTTTCATTGTATTCCTGCCACCTAACTCAGTGCCGAGTACATATTAAGCGTTTAAAATATATCTGTTGAATGAATTAATGAAAGATGCTAGTAAAGAGAAACACTTTGTGAATCACATAGAAATCACCACAAATATTACCTTTATGTGAGTTTGTTTTTTATTAAAATGTAGCAAATTAATATAATGATTCCCTTACTACAAATGTAGGCAAGCTGATTACATCCTTTACAATATTTTAATACAATGGACTTTGAAGGGAAAATATTAGCACATGTACTAAGAATACAAGATTATATGACTTTAATTAACAACAAAAAATACCTTAAGTTTTGTGGACCAGAGATTAGAAATAAGATTCTCTGCTATATGACCTTCTTTAGCTTCTCTTCTTGTAACGCCTGATACAGAGTATCGGCACTGATTCGTATTCATTTCCGGCTTCCTAATGACAACAGCAACACAAAATGCATACTTCCCCCAATGTAACTCTTGCTCAGCGTTTTGCTTTAATACTGCACTAGTGTTTGACAAGCCAGGTGAGTAGATGAGAAGGCATCTCTCCATTGCATGTAACAAAGAAGGAAGCAGCAGAATTCTATGAGAAAGGTAATGCTTTTATTTTTCTCAGAATATTAATAAGTTCCTAAGGTTTTATTGTTCTTACTAGTTAGGGAGATTATAGTAAAACACTTATTTTCTGAATGAAAATTACATTAGATAGACAAAATTAGACAGACGTATCCCTTGGTATGAAGTAGACTTTGACAAGCTCACTAATATCACTGCATCAGCAGAACGAGCTTTATTTTTCTCATGGGGTGTTCAACTCTGATGGGTGGCACAGGAAGACTTGTAGATGGTCTGGTCAACGTTTATATGGCATACTCTCAGAAGAATGAAGCCAAGGCCAATGTATTTGCTTTCTCAATAACTCCTGCTGCACGTGCAACCCCTGCCCAAGTGACGGATGTGTGAAAAATCTGGGCTCAATTCCTACAACGTGAGAGACCCAGTGAAGCAGCACAGGCCATCTCAGCAGAAGACACCTTCGGCCAGCCTCCTCCTGATCTGAAAAGGAAGACTGCTCCTAAAAACTGAGTTGCTTCAGCTAAACTCAGGTTAGCCTGACCTAGATTAGCAGAACCACCCAGCTGAGCCCGGCCCAAACTACAACCGGCTGAAACATGAGCCTAAGTAAAGGGTTGTCTTAGGTCGCTAATTTTTGATGACCTAAGTTTGCGATGCAGCAAAAGCTAACCTGTTGTCTATGGGTTCGTCACTATTACAATGTCCTATGTCCTTTACAGTGCATCACAAACTATATAACTGTCTTCTTTACTGGATGCTTCTCCCCCAAAGGACATAATTTCTAGGAGGGCAGGAACCTTCACCAACCTTATTTTATCATGCATTCCAAGCTCTTAAAAGAATTCATATGTACCAGTTGTTCAATAAACACTGTAGCATGAACAAACAACTGTTTCATAGAATTATTTTGAAAGTTATATAAAGTAAGCTATAAAATGAATATTTCAATTCTTGGCATTTAGTTTGATATAGAAATAGATTTTTGTTGTTGGATTTATTATCCTCCTAAAAGATAAACAGTGACCAAGAAATAAAAAGAAATTTCAGAAAGTCATTATCATGTAAAAGACAAATAATAGATCTTAAGTACTTGTGAAAAATATTTTGTGCACTATAGTAGCAAATGAATGAAGTGATTAAAAAAGTACTCCCTAAGAAAACTAAATGTCTTTGGTTAATGAGCTTCTTCTCTGTTTACTATTTATTAGCTGATTTTTAAAATTCATGTGGAGTTCAGATATTTTCCATATTTTATTTATTCAAAACATACTCCGTACATATATTTAAAAAATGTATTAATCTTGCTTATTTATTGTTCACACAGATAATCATTTTAATTAATCATCAGTAGTCAAAGTAATGTTTAGATCTATATAAAATTATCTAAAACTATAATCCAGCAGTCACAACCAGTCCATCTTATGGTCAAGTGCATGGTTAAACATTTTATAATAATTGTCATGTAATTGTTGTGAGCAGCCTTCAAAAACAAACAAACAAAAAGCAAAAACAAAAACAAAGTCTTCCTTTTCAGAAAATGCCAAGGATAAGATGGCTAATTTGGATAATTTTCTCCTCAAAATATATTTAATAATTGCTGGCAGAATGGCAGAATTGTATTCAAAACACTATCTTCTGAATTACTTTCCAAATTACTTTTAGACAGATGATATTTACTTAAGTCCTCATATATCATTTTAAAGTTCAGTAACAAATATCAGATGGGTATTTCAAATATTCACTTTTTTAAATTTAATAAATTAAAAAATTCTAAACACTTGCTATTAGTATATATAGGCAGCAGTTATACACAAAATGACTGCAGATTTGCTGCTTACTTCCATATTTTAATATTTTTCTACACTAAATGTATGAGCCTAAATAAAAATTTTGTTGATTTTTAAATTCACTTTCAAGCAATTAAATTCACTAGCACATCTAATGTATGATTATTTATCAGATTCCTTGGACACAAGTACATATAATATTTATTGTAATCATAATTGTCCTTTAAAATTTTATATCAAGTAAGCTTCTAATATCTTCAAAGTTGTTTAGACCAGTGCACAGAGACCAGTGCAGGCTAGTTTTTACTTATGTAAGTCATTTCTTTCACTCAGTTCTTCCACCTATAAAATTAGGATATTATCTCTTGCCTAGCTTCCATGTTTATTATTATTTTTAAAATATGCATCAATGCTAGTTTTAAAAGTATCAACAGGAATATGAAGATTTCGTACTAGATATTCCACTGAACAAAAGACTATTTTTCGTGGGATACGGGTCAACCTGATTCATGCATCGACTTAGGGTCCACCTACCACACTCTTTCCCTGGCTGGTTTAGAAGTTGCACCAGTGGTAAATAGCATTTAAGAAGGCCCTTAGCCAACTCTGTACCAAAAAGGACCCTGGGAAGAAAATCTACATCCCTATGTGGCTTTAAGTTGTTGTCTGTTGACCTCATCCACCACCATTTCCTTGAGAGGCCCACAAGAAAGAGAAGAGAGAAAAATCTCTAGTTAGTAATCATGGCAAGGTTGGGATACATATAAATGCCCCACATTGTTGGAGAGTAAATTCTCTTTATATGTTACAAACCTGAGACCTACCTTTGCCACAGTATGAAATACAAGCCTCTCATTCAGTCATTCACATTGAGTGTTTATTACGTGCTGGACACTGATATAAAGGAGAAAACTAAGCACTGATGAAAAAGCAGAAAACAAAATGGCAATGCCCATGCTCTGTTACAGCTAATATCCTTGAGGGGGCAACCAGAAAACAAGGAAGAAAACCTAAAAAATATGGGTAATAACATCCTATTATTATTAAGCATTCTAAATTAAGCAAGCCATGGAAACGTAAGAAGGCTGTGTGGCTGTGTGATTACTTTGAATAGAGGGATCACAGAAGCCTTTCGGGGAAATATCATTTTGCTAAGTTTGGATGGTCTGGAAAAACTGCAGAAAGAATGGAATAGCACATACAAAGACCCTGAGGTAGGTATCGAGACCAGTGCAGATCAATGCCATGACTGGTTAAAAACAAACAAACAAATAAATAAATAAAAAGGCAGGTAAGGCCAGACCAAGTAGAGCCAGATTCCCATTTTGTCTACATCAGCCCTGCTCCAAACACTAGCTGAACTAAGAGTGCAGGGTCTGAGGCCAGAGCGTTGGTTGAGGTGCGTGTGTGTTTAGATCCTATTACATACTGGCTACGTGATTTTGGCTTAATCTAAGGACGTGCTTCCTAAAGTATAAACTATATGTAATGACAGCACTTATTTCAGAGAATTGTAATAAAATGAATTTATGCAAGTGAAGAGCTTAAAATTACTATTAGCCATAGCAAGTGCTCAATAAATGTACAATATCAGTTCATTATTATTATTGTTGGTGATGCTATTCTCTTTCTGCTCATGGATTCATCTGTCTTCCTCCTCAAGATTTTTTAAAAAGATTTTGAACTAAATCTCAGAGTAGGGAAAAAATCTCAAAGTAAAACAAACAAAAAAAAGAGAATGGTAAAAAGAAAAAAAACCACATTAAGTATTAAGGTACCAAGCACGATGTTTGGCTTCTCACATATTGTGACTCAATCATTATTGTAACAGGTCTGTGAAATAGATAAGTATCACTGGCACTTTACACATTGGAAGTCTGAAAGTGAAAATTAAGTTACCAACCAAGATAAAAAAAATCCAGTGTTAAAAGTAGTATGTCAACCACATGTGATGGAGAAGGGAAAAGAAGGGAAGGGGAGGGAAGAAGAAAACAGCAAGGGAGGGATGGAGGAGTAAGTGACTTAACTGCTCTGGAGGGAAAAGAATTATAGAACTTTTTGATCAATAAGGAAAAAAATAAAAATTTATTTTTAAAGACCCGACAAGGGGAGCATTTTGACACACTTAAAGAACACCCAGAATTACAGACTAGAAAAGCCTATTTTCTCTCCTCTTTTAGTTCCCAAGTACTTCATTCACTCTGGTAGCTGGCCTTTGTTTTCTGATTTAAGAGCAAGCTAGCTTCTGAAATGAAAAAAAATTTTCAAGTATTTAAAGTACATTACTAATTTTCAAATATTGTGATGGATCATTGTATTTTCTCCACTACAATACAAGACATAGCTTGTCTAGAACACATTCTTATGCAATTTGTGTTAATTTCCTGGTAATTATTGTCTTAGGATTCCTTAAACACATACTAATTCAACATAAAAAAACCTCTGAACATCTCAAAAAATTTAAAGAAAAAGAAACTTTTAAAAAGCAGAAGAAAAATAATACTTCCAAAGTGTTTTCCTACACTCTTCCAGTATATCAAGTGCTTAATACACTACTTATTCCTTTTCAGAATCTTCTAAGATGGAAATGCAGACTCTTAATGCAAAGGAAGGACTACCTAAGGTTCACCTTTTAATCCTGCTAAAGCATGCAGCACTCTGAAAACTTTATGAAAAATAAAATACTGCGAGTTTCCCATTTGTTAGGTTCTGAATGGAGATTTAATAACATTTCCAGAGACCCAAAGCAAACCGGAACCCTATATCTACTATAAATAGTACTACCTTTGGAACCCACCATAAAAATCAAACTACCAGCTAAAATCTAATGATGTACAATTACAATCTTGGAATTAGAAGGAAATTAATTCATTGTGCAACCTAGACAAGAAAACTTAACCAATGATATACTTACTTTTGTGCTTAATTCAGAAACTGTTTTTGGAATAAAATGTTTTAAAAAGTCAGTGTTCATTTTGTACCACTTTCTCATCCACACAATAGAATAGGTGGTTCCCTGATGATCAGAAATTTTGAGAAATCAACAAAAGACAGGTAACACATATAAATGATTGGAACAGAAAGTCACAGTGCAGAGGTAAACTTTTACAAAAGGAGAGATCTGCCCATGAGCACTTGAACCTCAAAGGTGGCAGGCATGGGGCCAGAGGGGGTCATGGGGCCATCAGTGGCAGGTAGTCACATCAAATTCATCTTATTGATTCCCTCCTTGTACAAAAAGGTTAGATATATGAAGGTGATACCAGGGGGTTTCATTTTATCTGAGCTGTTTGACTTCCTTACAATGATCATGCTATTATTACCCATGCACTTATGTAATTAAAAAATAATTTAAAAAATAAACAGAAAAATGAACATATACAAAGTATCCTTTGCCTTGTAGAAACTGAGGCATCAAAACAAATTTCCAGTTCAAGACTAAGTCAACAGATGAAAATTCTACTTCTGGGAATATTTGTGCTTCAGTCTAATTGTATCATATTCAAGATAGAAATTCTTAGTTCCTGACTTAGGCCTATGTTATCATTCAGGAAATGAGGAAATATATTGTTTTTCCCATCTTATCACACTGAAACTACCAATATAAGCCACTATATTACTCCCCAACATAGGTACAGGAGGAAATCTGACTCAACAAAAACAAGCATTTCCTGCTTAAATTATTTTGCATTATGCAATGTTATTTTTAAAAAGGGAAGAAGAGAAAAGATGTGTAATTTTCCAAGCATTACCATAAAACTTTCTTTGATACAAACTTACAAAAGACCTATTTGAAGGATATATCAACGTCACCAGAATTCCATTTGGACGATTCAGTAACCTATTCAATCTACATAAAAGTGAGTGACTCACACACACAGTCAAATAAGCTCTTTACGTGTCAGAAAGGCTATTTTCAGAAGCTTAAATAACGGAACTCTACATAAGTCAATAGGAAGTGGGAAAATTTTTTTTAACAAAGAGGCTGACTTGGAGTGGTGAGCATTGCAATATACATATGATGTATTATAGAATTATACAACAGAAAACTATATAATTTTATTGATCAACTTCATTCCATAAATACAAATAAACAAACAAATAGGCTGGTTGGAAAAAAATGGTTGGCAAAGCAACTGTTCATTAAAAATGAACAGGTTTGCTAGTAAATTATGTAGCCAAAATATATAACACAATTTGGAGATAATTTCTGTAGCATACCATATCTTGAAACAAGAATGAACATTGATTTCTATATCAACTTAGTTATTTCTATTTCTAGTAAACATGTAATAACAGGGGTCAGAATTTCCCTCCTACCTGAAATGATAACAGCCAAAATATATGAAACAACTTTTTTCAAGATACAGAACATCAAATAATGATGGATAGTAAGATGAGTCCTATGTATAACCCAACTTATACACAGGAACCCAGGCAGGTCCCAGGGGTTCCCTGAGTTGAGAAGATGGGCCCGAGAATTCAGGCAGACTAAGGCAAGAGTACTGGGGAAGAGAGTTGCAGAAAGAAAGCACTCTAGAGATTTGTACAGGGCCTCTACTGAGTACTCACCTGAGCACTAGTGGGACATGCATGTAAGGAACTACCCAAGGCTGGGGAAAGAAAAACCCATGAGAATTAGAGGTAATGATGGCCAGCCCTCACCCGGGGCTGGAATAATACCTATTCCTACTAGCCAGAGTGGAAAAGGTCATTCATGGGACACTGGGTAGAGAAAATAAAAAAATCTTTGTCTCAGTAATGGGAAATAATTAACAGTAGGCTGAGCAATGTTGTTCTCTAAAAAATTCTTAAAGGCAAAATCCAGAAAGACTACGGAGTTTCTCAGTAATTTGTGTCTGGAAAAAAACCAAAAATATTAAAATAGAAAATATATAGTACACAACAATGTAAAACTCACAGTGTCTGGTATTTATTCAAAAAAGTGAGAAAATATAACATATACAAAGTAGAAAACTCAATCAATGGAAATGGACGCAGAACTGATACAGATGTTAGAATTAGCATATGAAGACATTAAAACAGTTTGCAGTATTACATATGTACAAAAAGTTAAGTGGAAACATAAGGATATAAAACAGACCAAGCCCAGATGGCTTCCCTGACAAATTCAATCAAGCTTTCAAAGAAGAAAAATGTCAATTACTTACAAACTCGTATAGAAAATTGAAAGAAAATTGAATGTCCCAACTCATTTTATGAGGCCAACTTTACTCCAATGCCAAATTGGAAAAACTCACATGCAAAAAAACCCCACAGATCAATATCCTGCATTAACATATATGGCTAATTTGGAAACAAAGTTTTAGCAATAATATACACACAGAATAATACTACAGCAAGACCAAAAGAGGATTTTATCCCAGAAATGCAAGGGTGGTTTTATCTTTTGAAAATTAATCAATGTAATTCATCATAATAACAAACTAAAAGCAACAAAAATCATATGATCATCTCAATAGATGTAAAAAAATGACAAAATCCAACATATATTCCTGACAAAAACTCTCAGCAAACTAGGAACTTTCTTAAGTAGGTAAAGAGCATCTATGAAAAGCCTATAGGGATATCATGTTTAGTAATAGAAAACTAAATGCTTTGCCTTCAAGATCAGGAAAAAGACAAATGTATCCATTCTTACCACTACTATTCAATGTTGTCCTAGAAGTTCTAGCTAGTGCAAAAAGGCAAGACAACTGGATTAGAAAACAAACAAAAAAAGGCACATTTGCCTTGTAGAAAATCCAGTGGAATCAATAAAAATCTATTAAAACAAAAAAGCAAGTTTAGCAAAATCATCAGATTCAATATCAATGTAAAAATCCATTTTATTTCTATATACTCATAACAAATAACTAAATTGAAATGAAAAAAGTAAAGGCATAAAAATTTGGAATATTTTGGGGTAAATCTGAAAATTAGATATGAAAAACGTGTACACTGAAGACTATAAAACATCACTGAAAAATTAACAAGATAAAAAAAAGATATACCATATCATAGATCAGATAACTCAATATTTTTTAAACTATAAATAGTCTCCAGATTTATCTATACTGTATAATCCCAATCAAAACCCCAAATTCTGTATAGAAATTGACAAAATAATTCTAAAACTCTGGTTGAATGGCCTAGAATATTTCCTGGCCAAGTTACTCAATATCTCTTATAACATTTATTGGGAAATGGATTTTATTGCTTTTCTTATGTTTGATTGTTCAAAGCAACACGTGTTCCAGCCTTTACAAAGGGGCCACATGGATAATCCTTTAGATGAGAGGGGGCTCAAGGAAGGACTAAACTAAAGCTACCTTTCAGACTTCAAGTATTTACTGGAGGAAGGAGAGAAAAGGAAATGTGTGCTCACGAGTTATGCTTTTTATAAAATGGGCACTTATATAATGATACATTTTCATTTCTTATGATTGTTTATCTCTCTAGATCATTCAGCTGAAATATTTTAGTTACGTAATATTCACCTTTAATGAGAAAAATAATACTCAGCTCCCAGCAGAGCTTCTCTGGGTTTCCTCCTACTCTGCTCATTCCATTGCTCCCTGTGCACCCTGTGCCGTACCATGCTGCAGACAAGTCTGGGCTGCAGATCTTTGATTACAGGTTATTCCCCAACACCCCTGACCCCTCCCCACAATACACTCTTGGGACTAGAAACCCTATTCCACTGCTGTGGGCTCCCAGCACCTGGCAGAGCTGCACATGCTTTTAAGGTATTCACTAAACGTAGGAGGACTAAATTATTTAATGTTGTAAACACTGCTTATCAGTAACACATAAAATGAGGTATTTTATTTAGAAAAAAATATGTCTTAATCTCCATTTGTCTTCTTAACATGCCACTGCTGAGATAGAACAGAGCTAAGAAGTTTCACCATGTTATATTTTTGGTAATATAAGCTAGCAACTGAAATGTTGATCTCTACTACAACACTGCCCAAGACAGAGTCATTAAATCTAGGGAATTTACACAGACTCATAGAATTCCTCCTATTTGGAGTTTTACTGTGTTTATACAAAAATATAGTTATCGAATGCAGTTCAACAAATTTTGATACCAAGTTGTCGTGAGGAGACAGAAAAATTCTAAAAATGCCCATTTGTTAATTACACAGCAATTAACTTTTAAATGATCTGGGTGAGTCTGGGAATGCTAATACATTCTTAAAGTGAATTAAAGCTTCCTTAGAGAAATTTCAGTTAGTCAAAAAAAAAAATAAAACATAAGGTAGATTATTCTAGCATTTTCAGGTCATTTTAAGCATGAGCTTTTGAGTTGAGAGGCAGCCCTGGTTGTATTCAGAAATCTGATATTTTCATATTAGTTATTTTTTCTTGGTTGGATTCCCCAGAATCAAAGGCAGAGAAAGAGATTCTTGTGCCTTTGACTTATTGAGGGAGGGCTCTCATGAGAAATCTGTAAGGAAGTGAGTGAAGCAGGATAGGGTAGGGGAGAAACTAGGCAAAGATCTAGAATCTACATCAGCCTAATCCCTGGGAGATCTGGTGGCAAAAATCCTGCCTAGAGGCAAAAGAGTTACACATCTACATCCTTACGTAAGTCACTCATTGCCTGTGGTGCCACCCTTGGGTGGGATGTAACATAACCTACCAGGCCTCCCAAGGGTGAAACATTAGCAGCCAAAATACATAGTGGCTGAAGGCTGGGTGCACTAGCCTAATGAAAGGGATATGGGTGAGGCAGCAACACAGCTGCTATATAAAAAACCCTACCCACCCTCTGCTGATCACAGATAAAATTGTAAGGAATTGCAAACTGTTTACAACAGTAAAAACTATCAACAATGTAAAGCTCCGATAAACATCTAAATTGAAATATAATGTAACTACTAAAAATATGGTTTTAAATTGTTTGATTATAGAAAATTCTGAACATATGAAAGTATATAGAAGAAACACATAAAAATCTTGTAAGTACTCATTACTCAACTTCAACAAATATCAACTAAGTGCTAACTTGTTCTAATTACACCTCATTCATGGGTATCACTCCCCCCCTAATATTTTGAAGTAAATATCAAACATGCAGATTTTTTAATTTTTTTATTGATTTTAGAGAGAAAGAGGAAGGGAGAGAGAGAAGCATAGATTTGTTGTTCCATTTATTTATGCATTCTTTGGTTAATTCTTATACGTGCCTTACTGGGGACTGAAACCACTACCTTGGTTTATTGGGATGACACTCTAACCAACTGAGCAACCTGGCCGGGGCCCAAACATCATATTGTTTTTATCATAAATTATTATGTTTTTGAAGAATTTATGATGAAAGGTTAAAATTTTCATGCTATAAGTGAAAACTCAAATTACAAAAATCTATGTAAAATATTATCTGAATTACATTTAGTTTATATATAGACCTGAAGAGGGAAAAATGGTGGTAACAGACCAAAATTTTATGAGGGAGTTAACAGAGAATTGGGTTTCTATAGGGGGCCATTCTGTGTGGTGTGGGAATGTAGCCCAGACTCCACTCAGAAAGGCCAGTGGGAAGCAGCGAGGTCCGGCACACAGCCAAGTCCACAAACAGGTTCTCCCATGGGGAATCAGGCCTGCATTATACCTGGGCTGCTATGAGACTTGCTTTTGCTAAAACTGCCTCACCCTGGATTGAGGCAGCAATATCTCTAAAGTAACTTCCTAAAATCTGTGTGAAACCTCCCAAGTACGGAGTGTAACCAGTTCAACCATTTTTCCCCTTGATCTGTAACATCCTTCTCTTTGAAGTAATTAGCAACATTCTTTCCTTTGTTATCTGTAAAAGGTAATTATCTGCAGTGAACCTGTGCCTAATAAATGAGGACCATCCTTAATGTAATGTACTCAGAGAAGTAATAAAGGCTTGTCCAGGCAGGGGCCGGGGCCCTCTCTCTCTCTCACTTAGAGAGCAGCCATTGCTGTCCCTTTTCTCCACAGGACTTCTGCAGTCTGTGTGAATTTGTCTCTTGCAGCCACAATACATGGATCCTGCCGGCCAGGGTCTGCATTATGTTTCAATATTTTTTTGTAAAGTTTCTGCAATGAATATATCTTTCCTGTTCAGCCCTCAAATGTCCTCATAAAAAATACACAAGTTCTACATTTATAAAGTGATTAAAATGGTCAGAATGGCTATCATAAACAAATCAACAAACAGTTAAGTGCTGGCAACTAAGTGGAAAAGGGGAACCCTAGTGTACTGTTGGTGGGAATACAGACTGGTGTAGCCACTATGGAAACAGTATGGAATTTTCTCAGAAAACTAAAAATGGAACTGCCTTTTGACCCAGCAATTCCACTTCTGGGATTACACCCTAAGAATCCTGAAACACCAATTCAAAAGAACTTATGTACCCCAATGTTCATAGCAGTGTTATTTACAATAGCCAAATGCTGGAAACAGCCTAACTGCCCATCAGTAAATGAGTGGATCAAAAAACTGTGGTATACAGTGGAATACCACACAGCAGAAAGAAAGAAGGTGCTCCTACTCCTTGCAACAGCATGGATGAAACTGGAAAGCATTATGCTAAGTGAAATAAGCCAGGCAGTGAAAGAAAAATATCATATGATCTTACCTATAAGTGGAATCTAATCAACAAATCAAACAAGAGCAAAATAGAACCAGAGACAGGGAAATAAAGAACAAACTGACAGTGACCAGAGGGGAGAGGGGAGAGAGGAGGGAAAGGAGGGGAAGGGTCAAGTCAAGGAACAAATTAAAGGACCCATGGACAAGGACAAAGGGGGGTTAGGATTGAATGTGGGAGAGAGGGGGTGGGCAGGGGAAAGCAATGGGGGGAAATGGGGACAACTGTAACTGAACAATAATAAATTTTTTTAAAAAGCTGTTAAAAAATAAATGGTTATCTTTAAAAATTGCTCCATCTCAGGCCAACCTCTGAAGTGGGCCATGTTATGGATAACTTTATTGAAGTGACTGTTATCTAAACAGCTGGACTTTAGTCACTGTAGAAGTTCTCTGAGGAGCTTCAGAACAGATCAGACCCAGAAACTCCAAATGTCCCCTTGTCCTCACTTTTAATTGGTTAAAAGTGTCCTACAAGATTACAGCAATAGGTGGTTAATTAAGCCTGTGAAAATTCTGAAAGCAGAAATTTAAGGTGCAGTCAGGGAACTGGGCAGGTTGGAAAACAAATGCCCACACCAATGAATGCTCATTGGCTTGGGAATACTCTAGATTTCCGTATATTTAGTTTTCCATAGCATAGCATAAAATGTTCCATAAATTTATATGCCTACACTCTAATTAATTTTTCTAACTCCACTCAACTATTTTTCCATTTCACACTTACAATATAATCATGTAGCATGTGACATTTGCATTCAGTTTAGTAAAGTTTAATTTTTATATATTTTTTCCTTATAACAATATAATATTTTGGGGTATAATAACAAAAAAAACCTCCTAAAATAGCTACTTTAACAGAATTTTCATTTCCTAAAACAACATTGAAACATCATTTTATCTGTGATTTAAAATTTTTCTTTCCCTGTTATAAATTCAAATTTGAATAGAAATAAATCTATACAATTGTATATCAGAATTGTACACTTGAAACCTATGTGATCTTTTAACCAATGTCAACCTAATAAGTTTAATAAAAAACAAATAGAAATAAATCTATAACAAATTAACACAGAACTAATTATCCAGTCAATCCAATAATATACACATTTACAAAAAAATTGCTATGTGTAGTAGATAACCTGATCCCTCCACCTTGGTTTCTCTCCTTTCCCCAGATACTCATATATGTACTCTCCTTGCATCTCAGAGCAACCGGTCCAAGTCCTAGACAGCTTTTAAATAGCACCTCTGTAGGTTCTGCATCTGTGAGTAGAGTCCAGACATCTATTGTACATTTTTAATATTTCCTATACATAATTGAGATGCACACTAAGTCTGAAGAATTACTGGTATTAAATTAAACAAGAAGGCCATTAGTATCAGGTGGCTATAATGCCTTAGTTGCCTACCATATGCAAGCAAAACCTGTGTAGAGTGCCTCAAGGTTAAGAAATCGAAGCCTAAAGATACCAACCACAAACAGCCAACTAATGCTTTCCCAAATAAGTCAACCACTTATGGGACAGGCAATCAAATAAGTTCCTTGTTTTGCTTTCCCGTCTTTATAAAAGTCTTTCTTCTAGTTCCTGTCCATGGAGTGCCTCTCACCATTTCCAGTTGGGCACTGCTGTGTTTGAATCAATTTTTTACTCAATTAAACTCTTAAAATTTTAACACACCTCAGTTTATATTTAACATTAGTATAGTAGAATGAGGCTCCGCCACTAATCAGCTGAGCCCATTCAGGCCCAGGTTCATCAGAGGAGGCCCTCTGGCTCTGACCTTCTGTGCCCCACTCTGGCTAATGTGTTTCTCAGAATTGTCTTGAAAGTTTCCAGGCCAATAAATTGTGTTTATGTGCATAATGGACTTCCCTGTGACTAATAACTCCATATAAGAGCATCAGCATCACCAACGCCTGAGTTTTAGTGAATGCCTGCCATGCACAGGGCTCCTCCTATGTCCTAGGAATGTGAAGGGATAGTTAAGTATGCTTTTATTTCTGTCCTAAGGCAGCTAACAATTTACTTGAGAAATTAAAACTAATCAAGAATGCAAGAACAAAGAAAAAATTTAAAAAATAAATACTTTGAGACATGCTGGTTTTCATTCCTGTTCTTATCAAAATAAAATATTAAAAAAAATGAGACTTGTGAAGAATTGACTGAGGAATACACAACTATCGACTCCAAGTTCTATGTTTGGATGAATCCACTCTAAGGGTAAGATACAGATGGTGACCTTGCAAGTTTGCTTCTTACACAAAGTTTTATTTGACAATTATGCTTTTCACTTTCTTTTTTTTTAATTGAAAAAATCTTAAGAAACAGCTGTGTTTTCAAGTTTGCTAAAGAATTTATGAGGCCTTGCTTGCTTCATCAGACAGTACCCACTGGATGAGATTCCATGAAATACAAATCTGTTATAACTAAGTGCTGGTTTTCAAAAGCTTTCTTCCATGTGAAGCACAGGTAAGCGTTCTCCTAAGTCCCCTCCCTTCATGTTGACTTTGAAAAGCTTAAGGCTACATAAAATCATAAGAACACATATTCACTTAAAACTACTATTTATAGAGTCTTGTACTGGGCACCATTTTCAGAATGTGGAGATGCAGCAATGAAAGAGCTCAACAAAATCCTTATTCTCCTGGAGGTGGTATTTAAATTGGGAAACAGAGATTGAAGCAAGACAGTCAAAAAATGAAATGGTTTTAAGATACTATTGTTTTTGTTATTTTTTTGCAGTTATACCATTCTGCAACATGGCTTACTATTACTATTACAGCATTATATTTCTATTGAACAGAACTGTTCTAAACTGAAAGCAAATCAATGCCTGAAACATGTTTATAATTTTAAGGTATTAACTCAGTACTTTTAATTAGAAGTACCCCAAGGATGGATTATTTGTTCAAGTACTTATGATTTGAGCCAGACAAGCGTTAATCAACCAAGTCACTTGGCTTAATTAGGAGCATTTTCTTAAATAATAAATCATTTTTTTAAAAATGTGTTCCATACATTGACTTTTTTGAACCAACTTCATATCCATTAATGTTAACAGCATTTGATAAAATAATGTGCAGCTGGTATGTCAGCATGTGGCATGTGATTACTATATGTGCATATGTGAATGCCAGGGGAAGACCAGGTAGAGGGAGGTAGAAGAACACAATGGGAGTGGGATACAAGATACAGATGATGTTCTGTGGAACTGTATACCTGAAATCTGTGTAATTTTATGAGCCAACGTCACCCCAATAAATTCAACTAAAGATAAATAAATAAATAAATAAATAAATAAATAAATAAATAAATAAACAAACAAATAAAGGCAGTCAGAAAAAAAAGAAAATATATGTGCATTCTATAATGGGTACGTGATGATCACTTAAGAGCACACAAAAGATGAAGCAGTGGGAAAGGATGGAACAAGAACAATCAGGAAACTATATGCAAAAGATGGAGTGTTCATCAGTTATGAAGCCCTATTTATGCTGGGTACTTTGTACCCATTACCTGAAAAACTAACCACAGGTGGAATTATTATTCTCATTGTATGGTTGGAGAGCCTGAGGTACAAGGCTAGTTAAATGTCAGGGGTCACACATTTTGGAAGAATCACATCAGTAAACTTAGCAGGAAACATTTATGGAGGATATTCTATGGATGGAAGATTGTACCAGTTGTTAGGAAGGCAAAATAGAAGACTCAGGCTTTGTCTCAAGGATCTTATAATAAAACTGGAGAGAGAATAAATATGTTTAATTTGAATATAACGCTTACTAGATAGAAAAAGAGGGCTGGTGTAAAGAATTCTGCTCTCAAATAACACTGGCCTGGTTAATCTTCCAAGGTTTTATTCATCCTGACACATTTCTCACTGTTTCCATACGTAGACAAAGGTTTCAGGTAAGTAGGGAGAAAACTTCTCCCACATTTTTTCCACCATTTCCTTACCCCCAAATAATTCCCCTCAGTTCAGTAAAGGACTTTTAGGAAAACAGGTAAAAAAGAAAGTAGAACTGCTTGCCCTGTTTACTTCTGCCAAACAGTTCTTTCTATTAATAACAGCCTCACAGATTGTGATTTTCTGATTATGTTGTGAGCATAAGTTTTCAAAATTCACTTTATTATACACAGCCCCACTTGGCAAGCAGTCTGCATTTATATATATTTTTGCAATATATAAAATTGAGTTCTTTGTAATTAAATTGCTTTTTATTTCTCTGAGTGAAAATAAGGACTGCAAGCAGCATTTCCGAAAAAGGAATCCACTTTCCTATAATTGAGATTGTATGGGGCCTACTGGACAGTTAAATAATTTTGAAAGTATTGCCGTTATTACTTTCCATAAGGGGGATATAATAGGATGTTGTACAAATATATATTTTTTGAGAAATATCCTTTTTATTCACTGCTATATGTTAATGGATATGACACTTTGTGAAGCTGGACAGAAAAGACAAATTTCATCCTGGGCTTGCAGAATCACAGTTTTAAAATAATTTCCTTCAAGCACAAAACAAATTGAGTTGTAAAAAAACACAGATCTTATTAAACTATAAATAAATGGCATACTAAAATAATTCTTTAAGCTGTGGATGTTCATGAAGGTTCACACCATTATTAAGTGTGTTTTCTTTATTTTAAGCCTGAAAGTGTTCCTAATATTTAATTTTTCCTCTTTCATAAAAAAGTGATATTTAAGTAGACACCACCTCCAACACTTTGTGAGAAACAAAATCATTATTCACAAAACATTGACTTTTAGTTGCATTCATTATCTGTGAATTTCAGATCAAAGAACCAATTCAAATTATTTATTTGCTTAGTGCCTACTGCATGACTTTCAATGTGATATTATCAAGGTGAAGGATACAGATGACACACATAATCTCATGGTAGAAAAAACAACTAGTATATAAAAATAGTTTCTTCCAAAACAGTAATTAAGGACTATTATGTAACTAGTTTATGATTAGTTTTGAGAAAATTAACTGAAATGAACTAAATTAAATGTACATCCAAAAAAGAACAAATATGAAATGTTTATTAAGCATTTAGGGGGAGGGATGGGTGGGTGGGCTGGAATGGGAATAAAAGATTGAAACTGTACTGAATAATCTAAAATTTAAAAAAAAAAAAAAGCATTTAGTTTGGTAATACTAAGTACTATATAACCACCAACTGGTAGCAACTGGGCTTCCTAATGCACTACCTTCTGGGTACAGGACAAAAAGCAGACAATAACCATAGACAAAGAAAAGATAAAATGGATGAATAGTGAATGTCATTATTGTTACAGAAAAAAAATATTTTCAAAATAAAATATCTGTATCAGAAGCCATTCAAAAATTCACAATAATTAGTATTTCAAATTAGTGCTATTTAAGAACATATTAGGAATTATATCAGAAGATCCTTCAAGACACTTTGAAAGTGATAACTCTGAGGATTATTGTTGTCTGGTGATAACATACTATAAAAACTTATTACTAAAGGTTAACACACTACAATTTAACTTCTTAAATAACAAATGCATTCAAATTTTTTCTATACATAATCTGAACTTTCATCTACTGTCCCCAAAACAGAGAGGCAGTATTCTGTCTCCTATTTTACTGTTGTTTAAGCCAACTTGAATACTCAGTTTATCATGGTTTTCAAACTGTATACTACTCTAGTCTTCAAAAGGTTCACTCCAGTCTAGGCACTGTCACATTCCTTGGGGTAATTTGGTTAGAATTTACTGGATTTAATAGGAAACCTACCTTGCTTCTCCTTCTTTTATTTATTTATTTATTTATTTATTTATTTATTTATTGTTTTTCAAGTACAGTTGTCTCCATTTTCCCCCATCCCCTCCTCCAGGCCCCACCTACCCACTCCCACCCTCAATCCTACCCTCCTTTGGCTATATCCATGGGTCCTTTATATATTCCTTGATAACCCTTCCCCTTCTTTCCCCCTTTATCCCCCTCCCCCACCCCAGTTACCATCTATCTGTTCTTTATTTCAATGTTTCTGTTTATATTTTTCTTGCTTGTTTGTTTTATTCATAAGGTTCCTCTTATAGGTGAGATCATATGGTCTTTGTCCTTCACTGCCCTGCTTATTTCACTTAGCATAATGCTCTCTGGATCCATCCATGCTGTCACAAAGGGTAGGAGCTCTTTCTTTCTTTCTGCTACATAGCATTCCATCATGTAAATGTACCATAATTTTTTGACCCACTCATTTAAAGATGGTACAATATTCACAAATCAATCAACATAATATATCATGTAAACAAAAGGAAAGACAAAAATCACACAATCATATCAATACATGCAGAAAAAGCACCTGATAAGGTACAGCATTCATTTATGATAAAAACACTCAGCAAAGTGGGAGTAGAGGAAGCATACCTCAATATGATAAAGACCATATATGAGAAATGTACAGCCAACATCATAATCAATGGGCAAAAACTAAAAGCTTCCCCACTAAGATCAGGAACAAGACAAGGGTGTCTGCTTTCACCACTTCCATTCAGCATAGTATTGGAAGTTTTAGCCACAGCAATCAGACAAGAAAAAGAAATAAAAGGCATCCATATTGGAAAGGAGGAAGTAAAACTGTCACTGTTTGCAGATGACATGATAGTGTACATAGGAAACCCTATAGACTCCACCAAAAAACTACTCAACCTAATAAATGCATTTGGCAAAGTTTTAAAAATAAGCTTCTGCAATGCTTTTCAGCACTATCTTCTTGTTGAAAATACACTACATTAATCTATAATCTAAATAAACATGATTACACAGTAATATATAATTTGATGGCCTACGTTTATTCTATAATGATGTGTTATCAATTAGCATTCTAAAGCAGAGAGGATAAAATAAATAAACAAGTATAAGTAGAATTGATAATAAAAACTAAAGATATTAAAAATATGTGAATTTATTGTGTATACATTTTGCATTATTTTGAATACATGTGCTTCTTATTAATGCTTTAATATTATTATCCAAAAAGAGAGAATACTTATTTAGATTGGAGTTATAAGTCCTATTTCCCACATTGAAGAGTTTAATGACAACAGAAATTCCAAAAAGCATTTATCTAAAGAATTAGGCATGACTGTTGGACTGCAAAATTGGCTCT
>CM052547.1:66929787-66999130 GCA_028533065.1 Trachops cirrhosus
TTGTCAGTGACCAGAGGGGAGAGGGGAGGGAATTTCAGGGGAGAAGGGAAGGGTTTACAGGAACAAATATAGAGGACACATGGACAAAACTAGGGGTGTTGGAAAGGGGAGGGAGGAGGGGAGGAATGGGTGGGTGGTCTGGAATGGGAATAAAGGATAGAAACTGTACTGAATAAACTAAAATAAAAATTAAAAAAAAAATTTAAAGTGTAAGCTATAAAATAGCATTGCATGTTTAAGAGCAAGCTCCCATATTATTTGTTCCTTCATCTTTTGCCATTTAATTGTTCTGCCTTTGTTTAAGTTGTTGGCTCTACATGGAAAGTCTCACATCTTATATTCACTCAACTAAAGTTCCAGTGGCTTTGTGAAGCCTCTCCTCAAACTGACATATCCGTGCTCTAATATTTTTTTTTGCGCAGACTACCTATGCTCCAACTAGCTATGCTCCACTCTTATGCATTTCCTTTATGTTTCTTCACTATTTCAGAACTTAACACAGTATTTGTATGCCATTTGAGTTAAGTGCATGTATCTTCAACAAGTGTCAAGCAACTAACCCTTTATATTAGTCACTGTCATCTTCAGAAAGATGGTAGACACAAAGTAGTTCCACAATAAATACTTGATCCTTTGTTCCTTTGTTTGAGTTTTAACACAGTCATAAGAAACTGCATTACTGAAAAGTAGCGAGACTATGAACACGGCTGTGTCAACGGTCAAGCAATTTCGGACTTAAATTATCAATTCAGTTTCTTTCAGATAAACTTTTACTCAATAGATTTCAATCCAGAAGCAACTGGTGAGGCTTTGTGGAAGAAAGTGAGGAAAAACATGGTTAAGAAGAGCTAAAGATAGGTGGAACTAGTGATGCAAAGCACTAGTTACATGGAAATGAATACATTTTCTGTGTCTTCCCTGTTATGTTACACCATCCCCATGCCTCAGGTTCAGTCAATGTACCAGTCTTTGGATGAGCCCATTATCTCTGTCTTCTGTTGGTTCTAATATCAGGCAGAAGCTCAAAATACTAGATAGGAAAGGAAGCATTTAAAGCCTTATAATTATGTTGCTGTGGCAACTATACCAGATTGTCTCCCTCTTAGCAGTGTCTCTTGAAATTGAATACACATAGGAATTGTTTGGGGGTCTTTTTAAAATGTAGATTCTGTTTCAGTAGATCTGGATGGGGCCTTGGAGTCTACACATCTAATAAGCTTGCAGGTGCTGCTGATGCTGCTGCTGATGCTGCTGGCCTAGATTTTACTCATTACTTATGACCCATGCCCCAAGATATTGATTAGGTTGGTCTTGGGTGGGCCCTGTACCTCTATGCTCTTAGAATCTGCTGAATGTTCTAAAATAGAGCCAAATTTCAGAAAAACTGCAACAGACCATCATCTTACTGACCAAAATTACTTTTATATAGTTGATGCTTGAATAGTCCTTCATGGTAAGAAAATGATGCAATTGTGGAATCTCTAATCACTGGCCTATGTAATGAGGCAAATATCTTCTTTCTATCATTCAAGCTATTCATCAATATAGAACTTCCTCACCACTTCAAATAATACACGCACATACAATGCCATCTTAATTCACAGTAAGATCAAATATTCTAAGTAAGGCCTCTCTACTTGGAGTGGTCCGTGGATCTCCTTACCTAGGTGCTTTCAAGAATTGCAAAATTTCATTCCCTACCCAAGACCCACTAAATCAAAATTGATATTTATAAATAAGATGATATGCATGCTCATTAAAATTTCAGAAGCATTCTCTAATAAAGTAATTCTCCTGTATATTTTCAAAATATTCACATTGAAATATTTGGCAAAAGGGATAATTTTAATATAGTAGCCAAAGCACTTAAAATTAACATTAGCATGTAGCCAGAATGAATGCTATGACCAGACATATTATTGACTTTTTTTGCTTTGTCTGAGCAAGGTAAAACTGAGATTACACCAAAGAACAATGCTCATACCTCAAGGTGAACAACACCTTGTCGTGTGAGGGCATGTGTCTTCTGATGAGCTGTGCTGAATCAGGCTGATTGATGTGCCGTTTCTTTAGGAATGAGGTACAGAATACAATATAACACTTTTCTTTTTTCCCCTTTATCCCTTCTATCATCACTCTATACCTTCTTCAAATCCAGTAAGCTGTTCCACTGGAAGATCTGTCCAGAAAACACTGCTGCAAAGTAATCAATAGTAGGAATGGGGCCCAACACATTCTGGTTGGTGCCAGAAATGACTGTAGAAGCCTTAAAATCAAAGTGTGGCCCACAAACTAGCAGCATCTGCATTATCTGGGAGCTTGTTAGAAACACAAAATCTCAAGCTCCACTCTAGACCTGTGAATCAGATCCTTCAATTTAACAAGCATCTTAAAGAGATGCATCTTTAACAAGCAGACATTCATATGCATCTTAAAATTTGAGAAGCGGTGGTATATGACATTGTGTTGGCTACTGACCCTGTAGAGCTGTGGAGAAGCAACTGTGTGCATGACAGGAAGTCACAGAATTATTAATATAAGGCACCATGGCTGGGATGAAGACTTGCTCTTATAGGAAAGATCACATATCCTTTCCCATTTATCCCAGTATTAATTAATTCCATGTTACCAGATTCTAGGTTGCATTGGGTTATCCTATTGATTGTTTTTATATACTATATACCAACATCTGAACTTAATTTTTGTTTTTTTCAAGCAAGAAACAAGGCATAGAAAAAAACTGCATGTGAGTTCCAGCTCTTTGCTAGCAGCTGTGCGGCTTTGAGTACAAGTTGAATTCTGCCATGCCTCAGTGTTCCTGTTTGTAAAACTTCACTAGTATGCCATACTTGTGGTTTTGTGCATCCCTTTTATTCTTCATTATATCTTCAGTAGCACAGAGTAAGCCCCACCAAATGGTTTTTGAACAAATGAATAAAATTATGAACAATACCTTTCTGGCACACTGTAGGTACTGAGTAATGCTAGTTTCTCTATCTTCATAATTTAACCTTTTTCATGTAGGATCTTTTGATTTCAAATATGCCATTAATTTAAAATTCATACACTCTTGCTAAATATGATATAACCTTGCTAAATATGCTAATGAATATATGTATGCATATATATGTGTGCATATGGGTATGCGTAAACACGCCCATGCACATATATAGTCTTTTTAAACAACTATATATTGTTAATATATAGTTGATGTATTGTTGATTGTTAACAATATATTGTTAATAAAAAATCTAGGGTTTTTTTTTTTAGTCAGTGTCTGTGCCTGGCTTACTTCAGACAGAAGCAGTATTGTAACCAAGGGACACAGGGAGATGAAGGTGGTCTGGTCCAGTGGGGAAGAGTATTTTATCCCTGAAATGGTTTAAGCATTATGATAATAAAATGCAGACCAACTTGGGTCACACTTGTAACTGTTGTAAAATTCTTTATGGACAATACACCTCTGCATTGCCTGAATGTGGTAGTATATCCCAATTTTGTCCACTACTCAAGGCACAGAAATGACAAATTGCAGCCCCCAGCCCAAGTGTAGAGCCCAAAGACTACAAAGTGTCATTCATCCTGGTGCTCAAGCGAGAAACAGAAGCCTCCGATAGGGTGACGGCCCAGAGCAGCACCCTACAGCAAGCACACTCCTCATCCAGGATGCCCTTGTCTCTGCTGTTCTTTCCACCTGTAATCTTCTTCCCCCAAATTTCCACATGATTTTCTTCCTCACTTTATTCAGGTGTCCATTCAATTATCATACTTGCAGGCCACCCCTTCCATGACATGCCATGACCCCATGCCCCCTAGCACTTCACCCTACTTTATCTTTCTTCATGGCATTTAGCTCTACCTGGCATTAGAATATTTATATTTATATTTATATTTATATTTATATTTACTTGCTGGTTATCTATAAGAGGAGAAATTTTATTATATCCATGCTATATCTCCAGCACCTAAATCACTATCATGCATATAGCAGGTGGTTGGCATTTACTGAATGAATGAATAAGTAAATGTCATCTCCAAGTCCTGTCCCTCTTTGCCACTTGGGATTGGGAATGAATGAACTGAAGTCTGTAATTATATTCCTGTCTCACTGACACTACATAGTCAGGTGAGAGACCAATGGGAGTCAAGACCACAGCAGACAATTCCTTAATTCAAAGAGTTCTCTTAGAGGCATCAGTGGTATTCTGGACCACTTCTTCATTTCCTGTTTTTAAAACAGCTGCCATGTTTCCACTGGAGAGGAAAGTTACTCTATTGCATAAATGAGATTAAAGTTCTATGCCAGGTTTATGTACTGCTGCTGCTGGCTCCAAGAATCAGACTGCTGAGCACCCAGTCTCCCCAAGAGAATCTTCTCTGGGAATAATGACATCATGCCTTTACTCATGTGAATCACATTTTCACCCACTGAGCAGTTCAGACAAAACCAATTACATGATGTCATTTTCTATTTAGAAAAGGAGGATGGACCCTTGGATGAATATTTACTTCCCATTAGCATACTAGCGCTACAGCAGGCAGCTCCATCTTCAGGCTAATGGTACCTGTTGAAATGATAACTAACAAAGCCAGACTGTCAAAATCTATTTTCTAGCCATGTGTGATACTTAGCTATTCAGTCTGATATCACAAGGAAATTCAGGAGAGACAGGTATGAACTAGTTATTTGTTTTGAAAATTGAGAAGAGATCCTTTGTTCAATAAAGTCTGCCTTCCAGGAATGTTCAAAACATATTTAATTTAAAGAGAATTTTTTAGGGAAATTACTGAAAATATTGATATATTAACTATTAGGCTGGTATTCAAATGTATAATTAAGATGCATGTATAATTTTGTTTCCTTTGGAGATAACTAACTCCATGTCATTACTCAGATTAATTTCCCCATCATAAACATAAAAAAGCAAATATCCAGATATATGCAGCAGAAATAGTTGCATGTTCAGAACGACCATTTCCTTTTTGAGGCATATGGTTGGACTCCATGTTCCAAGGGTAAGATGCAGCCATGTGACTTCTAGAAAGTGGAGTAAAAGCTAAAGCATATGTTCCATTGGTGACCTTCCATGCTCTTTACTCTTTCCCCTCTGGCTTGGTGCAACCAAGCAGGGTAAACTGGAAGTCCTACTTGAAGACAATGGGCCTACAACTCTCAAAGATCCTAAGTCTATGAATCATAGACTTGAAGAGAACAGTGCACCATACAGAGCATTTTGTCAAAAACAAAACAAGCTTCTATTAATTCTTAGTCTACTGAGCTTTGGGGGTTATCTTTTATAGCATCTAGCCCCAGACAGGACCATGCACCTCCATTCCTCTCTTATATCATATCTTAATAACCTGGCATTTTGATCCATGATTCTTCAATTCTCCAAAATACATGCATGATCACTGAGATCTCAATGAAGAGGAGAACTTTTCTATTCCACAGTCATTCTATATAGTGATGGCATATCTGCGGTCAGACTAAGTTTCACTACGTCAGTTTAGCTGCTTGAGGTGGCTTTAACTATTTATCAGGGGTTGGCTTATGCATCATCATCAGTCTTCTACTTAATAAAACTAAGTAACTATCAGAACTCCATCACTGGAACTACAATTAAAATAATAATAATAATAATAATATAATATGTAAAACAAAATAAAATAACAATAAAAAAGGACCACTCTTTTGAGTTATGTGTGGTTTACTTTGGCCCAAAATAAATTCCACAAAGGTTTGCAAACAATATCTTTACAAGCAAGTCATCTATTCTTAATTTCCCTTGAAACAAAATTTCAACTACTTTGCCAAAAAAAGAGCTAAATATCTCAATAAAGGCATTGCCAGTATCCTTAGGAGAATTTTTTTAAATGATCATTTTTGCACTTAGTATGAACTTGAAATAGTTTCAAAATACCTTACATCTACAGGTTGAAGCAAAGGAACCAGCAAAGGCTATTTTTTGTGGTTGTGGAGAGTGCAGTAAGAGAGCCAGGAACAATTAAATTCTCAATTCCTATTTCCAGAAATAGCTCTATTGCCTACATATTTATGAGAAAACATCAGATTCACCAAAATATTGCATGAATGAAAATTAAAATGCTGCACTGAGGAAATTATTGTTATAACTAAATAGAGATAGTGAAGCTTACACAGCCAGAACCCAGCCCATAAATGGAGGGCTGTTCAAAGCATACACCTTGAAGAGCAGTATGTGTTAAATTTAGAACTCTTTGAAATACCATAACAAAGCAAGACTACAAAATCCAATTCACATAGCAGGGAGTCCATTATGAACTAAAGTGAAAAATAAACATGCCAGCTAGTTGAGAGGAATCACAAACTATCTGTCTCAAACCTTCCAAGGTTTTTCCCTCTTTCTATTTAATTAATATTAATTTTCATTTGGTAAAATTTCAGGCTCTTCCCAATATTAATTCTGACTGGGTAACAGGCAATTTATCAATTGCTGCTTCTCCACTGGCCTTCATTTCTGTCCTACTGTCACGATAGCTGTCTACGGCAATACATTCTTTTAGGGGGATTAACATTTTAAAGTTATGCTTCTCCAGTGTATTCTGTAGAACACAGCTCTCAAAAGAAGATTATAGGGGAAAGTAAAAGGATTTCATATTCAAGCCAGGCCACCTCCAGAACACTTACAATGTTCCTTTACATATTAAAGGCTCAAGGAAGCCCTTCAGTTCTGACACTGCCTTCCATTGTTGCATTTAAGTTTCCATGGAACAATTGAACAAAAGTTGATATTAAATATGGAATAGGAAATATGAATTAATTACTTCATTAAAACCAAGGTGTAAGTTGCACATATCTTCTATATAGTGATGGAGGTCAGGAAGCACTACTACTAAATATTATACCTTAACATATGGAATATTTTATTTTATTTCAAATTATATTTTATTGATTATGGTATTATAGTTGTCCTGATTTTTCCTCCTTTACCCCCCTCTACCCAGCATCCACCACTCCCTCAGGCAATTCCCTCACCATTGTTCATATCCAAGGGTCATAGGTATAAGTTCTTTGGCTACTCCATTCCCTATACCACATTTTATATCCCCATGGCTATTCTGTAACTACCTATTTGTACTTCCTAATCCCCTCACCTCTTCACCCATCCTCCCACAGCCCCCTCCCATCTGGCAACCATCAAAACACTCTCTGTATCCATGATTCTGTCTCTGTTCTTCTTGTTTGTTTGGTAAGTTTTTTAGATTCAATTGTTCAGATAGATTTGGGTTTTTTGCCTATTTATTGTTCACAGTTTTGACCTTCTTTTCTTAAATAAGTCATTTTAACATTTCATATAATAATGGTTTGGTGATAATAAACTCCTTTTGCTTTTTCTTGTCTGGGAAGCTCTTCATCTGCCCTTCAATTCTAAATGTTAGCTATGCTGGGTAAAGCGATCTTGGCTGCAGTTCCCTGCTTTTCATGACTTTAAATATTTCTTGCCAGTCCCTTCTAGCCTGAAAAGTTTCTTTTGAGAAGTCAGCAGACAGTCTTATGGGAAGTCCCCTGTAGGTAACTAACTTCTTTTCTCCTGCTACTTTTAAGATTCTCTCTTTATCTTTAACTTTTGGCATTTTAATTATGATGTGTCTTGAAGTGGGCCTCTTTGCATCCATCATAATTGGGACTCTCTCTGCTTCTGGGATTTCCATGTCTATTTCCTTCATCAAATTAGGGATGTTTTCTTTCATTATTTTTTCAAATAGATTTCCAATTTCTTGCTCTTTCTCTTCTCCTTCTGGCACCCCTATGATGCAAATGTTGGAATGCTTGAAGTTGTCCCAGAGGGTGCTTATACTATCCTCATTTTCTTGGATTCTTTTTTCTTCTTGTTGCTCTAATTGGTTGTTTTTTGCTTCCTTATGTTTCAAATTATTGATTTTATTCTCAGCTTCATCCATTCTACTATTATTTCCCTGTAAATTGTTCTTTATTTCAATTAGTGTATCCTTCATTTCTGACTGGATCTTTTTTTATGTTGCTGAGGTCCTCACTAAGTTCCTTGAGCCTCCTTATAACATGTGTTTTGAACTCTGCATCTGATAGATTGAGCTTCTCCATTTCATTTAGCTTTTTTTCTGAAGTTTTGATATATTCTTTCATTTGGGTCATGTTTCTTTGTCTCCTCATTTTGGCAGCCTCCCTGTTTGTTTCTATGTATTAAGTAGAGCTGCTTTGACTCCATGTCTTGGTAGTATGTCCTAATGTAGTAGGTGTCCTGTAGGATCCAGTGGCACAGCCTCCCCACCACCCAAGCTGGGTACTCGAGGTATATCTTTTGTGTGGGCTGAGTACATCCTCATCTTGTAGTTGAGCCTTGGTTGCTGTTGGCAGATGAATGGGATGGATTTACCCAGGTCAGTCTGCTGAAAAGACTGGTTGTGACTACTTACCATGAATTTCTGCCCTCCATGAAGAATCAGCTGTGCAGGGGTAGGGTGGTGGTGCTCCGATGTGGTCTGTAGCTGTCCACTTGGTGTGCCGGCCCTAGGGTTTCTCAAGTGGTACAGGTCAAGGTAAGCCCCCACCTGTGTTTTGCCTGGGGCCACCCTTCCTGAGCTGTAAAGCATTCTGAGATGGCTGCTACTTGTGCTCGGCTTGGAGATTCCCAGGCAAAGCCAACCAGTGAATCTAGGCTGGATGCTGCTAGTGCTGGGCCTGGGGATCACTGAGGCCAGCTGTTGCTTGTTTCACAGAATTTAGGAAATTGTGAAGCATGAGCCAATACCAGCCATTGTTATGGAAAAGAAGTTTGGGTGGGCCCATAAGTTGGGTGTGGCAAAGTCTCTGGGGATCTCTAAGTCGGGTCTAACAGTGTTAGCCAGGGTGATGGAGTCTCAGATATGCCACCGGCTTGCCAGCTCTGTAGGAGGGAAGGTTTGGAAAAGAGACAATGGCCTCTGCTCACCTTGATGCTAGACACTTCAGTTTCTCCCTGTATACCACTGGTACCTTTCAAGCTACTATCCTGGTGCTGGAGCTGGAGCTCAAATGGAGTGAGTCTGAGTAGGTGAGTCCATCTGTGGGTTCTTTAAGAGGAACTGCTTGGGACTCCAGAAGTTTCTTCCACTGACTCAATCCCCGCTGGTTTTTGTAGTCAGAAGTTGTGGGAACTTATCTTCCTGGCACTGAAACCCTGGGCTAGGGGGCCTGAGGTGGGGCTGGGACTCCTTGCTCCCAAGATATCCCTCCTGAATATTTATCACATGGATGAGGAACCAGCCCATTCTGCATCCTGCCCCTCCTACCAGTCTGGATGGATGTGGTTTCTTTAATTCTGTAGTTGTCAGACTTCCTTTCAACTTGAATTCTGATGGTTCTGAGTGACGACTGTTCTATATTTTAGTTGTAATGTTGATGTGGTTGTGCAAAGAGGCAAACCGTGTCTGCCTAACCACCATCTTGACCGGAAGTCTCCTCGAATATTTTAAACTCAAGGAGTCTGAGAAAAGTGCAAGAACAGGAAGGTCACTCTGACTTCCCTTCAGTCCTTCTCTCCTGAAACAGGTCATAAAACCCTCACATGTGAGAAGAACTCTCCCTAAACCTGAAAGAAAGGAGCATCTTTATCTGTGAGGACAAATGATGCCTAAAAGATGCTGAACAAATAGGCCTTGCCAAACTTCCCCCACTATATCATACTTACCTTGTGTCCTTTGATCTATCATATTTCTCCATGACTGTTCACTCTTTATCAAATTTAACATAAAAATACTCAGGTTTAACTATTTCTTTGGGTCTTCATTTTCTCATGAAGGCTCTTGCGTTATGTAAAACTTAAATGAAATAATTTTGTATGTACTTCTCCTGTTAATATGTCTCTGTCAGTTTAATTTTCTGATCCAGCCAGGAACCCTAAGAGGGTCATGGAAAAGTTTTTCCTCCCCTACTCTAGTAGACCAAATATTCACCTGTTCATAATTTTTGAAATTTACTTATCATGTTTGCCAGGATTCCACACTATTTGATTCTCTCTTCTGTCCCCTCACTCCTTCCTCTTTTAAAAAATGTGGTCATTTCAGTAGTTACTCACTTTTAACTAATAGCAAAGGGTTAATAAAAAACAAGAGGAAAACAAACCTCCAAAATGTGACTCAATCTTTACAACTCAATAATAAAAAGACAAGTAATCCAACTAAAAAATGTGCAAAGGATCTGAATAATTTTCAAAAAAATTTATACAAATGACCAGTAAGCATATGTAAAGATACATGACATCATTAGGATTAGGTAAAGGCAAATCAAAACCACAATGAGATACCACTAGAAAATCTATACATAAAAAGATAAATAATGAAAAGTGATGGTGAGGATGTGGAGAAATTGGGACTGTCATATATTGCTGGTAGGAATGTAAAATGGTACAACTCTTTAGGGAAACAATCTGGAGTTTCCTTAAAATTCAAACATAGAGTTACTATTCCTAGGTAAAACCCCAAGAGAAATGGAATGGGAGAGAGGTAATATAAGGAATAACAGCTGACACATGGACAAAACCAAAGGGGAGTAGGATCAAGGGTGGGGAGTGGGGATGGCTGGGGTGAGGGGAGTAGTAGGGGGAAAATGGAGACAACTGTACTTGAACAATAATAAAAATAATGAAAAAGAAATATAATTAAATTTGTAAAAGCATACCCTCTAGCTACTGTATTAAGAACAGATCGTAAATATATGGGGGGAGGGTGAAGGAATTACAGCTGTAAATGCTTAAGAAAAGATTAACAGTCTTCAAGTTTAGGAAGTTGAACAAATCCTAGGGATACTTAAAAAGAAACCCACACCTTGAGATATTATAGTGAAACTACAGAAGACAAAATATAATGTGAAAATATTAAAAGAAGAGGAAAAAATAACTTCAAAGGAATAACAACTGGCCTGACAGCTTACTTGTCAACAGCAACAGTGGGCAACAGGCTGTGGGATACTTTTCTCAATGTACCAAGAAGAAACAAGGAACTGAAACCCAGTGAATCTAATTTACACTACAAAAGATAAAAGACTATTTTTATTCAAGCAAAAATGGGAAGGGTTTAACAGCAGATCCTCACTAGAGGAATTTATACAGAAAACACTGTATGTTTCCTTCCAGGCAGAAGGAAAGTTATCTCAAGTGCAAAATCAGAGATACAAGAAGAGATGAACCCAGAAACTAGCAACTGAATGAATCTAAATAAGCATTACTGATATTAAAAATGTTTACTTTGTGTGGTTAAAAAGACAGAATTACATATTGGACAATAATAGCTGAAGCCCAATTATTTAACATATTTTTATTACTCAATAGAAGCATATGATTTTGATTAAATAAAAATTTACTAAATATGCTAACATTTCCGGAGTAATAAGAGATAAGAGAAAAAAAGAGTACAGTATATAATTTCAAACTAGTTCATCAGGGAAAGTAGAGAAAAATTAAACTTGGCAAAATTGAGATGAATAGTGAGCAGTAAAAAATGAATAACTGTAGCTAACTACTTCAACATACATACATTTCAAGTAGCATTAATCAAATTTCATAAGAATACATACAATATGATTCTATTTATACTCAGTATGATTCTTTTTCTAAATGAGTCTAAAACATGTAAAGTTAAATAACATATTTTAGAATGCTTTGGTGTATAGTACAAGTATGAAGAGACAGATGAGAAAAATAAACACAAAATTCAGAACACTGTTTACTTTTGTGGGAAAGGAAAGGAAGGGCTCAGCGAGGGGTACACAGAGGCAGGGTAAGCTGGTGGGAGTTATATACACGTGCTCATTTTATTATTTTTTGTTTCTTTCACACATATTATAAATATCTTCAATACACAATTAAAGGTATGCATGTACACACACACACACACACTCTAAAATGCTGCTTCCTCTGAACCAGGTCACATTGCTCCTGGAGGAAAGTATTCATTTGTAGAAACACTACTTTAAAAAGACAAATGAACATAATCTGAAAAAAGAAAACTGTAAGGGTGCTAAGGTACCTAAAAATCCAAGTGCATAAGAAATAAATGAACAAACTGGATCTTTTCCACCAAAGAATAGAAAAATTAAAGGGCTACAGGATAATGGTCTTCAACTATTATATGGTCAATTGGTTAGATGGATTCAAGGGAAAAACTATGAGCAATTCATGGAAATTTAAGGAAACAGACAGATTCAGCTTCATTAAATGGAACACAGTTTTGCTTTCTTTCTCAGCCATGGTCCAAAGATGAAATTTGGCAACTCAGAAGGGGTGAAGCCTTTGCCTCAGGACACATTGAATCTTCTTATGAAGATTCCAGCATCAGATAATTTCTGAAACAGATCCTCAGATATTATAAAAATTCCATCTGGGTCACTTTATACTTCATGGTCTTTTCCTTTAGGAAAACCAAGTTTTCAGCCCTCTAGAACTATGTGTTAGTCATTACTTTGTATCAGTACAATCATTGTGTACAA
Source organism: Trachops cirrhosus (assembly GCA_028533065.1). Taxonomy (NCBI): domain Eukaryota; kingdom Metazoa; phylum Chordata; class Mammalia; order Chiroptera; family Phyllostomidae; genus Trachops; species Trachops cirrhosus. The sequence goes on from CM052547.1 coordinate 66,942,269, forward strand.
CACATTTCCACATTTGCCTCCAATTGTCTGGTTTCTTTCACAATTGTGAAACTTCTAGTTATGGATGTTTGGGTCAAACAACAGAAAACTCAGCTAACAGGAGATAGAGTATTTTCTTTGTCTTAGGTAAGACGGGATCTGCTAGTATGCAGGGCTGTCATGGCTGGTAGGGTTCTGGGCTCTTTTCTGTCTTTGTGTTCTCATACATTTAGCCTCTGGGATTTACCTCCCTGGTCAGAAGATGACTACTACACCTCCAATTCTCATTTAGTCAAGATTGGAATAGCACAAAATGCTGTTCTCACAATTCTTTGCATCATTATTCATGAAAGATTTTTTTCCGTAGTACTTTTCTGCTTATCAGCCAGCCAGAGGTCCTCGGATCTATCATGCCTGAGATGTGATGAGGAAAATCAAGTGTTCTGAATCTAAGCCAAACTGTAGAGGGAGGTGGGAGAGAACACAACAGGGATGGTCAGAGAGTCCGTCTCAACTCTGATCTATTTTTCTGCCATAGACACTCAGGACCAACATAGCAATGATCCATTTGGAGAGATTATCAACACAATCATGTTGGCTTTTACATTTATCCAGATTGGCTGATTTACTTTAAAATGTAATCCAAAATAAAGGCACAACATCTACAAAGATACACTGATAGGTGCAAATAGAAAGTTGAATGCCCTACAATATCGAGTTTTAAACAAAACATTTAAATTATTTAATAAGGGCTATGAAGCTTATTGAAGACTATATAAAAGCAAACAGCTGCATTACAAGCTATAAACACTTTCACTAAAAAACAAAAAAATCAATCTGTCCTCTTTCAAAAATGCCTTGATTTGTCTTAATCAATCATTCTTAAATCACGCTGGTGAAACTCCCAGTTTGGCCCATTTATAAATCATGATTGTACCAAGGTCACTAGACAGCTGCTCCATGCTATCACCAGTAATAAGAAGACTGTCAATATTTCCAGAACTCAACAATCAGCAGATTGTAAAAAGGCTTAAAGGCTTATTCAGTCTTAGTAACAATTAAAGTGTTAAGAATAGTGCTTTGCACATTTTCTAAATATTAGCTATTGTGGTTTTTATGTTCATGAAGTAGGCAATGTCTGTGATATATATATATATATGATGTGAAAAGTAAAACAGACTATCCCAAATCAAAGCTGCTTAAGGGAAACAAGAAGAAAATATGCCCTTTACTTGTCATATCACTATAAACAAAAGGGGAAGTTAGGTTTTTGGCAAGTTGGAAAGCGGTATTTTTAAGATGAGATGGATTCATACAATTCCAATCAGACTTAGCAAAACAGTTATGACACATTTTTACGAGGGAATTAAATCAGACACAAAATTCCAGACTAAAGATGTTATGTTCATTTCCACATAAAATAAAATGCAATGCAATGAAATTAAAGTCACTTGCTAAAGCTTTCCTCCCTGGTCATCAGAACTGTTCTCTCCATGTGAGGAAAGATGAAAAATTGCACGTGGCTTTGTGTTATTATTTAGCCTTCCCATTAAGCTGCAACTATGTCCACATGAGGCATCTTACTGTATTGTTTTACCCAAAATATAAATATTTAAGGGAGGGAAAGAACACATGCTGCCTAAGAACAAAACTAGCATTTGCATAGCAGATACCACTTGAAAAGGTGATTTGGCAAACATTTCATGTGCAAAACTCAGCAATACTGTGTGGTAGGTATTACGATAATCATGGTTGCAATTTTGAGATGAGGAAATTGATGCTTAGAGAGGTTAAGTGACTTATCAGAAATTATCCTGTAATTGGTGGAGGCAGAACTACCGACATATCAGGTCTTGTAGCTTTAAAGTCAAATCTTTGTATTATACAACAGTTTGATGAATCTGCTCCCATAACTGTAGACTAGATCTCTCCATAGAAATGCCATTTACTATACATACATGATGTTCTCAGCCCTATGCAAGATTCTGGAAACTCAGAGATAAGTAAGAAGCCCTTGACCTTGAGGTGGCCCTTCTTGAGACTGGAGAAAGCCAATGAACTATAAGGACTTATATTGAGTCCTCTAGCATAGTTAAATGTGAATAGCTATTTGAATTTAAATTAATTAAAATTCACATTTAAATAGCTATTCACATTTACACTTAAATGTGAATAGCTATTTAAATTTAAATTAATTAATATTCAATAAATTTACATTCCAGCTCCTCATTTACACTAGCCACATTTCAAGTGCCATATGTGGCAAGTGGTCACTTCTTTGGAAAATGCAAATGTGGAGCATTTCCATCACCAAAGAAAGTTCTAGTAGAAAGCACTGCTCTAAAGCCTTGCTGTTAAAAATGTGTTTTCAGTGCTTGAAAGTGAGTTAGAAATGAAAAATTGCAGGCCCCAGCTTAGACCTATTGAGTCAGAACAATAACAAGAGCCCCTGGTGATCCATATGCATGTTAAAAATCTTTAGTGGGGAACTTTAGAGGAAAGCTTCAAGAGCTTTCTCAAAATACTTACAAATCAAGTAAAATATGTGGGCTGATGGGTGGGTGAGGGCAATAGTGAGGAACATTTAGCAGAATACAGAGAACTTGACACTCAGAATAAATACCAAAAGGTCAATAATAAAGATAATTGTCACCAAATATGGTGACCTATATGCCACAGAGACTTTACATATATTAAACTCTTCTTTTTGACAGATAATTCTGAACAGTGATGAGTGCTGGTAATGCATTCCCCTCCAGTCTGGATAAATGTTTGGGAGGGGAGAGTGTTTCTAGTAAACTTTGGGTGGGCAGAACTACCAGAGGGGTTCACAAAGCTCTGAGTGGAGTACGCTTGAGGCAGGTGCACTAAATGTTGGCTTGCACATGCCCATGTATCTAAAAACAATATCCTCAGTTATGTGTTAGAGGATGACTTCCCAGGTATTAGGCATATTATAGGAAAATAGTCCTACAGTCCCTTTTATTGATACTAAATGATGGCAATATGTAACTGTAGCCAAGAAGTCTAGAACAGTATTATGAATTGTAAAATGAATTCAACAATGTATCAGAAAACAGAACTCACTCTGTTTATATCTCTATACTGCCACATTCATATATTGACTGTAGTAGAATCATTTCTATTATTTTTCAATTATCAAAGAACAAGTTCTCAGATCTGCATAAGTAAGACTTTTATATCCATAGAGACAAAACTGGTTCAAAAAGACAAAACATTAGTTCACAAACAATATCTGAGCTAAATATTGCCACTGAAATCGGCATAATATGAGCACATACCCAGTTGACTTATATTGACACTCATCATTTTACATTGTACAGTAACTTGATTATGCTCCATCCACTAATTTGGGGAAACCTATTGTTTTTATTTTTTAAATACTTTTAAAAAGATTTGATTTATTTACTTCTTAGAGAGAGGGAAAGGGATAAAGAAAGAGAGGGAGAGAAACATCAGTGTGTGGTTACCTCTCTAGGACCCCCTACTTGGGACCTGGCCTGAAACTCATGCATGTGCCCTGACTGGCAATCGAACTGGCGACCCTTTGCTTTGCAAGCCAGCACTCAATCCACTGAACCACACCAGCCAGAGCAAAATCCTATTGTTTAACACAACCTCATTCACAACCCTCAGGTAATTTCTAGAAACCCTGATGGCTATGCCATGTAAAGTAGTGATTTGTGGAATGACCTTTTACACAGTGGGAAAACGAAAAATGTTGTAGCCTCCATGGCAGATCATGGCATACCATCCATGGTTTCAATGATCTGAGGTCATCTGAGGTTCCTGGAACAATACCATTAGACAAAATTGTCTAGCATTAGACAAAATATGACCAATATGCATGGTCATATTTTTCATGAGCATAATAGTCATATTAAAAATGTTAGTTTAAACAACACCCTGTGCTTCTTAATAGTGAGTATATTTGAAATCTATGCTGTATGAGGGCATTCATTGGTGCCCTAAACTAAGTCCACCCAGAAAACTCAAGTGATGGTTATCTGATAACAACAACAAAGGCAGCAGCAACACATTGCACACCAGGGTCTCAGGCATCAAGTTATAAAAAAGGCCCAACCACAAAATGCATTAAGCATTCAACTTCAATAATTTATTATTTAATGTCTTCCCAGGAACTATATTAACCCCTATCCAAAGCACACAACTGAAAGAAAAGGAATGATTTCTATGCAGATGTGCATTTAAACCAATACAATTATTATGCAAATGCCTAAAGGCAAAATTAACTTGTTTAACCAAAACTTTCTGTGGGAGATAAATACACAGATTTCCATGATTTAGCTGCATGGCATTTTTTGGTATACTTTATAGCCCACTGTTTTTCTATAGAGATGTATATGCATAAAATATCACCCTCATCTCCTCCTCTTCAAATCAATCACAAAAACATTACTAGAACTTAGCTTTTAAATTATCTAATGGCATCATTATAGCCTTATGCCTTTATACAGTCTAACAGCATGAAAAGAAATTCACATTGTATTTTACGTTGATTTTTAATTCTATTAAAACAGGATCTAAATATTCATACATTATACACCATGATATTTTAGAATATTTGGTAGAGTGTCAAGCTCTGTATAAATGTTATTTCATTCATCTGCATGATCTCCTTTCTAGAGTGGATAGTATGTTGTTACTGCTTTTAAGTGGGAAAAAAACAGCTTTAAAAGTCAGCCTTTTTATCTATAAAGGAAGAACTTTCATAAGAGTCCAGAATTACAACTTCAAGTGTTTTTCATAGCAGACATGTAATGGAAATAAGGTAAGGAGGCCAAACTGGGTATGCAATGGGAATGGACTGTGGAAAATGGGAGAACACATGCTTCCCAGTTTCTGTTTCAGCTAAGGATGGTGGTATAACATAATGTTTGAGGGAAAAGGTTTAAGAAATTTCTCGGGGCAAGGGAATTTGATTTCTCTTGAAATCAGTACATCTAGATCTCTGTGGAATCTCCCTTTTCCATATATTAAGAAGAGAACATATCATTTCCTGAGGTTTAAAGCAGATGAGACATTAGAACTGTATCACTGAAGTGAAAGATGAGGGAATGGACACTTAGTAAGTTGAATTGTTCAGTTACTCATTCAGCAAATATTAATTGATCATGAGAAACAAAATACACAAATGGACAATGACCAGACCATATATGAGAACAGAACTCTGACCATAACCTCTGCAGTAACCAACCAGAAGCCAAACCACAGTCTCTCCAGCAACCAGAGCAGAAAGCAAAACTATAACCTCTGCATCAAATTGGCCCAAAACAGTCACGATGTGGTCAATGATTTCCACTGTTCCTAGTTTTGCCCACTACACACACCTTCCAACTCAGAACCAACCAGAGAATAACTAACACGTTTTCCAACCAAGCACATCAGACATCAATTTCCAGTTAGCCCAATTCCAGCTTCCCCATGCCAACAATCTCAAATCACAGCACAACTGGAGACTCCCCTTGTTTTACTAAGAAGGTTTCCCACTCCTCTGCCTGCCTTTGAATTTCTGCCAAATGTAAGCAATGGTAGCGACTCCCTCGAAAGCTCTAAATTAATCGCCTCTTTTTTTTCTTATTTGCATGGTGACCTTTATTTTGCACAAGCAGCACATATTAAAAACAATTTTAAAAAGTGATCAAGTAAGAGGATGGAGAGGGAGGCACTGAGACTTAGGTACAGGTTGTCATGCCAAAGGTAGTGCCAGTGGATGAGTGTGCCTGGAGGGTAGGGTGCTGTGTGTGTGTGTGTGTGTGTGTGTACCTGTGCCTTTGAACAAAGAGGTCAGGAAGATCATGAAGGACATTAAATGATAAATTTTCAAATCTATAACTTTATCTTCTAGTTATAGACAGTAGTGAAAAAATTTAAATAGGAAACTAATAGGATTTAACTTGGATTTTTGAAATGCTACTGCAGCAACAGGATGGAAGATGGAAGAAAGGCAATCTGTGAGGTGAGTCTACTTAGGAAATCATCCCTGTGGTCTAGATGAAAGATGCTGAAGACCTAAACATTGGCAGGGGGAATAGAAGAGAGGACCAGTAAGAGAGACAATGCTAATGTTAAGGACATACAACTGACATGATATGAGGTTAAGACAAGAGACAAACTGAAAATCACTGCAGGTTTCTGGGTGGTATGTTTATGCAGGAAAACGGGTTAGGAAGTAAATCACAACAACAACTAACAACAGTTGGTAAGTGACGGAGGAGGGATGCATGGTCCAGATAACACCTAGAAAGTTCATGTTATTCCCATTGAACATGCAACGTCCCAAGATAGACAGATACTGAATGAAAGTGGGCAGTGCTCCTCACTGGAACTGTTCCTCATCTTGAACTCTCTTAGTGTATCTGCAAAGGAGCATGGCCTCATTAGGAGGCCTTTTGTAGGTAGACAGTATGTGCACGTAAAGATATATTCTTATATAAAAAAGTTATAGGTAAAAAATCTACTTCTACAGAGGTGCAAGTGGGATAATTTTGGATAAAGTGCACTTTAGGTGAATAAAGTAAGGGAATCTTTCCTTCTATACCTGTGAAATCTTTGATTTTAAATTAAATTTATTTGCTTTTTCTTACATAACTTTGGGCTTGTTAAAAGCAGAAAATACATCCTTAAAAGATCAACCTGCTTCTTGACTGCTACTTATTAAGGATAGAGGGGCGGCAGGTAAAATATCAACTCTGTAATCTGGGAAAATAAAAAAAGTCACCAAACAAGCTGAAAATTATTTCACTTTTCAGAGAGACACAAAATAACCATCCCAAACCTTTGGCTCACAATTCATAGCAAAAACAAGAATATACTTAACACTGTCAGGTACAAGCACATTAGGCATTTTTTTCTCATGGTTACATCATCTCACTTGTCAATAACCTTTTTTGGAGGGCATATCACTCTGCAAGGCATTATATAAAGACAAACACTAAAGGTTTTTTGTCCTCATGTGCCAAAAGAGAACAGTTGTATGATGAGACATATAACAAACTTTATTATTTACAAATAAGTCAGAACATGCTAAAGTTTATGAGATAAATTCATATGTTCCTCTTGACCACTTTTAAACCAAATCTCTGTTCTTTCTACATCAATCTTATAAGTAAGATTAGAGTCATTGATTAAACCATGCCATGTATTCCTATAATTTACTGTGTGGTTTGGATTTTGATGTAAAGACCTTTGATTTTGCTGTAAATATCATTTTGATTACTGCCCCTGCTTGATTATAGTCCTTGCCCACAGGTGGGTATTAATACTCAGCACAGAGATGAGAGCCTATGAAGGAAGCAGGGAATTTGCATAAGTGTTCATTTGTGTGACTGGTGAGTGGCTACAATGGGACAAAGCTGGGCTGTAGCCACTTCGCTTGTCATTTTCTCCCAACCACAGAGTCACAGAACTATGAATTATAGGTCTTAGATAATTTCAACAAAAGTGTAGTAATAGGTAGAAACAGAGGACTTAAAAATAGAAGAATAATACTTGTAATAATAATCATTACTAAGTGATAGGCAAGATACCAGTCACTGTAAATGTCCTATTTAATTATATAGCTCATAATCTACTAGATGTTTCCACATGACTGTTTAGAAGGCATATTAATAGAATGTTTTATTTCTCTTCCCCAACCTTCATCCATTCATTCATGCATTCCTACACCCCTATATTCAACAGTATTTATTGATCACCTGTTATGGGCCAAACAGTGTTCAAAGCACAATGAACCAAAAATCAGCAAACAAAACCAAGAAAAATAATGTTCTCATAAAGTGTACATTCTAGAAAACATAAAGCAAAGTAGGTAAAACATGTCATATGTTAGGTGGGGATAAATGCTATAGAGAAAAGTAAAGCATGAAAGGGAAATGGAGAGACAGCACTATTTGAAGTAGGCTGGTCAGCGAAGGCCTGGATGCAAAGGTGACGTGTAAGTAAAGACATGCAGATGAGGAGTGAGCCAGGCTGGAGTTGAGAGAACAGTGTTGCAGACCTGAAACCAGCAGTCGCTACACAATCACTATCACTGACCCAGTTGTTCAGCCCAATAACCCTGAGTCACCCTGACTTGTTTCTCCCCATTTCACATCCATCAACAAATTCTGTCAGCTCCATCTTGTAAATTTATCCCAACCACTTCCTACCATCTCTTCTCTGGTCTTACACCCTGGCCTGCCTAACTACTCTCCCCAAGCCAAGCTTCTTCCAGCCCAGAGTCAATTTTCCATAGCCAGATTAATCTTTTCAAAACATGCATCATATCCTTTCATTTCTTGAAACATGTCTTCCAAGAGTATCCATCACCTTTGGCATAAAATCCAGACTCCTTGTCATGGCAAAGGTGTCCAGGACCATTTCTCCACCTAATTTCCCAGCACTGTCTCTCATCCCTTACTCTGTATCTGCCAACACTCTTTCAGCCTCGGAGCCTGCATTAGTCTGCTCAGGTTGCCATAACAAAATACCACAGGCTGGTGCCTTAAACAACAGAATCTTATTTCCTCACAGTTCTTCAGGCTGGAAGTCCAAGATCAAGTGCCATCAGGGCTGGTTTCTGGTGACACCTCTCTTCCTGGCTTGTAGACAGCCACTTTCTCACTGGATCTTCACATTGCCTTTCCTTTGTGAGAGTGCAGAGAGGGAGACAGAAATTTCTGGTATCTCTTTCTCTTATAAGAACACCAGATCATTGGCTTAGAGTTGCACTCTTATGACATCATTTAATATTAATTACCTTCCTAAAGGCCCTATCTTCAAATACAGTCACATTGGAAGTTAGGGCTTCAATGTTTGAAGGGGGGCACAATTTAGTCCCTCACAGAGGCTTTCCAGTTTTTATTCTCTCTCCCTAAATTGCTCTTCTTCCAGATTTCTGCATGGTTTGGTCCTTCACTCCATGGGGGTATGAGGCCTTCATTGGTCACCCTTTGCAATGTCATCACCGTTACCACTCTGTTTCTCTCCCTCTCCCTCTACCATTTGTTATTCTTTTTTTTTGGCATTCAATCCCCTTCCAATTCCTGACATAGTATTAGTATGTAGTTAATTGCTGCTTCCTGTCTAATCCAGGAGGGACTTAGGGGACTTTGTTCTGTGCTGTACCCCCAGTCTCTAGAATAGTAACCTTTATATAGCAAGTTTTCAACCTATATTCATTGAATAGAAATTTTCAGAGCTATTCTACCAAGGAAATACTATTAGTCCCATCCTATAGATAAGAAAACTGAGCCTCAGAGAAGTTAAATAATTGACCGTGGCTCATTCAGTAAGAACACTATTTAGCCCAGGCTGGTGTGGCTCAGTGGATTGTCAGCCTGAGAACCAAAGGGTCTCTGGTTCGATTCCCAGTCAGGCTGGCACATACCTAGGTTATGGGCTAGGCACCCAGTAGGGTGTGCATAAGAGGCAACCACACATTGATGTTTCTCTCCCTCTCTTTCTTCCTCCCTTCTCCCTCTCTAAAGGTAAATAAATAAATCTTTTAAAAAAGAACATTATTTAAATCCAAGTTTGTTTACTTCCAAACTGAACACATGTTCCATATATCACCATCTCTCTTCATCGCAATAGTTTCATAATATGACTTCAGGAGCTATTGTTGCTGTTTAGCTTCTATGAGAACCCACAGGGCACTGTGCTGGATTATGGGGACTACTAGTATTCAGGCAAGGAGTCTTCCTGACCAACAACTGGAGCTGACAGGTAACTGCAGGAAGAAGCACCTAAGGGAGGATGCCATGCTGCAAACAAAGTAGCTATTGCATATTAGGTTATCACATTTACAAAGGAGTAGATAAAGAGAATAAACCAGGATGCAAAGTCAAGCAGGGTTCAAGGTGAGCAGGTTTATACGTAGGTTAGAAATAGAGGAAAATTCCCACAGCTGAAATTCTTGTATCCATGAGAGCTAGTGAACACAGGGGTATTTAATGGGGCAAGCACACTCAACATTGTAGACCACAGATCATCATTACGCCAATGAACTTTCCATCTCAGACACTATTCACAGGCCCTCCCTAAGTCCTACAGTTACCTGATGCATAGTATACCTAACCAGAATGGTTTTCATCTGGTAAAATCCTATCCATTCTTCAAAATTCAAAGCAAGTATCATTTCTTTACTTTGACTTTTTCTGCTCCTGATTTCTTTGGACAGAACCCAAGCTTCTTTTCCAGGTTTCACTGAGAAATACTAATCGAGCCTCTCACTGTAGAACCTGACTCTGCTCTATCACACAAATCATTATTTGTTGCAGCTCACCCTCTCTTCTATAAGACACTACCTCTGTGTTATTCAGTTTATTCTCTAGCATGTCAGCATATGCTTAGCACTCTGAAGGAACACAATATATGTTTGGAACTTGTACTTCTAATTTTAAATGAGGATCTTGATGCTTTCCTAAGACAACTAACTAATGGCAGAGATGGAATATGAATCTAATTCTGCTCTTTAACATCTCAGTGTCTTTCTAGTAGACCATGTCACATCTCTCTATTTCATTTTAGCATGTTTTCACCTGGCTAACAAACTCCCAGGAGTGCCTTGATCACCTTTCTCCTGAACTTTTCTGGCTTTTGCAAAACAGCTAAGTGATGAAGTAAAAGTGAACACAGAAAAGAAAGGAAGGAATTATATCTCCCTCCCAGAAAACACTTATTTCCTAGAAGAGGAATCAGAACGAAGAGTTAAAAATTAAAATGGAATGACATTTTGCAAATGAGGAACTATCTGAAGTACAGTTGTTTCATGAGTATTACTATTTAACAAAATATTCACAATTGAAATTGTTTCAAATTCTCCTAGTAAACCTCTCATAATAGTTAGTCACAATTTTAAAAAATAGGACAGAATTCCAGGACTGGGTTCCAGGGAACCTTACAGTGGCTATCAAAACTAAAATAATTCTCTCAAACACCTACATTACAAAATTTGTAGATAAATGAAAGAAACAAGCAAAGAAAAAAGAAAAGGAAGGAGGAAGGAAGGGAAGGAGAGAGGGGAAGATAAGGAGATAGAAGCAAATGAAAGGGAGAATGAGGAGAAGAAGGGAAGAGAGGGGAAAGAAAGGAAGGGAATAAATTACTCATAACAAGCAATTTTAAAATGCTTTTTTAAAAAGAAGATGACCTGAGAGGGGTTCAAAGGATGAGTCAAAAATAAACAAGTCCATTTAAAATATCTACAGCAATTGTCAATTTTTTCTTTGAACTAATTATTTTCTTATCACAAAGATAGAGTGAATTTTTAATAGGAAAATCACGGCAACATGGACATAACCTAGGAATAGTTGAGTATAGAATTGATTAATAAATACCACTCATCAATTGATATTCAAAATGCATTTCAAAAGTGCAAAATGTGTTCTCACCAATGAAAAACAAGCATAGAGTTTCCGTGTTGTTATAAAGATTTAGCATTCATCTCACTGCTGTTATAGTGTTTGAGCATGGCGGCCATGAGAATCTTATCTTGCCTTCTGGCCCACTGGCACTGCATACAAATCTGCAAAATGCTTTAATCAGATATAAGCCCACTCTTGACAACTCAGCAGCAGAGTGGTGAGGTCTAGTGTGGAGACATCTATTAGTTGGTATTTGTTCTAACTCCACAGTCCTTTTACAAAATTTTTGTTAAATGTCCAAAGTAGCACTAGCTTCCAGGAACCAGTTCTTATTTTTAGCCCAGTTTTATAGAGTTGGTCATATGTCATGAGTGGCAGATGGTAGACTTGCTCAAATAAAATCCTTCAGCTAGACTGGCTGTTGGTACAAAGTGTGGAATCTCTGGTAATGCTCCACTAAAAACAGAGTCCTTAAGAAGGGATCTTGTTTTCTCTAAGGCTAAGGAAAAAAGGCATATGTACTCAAGGACTCTGCCTGAGGTACAAAGCAAAACCACCAGAGGTTTGAGATGCAAAGATTGAGGAAAGCAGAGATTAGAAGAAAACAGTAAAACAATGGTAGAATTCTGACATGAAAGCTATGGGCAAGTGTATCACTCTACAATGACTGTCCTCACATGTAAAGCACCACCAAAGAACAGTCCCATGATCCTTCTACCAGTTCATTAATTTCAAAGATAACAAGAAATGGAAAGAAAAAATGTATATGATGATTTTTCCACTGAATTTAATAAAACTCTTCCCCAAATTAATATAGCTGTTTTAATCCATTTGAGCTAAACATTAGGTTTGGGATAGAAAACGATTGGTTTAAAATTTTTCAAAAGGAATGAGAAGATAATCATTTCATCTATAATCTCTGACTCGTCTAAGAAGGAAATTAATAGCAGACACTTCTGGGAGTGGGCTGGGAGGAAGCCTAGGAAAAGCGATCTTGAAATATTCATGCTAAAGCATTAGGATTTTTGAAGCTTCAAACAAATCATGATAATATGTGGTGGAGATACTTTTTTATTGAATAATTTAAATCCAAAGAGTAAACTTCAGCATATTATCATGAACTTCCATTGGTGCCCTGGAAATATTCCCCAATAAACTTAGGTTTTGTGATAGATAACCCTAAGATACAAGGGACACTGTAGTCCATTAGCAAGATTATGCCTGTAACAAATATAGTAGTTACACATTCTTAGGGAGTGTCTTAGTTTTGTCTCCTCCCAAAATAGCACCTTAGATGAAGAGGTAAGTACAGGAGGTTTATTTGGGAGGTGATCCCAGAAGCAGAAAAGAGGAATGTGGATAGCGAGATAGGGAAGGAAGAGTTATTAATAAAGAATACAGAATGAGGTTGTCACTACTTTGCACTGCATGGGGACTGAGTCCTGCTGGGGGCACACTGTGGAACTGTGACTCAGAACTCTTCTCTTAGGGACAGAGAGGCTGCCTGTATACTGGGAAACCACCCCCTATCATCCCATTGTTTGAGGGCAGTCTCTCAAGGATGTTAATTCCCCTCTACTCTGTGTCTCACCTAGCCACTGAGAGGTCTTCCAATTTTTCTCCCACATGTGAATGAAGAGAGGTGATGCTGATATACAAGGAACTGTCTGCACAAGTTGCTCTGATATCTAGGAGATGCCCTGCATGATGAATCATTATATCTACTGTAGAGAAGCAGTATAATACAGTGGCTATGTGTTTAGTGTTAGCTTCATGACACTGCTTCAGATGATCTACGATCCTTAGTTTCCTCATCCATAAAATGATGGTAATAATGGAATCCACAATGCACACAAAATGTCTGATGGATGACCTGGCATTTACTAAGCATACAATAAAAATAAATTTTTATTGTTTTAAATAAATACTTTCAAACATCTTTTTCTTTAATCAACAGAAAGGCTCACCAAACCAAAGATAATATATCCAATTTCTGTTAGTCTTTTCACTGAATTTCTGTTTACAAATATTCTGTCCCCCTCTTCACTTGAGATGGCATTTGAAATGGCAAATTGATGAGTAATGAAGTGTCACCTTCACCAGTCATTGCTGTGCTCATGGAATCGTAAAACCCAGGACTGAAAGGGACCTCCGGGTTCATTCCATTCAATCACCTGCATGTCTTTCAGCAGATGCAATTTTGTCTCTTACCTAGAAGCTATTTGTTGACCTTAAACAATTGAGGCTGATTTGTGTGAGATCCATTTCTCTACTTTGATATCATCGCCACTCATACCAACAGCTAAAATCCAGATAGGGGAGAAAAGCTCAGTTCAAAACACTAAAAATGTCTCTCCAAAAAGAAGCAGTCAGTAGAAAGAATTCTCATTTTTCAAAAATAAATTATCCCTGAGATATTACGTTGACATTTTCTCCAAATTCACTCTGAAATGGAAGACATTGCTATTTTTGTCCCAGCAGGAGGCCCGATGTTGAAACAAGTTTTTATAAGGGAGGGTTTTCACAGTCTTGGGCACACTATTTGTCTTTTGTGGTGCCCTAGCACAGCAATTCCTCCTTAGAATTATATCAGACACTTTTCTACACAAAGGCTCTCCTCCCACCAAAATCATGATATGTGCTGAGAATTTCTGAAAAGCTGTAACTGTCAACTCCTAGTGGAACAACAGAACTAGGTAGGTGCAAGACCAATGCACACGAAAGGTTTCCAGAGCCTGCTCAATTAGGGTAAACATACCTGGCAGGGAGAAAACACACACACATACACACACACACACACATACTAACACTGTAAGGTTTCTTCCCCTGCTCAATACACTTTCATTCTGGTCAAAAAAAAAGGTATCCCTTTTAAAAGGATTTGGTCCAGTTCGTAAGTCCCTACACCAAAAAACTGTTGCAGAAGTCTACATGGCTGGCAACACAGAAACCACTGTGTGCACCCAAAGACTGTCTGGCAGACAAAACCATCTGAACAGGAAAACATAGGTGAGAATGTTAACACCAAATCAGGACAAAGTGTCTCAGGGCTACTGCCAAAATGCTGACTTGGAAGAGGGCAACATGAATACAAACAAAGGTGGCAGCCATTTTCCTGATATTCTGTCCAACATACACAAAGAGCCAAAATTATAGAGTTCCTAAAGGGAAATTAAAGGTCATTCTGTCACCTTTTCCCTCTGCCCTGCCCCTCCTCCACTCCAGCCTGCATTGCAGAAGGCCCTGCTAAAATTATATTCCACACAGTGATTACCCTGCTTGTGTTCACAAATGACTCAAAAAGACATCACTCATTAGACTGTTCCATTGTTAGCCAGATGGGAAAACTAAAAAAGTATTTCTGATTTTGGACCAAATTAAATTTCCTTATAATTTTCACTCAATGTCTCCTTCTAACTTCTAGGGCAATTCCCTTTCCTACTGGACAACTAACTGTTCACATTTCTGAAGAAGCCTGCCCTATTCCTCAGTGTGTCTTCTCTTCCTCAAACTAAACCGTCCTGAGTTCCCTGGACTGTTTGTTCCTCACATGATGTGGTTTCCAGACCAGTCGCACCCGCGTATTTATTGGAATTCTAGGTTTGCTTGAAGAGTGTTTGCCACATGCTGGGTAACTCTTCATGTACATTCTCCTAATGAACACTCCCCAAGTCTCAGCATCTGACTTCAGAGATGAGGAACACAAGGTAGGCAGCTGGACCAACACAGCTGGTAAGTGAAGGAGCCAAGAGTAAAAACTCAGGCTGCTAAAATCCAGCACTCAAAACCCTGCGCTTAGAACCCCTTGTCACAGAGTTTGCCTAATTGTTTACCTGTGTGTGGTAGTGTCCAAAACTAGAAGCATGTCTGCAGATGTGGTCTCACTGGCACAGAGTATTGTTGGCCTTCAATTTCTTTTAGTGATGCCTAAAATGCAATGAATATTTTAAAACAGCCAAATCACAAGGTTACCTCACAGTGAATTTATAATCAAAGCAAATCACTCAGTGCATGCACCTTCATACATGCTTACTTCTAATTTGTATACAATGTCAATAAAAACTCCATTTCTGCATGTATGTCCAGGATTCCAGATCCTTGAGACCTCTTTGAATTTTGATGGTTTATTCAATGAATTAACAATATCTCTAAATTGTGCATCAGATAAAATTTGAAAACATCTTCCATAATGACCTCATAGAATTTCTTAATAAAAATAACTGATCAGAAAGAGAGCAAGAATATAACATTGAGATATGATCCATCCTAAACACCCCTTATTGGAATGAGTACAGAGAGATACTAATGTGCTTGTCTAAACAAGCAAGGCACGCTGACCCCTAATGCTCACCTTATTATCCGTTAAATGTTCCCAAACCTAGGACTTAAAAATCCTGTATCAGTTAAATCCCAGGGGAAAAGACTAAATCAGATAAACCATGTGAAGAGACTTTAATGAAGGGAGATCTTAGAGGTATAGGCACGTTCAGAGGACCAACAAGGGAAGTTGGTGCACCCAGGACCAGCCATCTTAGGGAGCTATTATTACCCCTGGACCTGAAGAGATCAGGTGGAGTAAGAGGCAGGGGTGTGATGAAAACAGAATTACTGTCACTGGTGAGAGCTGGAACCATAAGAGAGGGGCTGCCTGTTGGGAGCTATAGGTGGAGAGATATTCAGCCACTATCAGAAATATGGTGGTAAAGAGGAGGGTAGTGGGAGATAAACACCCATATCTCTTGTGCCCTGCCCTCCAATAGCCTGATTGTGCCTTCCATTGGTCAAACCTTAACCTCAACTGTCCAGGAGAGTCACCTTCCTAGGGTATGGAGCAGATCAGACAATGGTGGAGATTGGATGAGGGTGGGATTTGGAGAGAGATAGTAAATAGAGAAAAAATGAGCATATATCCCTTTTCCAGTTTGGCTAATGGTCAACAGGCTCCCTGCCAATTTCCTTTTCACCTTGGCAAAATTTATTTTTAAATTGACATTGAATGGTATACTCTTCCATTATGATATAAAAAAACAGGGGTCCCATCCCATCAAGATGGAGGAACTGACCTCTTCCACACCAGCCAATAATTTTACTTTTGAGAAAAATATATTCCAAGCCCAGAACCCCTAGTCAAGTGTCATTTGCAGTAAACTTCACAATATACTCTTATATCAAAATGCCAAAGGCAATTTTTCTATTCTCCAGAAAACTGGGCTTTGCTGAGTTTTTCTGAGATTTACTAGTGTTCAGGAGAATAAAGGTGACTCAGTAGCTATTTCATAATTAAATGGTATTATCCCAGCATGCTTGGTTTTCATGTATGGCAGTTTTACTGATTTCTACAGCATGGCAAAAGTACTTTAATATTCTGGGTTTCATCAATAAAACAAAGAAGAATTGAATGCATGGCACTGTAAATCTTGATAATTTATGTTAAGAAAGATCCTTTTGGATTACTTGTAAAAGGATCATTTTAGTTTGAAGCTTTCACTAAACTTTTAATGTAGATATTCACTGAAGTGGGTTTTAAATTTTAAAAAAATCAGGAAATGTCTGTAAAAGACAAAGAGGTAAAAACAAATACTTAAAACATACATATATTTTGCTAGAAAATTCTCGAAACAAAACTAAGAAAAGACTACAGAATCCTTAAACTATGTCTTACACACACACAGACACACACAAAAAATGAAATGTAGTTATTTTATTTCTACAAATATTCTGGATTCAATTATATTCAGAGTTTCTGTTTTTATCTGAAATTAGAACTAGAACAAAGTATACTTCATGAAAACCAAATCCTTGTTTTCTATATTTATTTATCTTAATACAATGCTCCTTTGTATTAATTATGTAACAGTGCTATGATAAGGCACCTTCTTGTTGTTGCTCAGTTAATCCTCCTGGGTTGATGTTTAAAATGGCTTAAGGAAATATTCTAATACAAAGAGCTTCATAGTTGAACAAGTCAGGCTGGATGGTCATCCTTCCTAAAGAAGATCTGGAAAAGGTCCTTTCCCCCTACCACCCCAGCTCCCCATAGGAATTCTTATTTCTATTGGAAGCGTGAATGATTTGGAAATATCTTCTGTTGTGGACAGTCATTGCTTGTTTCATATCCACCTGGTTCATTAGCAATCAAACAGTGTTTCAGTCAGTGCCCAGTGTTCATGCAAAACAAGCTGTACTTAGATTAATATTAAGTCACTCAACAAACCTCCAGAATAAGTAGTAGTTATAATTTCCTACTGACATGAGTTAGAATTACAATGATCAAATTCCTTACTTTGTGACCAGATTATCTTGCAACTAGCACATTTCAAGGTGTCAAAGACCTTGGCTAGAAAATGCATTCAAAGCAATTCTCTCTTGCAGCAAATCATCCTACCTTTTGAAAATTAATATCCTATTCAGGAAGCTTTTGGCTGATTGTCTTTCCTATCATGCTCTTCTGCAAGTATACTTTTATGGTCTGTAAGTTGGAAAATTGATACTTTCACATAGGTTTCAACTATAACCATGAAATTCTTGATTTATTTTTTATTAAAGAATCACATGGGTCAATTCTCACTCAAGTTCTATAGAGCTAACCATAGATACTTCATGAACAATCAAAAGAATATATCCTTACTTCCCATCGCCTATATCAATATTAGCTATGAAATTCATACATATTTAAACATTTTTTTAACATCAGAATACGGGAGACCATTAAAATGATTTTCCAACCTTAGGTATGTTTTCTAGCCACTGATTGATTGCTGGCTTTCAAGCTACAAGGTATTTCTGTGCAAACACAACTAGTTTAAATAATACCATTTCATGGTGACCTTAATGTAATCAACTGACATTTTAAAATGTAATGTAAGAATTTCAAAATGCTCCAGTGAAGAAAGTTCTGAATATGTGAAATTCCCATATTTAGGATTCTTATTATTCCCGTAGTTCAACATTCTTCAGAACTAACAATTTTTAAATGACTCATTTCTATACACTTAAGAAGATAATGCATATATACCCACAAATAACTCTGCAAATCTCCAAAATATTGCTAATTAAAATAAAATAGAAAGTAGACATCATAATTTCAAACAAAGGTACAGGATGGTTTAACTGAAGGACTTTAAAAAAATTAAGAACTTTGGTACATGCTAAGAGGAATATTTTTATTTCTGTAAAAAAAGGCCAATAATCTGAGGGGGGGAAATCTAACCAGTCAAAAGAAGGGAACATTTTTTAAATCAAATATAAGGCAGAAAACATAATAGAAGCATCATATTAGAAAACATTCAAGTTTTATTTACATATCTGCTATCCATAGACCATCTAAATATCCAAATATTATCTATCCAAATGTTTAATTGTCACACATCTAAATGTTCAAATATCACACAATTTAAAGAGTTATAAATGCCCATTTGGGATATGTTCTGAAGAGTATGAGCCACATAAACCTTCAAGAACTGGGATGGAAAATCCACCTCCCTTGGTAAAGTGTCTGAGTATCTCTGTAGCCTATTTTTTCTTATGAAATAATAACAGTTTATGCTATTTGCATTTATGAATTCTAGGGAAAAATATATCCTGTCATCTTTTGAAGCCTTTAAATGAAGAGGTTTCTATTTTAGGTATCATTTGAAAAGATCCAATTAAAGAATTTCTCACTCATAAGAAAAGCTTCAGGTATTAATGCCTGCTAGATTCCTCAAAGGTCAGACTCTTCACCATTGGCCCTGAACCCTATGGGTGGGAAAGATAGAGGGAATCAGCAACCTGCTCTCATTTGACAGTTAAATCATTTGCTTGTGCTTGCCAAGACTTCTACTGAATGCCCACTTTGTATCCATTGGGGATACAAAAGTAGATTAAGGGGACCTTACAGTGTAGAAGACTCACAAAGATGCTTAAAAATAACTGCAGAGAAGATGACCCTCTGAGAACATATTGCTGACCCTCTCTTCTTCTCAATTCAATAATTGAGAGCAAATAGGCACCATCTGGAGGGCAAAGCAAGTCCCGGTGTGCTCAGAACTACCAAAGAAGAGAAGCATGCATGGCTTACTTCACTGTGGAGCAGGTGAGATATCTCGTAGCCATACACCAACAAGATACACTTCTTGTACTTTGGTGTGAGTACCAAGGATTTTTTGGCTGTGCTAAGGAGAGGGTCAATGAGCAAGGTCCCAAGGATCCTCTAGGAAAGGGACTGCACCTGTCAGATTGCTGTACCTAAGCCACAGAGAAAGGCACATCACCCAGCAGACTCTAGAGCACCTGGCCAGGGGCTGAAGTCTTTTGATTCCTGAAGCACCGATGGCTAAAAAACACGTGAGGCCACCATCCAGAGACGCCTGAGGACCTTGTTTACTTATTGATTTCTAAGGGCCACTTGTGTGTTAGGGATGACATATTTAGTTTCATTCTGATTATCTAGTGTTTTCTTCCAACCTGTAACTTCTCTTACACATTTGCCCATTGTATTTTTTGACAACCAGACATTTAACAGTGGTAAGCAGACAATCTGCCTGCTTTCCTTTCTGGTTTCTGGGTTTTGTACCATGTCTAGAAATGTCTTCTCCCACTCTGCAGTTATAGAAGGTACTTTCCACATATTCTAACTTTGGATTTCCCTAAGTGTTTTAGATATTTATTCCATCTGGAACTTATTTGTTTGTAAAGCATAAAATAGAGTGTCAAAATTTTGACACTTATGTTACATATGGCTATCCACTGCCCTATCCATAATACTATTACAGAAGATACCATTTGTCATTAAAATGTCACTTATAGCTGACACATAATTACCAAAAAGAAATATATGTGAAATCATGTATAAACATATAAAATAGATATATAAAACATACACAATAAAAGCATAAAATTATAAAATAAAATAATTATATGATATATAAAATAAATGAAATAAAAATATAAGTACAAATATATAAAATACATAAAATACATCCATGTGTATTTATTTACATTTAGATATTCATGAATATTTATAAACACATAAAGATATTAAATATACTCATGTGTGTTTATTTGTTATTATATTATTTATGATGAGGTATATTCTGTCATGGAATCATGGGCTGTGGTTACATGGCAAGGCTCCCAGTACAATTTGCAAAGGCTTTTATAGAACATTTGTATGCCTAATTGTCTATGTGCATGAAAGGCTGAGTAGAGTAGAGAAAAAGTACATACTTTCAAGTCCTGAGAGTGTCTGTTTGACTACACCTCCCACTGAGCAGGTCCTGCCTTAGGAAATGTGTTTCATTATCTATGAAGGGGGAACTATCCCCACACCCCTGAAATATTGGGGTAAGACAGTTTAATGGATTGATATATTGGCTTAGAGTCTCTGTCTAGCTCTCAAAAGCTGTGTGACCCCAGGAAAATTGTATAACCTCTCTAGACCTCAGTGCTCACCTTGGTTTTTAACATGAATAACTGTTTCAAGTTCATAGTATTGTTGAAAAACTCAGTATAGCCCTTGACATACTGATGAGTTGTTTAGTAAATATTAGTTCTATTTTCAATATATGTAAAACCCCAATAACAATAATTTATTGAAGAAATATTAATTGTGCATCTAATGTGTTTCAGGCACTGTCTTAGGAGTAGAAATAAAGCAGTTAATAAAATGGAAAGAAATTTCCATCCTCCTGATCTTACATGTTTATATACATATTATTATTTTTTATAATTATATCTCTGATATATGCCCAGACCATTAAAGATAGAGACCAGTTCTTATTTCTCTGTGAAAGTTCAGTGACTAGAGTTTTGAAAACATTAAGGCATTCAATGAAATTTTATATGAATGAAAAAATAAAATATAACATTATAGAAACCATGCTCTCAAAAAAGTTTAAATTCCAGAAGGAAGTGTGGATACTAACTGGAATGACTACAGGAATTAAACAATTGTCAGCAAACTTCCTGCCTCTTTGTAAAAAGTGGTATGCACAAACATGCCTATAGTGCTTTTTTTAGCTTAAGAATAGAAAATCAAATTCACAAGAATGGGAAAGAAATAAACATGTTAGTCACAGAAACTAATAGTCACTGTGATTGAAAATCATCTTGCAATTTTCCAGGAATAAGGGCAAAAACAGACATATGATGGGTTGTCCAATTCCTGTTTTTCAATTGTAAGAAGTAGACCATTTTTCCAGAGAAAGAGCTTAACCCCTGGTGCTAGCCACACCTATCGTTGAAGTCATGCTGTTAGAATGAAAAGCTTTCAGCACCCACATACAAACAGATTTCATTCATATAATTCCAGGGCAACTAGCAGTGGAACATTATCAGGTGGACACAACCACTATCATCTAATAAAATCGATTAGTCAGGATGATCATGATGGCGACAATGGTGGTGGCGGTGGTGGTGATGATGGCACCCATCATTTACTGAACACTCACTTGGTGCCAGCTTCCCTTTTACGTTCTTTATGTATTTTTTATGTAATACTTGCAATAATCATGTGAGGCAATGGTTTTATTACTTCCATTGATAGCTCAGGAAACTGAGGCATAGGTAATTAGGAAACTTGTGAAAAGTCACAGAAATGAAATACAACACCAGCAACTTCACTTCACAGCTAGAATCTAACCTAGCGATTTACAGGTCCCTCTTTACAGGAGACCTTGAGAAAACATGGCAAAATGGCTTCCATGTTACAAATCAAAATAACCATATTAAAACCTTCAGCACTTCATTATCAATTTCCCAAAGATTTTTCTAGAGCCCATTCTTGTTCTCCAGTTATTAGGAAATTCATTCCCCAGATATTTAAAATTATATGCCTGATTCTGAAGTCTGAGGCTTTCCCTCTTGATCAACTAACATGTGTGAAAAATGAGGCAGGATGGTACCAGGAATTTGTTTCCTGTTGTGACTCCCCCCCCCCAAAGCTGACTGTATTAATAAACCTTCCTGGGTCTCATTAGAAGTTTGGTTAACCTCTGCTGATTGCACCCACAGTGCTGAGTCTGTTCACGCAGGAAACTGGTTCTAGCCAGGCTAGAATATATTAGAATATATCTTCTTCCAATAGGGTTAATTGAAGAAGATAGCCATATGACTTTATGAATGTTTAATATGATATTAATATATATTAAATCAATACAATTACATATTAATATGCATTATATGATAACAATGTAATATAAACTCTTTTTATAGTTCAAATCAATAAAAATAAACAATAGAAGATTATTTAAATGCCTACATTCTCCACCTGTAGCCTATCTCCCATCCTATAAGTGATTACCTGACCTTCTGTTGTCTGACCTTGAACTCTGACAAAGGTACATACTTAGTGTGGCTAAAGCTGATTCATGGTCCAATTCAGGCTCTGACACTTACAAGTAACCGGGAAGGCTCAAGTTAATTAATGTTTTTAAGCCACTAAGAGTGAATTCACCTTTTCAAGCCTTTGAGGCATCATCCATAAACGCAGTAAGACATGATGCCTACTTCAACTGGAGGTGGAAAGAATTAACATACTGGCGCAGAGTAAATCCTCACACTATTGAGCGTTCTTCCTTTTATCACGATGAGCTTCACTTAACAGAAATCATTGATGTTAATCAGTGGTTTTATATTTTTCTCATCATTCCCTCTGCTGAAACGTACTTTGCATCATCACTCAGCACATCCATCCATATGTACGTATATGTAACTGAAACATGCATTTCACAAACCAGCATTTAACTCTATTAGTAGTGATGCACTCAGACATTTCCCATTTTATTGTACTTAGATATATTATATTTTATTTCATTTTTTTCATTGTAAGTCCCGACCTACAAAATTGAATTTATCACCCATAAGCAGGTTTCGTCCTAAAGAGTCCTGAAAATAATGTTGCTGTATCACCTTAGCCACAATGACACTGAAATATATGAGCTCATGTTCAAAAGGTCTGCCAGAGAATTCTCTTCTCTTCCTACCATGAATGATTTCATTTAATTAATAAAGAATTAAAGCCATTTTAAAACATCCAAGCTGGTTGTTCCTACTCTGAAAATTAAAATCAAATGAGTAGGTACTTGTGGCAGCTACTTGGGTGGCCCTGACATGTACCAAAAATGTCGATGCCTGGTGGGAATTTGTGGCCAGGTCCCTCCTACCAGAGCATGGTTCCAGGGCAGAGGATATAAGACACAAGCAAAGGGATCCACAGACAGTGCTTGGGTGAACACTGGGAACCACCTCTTCTCTTTCTGGGCATCATGTTTGATTCCCAGGGGCCCTTAAGAAGCCCCTCTTTCAGAAAGTACCAATGGACCCCAAATCACTCACTAATACACTATCCACTGCAAGCTTCCTGTTAACTACTATGGGGTAGAATTTAAAATTTGCTCCCCTCCATTCTAATATGCTTGAGAAGTATTTGACAAAGATGTACATGAAAGTCATGGATGGTTCTAACTTCTGATACCCTTTTTGTTTTCCATCATATCTCAAAGACAGGCTGTACTACCTGAGTCTGCATCACCAACTTCCTGAGATATCTGAACTCATTTTGAACAGGGGATTTCTTATTTCATCTGTCACACCTCTTTCCTCATGATGTTTGGTATGCCATTGCACTGAATGGTGGTTTTATGGGATGGAAAATTCAAACCAGAAGTGAATAATTGTGCCCATTCTATTGACACTACCTACTTTTCCTCTGCAATTTTCTTTTATCTAAACATAGCCATAACAGTCCTTACCATTGTCCTTAGATTTGTGTTTTGAGGCTCAGGTCATGTACGCTTTCACTGAAGCGATCCTGAATTGTCTGGGCTCACCCTGATTTTATCCTTTGTCATTAGTTTCATTGCAATACAGACTTTTTAACTGTCTCCCTCACCAAACAGCTCCATGGGCAATCCTACCCTCCATTCAAGTACCATCTGATCCCTGTATTTTCCAATTCAGCTAACACCAATTCTGTTTAGAAATCAAAATTCAATGTTTAAATCTTCAAATCCTCATAAGTTAGGTTTCCATTTAGACTTTCTGATTGGGAATACAATCTGGACTTTCATCTTTGGAATCTAAACTACAAACCCGAGTATGTCCAGATCCCTATTCTTCATTTTTCTAAAATTACCTTGTTATAATAATCTTCTACTATTTGGCTCTTTCTCATGCCCATTAGTTCATTTTCTACCTCTGTGTGCTGAACTTCTCAGACTAAATGAGGGTTTGGGACTTAGACTGCAAAAGAAGGGCTTAAATGGTGGGAATGCAGACTGCTGCAGCCACTGAGGAAAACAGTGTGGAATTTCCTCAGAAAACTAAAAATTGAACTTCCTTTTGACCCAGCAATTCCACTGCTGGGATTATACCTTAAGGATCCTGAAGCACCAATC
This sequence comes from Trachops cirrhosus, assembly GCA_028533065.1. Taxonomy (NCBI): domain Eukaryota; kingdom Metazoa; phylum Chordata; class Mammalia; order Chiroptera; family Phyllostomidae; genus Trachops; species Trachops cirrhosus. The sequence goes on from CM052547.1 coordinate 66,967,014, forward strand.
CAAAAGAACCTATGCACCCCAATGTTCATAGCAGCACAACTTACAATAGCTAAGCACTGGAAGCAACCTAAGTGCCCATCAGCAAATGACTAGATCAAAAAACTGTGGTACATTTACACAATGGAATACCACACAGCAGAAAGAAAGAAGGAGCTCCTAACCTTTGTGGCAGCATGAATGGATCTGGAGAGCACTATGCTAAGTGAAATAAGCCAGGGGGTAAAAGGCAAGTACCATATGATCTTACATGTAAGTGGAACCTAATCAATAAAACAAAGCAAGCAAAATATAACCAGAGACAGTGAAATTAAGAACAAACTGACAGTAACCAGATGGGGGGGTGGGAGGACATAATGGGAGGGAAAGGAGGAAGGTTTGTCAGGAACATGTATAAAGGACACGTGGACAAAGCCAAAGTGGGGTAGGATTGAGGGTAGGAGGTGAGGATGGCTGGGGTGGGAGGAAGTGAAGGGAGGAAAATGGAGAAAACTGTACTTGAACAATTAGAAAAAAGAAGGGCTTAAATATAAATTCCATTTTTACCATCAATTTTTTAATTCTGAACTTCAAAAGTGTGTATGTGCCTACATGTATATTTGTATGTACAAGCAAATGAACAAAACTACAAATAAACAAAACTAGTCAGCTTGTTTGGTTTTCTATGAATGAAGTAAAAATCAAATTGTAATGGATTTCCTATTTTCTCAAATACCCCCAGAAAGAAACAGAATGGTTCTTCCCTTAGGATTATTATTTATTTTAGGCCTTGTCTAGAAACTACTGGGAGTTAAAGTACTGCATTGCTCATGACCTTGGCCCCTGGTGAAAAAAGATTACTGCTATGTTTCTTTTTTTTTTTTTTTTGGCCAATTATCCTTCCACATTTCAGGGAAAGAAATCACATTGTCAGCGACTCCCTGGCTTTTCCAGGCAGAAATGAAGCAGTGCTTCCTGGTCCACTCAACATCACATAAAAGCAGGCTCCGCTGACAAAGGTGCTGGAGAAGCATCACCATAAAGCACAAAGAGCTAGAGGGGTGAGCTTCAGCAGGTTTCCCCACTGCCTGCTCTACAATACTAGAAAAATGAGGAGGAAGTTTTAAAAACAGAAACAAAAGTACTGTCTCATGAAGAAAGTTCCAAAAACTTTCTTTTTACCCTAAAATTGAATGCAGTGTAGGAATAGCATGCTGCTTACTGCAAGGAAAAATCCAGAAATCAAGGCCTCAACTACAGGGGACACCACTACTGACAGGGTGTAATGTGAGTTTGTTTTACACACATTGCCTGACAGGTTTATATCCACCCATTTCAGAGGCAAAGGATATACAATTGTGTCTCAAGGATGAGAAGAAAATTTCTTAAAATGAGGAAACAGAAAAAGACAGAAGGGGATTCATTTCCAGATGACAAATGTGTTTCTCTCTGGACGTTTGCTGCTCAAGACTGTGGACCAGGACATCCCCTGGGGCCTTGTGAGAGACACAGAATTTCTGTCCCCACCCAGACCCTCTCTCAGAATTGGCCTTTAAGAAGTTCCCTGAGGGATCTGGATGCACCTTGTAATTTGAGAGGCACTGTCCTAGATGACTTGACTGGGTCTCTAAGTATAGGTACGTGTTGACAGGACCATTCTGGAAAATGCTGAACCATCTTTGCTCAACTTAGGCTATGGAAATGATGTTGGGGAAGGCAGAAGGCAGCCCAGAGGGTTAATGTATCCTTATGATAAAAAAAAAAATTCAGAAATGCAGGTCATGGGAGATAGTTGAAAGAAAGTAACATTCATTTGGTCTCACATCAAATATTTTCCACTAAAAAGTTTTGCAAATGCTAAAATAAGCCCCTCTCTATGAAAATAGTGCTGTATGGTGGGGATCAGAGAAAGTGTCAACAAAATAATAAATACTTAATGCACTATTGAACAAATACTCTGTCGTCATTTGAATATAAATGTACATCACCTGAGCCTCTTGGAAATAAACACTTAATTCCTGTCCTACGACTCAAACATGAATCTTCAGCCCAGCACATTTTGCAGTGCTGTTAACTCTTGTCCTGAGCAGCTTATCTTGTAACTCATGGTACTCGAAGTGAATTCATGGTTCATTAATAGCTTTTGATGGTGTTTTGGTTGGGGAGTGGGGATGGGGGTGGTAATAAACTGAAGGCCTAGCAGGATCAATAAGAAAATCATGAGATACAAGAAGTAAGCCCAACAACGGTTCTGTGTGGGTGACCCTTCTGTCCTTCCAGCCAGCCATCTTAGGAAAACACTAAGCCTTTCTTTAAATCCTGGGTCTGAAGATCCTGTGAATGTGTTCTACACTTTCAAATTCAATTCATTTAACTGGATTATATATTAATTGTGCTTATTAAATGCAAGCTACTCTGGGAAGCTTCTGAGATATACATAGATGAACATTGATTAGGTCCCTACCTCATGGAATTTGCAGCCAGGTGTAGGGTTTAATGAAAATAAAGCATTTGCCAAATTTGAAGGTCTAAACTTTTCCATTTTTAACTTGCATTTACTCCCAATTATAATATGAATTGCTTAATTTTAGTTGATGTACTATCCTAAAGGGAAAATAGGCAAATCTAGCATAATAATATGTGTAATAAATGCCTTAGCTAAGCTTTGAATTATTCTTAAAAATGTAAGGTTTTGTTTCTCTGGAGGCAAATAAAATCTTAGTGTAAATACTGATATATGCACCTTCGAATTCTGGGACATGCTACAAAAGATTTGAGTCTAGGGGCTTTGCATGAGCAATTCCAATTACTACCTGGAAATGCTCATCTCTTGGTTTTTCCAACTCTTGGCTCTTTCTCATTATTCAAGATACTCCCTTGATCCCAGTAAACAAGATGTCTCAGCCCACTAAGTTATTTAGTTACCACTAACAGCACATGATAGCTGTATAGTAATTTATTCAGTATTCAAGAAAATGAGATTACATCTCAGGATCCACTTCTTTAAGAACTGAGTTTCTTTACACTTTATCCATTTCTTCATTCACTCAGTCTGTTATTGATAATTTACTATGTGTCAGGCAGTGCTCTACTGTGGTGAGGTGTAGAGTGATGAAGGAAACAACATTTCCTTATATCATGGGGCTCATGAAGTCGGTGGGTGGGTAACAAAAGGAACATGCAAAAAATACATACAAAAAGATCATTTTAAACAGTGATAAGTGCTGTTAAGGAAATAAAACTGGCTAAGATGTTAGTAATGGTGGTTGTAGCTACTTCATAGGAGCCATTTTATTTATCTAATGAATGCATATAGAGTATCTGCTATGTGCTAAGACTAGTCTGAGTTCTTTACAAATATTAAATCAGTCTTTAAAACACCTCCACAAAGAAAAAACTTTTATCATTGCCATTTTATGGAAAGGAAACTAAGAGAGGTCAAGTGACACACCGTGGACTGAGAGGACTAGAGCCAGATCTGACCCTGTACAGAGCCCATGCTACACCGGCCTGCACAGTTTCTCTGGAGAACTGGCATGGCTGACAGGTGTGCCTGTGAGGTCAATGTTAACCAGCCTGCACAATGCGGACGCAGTGGCTATGTCCTCCAGTAAAGTACTCTCCACATACCGAGTGAAGGGCTTTTCCAAGTACATGTTTTCATCAGAGCATCCCTGGCAGCCCACATTGCTGCATCTAATATCAACTGTAGTCCATTTTTGTAAGATAAAAATTTCACTTTTTTATTGAGGTATAATTAATACATAGTAAAGTATACAGATCTTAACCAAACCACTCACTGAATCTGACAAGTGCATATGCCTATATGCCCATGTAACCTTTATCAAAATAAACACAATTTCCATCACCCCAGAAGGTTCCTTCTGCCCCTTCTAGGTCAATTGTCTACATTTTAGTTGCTGCTGATAGAGATACCTCTGTGGGCATTTTGCATATGAGCAGTGTTTGATTTCTCATAAATGTTTCACCTGTCAGAACAAACCAATAATCATATTTGAAAGCTGTAAAATCAATGACAATTTTCAAGAGCAACTGTGGTTCTGTACTTCCCTGCCCTTTTTGTGCATATGTAAATCCTGTTGAAGTGTGAGTCATGCTCTGATTTCCGGTAAATACATCTGGTTCTGTAAACTCCGCCAGCTGACACTGTGCCTGGGCGACATTTGTCTACTGTTTGTCTTCTGAATCTATAGGTTCATCCCTCAAAAGCCACAGAGTAAATGGAGCAGGGTGTGAAGGCTCACTGAGGCCTCTGAAAGCGTCTCCCAGCATCATAGAAACTAGAAAAGAGGTACATGCAGACACAACAGGTTCAATGACTTCCCTGCAGCTCCCAAATTATTTAAATTCTGTGCATGAGATAATGTCTTGACATGCCCCTAACTTCATGGAAGTGAAGGTAGTAAATTGGTTCTAATACTAGACAGTGCTTCTCAAACTTGAGCTTGCCTGTGAACCACTTGTTAAAATGCAGGTTCTGATTCAGCGGGTCTGAGGCTGGGCCTGAGACTCTGCATTTTTAGTGAGCCCTGGGTGATGCTGATGCTGCCAGTCCAAGGACCACAATACAGGGATGAAATCGAGTTTGGGTTAAATGAAAATGTACCAGTAGGCAAAGGCTTCAAGGCATAAAAGGGGTTTCTGGTCAAATGAACCTAAGCTTCTGTTACGTCCAAGGGGGCTTGCTCTAGGGTTTGACTGTCTTGAAAAAAAATAACATCCCATTGTTTTATACTTCTTGCTTTTTATTTCTGTCTTCTGAAATGACAGGCACCACAAACTTTACAGCAAGAAGGCCAAGTTTGTACATTATTGGCAACTTATTGCCTAAGGACAAGCAGTACATAAAAAACTGTGTGACATATAAACAAGGTAAGCAAATTCACTACATCCATGAGTTTCACAAATAATGATAAGGTTATAGGACTTGACTCATTTTTTTCCACCCTGTAACAGTGCTCCTATTCCTCTCACTAGCTTAACTGGGAAGGCTGAGTCCTGTGTCATTCCTCTAAGTCACAGCGTTCCCTCAGTATGCCTCCTGCTAGGGACAAGATATTTGTCTGACAGCCCTGAGTTTCTACACTTGTTTTTCAGGTTGTCAAACTAGTCTATTCCATCAGGGTATTTAAAACACAAACAAACTTTATAAATTCTGAATGACAATGGCAACTTTTTCTTTCTAAACTTGGATTTCTGTTACCCTCATGTCTACACCTGGAACTTTTGAAGCACAGCCTCGCATCATGTTCCACCATTCTTCTTTTAGCTGCTTACGTGCACGGATCTAATGGGCACAGCTGAAACTCTCAGAACTGTATTAGCTGGAAAAGATAACATTGAAAACATGCCACTATAGCTATTCAGCAGAATCCTGTCACTCTTAAATTTAGTATTTATAGTTTCAAATAATCCCAGACAAGCCTGGGGGTTACAGAATATTAAAAAATTACAAATTTGTGTCCTGTCCTCTGCAAGGATCGTAGGCAGGAGTGAAAGTGACAAGCTAATGGCCCAGTGGGTATGTCTCAGGCACGCTTGCTTGTGCTCCTTTAACTAATTCAGGAAATTCTCTCATACTCATTGCAATCCATGGGGCAGATACCATTACCCATATTTTATAGGTAAGGAAATCAAAGGAATTTTTTCTTATGAAAGGTGAGATATTTATTAATGCCTTGGAAATATCCTCAGAACTGTCAAGAATCAGCTCCATTAATCACAGTCACTACTGTGACCTTATTTAATAATGGTACTTTGACAGACTCATTTCTAATATGGAAATCCATTTATAATAATTTCAGGTGCAAATTGCTGCCACAGATATTTGAAGCCTACAAATCAAGGACAATGACAAACCTACCACAATGTTAAAACTCACACAGTTACCTTAAAAATTTCAAGCATTATAACAAAATTGGGAACATACATACCTGAGTTACAGATAAACTAGGCTTTTGAACAAATGGCCCCATTTCCTACTATTGCATCCATGTAAAATTATCCCAATAATCGCTAACAATTTTGGATGTTTTTTATTGGTCAAGCACTATTCCAGGCCTATAACTAAAGTCACGTTTCTGAAAATACAAGCTGATTCAGTAAAAGACCTTTCCCATGACAATTGCAGAAGCTACAGAAAAGCATTATAAAAGCTGTTAAGCACCATATGAATTTCAAAATAAATGTCCTATATTTAATTTATACATCAAAGACATGTCAACCTTGATTTTTCAAAGATTAAGTAAAAAATGCTTCCAAAATTCAGACATCAGAGCAATCATATTGACTTATAAGCAATCATTATTTATAAACATCAGAGTCAATATGTTAATTTAACATCCTTAATTTTCCACATGATCAGAGACACATATAATCATTAGCTGCAATAATCATGTGAAAATTACATTAATGAGCTTTGGTGGAAACATACAGGAAGCATTTTTATACAGACTGGGTTTAGAAATGGTTCTCTTGGGGCTCTGAGAAATCTTCAGTGTTGCTCCCACCCTTCTGTTTGAGCAGAGGCTCCAGAGGCATTGTGGAAAGGAAGTCATTTCATCCAAAAGGACTCGTCTCTCTCTCCACGATGGCTGGGTTACTCATCAGGGTGTTGGAGCCAACCCATGCATCTAGAGTACTTAATAATTACAGGAAAATTAGACTATTGTTAGATAAGATATCCATAGACAAAGCAGTTATCCTTTTCTTAAAATGAAAGATTTTGATTTTTTATTTAGCATACTTTTTCAAAATCTGAAGATCACCTTTGAAAACATAAAAATAAAACAGAGAACAAAGAACATTTTTAGAAAGTGCTCCATTCATAAGAGACTCTCATTCATTACTCACTGCAGATATCAACAAAATAAGAGTTCACACATAATGGTGTGTTCATTTCTGAGACCTTTTTAGGACAGGCGAACAAAAAGCCACGATCTAAACGTTCTGAAGATTATTCAAACACAGGTATACAGCATGTCATGATTGACTCTTGGAGGTGGTCTGATGGCTGGGGTAGAGCTAGGGGGCGCTAATGCAGCTGGCAGATGGTCAGGAAGGCAGAGCTACTCAGAGTGCCATGGAATCAGGGGTTATTAGTGTGATTCCATCTTCCAAAACTGTGGGGGCTGGTGAAGAAGTCTTCGGAAGATTAGTGTAATTGCATCTAGTGGTGGGACACAAGTGTAGGCCAGGGCTGGCAGTAGAAAAGAAAGCTGGACAAAACAGGGGAGAGAGTGAAAGTAAACTGGGCCCTATGCCTGATTCACCAACCATGACAATTCAGTTGGCCTGCAGAAGACATTGGCACCTGTCACCCAGGAACTGCCCGTGAGTCTTGGCCTTACACCTTAGATCTGGTCGGAGCGCAAGAACTGCAGGTTGCTGCCCTATTCCAGCCAGGCGACTGAGGGTCAGTGATACCCTGTGTACACCGCTGTGAGTGACCTCAGTCTGGTTTTCCTAGAGATGGGTCTGTAGGCCCATTTCAGTTTGCATCAGAGCATCCTGCTAGACTGAAATATTATTCATGAATAAAAATAGGCTTCTAGTGTTTTACTAATTAGATTTCCTCTCATGATATTTCTGCTCAGACATTCTGTCTTCTTACAAAGTATATGGGACTCCACTGAAAATAAGAATTAAATAGTAAATCAATGAAAGAGTCTGATTAGACTGTATATAATTACATGGGCACTTTTATTGAGATTTATTGCATTGAATTGTAACCATTTGTCTACACATGGGGTGAGCTACTCTCAGAAAGAGGATATGTCCTGTTCAATGTTGCAGTTCTAGCATAAGGCACTCAACAAAAGCAAATAAATATATGAATTCATTAATGAATAAAGCCAAAATACTGTTTTTATATGGAACATAGAAAAAAATGAACAATTGGGGCAATAAATTGCTATTGCCACGACCAATTCTCATTTTCAAAAATATATATATATTTAAATCTAGTCTGTTCTGCTTTAGAAGGGACACAAAGAATTATGTTGCTCACTAAAGTCCTATCGCTAGCCTTCACATTTCTCCCTGCCATTTACAACCATATGCATTTTCTCTTATCTGCTGCATAGTCTTCTTCTTTGGTCAATCCACACATGGTCACCTAGACCCAGCATAGTCCCACTCAACTCCATTTACCTCATTTCCCTGGAAGTCTCTACACCTATCTTTAATTCTTTCTTTTTCTAATCCTCACTCAAGGATAAGTTTATTGATTTTTCTTTAATTCTGCAAGTCTTGGTCCCAATGCTTCCACCACTAAAATAGCCCTTCCTGACCACATGAAATTACAGTGTTGAGTCCTCTCTGCTCCTTCTCTTACACACACATTCTCCCAAACATTCACAGTGACTGACTAGAAGTCACTCTCCTTCTAGTTTTACTCACGTGACTGCAAGTAAAATGGGCTCCCTTGCAAGTTGTTCTTGGGGATATATCTTATCTCCTAAAGGGACACTGAGATGCTTAAAGAAAGGAAACATATCTTTGCATCTTCCACAGTTAATGTGACCAGCTGTCTTAGATTTTCTACTAGAAAACCTAAGTTTATGTAACATTTTGTTTTATGTAAAAAAGTTAATTGGATAATATATAACTAAATGTGATTTGTGTAATATTTTTACTAGAAGAATTTTCCTATAAATACTTGGCCTTATTTTCTCTCCACCCAGAATATATTGTACTACACACCTATGTAAGCTATTTTAAGTCATTTTTGAGATAAAGATAAACAGATGTAAAGAGCAGAAAATCTTTGTCATACCACACATTCTCACTCTCGGTTCTGAGAGTATCATTCAGATACATACAATACCTTGAACTTAGAAGTAGCTAAACACACAGGGGCCAAATGAAATTTCAAACAAATTATACCTGTGTTTTGGAGATTAAATAGCCTACAGTATTCTTAGTGTTCTCTCAAGGAATAGGAAAAGAGAGAAAAGGGCAAATTTCAGTAAAAATATAAATATTTGTGAGGAAGGGTACAGAAGAATATTGACATTAGAGCAGGGAATAATCTGATTATAAAGCCCAATGCTTCTACTTTACCTTATCCAGACAATTAAACAATAAGAAACCTAGGTCAGATTTGGATGTCTTGGTCTTAGCTCTCACTCCCCAAAGCCCTTGATATTTTTCTGCATGGTAGTATACTATTACATAAGCAATTTCTGTTATGGTGTAGAAAACCCTCCTAGAGCTTCACACCATATCCACCACATCAGGAGATCACCTGAAAATTAGGTGGACAGTTCCAATAACATGCTGATGTATTTCTCTCTCAAATACCCACAGTGCCTCACGTGGCCCCCAGGAGACACTGAGCCCCAATTGTCTGTATCTATAACTTGTTCAGCAATGTACCATTCATTGACATTCTTCCCATTCCTGCTTCACTCTCCCCACTCCAATCACTGTGGTCCGTGGGATCACTGTGGAATAAATAGACTTCATGTATTTTTGTCTCAGAGTAAGATTTGGGGAGAATCCAAATGAGGGCATTTGGTAAGAGGTCCAATGCAATGAACTTTTATCAACAGCATTCTCTACTTCTAGCTCTTATATTTCCTTGCTTTAAGCACTTTTAATGATAATTTTAAAATCCCAGTTCCAAAATTGCATACAGTAATCTATCTATATTCTTCCCATCCCCCAGAAAAACAAACCATACACCCAAATTTAACTAGAGATGCTCAAAAAACCTAAGACAAAACCTGCCTTCGAAGAACTCTGTTTTCCTTCCATGAATGAGTGAATCAATGGATCGATCAACAGGGTGTTTTGTTCACATTTCAAGTAAGCAGTTCAAACACTATTACAACTCACTCCTGTTGTATCAGATACTATTCTGCAAAAAAAGGAGTATGTTGCTAATATTCTAGCACATGATAAAAATAGAAAATTTCCCAGTTTTTTAAAATGGGGGATTAATTGGCAAATGAAAATTGCTCTAGGTTAGTGCCTCTCAAACTTTCATACCGTTTGCCTGGGGATGCTGTTTAAAATGCATTCCCTGAGTCAGTAGGTCTGGGAGGGAGCCAAGATTCTGTATTTCTAATGAGCTCCCAGATGCTGTGGATTCTGCTGGTGCGAGGACCACACTGAGTGGTAAAGCTGTGAACCTGTGCTGTCCCATTAGGCAACCACTATCCAGATGTAGTTAAGTTTAAAATCAAACAAAATTAAAAATTCCATTTCCTCAGTCACAGTAGTCACCCTTCAAGTGCTCAACAGCCACGTGTGGCTCTTGACTTCCATATTGGACAGTGCGGATATGGAACATTTCCAGCAGTGCAAAAAGTTCTATTGGATAGAATTGCTTTAAACCCTGAAAAACTTTTCTCAGGTTATTTTTTATTACTTTATTGTTGTTCAATTACAGTTGTCTGCCTTTTCTCCCCACCTCTCCCTCCCATCCCCTCCAAACCCACCTCCCTCCCTTGCTTCCACCCTCCCCCTTGGTTTTTGTCCATGTGTCCTTTTTGGTAGTTCCCGAAAACCCTTCTCCCCACAGTGCCCTCCCCCCTCCCCTCTGGCTATAGTTAGATTGTTCTTCATTTCAATGTCTCTGTGATCTCACATTTAACTGGAACATAATCTCAGATTATTTTACTTTCTCTGATTTTTCACCCATTTGAGCTTTCTTTTCTACTCTGCCTATTCTCCACTGTCCTCCAATACCCCACAATATGTTTGTGGAGTTTTTACTTCTCACCCTTTCATAAAGATTCTGAAATGGGGGAGGAGGCTCTAAGGTATCTTATAGGTATGTTTCTTCCAGAAGAGTTGGTTGAAACTGTACAGGCCATGAGGACAATGCACCCTCCATAACTATTCTTATTTCTAGTTTGTATTTTGTAGATTTGGTGGATAACAAATATTCAGTCAGCTAGATAGTCTGGGGCAAATACACCAAATTTGATATAACTGAAATATCCTCTTAAAATATTAGCTATAGCAATAATCTTTCTCAATTTTCTTAACCAAAATAAAAATATGTAAAGAAATCACTCCTCTCTTAGTGTCAAGATTAAGAAAACAGGGCACTTCTAAAAATAAAACAAATTTCTGTTTTGTGTCCTGATAGCACTCTCCCAATCCACCTTTTTATAAACATGGTACTTTTTATTGACTAACCTAGTAATTTGCCTTCCTAAGAGCTAAAAATGCTTCAGAAATATACTTGTTTGTTTCCCAATTAATCTGTTAGAGTCTCAGAAAGTCAGGATTGGCTATTTGATAACAATATTTCCAGGAGGAAAAAGATGCACCCAATGTTCAAATGCAGCATGAATTGCTTTATTATAATTAAATGCAATTCAGTTTAGAAAACTACAGTTGATGACAGAATACACAGTAGGCAAGACTTCTATGGAAGGCACTAGAGATGGCACGAGTTCGATCAACCTAGCTCTGAGAGTTTTTAAATCTAATTTGAGACAGGGAAAGTTGCAGAAATTAAAAGATTTACATGTTAAAATGCTTCTGATACTGCAAGTAGAGAAGGAACCAGAATTGGACTCTCCACTGGATGTCCTTTTCCTTCATTGTCAAACAGCAATGATGGGAGCCTTCTGATGTCAGTCCTTTTGTACTTAGCCAACTGCTAAAGAGTAGTAGCAATGAGTGATAGCCTCATCTCCAAAATCTGTAACAAATTCAGCAGAATACTTGGCAAATTCAGCAGAAGAGTGCTAGTGAAGCAGAGCCTCATATTTTAAAACTCCTTCACTTATTTATACTGACAACTTGACAAACAAAAACTCCTATTTCTCACTCTTCCAATTTCTAACAATTAAAATACACGTGGGAGACCCTCCATTGTTTGATGAGTGTTTATTGTGGCAGAACACCCTATCTTTGTCCATGACACAAAATCAAGTAACACTCAACACTTTTAAACAATGAGAGAGTAACACCAGAAACAAATGGATGATGTTACTAGTTACAGAGTTTAAACATATATAATACTAAAATAAAATTTGTATCAATTATTGGAAGTCAAATCATAAATATATAAAAGGAAAATATTTCTAGGAAATTCCAAGCTATATCCATAAACACAAAATAAACTTTAATATTTTTATAATTATCTACATAATTTGGTGTAAGTGTTTAGCAAACAAATGTTGGAGCCAGAATTTCTGAATTTGATGCAACACATTGGGTAAATCACCTTTTAAAATGTATATTGATTTTTTTAAGTCTTGGATGATCTGATCACTGTAGAAATTTTTAAAGCTATCAAAAAGCAAAAAAAAGAAAAAACTCCTTTGTTATGCCAAAACTCAAATACAGGGTTTAATGTGCTAAGGTGTTTCTTCCATATTGTTTCTCTTTGAAAAGTACATATAAATATAGATATACTTCAAATTAAAAAATTAAAATCCAGCTGACTAGTTAAATGGACAACTAGACAGACAAATACAACAGCTATAACCTTTATAATTGTTATGCTCAGGTGCTGCGCTTGCACTTCAGCTGTGCTGTCTCAGGAATGTCCATGATAATGGTGTACAGCAGGCAGTACTGTTATCTCTGCTTTACAGATACGGAAGCATAAGGTGTTAAGTATGAATTGTATTCTCCATTAGCTGTGCAATCTTAAGAAGGCAGGACCTGGTTATTTGTTCATCTCTGACGTCCCACTTCTCCTATTGCAGAATGCAATCACATATTAAGTAGTCAGTTAATATACATTTGCTATTGAAATGAAAGTCAGAAGGGGAAAAGGGTGTTTTCTTGCATGGTAGATGGGATTATTGTTCTTAGCTCTCCACCCCCTCCCTTCTGGGATCCCACAGTGTGTTTCAATAGGCAGAGGGCTGTAGTGCATCCCTGCCCCACTGACTTTGCGTGTGGCCCCGTGGTTGACTTCCACCAATAGCATGTGGTGAAGGCAGAAATACGTCAGATATGACTAAAGGCCTGAAGAGGCAGAAAGGACTTTGCCCATCTTTTTTACTTCCTGGCACTGCCATGGAACAACAAGGAGATCATAAGGACCAGAAGAGAAAATCCAAACCCGATTTGAGACCTGAGCCAAATTCAGTCATCACACAGCATAACACAACATAACAGAGCCTACCATACATCCCTGAACAAAACAAATGTTTTCAAAACCATTGTATTAGTGTTTTTTAATGTAGTTTATTGCAGCAATAACAAATATATCTTGCAATAGATTCATTAGCATGCAATAAGTAGGGTAACCTGACCCATAATTTTCTTATTAAATTTGTCAAGTTTTTAATGAGAAAATCGACTTCCTCCTTGACAAGGTTATAAAGGAAAGTGCCTGTTTGTCAGATAACAAATGCACATGCTCTTTTGTTAAAAAGGATCTCCTGTATAGCTCAGCTTAACTACAGAAATGGACAACAAGATGTCTCAATCTGTACCCTAACAATCTTTACAACAGGACTTGAAAACAGTAATGCAATAAAAGTCTTTATTCTTTTATAGAGTGAATAAAGAGTAAGAGGATGACTTTGTGAAGAACTGGCAGTGGCTAGGTTGTAATTCTTGGAGACAAACCTCTAAATCTTTTCACTGTTGTTTTAGACTAGCTCTACCCAGTAAAATTATAATGTGAGCCATATGTGTCCTTTTAAATTTTCTAGTAACCATATTTTTAAAAAGATAAAAATTAAAAGGTGAAATTAATTTTAATAATATATTTATTTTAACCCAATATATCCAAAATATTATTTCAACATATTAATATAAGAAGCTACTAATAAAATACTTTATACTTTTTTTCATACTAAGTTTTCAAAACTCACTTTGTAGTTTATACTTACAGTTTGTCCAATTTGGACTAGCCACATTTCAAATATGGCTACTGGTTACAATATTGGATGGTGCAGTTTTAGATGATGTTACCAATTGTGTATGTTAATGTATTCAGTTCTTATGGCTGAAGTAACGAATTATCACACACTCTGTGGGCTTAAAACAGCTGAAGTTTATTCTCTCATAGTTCTGGAGGCTAAAAGTCCAAATTAAGATTTTGGCAGAGTGATACTTCCCCTGAGGGCTCTATGGGACATTCTATCCCGTGCCTCTTCCTGCTTCTGGTGGTCCCAAGTATTCCTTGACTTGTGGCTACATCACTCTGACCTCTGCCTCCGTTTCACGCTGCCTCTTCCTCTTGTGCCTACACTGAATTCCCGCTGGGTGAGTATCACAGGGTTGCTTGTCATTGAACGTAGGACACACCTGGATAACCCAGAATGATCTTTTCCTCTCAAGATACTTAATAACAAGTGCAAAGACCCTTTTTTCAACTAAGTTAACATTCATAGCTTCTGGGAATTAAGACATGGACATATTATTTTTGCAGTTACTGGTCAACCAACTACAACAAAAAAATGAATAAACTATCCAAATTAAAGCACACAGTAGGTCAATGCTACTAAAAGCTACTTGTTTCTGAAAAATTTTAATGTCATAGTTCAACACTATGTAAAATACTGAAAATTAGATTTATTTAATAAAAATTCAACTGTGATCTCAATTCTATAACCCAAAGATGAAGGACTGATGTTAGTAATAAAACTACATGTTATCAGCAATAGGAAAATAATTATTATTACTATTCCTGCATACACAGGGCTCCCAGATGTCCTGAACGAGTAGGGATATATGTGTGATAAGAGTGGAAAGCACAATGAGTGCGTGATGAAAATATTTCTCAGTTGCCACACAACATAGCTAGAAATAGGCCCCAACACAGTTGATTTGTTACAGTCTGATTCCAGCTACTTACATAAAAATGCTAATATGCTTAAAGGTGTAAAGCTTTCCCAAATTAAGAATCATTGTTCTCAGCATGTGCTACAATCTACTACCTGCAAATTTACACTACAGACACTTGATTTTAAAACCAAACAATAACATATCCCAGGACCATTTTTAAATTATAAGAAAATTTGGTAAGAGAAGTCTAATATTTATATCATTACAATCATGTTTTACATAAATTTCCTTCACAAGTCTACAAATATCAAATCATTATGCTGTATACCTGAAACTAATATGTCAATTACATCTCAATAAAAATTAAATAATACATTCCCAATTTTGAATGTTTTTACAGCAATGATAATAGATTTGTGTCAATAGAGTTTCAAAAAAAGTTGCAAAGATAGAATTCTCTACACCTACATCCAGTTTCCCTGGCTTTTACTATTTTACATTGGTAATATATATTTGTTACAAGTGAAGAATCAGTATTGATACATTATTTTGAATTAATATTTATACTTCATTAATACTTCCATAGATTTTACCTAAAATGTCATTTTTCTGTTCTAGCACCCCACCCAAGACATGACATTACATTAGTCTTAGGGCTCCTTCCAGTACTCTGTACTCTGGAGTGTTTCTTATGGTAATACTTTCATTGTTTGGTATGACCTTGACAGCTTAGAGAAGTACTATTTAGGCATTTTTTAAAAAATACCATGTACGTTGGTTCTGTTCTATGTTTTCCTGATGACCAGACTGGAATGGCCAGTTCAGGGAGGGAGACCACCAGTAACTGTCATCCTGACATTACACAGCTCATGTGTCATGAGCGTGACTGAATGCTGACCTTGCTACCCACCACAGTCATGTTTGTTGGGTTTCCCACCACAAGGCTGATCTTTCTCACCCTTTACATGTGGTTCTCTTTGCATGACAGCCTCTATGAGAAGCCCACACTTAAAACCTGGAGCGATGTTCCAACTGACTGAGGGGAAATGTTCAAATTCAAAGTATAACATTTGACACCCCCAAACCTTAACTACCAGTAGCCTACACTTGATTAACACATGTGTTGAATGTTATATATGCTATATACTGTATTCTCACAATAAAGTTATCTAGAGAAAAGAAAATGTTATTAACACAATCATAAGAAAGAGAAAATATTTATTGGAAAAAATCCATGTTTTAGTGAATCCATACATATCAAATTCATGTTGTTCAAGGTTCAACTATACTTTCTTACTCCCTGGAACTACAAGATGGTCCAGGCTCATCTTGTAAATTCCCTGCCTCATCCCTAGAACCAGCCATTTCTCCTAGGAGCCATGGTTCCTTTTATTGGAGAATGATATTAAATTCTAAGATCTGGGCACTGGGTATACTTACTGCTCCTGGGGAGTGTTATAGCTTCTAGGTTCTGTTATAGGGTAGAACTTGAGAATACATATGTGTATAGTAACCTGTGTACATGCACACATCTACAATTATTTCTCTTTTAATCCATCTGTACCTACATTAAACTAAACATGGGTTCACACTGTTTAATTCTAGTATCACATGATGCATTCCAGCTTTCAGGCATTGGTTATCTGTAACAGTTTAAGTATCAGGATGCTATGGATTGAAAGTTAAGATAAAGACTTTCTTAGAGCTATTGGAGGCTTAGAAATAGTTACCAGTGTAATTTCTCCCAGCCTGAAATATCACATTGTTTATCCTGTTTCCACCATACATTACCATATTCCAAAAATTCAACCAAACATCCCTAACACATGCAGTTGAAAAATAAAGAACAGCGCAGCCAAGTTGATCCCTCACACGGAAATGCTATAATCTTGCTTTTCTGGGAATTCATTGTGAAGTTGGTACAACTGAAAAACAATTTAAGTAGCCTCACTCTTTGCATTTCATCCATTTTCTAGTGCTTCTTCAGTGAGTTTTCTTTCTGGAAAGGCTCCATATCTTTGCCTTCTCAAACCAAAGCAATAGAACAAGTAAGAGTAAGATGAATTTGCATTAATATGGACAGACCTCAAAGGCATTGTACTAAGTGAAATAAGTCAGACAGAGAAACAAAAATACTGTATGATCTCACTTATATATGAAATCAAAAAAATTTTTTAAACTGAAGTCACACATACAGAGAACAGATTAGTGGTGGCCAGAGGCAAGAGATAAGGGGTGGGTGAAATAGATGAAGGAAGTCAGAATATAAACTTCCAGTTATAAAATAAGTTGTGTGATATAATGTATGGCATAGTGACTATAGTCAATAATCCTGTATTGTATATTTGAAAGTGGCTAAGAGAGTGGATATTAAAAGTTCTCATCACAAGAAAAAAAACAAACTTCTGTAACTCTGCATGGTAACAGATGTCAAGTGACATTGTTGTAATCATTTTGCAATACATGTAAGTGTAAATCATTATATTGTATACCTGAAACTAATATAATGTTGTATGTTAATTATACCTCATTAAGGGAGGAATAAATAAGGTGACTCTCTAACTCATGCAACAAATTGCAGAAATGACTTGAGTCGATCCTCCAAATTCTCCATCATACTTCTAGGCAGTGAATGTAACATGTAAATGTTAACAAGCAGCTACCAAAAAGAAAAAGGAAAAAGCCCTGATTCACTAGTGTTTAACAATGATCTAAATACCCCCATGGCAAATTTCAAGCAACCAAAATGATATATCGCTGAGGAATCAGCTTCTGGGAAAGAAAATGGGGGTAGGTTCATTGCAAAAAATCCAAATGTCTCCACCCTCCCCTATCCAAACCATTTTGCAATGACACTTTGTAGTTCCTTGTGTTATGACGTAGTCTATTTCCCCAGCCTTAAATTCTGCTGACCTTGAGACTTGCTTTGGGCTAAATAATACTGAATAATTGATGGGATGCCTGTTTGGAGTTAGACCTCTAGAGGCCTTGTGTGCATACAGTCTCCCTCTTACTCCTCTGCTTTTGTCTTGAGAATACTCCAGACTAGCCTGCTCTTGTAGCTCTGGCTCCACCAGGAGAACACACCCAGCCTAGCCTGACTTCGAGGAAGTGGTATCAAGACACACAGAGAAGGGCGAGGCCAGCCCACATCAGCCAAAAGCCAGGTGACCCCAAAACATATGAGAGAGCCCAGCCAAAATTAGCAGAGCCACTTCACCAACCCACAATAGACCACAGGCAAGTAAACCCAGCCTAAGAAGAACCACAGATCTGAGCTGCATACTCATTAGCAATAATATACATTTCTTATTTTATGACCTAGGATTTTGAGAGTAACACTGATTTCTGACTACTGCATTGAGAACTAAGCCAAAAAGAATCACCATTTAAATGTTTGTTGGAAGAAAGTAAAGGACTTCTGAAATTATCAGAGGAAATCAGTTTGGTGGGTAGGAATTAGAAATTGAGAGATACTGTTCTTTGTGCCAATCTGGACTTGTGACTTCAAGAATTACAGTTTGGTATTTTATAGATATCTAAAATGCTGGTCATAATCAGTAAGAATTCTGCCATTTTTATTTATTTTTAATACTTTTTAAAGACTTTTTTATTTATTTTTAGAGAGAGGGTAAGAGACAGAGAAAAACATCAATGTGTGGTTGCTTTTTGTACGTCCCCTATTGGGGACCTGACACACAACACAGGCATGTGCCTTGAGTGGGAATTGAACTGGTGACCTTTTGGTTTGCAGGCCAGCACTCAATCCAATGAGCCACACCAGCCAGGGCATCATTTTTAAACGTTAGAATAATGTTTCCAATATATTCTCACTATGTTTTATGGATTCAATACTGAATCTATCTTGTGAAAAATTAAGACTCGCTTTTTTAAAAAAAATACCACCGATAACTACTAATATTTCTGGACAAAGATAATGAAAAGGATCTTTATACTTTTAAATTTAGAATCTTCAAGTCACAAAATGTTACCCTGGCCACCATATCAGATTGCTACCAAAGCACAGAATCAAACAGCTTCACTGTCTCAAAATACATTTCCCTCATTAGCAGTGAAAATGATATAACAGCCACAAAAATATTTCACCCATTCCTTTTTAACGCAATAAGTATTTTGAAGAGTATGACCCAATGACTTTATTCATATAATACATATTTTTTATTCTACAGTGTATTCAAAAGGACAGTGACGTAAGTGATAAGGAATTTTAATATATCACATGAAAGATTAGAGATGGCTTAAGCTTTGAAATAGGGTGATAGAAAAGAAATTCAAATAACTAAAGGCAAAATCCTGGAACATTCAAGGGCCCTTTCATGACTAGATCTTTGTAGATTCTTATCCACAGTCTTGCTCAGGCATCTTTCTTGAGAAACACAAAATACATCTCCAATGGAACAAAACTAAGGGGACCCTGTCACCAAGAGAAACAGGTGTTGTGGAGAAGGCTCTGATACATGTAATAAACCTAAAATATAGTAACTTTCCTAGAACTTCAGAGTTTCCCCAAGGAACTTGATAATTCTGCTTCTCAGGAGAGAAAGGATAAAAAGGAAAGAAGAAAGGAAATGCAGCATAAGCTTGGAAATTGTCCATTTTATTCTCTGTGGCTACATATATTTTAACTTATTTTTAGGTAAGCACCAGATGTACTTTACACAGATAAACATAAACCTTTTGACATATGGGGCAGGATCGGGATTGGCTAAAATGGCCTGACTTAGAACAGAAAGGACTTATGAACTTTGTCCTTGATTGTATACAATAGGAAACTGAGGATAGCTTGCTTTGTGCCCACAGGTATACAGGTATTTGACCAAAACCCTAAAACAAAAACTTAGGTCAGTTAACCCTTAGCATGGAGGATTCTTTCCATCAACCCAACTCATTTTTATATAAGATTTTATTTATTTATTTTTAGACAGAGGTGAGAAAGGGAGAAGGTGAGGGAGAGAAACATCAATATGTGGTTGCCTCTCATGTGCCCCCTACTGGGAACCAGGTCTGCAACCCAGAAATGTGCCCTGACCGGGAATCGAACTGGTAACCCTTTCATTCCCAGGCCGACACTCAGTCCACTGAGCCACACCAGCCAGGGTCAACTCATTTATTATAATGAAAGTTGACTTGCAATATTCCTTAAATTAAAGCTTGTCCGTAAAGATAAAACAGTTTTATTCTTGCAACAAAATTAATGTCACATTTTTCACTTACTAAAAAAAATTTATGTCTATACATAAATACTTATAAGGCCCCAAAAGACCAATTTATGACATGAAGTCTAGGGTTGATTCTGAATAATAAATGAAATTACAGACAACCCAGAGCTCTCAATTAATGAGAAAGAAATGGTCCTAATTCCCTATAGAATAGACACTCAAATTTCAAATAAAGACATGTACAAATGAGTTCCTAGTGCTCCATTCCCACATAGGTGTAGTCTCCAAACAATATTGAAGGTCCATAGGCATACTTATTCTAGCTGCTGAATAAAACTATACTTCAAACACGAGTCTATACTGGGGTCTGGTATGGCCACATGAGCAATGCATTTCCTGTCGCATTTCTGCACATCTATCAACATTCATTTAAATGCTACCTTCACTGCGAAGCCCTGCCCATCTTCCCCCATTCCTGACATCCCAGCACTCAGCCCACTGGGCAAAATTAAAGTATTGTTATTCCCAAACACTTCCTTTGCACCCCAATGGTATAATTTACCACATTTGACTTTGAATTATAGACATCTGCATACTCACTGTGACTTTCCTGTTTCAAGTGAAAAAACAAAGAGAGCAAGAACATTGTTTTATTTTTCTTTTTATATCACTTGGGACAAAATATAGGGATTTTCCTGTGGTCTAATTCAAGAGCTCAGAATTTAATAACATGACATCATATAACATTGATTAATTTTTGTCCAACCACCAAGTGATGAAAATTTTATTAAATCATCTAAATACTTAAACTTAGGTCCAAAGATTAAAAAATAGATGTAAAATTTAGAAATGAGGAGACAATATTAGCATTTTTATATATGGTATGGTCGTAAGCCTGTTAGAATGGTGAAAATCAACTGAAAAACATTACAAAGAGATTCAGTAGAGTTCCTGGATATACAATCATATATCAAATTTTCCTTTATTAAGTATAAGACACTTAAAAATATAAACGAAAGCCCTACTTAGAACAGCATCAAAATGATGGAATACCCATGAAAACTTAATTTTAAATGTCTAAGGCCTATATGATGAAGATTATATATATATATATATATATATATATATATATATATAGAGAGAGAGAGAGAGAGAGAGAGATTCTATTATATATGTGTGGTATATAGTCCATTATATATATATGTAATATAGATATAAAAAACATGAAGAATGAATATGAAAAACAACCTGAATAACAAGAAAGAAAAATAAAGTAACACTCTCTTTAATGGAAATATTCAGTATGCTAAATATACAAAAGATACAGTGTGCTATTATTATATTAATATAAACATTTAAAGTAATACAAACCAATCAAAAATCAATAAGATTTTTGAGATAATAATATAAAAGGAATCTGAAATTTATGTGAAAATGAAAACTAATGAAGTAAGACTATCCCTACCCAAATAATGTATATTAAAAAACTATAATAACTAAAAGCTTATTACCAGCATAAAATATATATAGAAAGGTCAATGATAGCAGAAGAAGAATGAAAATATAGAGAGACTTTTGGTATAAAACCAACATAACCTTTCAAATCAGTGAGAAGAAAATAGATTATGCAATAATAAATGTTAGAAAACCAGGCAGCTATCTAGAGTCAAATAAAATTGATACTAAAATAGATGTTACCAGTTCACTAATATTTGGTTCTCCTTCCTTCCTGGGAATACTGGAGACTGTATTTCCCAGTCTCCAAACAATTGGGCTGGGCCATGTGACTAGATACCGCCAATGAAATGTGAGTAGAAGGAATATGTCACACCCACTTCTCTGGCTGACACACTGAGAATTCCCTTCTAATTCTCCAGCTGCTGTTCTCCTGCCAGAGCAAATGCAAGATGGCCTCTTGTAAGAAGGCATAGCTCTAGAGAGAAACAGCCTCCGTTGCTGAGGGTAGCATGCAACGTTTCTCAGACCTTCCACAGAATGAGCAGGAGAGACTTTTGATGTGTTATTCCACCAACACTGAGGAGTGGTTTGTTATCATGGACTACCTTAGCCTTTACTGACTAATAAAGATCCCTTTGTCACTGTCATAAAATAAGGTCCAGGTGGCTCACAGATATAACCTTGAAAATTAATGCATGAGAACACCAGAAAAAATCAGAAAATTACTTTTATTGTTTTAAAATGGATAGGTATTCTAAGCAGCACTCCTAATTGAAAACTCATAAAGACCTGGCTGGCGTAGCTCAGTGGATTGAGCGCGGGCTGTGAACCAAAGCATCGCAGGTTCGATTCCCAGCCAGGGCAGATGCCTGGGTTGCCGGCCAGGTCCCCAGTGGGGACCACATGAGAGGCAACCACACATTGATGTTTCTCTCTCCTTCCCCCTCCCTTCACCTCTCTAAAAATAAATAAATAAAATCTAAAAAAAAAAAAAAAAGAGTGGGGGAAATTCAGTTATAAAAAAAAAAACTCATAAAGAAAAGGATTAGTAAATTTGACTACAAAAAAAATCTGTGAAAAGCAAAAAAATCCCACAAAGTCAAAATAAAAATCTCAAGATACCACAGGACAGACAGCTCTTAATATATCGAAATATCTTATAAAGTAATAAGAAAAAATACAACAATCCACTAGAAGATGGATAAAATAGAAATACAAATATGTAGCACAGGAGAAAGGGCTCCTCTCCTCTCAAGATTCATGAAATACAAACATCAATAATAAGGAGCTACCAGTTTTTCATCTATCACATTTACAAAAATAAAGAAAAGGTTAATAAAACACCATATTGGTAAGAGTGTGAATAAATAGGTAATTTTGAATGATATTGGTGAAAGTTTAAATCTATACCAACTTTCTAGAGCTATACAGTAATACATATCACAATTTAAAATGTATGTGCATTTGGATAAATTTCAGTGATAGGAAATTCAAATCCATCCATATTATACCCAAAGATATATTTAGTAATACATATTGAAACATTCTTTAGAGAAGCCAAAAAATTGTGAAAACTACTACGAGACAAACAAATTCTGATGCATCTATAAAATAAATATACTACAGCCTCTGAAATGAGGTAGATATATGTGTACTCACATAGTATAATTACTGAAACATTAAGATTAAATAGCACTTTGTGGCATGGCATCATTTATGTAAAAATTTAAAATATTTTGAAATAGGCTGGAATATGCACAGTTCCTTGTGAAACAGGAATAGGAAACAACCAGGATGTGCTGCCTC
Source organism: Trachops cirrhosus (assembly GCA_028533065.1). Lineage (NCBI taxonomy): Eukaryota > Metazoa > Chordata > Mammalia > Chiroptera > Phyllostomidae > Trachops > Trachops cirrhosus. Next base: position 66,990,170 of record CM052547.1, read on the forward strand.
GGGTAAGGGAACAGAAAAACTGAGGATGGGACAGTGTCCTTTTCAATGATAACCTTTAACAACATTAGAGTTTATTTTTTAGTAGGTGTATGAATTACTTTTTCAAAACATAAAAACAATTAAAATACATTAAACCAGGCTTACTCCACTGCTACCCAAATGGTTAATATCATTTGAATTTGCATGTGCCAACGGCCATAAATGGCAAGAATGTTTATGTGCCTGGAAAACACTGTCAAGAAAAATTCTGGCTCAGAGAAGAATATAGACAGGTCACAGACAGTTGCAACTCCTGACAGGCACTTAAAAGAAAAGACTTGCTCAATTTGGAACATGTCTAACAGTTCGGAAGTGAAACTGACAGTTCTCACCTTCCTTAGATAAAAGTACAATCAGAAAATGTGACATTTCACCCACACAATGCAGCTAAGGTACTTCCCTATGCCACCACAAGCAGACAAGAATGTAAGAAAATTTATGACATTATGCAAGATTTCTATCCCATAAAACTGATAGACTTGAAAAGCACAGGGCAGGTGCAGCATTAATCTGCTCCCACGTGTTTTACAACTACATAAAGGGCCTGTCAACATGAATAATGCACAGGAGTTATTTTTTACATAAAATGTGCTCCGAAATTACAGAATGAACAACTAGATGATGGCATAGATTTCTAAAAGTCGGATTTATAGTACAGAGTAACCACAAATGTTCTTTTCTTATTTTTATGTCCTGGACCTTGTGGTAAATTTACACAATAATGCCAATTGTTTAACTGATAATGATTTTGTGTCTCATTTTCTACGGATATTTAAAAATAAATTTAAACATTATTTTAAAAAATTTAAAAATGGCTTTAAGCTACATATATGAAATACACAAAAATTGTTTAAGGGGAAAATATTTTTTTTCCATTAGGGGGTAGCTGTTAAAAGGGGGAAAAATAGTAGTAAGGGCAAAATTTAGTAAATAGAATGTGTCGATCAAAAATTATACATTTCTACTTATTTTGGTTTTTCTGGAATAAAAGCCCACTTTTTCCTCACTGAACTTGAGTTTGAAGTATTCCAGTATACATTACTAGCCAGACTAAACAACAGAGTTGAATAAATAGCCCAGCAATACAGCCAGATATATACGGAAAGACTGTATGTGAAAAAAATGGTATATCCGCTCAATAGGACAAAAGCTGGGCTTTTAAATAAATGGTACAAAAAACAGATTTTTAAAGAAATGATGTTGGCACATAACTAGATAATGAATTGAAAGAAATATGGAATTGGATATTTAAATAAATAATATTGAAACTCATAGATACCAGATTATGTCAAGAGACGAACTTTAAAAAAAAGTATTGTGGCAAAATGTATAATATTTTCTTTTTTAATAGCTGAAGTATTCCATGTAAATGCCCCATAGTTGTTTTACCAACTAATCTGTTTTTTTAAGATTTTATTTATTTATTTTTAGAGAGAGGGAAAAAAAGGGAGAAAGAAAGGGAGAGAAACATGATGTGTGAGAGAAAGAGCAATCAGTTGCCTATCTCATGCCCCCAGTCAGGGACCTGGCCTGCAACCCAGGCATGTGCCCTAATTGGGAATCGAACTGGCAACCTTTTGGTCTGCAGGCCCAAATTAATTTGCATTTCTCTGATGATTAGTGATGTTGAGCATTTTTTGTATATCTATTGGCCATCTGTATGTCCTCTTTGGAGAAGTGTCTATCCAGGACCAATTAAAAAATGGACAAAGGACCATTTTTTTTGGTGTTGATGTTTGTTAAGTTCTTTATAATTTTGGATATTAACCCCTTATCAGATGTATCAGTGAATATATTCTCCCATTCCATCAGTTGTCTTTTCATTTTGTTGATGTTTTCCTTTACTGCACAAAAAAGTTGCAACAGGGTAGATGGACCTGGAGAATATTATGCTATAAAATAAGCCAGTGAGAAGAAGACAAATACCATATGATTTCACTCATATGTGGAATCTAATGAGCAAACTGAACTAACAAGCAAAATAGAGACAAACTCATAGAGAGCAAGATGACAGCTCTGGGGGACGGAAGTTTAGGGGGTGGAGAGATCTAGAGAAAAGGTAAAAGGACTCGTGGACATGGACAACAGTGAGCAGATTGTGGGGGTGGTATAAGGAGGCTAAATGGCAATGGAAAAAATACATTAAAAAAGTTTTGAAAGTGTTGTGACACAATGACATTAAGTTAGAAAAGGAAAAAATTGTGTCCATACATCACACAATACAACAACAAAAAAATTCCTAGATGATCAAAGATTCAAATGTAAAAACATGAAACAATACTAGAAAAAGGACTATGGATAAATTTCTTTATAAACTAGATATGAAAAAGACTTTCTGTGACTCAAATAAAAAAGAAATAAAATACTAATAAGTTGACTACATAAAAGTACAAATGAAAAATAACTTGGCAAATTCAAAAAGCAAAAAACAAAATGGGATAACATTTTTGCAGCTCTGTGATAAAGATCTAATTCTAGAGCTCTAAAAAAAATGAAGAAGCAAAAAGGCCAAAAACTGGATAGAAAAATGTACAAAATACATGAAGAGAAATTCATTATATATATATATAACCCTTAAATATGTGAAAGGATGATTAACCTCCTGCATAGTAAAAGCAATGAATATTAAAATTATATTAACAGCATTTCTTCCCAAATTTAAAGGGACTAAAATCATCTTAATTAATTGCAGGGGACAAAGAAAATGATAAAAACAAAGCACAATAACCTATGAAGAAGTTAGCAAAATAAACAATCCTAGGAATTTACCCTCCGCACATGTAAGGCAAGACCATACATAAGGTCATTTTGTTTGGTTCGGTTTTACTTTGTTTTGTTGATTGTAGCCTCATACACACAACAAAATATTGGAAACAACCTAACTGTTCATCAATAAGAGACGGGTTGAATAAAGTACAGTCCACCATGCAGTGGATACCACTGTACAAAAGAATGAAAAAGTTCCTCAGGACCAACATGAAGTGGTTTTGAGGTTACATTAAGTGAAAAAGTCAAGCTGTAGAAGTGTAGAGATAAAATTCTATATTTTGAGTAAGAAAGATAGGGACATTTTGTATATATTTTGAAAAAGTAGCATCTCAAATCACTGAGAAAAGGTGAGCTTCTTATTAAATGATAGGAGGCCGGCTAGCCATGTGTGTTTTTCCTTATTTCTGCCAACAGAGACACAGGAAGGAAAAACCAGAAGATGGGAAGGAATGTAGTAAAAGGGATGAAGGAGATGCAGATGGAAGTGAGCCTTCCCTGAGTATTCATGTGTGCGTGTGTGTGTATGATCTTGAATATTGATCTGCAAAAATATTTTACATTTTTAAAATGTGAAGTTAATTAAGAGGATAAAGATTAGTAATCTCTAAAATTGAGTATATTTAAATTAAAATAACTATAAATAAATGAATTTTATAGTATAGCAAATTATAACTCTACAGAAAATAATTTTAATAAATTTGGAACTTATATTTTTAGTGAGAAATAGTCTAAGATATAAAGACAACTTCAAAGATGAAATAAGGCAAGTGGTAAAAGACAAATACCATATGATCTCATTTATAAGCAGAACCTAATCAACAAAACAAACAAGCGATGCAAAATAGAACTAGAGACGTGGAAATAAAGAACAAACTGACAGTGACCAGAGGGGAGGGGGAGGGATATAACAGGGGAAAGAAGGGGAAGAAGCAAGTCAAGGAACATGTATAAAGGACCCATGGACAAAGGCAATGGGGGGAGGATCGAATGTGGGAGGTGGGGGTGGGTAGAGCTGGGGAGAATAATGGGAGAAAATGGGAGAATGTGGGAAAATGGGGGAAAAATGGGGACAACTGTAACTGAACAACAGTAAAAGATAAATAAATAAATACAGATACAAAAAAAATAAAAAAGACAACTTCAAAGACAGGTTGAATTTTCCCTAGTAGATTTATTGTCAGTGGCACTAGTATTTTTACTCTGTAATTATTTTTGTGTAGACTGTGACAAATGCAGTAGGGAATCAGAATGACCACTACGAGAAGAAAGAAATATATATATGGAAGGAGAGAAAATGAAGAAGAACCCTATGATAACATATTAAATCAAGTTGATTTGGACAGGTGACTGCTTTTCAGACTACAGTTTAAGGAAATAACAATAAAAATGCTAAGTGAAGACAGATATTTGCTTTGCACTTACTAATAATTAAAAAAATGGAAATTGGCCCTGGCTGGTGTGGCTTAGTGGATTAAGCGCAGGCCTGTGAACCAAGACATCACGGTTCGATTCCCAGTCAGGGCACATGCCTGGGTTGCAGGCCAGTTCCCAGCAGGGAATGCACAGGAAGCAACCATACATTGATATTTCTCTCCCTCTCTCCTTCCCTTCCCCTCTGAAGATAAATAAATAAAATCTTTAAAAAAAAAAATGGAAATTGTGTAACTAATCAAAAGTAAATGGATGGTGAATTATTAATATAATATGAAGTCAATGGATTATTATTGAGTCATAAACTCATGAATATAAAAAATATTTAGCATCATGGCTGTGCTTAAGATATCATGTGAAGAGAATGAACATATGTCATAAATAAATACAATTTAATCTTCTGAGAGATAAACTTATGACTTTTTTGTATATTTAAAATAATTCAAGTTCTAAGGCAATTTATTTACTTTCCATTTTTTAAAAGGCTGGGATGAGCGGCAGAGTGGTGGGGAGAAATGGAGACAATTGTACTTAAACAACAATTAAAAAAAAACATGGCAAAAAAATTTTTTTCAAGTGTTTTGATTTTTATTGTGGTAAATATAGCTGATATAAGATCTACCATTCAACCATTTTTTAAGTATAGTTGATATAAAATATTACATGTTATATTAATTTCAGGTGTACAATATAGCATTTCAACATTTTTATACTTCACAATGTGACCACGCCACTAATTATAGTAATCATCTGTCAGTGGACAAACTTACCACAATATTACTGACTATTGCCCCTTAACCTTTTTCACCCGTTCCCTATCCTCCGTCCAGTTCTGGCAACTATCCCTTAGGCCTGTTTCTAGGTTTCTGTTTTTGTTTTGTCTGTTCAAGTGTTTTGTTTTCTTACATTCCACATATAAGTTCTTTATAGTAGCTTCAGATGTTAACAAAATTAAAGACAGATATCTTTTCCATTGCTCTCCCACCTTGTTCTTCAACGATTCTTTATACAAGGTCCCAGTTTTGGTAACTGAGCCTTTATTAAGGCAATAATTCAGGACTAGACCCTAAAAAATTGGTTTTCTCTTCTCCATCATACAACCAAAAGGGTTTATTTAGAACAAAGGAAGCATAATTCTAGTGCTCCAATGTAGTGCTAAAATTAATAGTGCATGAAATTTTGCCACATGCAACTAATACCCACTAAAGTCATTAAAGCAATATGTTTTGTTAGGACTGAAAGAAATATTTTGAATGGACTCACCACAGCTTGAAATTCTGCCTTGAGTTAACAAGGCCACGCCTTATTAATTGCACCAAAGATGCCACCAACACAGTCAGATGACACTCCTGAACTTCCTGATCCCCACTGTCTTGCAACTATATGGTTTTGATTACATGATTTATTGTCTAACATCTTGTTGCCAGAAAAGCTAGCTTGGCTTACAAAGGCAAGGCATCGTTCAGCTCAACATATTATTTTTCTTTTACAACTGCATAGTTTCTCAATTCATAATCTTGAATTGGGCATGAATATTGGTAAATTAAAAGCAGAACATTGAAGGATGTGATTAGAAACTTAATAATTTTCAAGTTACTTGGAACATTTCTAAGAATTTACCTAAAGAATTTAGAATAATGTAGAACAGTTAACAATCAGGAGGAAATTATTTACAGAGCTAAGAATTGATACATTATTATTTTTTGCATTTTACACAGAAGAATAATAATTTACTTTATTTTTTTAAATGGAAAACTAAGAACCCTAGCGACACTTCCATGGTATTTCAAATGCTCTCTATGGCATCTTTTAAATAAGTTATTTGATTTAAGAACTATCAACTATAACAATAAAAATTTTAGTTAGCCAAAAAATTAAATATTGAGTCTAGTTGCTTACACAATTTATTCTTTAACATACTCTTCAAAAGTTCTATCAACCATTAACTCATATGAAATATTTCACTTGATCATCTACTTTTATTTTAGGTACTGTGAGTTATTCTTTTTTAATATTATGCATTGATAATTTATTTGACAACAATATAAACTTTAAAAATGTATAAACACATAATCTTATTACCACTATCAGGTATTCCACATTCTTATGTGTATGTGTGAGACAGTACTAATATTAGATCTGAAATTAATTTTATTTAGATTTCCATCTGGTGTCCATATTTGTAAGTAAAAATATGTAGACAATGCCTTCAACATAATCTTTAATTTTCAAACAAAACTGCATGAATGGAAACTAATTAATATAGAAACATATCTTCAGAGTCCCCCAAATAAACTAAATCCCTCTCATTAACTCCTATTTTGTACAGTAAATTTTTACCTAACTGTAAAAATAATCAATTCTCTAGTTAATTTCCCAGATTATATGTATTATGTTTCAACCCATGAGATTTCTTTTTAACTCATTAAATTTACACTAAGATACTGTAAGGAAAAAGCAAATGTAATTCATACAGATAAAAAGTGACATTTAATTTCAACTGAAGACAGTGAAATGTAATTTTTAATTAACATCTGTAAAAAGAAAAACTATGTTGGCAAACAATTTTATCCAGATATTACCAATACTGAGACCCCTTTATAAGGAAATGTTCAATGTAAAAATTTAAACATTATCTATTATTTTCAAAATATGAATAATAAGCAAGCTTTTTAAAAAATGGTCAAGATATCACAAAAACTGAAAACTCTGCCAGGAAGTGAAATGCCTAACTGATATAGATGGCAAATGAAAGTATCTAAAGGAAAAAATGGAGACTACAGCTGATGCAGCAAAGAGTCTAATTTGTCAAATAATGATCCCGACTTCAAGTCTACTAAACATCTGCACTAATGACCTTTAGTTTAGCGATAACAATGGCTCCCAGTTAAAAAGTGCAGATTATAAAACATATCTTACAACATATTTTATGGCCTTTAATCCTCCTAACAACCCAGAGACATTGTATTATGAACTTCATATTATGGATCAGGAAATAAATATATGGGGAAGTTAAGTGAATGACTGTGGCCACACAGATAACACTAGTGTGGTCCCTTTGCCAACCAATACTTTTCCTGCCACATGAGGTTATAGAGTTAAAGCCTCAGTTTCAGGCCATAGAGTGTCTCTCTCTCTCTCTCTCTCACACACACACACACACACACTTTTGGGGAACCAGGAAGAAGCTATTCACAGCTCTTACAAATTACTGCCATATAACTTCTACTCACTTTTAATTTAACCTCTATTCAAGCTTTGTCTTCCAGGAATCCAAGTGCTGTCAATTTTACACAAGTGATAAGAGGTAAAGCCAAGGAAAATGATCTCCAGAAAGAATTATCACAGGAGTCCCACCCCAGTGGTGCCCCAGGTGTAAAGCTGGCCCGAATGCTAGACCACATTCCAGCTACTGTGGAAATTATAAAATTCTTACGTTTTGAATGATATATTGGTGATGCTGATGGCTTTCTATCATAAGCCAAGGACTAAATTTATGGGTGAAAAGTGGGACTAATGCTAATAGAGTTTAAAGTTAAAAATAATCGATATAATACAAAATGAAATTCAACAGTATATTATCAAGGATTTTTAACTAAAGAAAGACTTTTCCAGTTAAGATCACCCAAGAAGGTGGTCTTTAAACATCTTAAATTAGGGATCTGCACTATTGTGGGAGTAAGCCTCACCCTTAAACTATTGTTCTGGCCCCAATATTAACATCATAAGAATTATAGATAGGAACATTTCCCAAAGTGAATTCAGCACAAAACTAATCCTTTGAAATGCACTTGACAAAAAGGCACATCATCAAAAAACAATGGGAAATGACCCCAATCTATGTCCAACACATCAAAGGCTCTGTAACTCCCAAACTTTTCAGACAACACTTCCTGTCTCACAGCATCTGTTAGTATCCCAAAGCACTCACTTGGAAGCAATGAGTTAATTGTTTTTAAAAAGTATTCCTTGCCCCTAAGAGAAAATAATGTGACTCAATACAGAGTTATACCCATTTATAGCCAATGGTGTTAAATAAATTCTTCCAGACCCACTGGTCTTACCTAAAATCAGTAATTTTTTGATACAAAGTAAAATGTGAAGAAACATCTGGATGATGAAGTACCAAAAAGCACAGAGAAAATGTCTTGGTATGTGAGGCTGAAAGGTGAGTTTCCTGGCTTATTAGATCCAATGAACCTGTTTCACAGTTAAGCACCAACAAATATTCTGCTTAATTGGTGTGATTAGCTCATCCATTAGAAATCCAGCCCTGGCTGCTGTGGCTCAGTGGATTGAGTGTTGGCCTGTGAACCAAAGGAGTGCCAGTTCAATTCCCAGTCAGGGCACATACATGAGTTGTGGGCCAGGTCCTCAGTGGGTTGTGCACAAAAGGCAACCACACATGGATGTTTCTCTCCCTCTCTTTCTCCCTCCCTTCCCCTCTCTCTAAAAATAAATAAATAAATAAAATCTGAGAAATCCCTGTGGACATTAATTTCAGTAGTCTTGGTAAACTTTATTTCTGCCATTAACAAAGATCTGTAAAGTACCAATGGCATATTTCACAGACATAGAACAAACACTTAAAAAATTATATGGAACCATAAACGACCCTGAATAGCTGCTGCAATTTTGAGAAAGAAGAGTAAAGTAGGAGGGATCACAATACCTGATACTAAACTATATTACAAGGCCACTGTAATCAAAACAGCCTGGTAT